>JAWWEU010000020.1:11098817-11274496 GCA_035583155.1 Acropternis orthonyx
GTGTGCCAGCCCCCCATGTGCCAGCCATGCCCCCCGGGCCAGTTTTTTACATCAGCAATTACTCAGGTTTTCTGTGCCCTTTACTGATGCATGGTCCTCAGAGAATATTGATAACTCAAAACTAAAAATTCCTTACTCAAAATCAGCTTGGCTCATTTTCCAAAATAAAGGTTTCCTCCTAGTCCTCTGCAGCTTTTTCTCCCTTCAGTGCTGAGGAGCATCCTGAACTCTTTTTTCTCTCCCCAAACAACTGGTGTGAGGGCAGCCATAAGGAATCCCATGAGGGATTGCCTTGTATTGTTCTCTGTTTATGCCCATTTAGGAATATCTCCCCATTCACACCCCTTGCAGTATTAAACTAGGTCATTTTTAGTGAAAGCACTAGATTTGATATTTTACTGGTGTAATTTTCACTGAAGACACATTCCAATTAGTGACCTTAACAGTTAATAGGTCAGGCATATATTACCTACTATAAACAGACACTAAATGGACATACTTAAAATACCTGGTTTTAATTATATCTAGTGTCTGTCTGAAATTCAGAGATGAGAAGCAGGCCATAACCAACTTCAAACAACAATGTTTGAATTTAGTTTCTAACTAAATTCACAAAGGCTTTCTGATTTCTGAACTAACTCTCTAGCAGAATGCTCAACACCAATGAGCAATCAGAACACACTGAACTTAAGTTACAAGAACTCATCAAATGTCACTTTACTCTTCTAGTTACTTGAAAACAAAATAGTTAAAACAGGTCAGAATGAAACTGGGAAAATGTGTAGGGACAAGAGATAAAGTTAAAAAAGGATTCTGCATTTTAAACCTTCTCTAGACTATTCTTCTTTAGACCATTAAGAAGGCTCAAAGAAATTTATCCTGGTGGCACACATAGACCTGTCCCGGGGTTTTGCCCAAAGTAGTTCAGTGTATTTCCACTGAACTAATTTGCCCAACAGAAGCTTTGCAATAACAATTAACACCAGCTGAAGACACAAGCAGGAATTTCTGGTTCAGGCAGAAGCATAATGAACACATGCAATGGAAAAATGGTTTGTTGAGACTTAAAATTCATTTCTAATTTAGTAGCAAACTAACAAATTAAATCCATGTGTCAACAGAACTTCACATCCTTATGACCGACCTAACTTCCCAAAATAAAAGAGGGATGAGAGAAACAAAAGCCAACATATAATTGCTACCTTAAATGCTGAAAACCACATCTGGTACCAACTGTTGACCCTTTGTCAGTAATATTGTCCTGCTCTCACCCCCTCGTGCACAGACACACACTGATTTCCAGCAGTTTAAAGACTCCCTCATGTGGTGGTCAGATATGGTGAATTAGGTCACTGGAGTCTGAGCGAGACACTGAGCAGGGAGAGCATATCCAGGTAATACATGATGTGGATGTTTAAAGCTTACTTTCTGTTAGGACCAACCCTTCAACATACAGGGCTTTGATGAGCTCACTTGCCTGCAATACAAACGAGTTCTCACTGAAGTTATCAATCCTTTTAAACTCCAGTGGGGACTGCTGTGACTAATCACTGCTTCCTGGAGACAACTTTACTAAAACAGATAAACTGCGAATATCATGCCTCCCTCTGTTCCTACAGGGTCACACATCAGTCAGCTGCAGGAGGCACACACTATTTCTGCTATAGGCACTGAATGGCAGGTACTTGGAGCTTAGTGAATTGCCAGTGCCAAACGAAAAGGATGCAGTCCCTTAGTATATCAATACTGTTACTTGTATAGGTGGTCCATCTTCAGCAGAGGTACCACTAAGAGCAGTGAGTAGATAAATGATTCCTACACACCTCAGTTTCAGTGGGACCTCAGTCTGGCACCACACTGATAGCCTTTCTACTACAGTGCCCTACAAGTCAGACATGGCAAAACGCAGCAAAATTCCTCCTTTAGATAGTTCAGTCCATCTGTAAGCTCTTTGGTTTCCTGGTACTTAGAAACTTCTGTTCCTTGGACAGGAAGTAATAAGACTCTGGAATGATGATCCAGGAGAAATTACAGAATGGGATCTCTGCAAAGAAAATGAGTCACAAGGCAACCCTGGAAAACCAAGAAGGAGCCAAAGGCCTGGCTAAACTGGACCTTGGGTTAGTTGCGTTGGCACCTTTCCTGAAGTTCAGGCAAACTTTTCCATCATCTGAGCTTCAGGTTTTCCAGTTCCTTAGAAGTTCTAATTGAAACACTCCAAGAACACCACATTAGCTCTGACAATTTTAATTAGTCATTTCTTCTTCATAAATCCTGCTAAGATCAATGGAATTCCATCTACAGCACATAACCTAGAAGTAAAAACACCAAAAGTTATATACGTGTACCACAAAGTTTACTTGCAGACACACACCCCACTGCACCCAGTTCAAGCCAGCTGAGTCCATAATCAGAGGATCAGCTGCTTTCTTAAGATCTTAATTGTCCTGATGATTATTTATTTCTTCAGCCTAGCAACAGGTTTCAAATTAAAACATGAAACCCCACTAGGAATAAATCCATCATCCTCCCATATCCTGTGCTCACTGACATAGTTTGCCTAACATACTCCTCTGGAACCACCAGGAAACCATCAGCTTTTGATAAAATTTTGGAATTAGTGACAGTAGGAATTGCTACAGTGTATTTCTGGAGGGTTGACTACTTTGTCAGCAAATTACCCAGGACACCATCTGAACTCTAACCCTGAAACTACTGAGTGTTCCTGAATCATTTAAAAAATAATTTTCTGAAACAGAAAAATCCTTTGATAAAAACAGCATGTTAATGCACACTCATGTGCCTCTTATCACAGTCAGATCTTCTGAGACATGTAACTTACAGCTCAAAAGATAGCATGATTCACTTTTTGTGGGAATGTCCTCAAAAGAGTCGTTTGCCATCTCAGAATATGTGGTTTCTGCCATACAGTAACTACCAATGCATGAAAGTAGGTATTTTAAAAGTAAATCTGGCATCTTACTCACAAAGTAGATGGTTTAAAATTTTCAGTACAGAGTGGTTCTAACCAGAAAAAAACAGAACTACAGAGGAGCTTTTTATGACTCAGGAGAGATGAATCAATGTGTATATCAAATAAATATCAAATACAGAAATTATATGCAACAAGGAAATAAGTTTTTTCCACAAATACATAAAGGATATAGTAGGATTTATAACTGTGTTCCTTTTTCTGTAGGTAACCCAGAGGTAATGTCTGTATACGTAGACAAAATACCTTATAGAAATTAAGGTAAGAGAAAGGAGATACAGATTACTGTTTCAGCTCTTCCGTAAAGTTAGTAGATGGCCTTATGCTTTCTCCTCAGGGGGGCTTTTTCTTCTTTTCCTTTGTCTTCTATTGCTTCTTTCCTTAAATTTTAAATTCCAGGGAATCTATACAGAAGTTGCTAATTAACATCAGAGGCAATCTCTTCGGAGTATGGAGTACTGAGGAATGTTTAGGCACTAAACACTAACAACAATCTGTCAATGTCAAAATGCATCAGTTCAAATGCTTCCAGAGTCTGTCTCCCTGATTTTAAGCTTATCTAGTCTGAGAAGAGAAAACACATCATACTGTGTTTTTTTAAATTCAGCAAGAGTGGTATGGTGATGAAGTAATTCCGTCTGGAACAGACCTCAGGGAGTCACTTAGCCCAGCCTCTGGCTCAAAGCAGAGGTCAGCCAGCAGCAGAATGTCCCTACTTTCTGGATTTAGCACCACTGAACTCCTACCCTGTAGAAGCAGCACTGCTGTAGTACACTGAGAGCAGGATGATTGCACAGACCTTTAAGACAAACCTAAGGAGATAGGAAACATTTCACCCTAAATTTAGTTGCAATACAATAGGGCTTCTACTCTCACAAGTAAGTGTCACCAGCATTTATTTTGCTTTGCCTGTCTGAAAGAGGACAGCTCAGCCAGGACCTGATAAGCTGCTACTGATCTCAAGTGCTAATGGAAGAGAATGCCTTTCACTGGCTGCTCAGAAACTCCATTTATTGGTTCACCCAGTACCATAAATCCAATATTCCATTATGTATTATGTTTCCTAATTGAACATAACTTGCTTAACTGTTCACTCACTGAAGTAGTACCAACAAAGCAATTTAGCAGCAAAATTCAAACAAAGGTGAGAAACAATGCTTCACTGCATGGTTTCTGCTGCTTTGACAATTCTTTTTAGGAAGTGCATTTAGAAGGTGACCTCAACCTACTCTCACCATGAACAAAGACAAAAAACAAAATACAGTGAGATTCTCAAACTGCACAGACCTCACAGTCCATTCAAAAGTTTCCTCATCCATTTCTGATCCGATGTTAATTAGGACACACTGAGCATTCATTAACTTTCAATGAGGTTTACGAGTGCAACAGGGATGTGCCAGGACACATTTGGCTTTAAATGGCTTCACCACGGTACCCTTCTAAATGAAAGCTACTAAGCTATCATAAATTACATTAAAATTCTTGTGAAAATGACATGGTTCTTATGCTTCAAGATTTACAGCAGCCCTTGACGTAAGACAGAGCACAGAGATAACTGCAGAATCTTGCAACATGATACATAGTATTTTTACTTGTTTAATTAAGGAGAGCTAAGAGTAACTTGGCACATCCAGTGAAGACTTTCTTAGCCTTTGTTCTCTTACAGTGTCACATGGCCAGACACAAATATGAGCTGTCATCACAAACAAAGCAGAAGAGTCATTCTCCACAAACAAGTAATGGGCTCTGGAAAAACTGGATCATATTTTCAGAACTGCTGTTTATTAAGGCAAGGCTTTAAATGACCATGGGCTTTTGCTGATAGGCAAAAGCTAAAAAAGAAGGTGTAATTTCAAAGCTGAACCATTAGGGGAAAGTTGTTCACTGTAAGTCAAGCCACATTGGATTCCCTCCTGCAAGGATGAGCAAGTATAAATACAAAGCTACTTGCTTACAAAGAAAGCTCCATTCATGCACAAAGTTCCCGTAACTCCTCTTTCTCTCTTGAGTGTTAAGTGTCCTTTCCCATGGCTGGTTCCCCCCACAGCCGTGCATACAGCTGCTGTGTTGGGTTGTCAGTGGAACTGTATGCCGAGGAAAAATTCCTGCAAATGCTTTCTCCCTGAGCCCCTCAGCGCACCCTTTGAAACCCTTCCCTGTAAGAAAGACTATTCAGTTCATCGATTATGGGGTGCAGTTAGTAAAATAGCTGGATATTAGCATAAATCAAAAAACTGTCAATATTAACTATTTACAATCAAATATTACTAGTAAATGCCAATCATCAGAAAAGTATTTCCTTTCCATTAACAGCCCTATGTGTTAATAGGAGTCATATCTGGACAGCTTTCACTTAACATTCAGTGGAAAGCTGTGACAACCTTTATGGTGACATACAGCCCAGAGGAACTGCCATGGCTGGACTCGTTTAGAAGAAACTGTAGACACTTGACTGGCCAGAACACAGTTTGCATTCATGCAGAATTACCAACCTCCCATCTTGAAAAGTCATGAGCCAAACCCCTAGATTAGGGATATCCAGCTAAAACAATATTCCACTTGTAATGACATCTCAAAGCTGGCAATATTATGAGTGACACAGTAAATAGACTGCCCATGACAATGGCCATATTTACACCAAAATTTCAGACCAAGGCAGATGCACCAGCAGGTCAAACCCCCATTATAAGCAAACCCTGAATGTTGTACAATTCCCCTGACATAAGTTATTGAAATTAATTTCTATTGCTGAATCTGCCTACTTATCTCTTACCCCACAGATTAAGGTGATACACTGTGCCTGTTGGTGGCAAAGCCTCCAGCTGGTTCTAAACTCAACAAGCCACAAGAATCTTGCTCAGAGCTCTGCACGTTGTGCACTGAACAGAGAGGGAGTGACTCTCACACCGGGTGAGGGTGAGCCCTGTGTACACAGTCTGTGCAGCCTCAGCAGGAGCGGGACAAGGAGCCTCACTGGGCTGCACTGGCCTGTGCAGGGTCTGCCCAAAATCCATGATCTCTAAGGCACTATGTAGGAGTGTAACTGCACAGGACTAAAGCATGTCATTATGTCTGTGCCTTTAAAAATTGGCTAAAACAAAATAATAAAACTTCTTAGCCAGGCAAATAATGTTTAGTTAAAATTCTTTTTTTTTTTTTTTTTAAGTATAAAATATCTGTGGGACACTCTGTCTTCAACATTAAGCCAGGTTTTACCTTTTTCCTGCTCTCTGGCATAAGTAAACACTTTCATACTTGCAAATGTGGAGAAAATGTGGCCTCTTTCAGCAATAATAAGTATCTGCCTGTTGCTACCTTAAAATCACAGCAATCACATCTGGTAACTGCCCTTTTCTCATGTTTCCACTAGTTTTCAGACTTCCTCTTGTGGTAGCTTGAGACTGCGCATCTGGATGTTTTAAACATACAAAGGAATTGCTAGAGCAAGCAAAAGGGAAAACGGTGCCGAGAGTTAAGATGTGCAGATAAGCAACTGGTGCACCGTGAGGCTAAAATAACAGAGAGACAGCGGGGAAAAGCTTTTCCCAAAGAGAAGAGCACAAGTTCAGGCAGAATGAAGACTCACATTAGCTGTGCCTTCGTTTTTCAAGTACTATTCATCCAAGTATATCTTTTTAGCAAAACTATAGCTGCACCATCACCAATCATTAAGTTTCCTGGAGACAGCACTCCCAAAACAGACAAAGAACTAGCAGTGGTAAGTGTTGGTTTCATCTTTGCTTCAGATTTATATTGTTGTTTCATAAGCAGATGTTCCTTTCTTGTTTCAGCTGAGGCTAAGGAATGACTGTAGCATTCTCTCCCTGGAGTCTCTGGAAGTGCTAGCTAGCTAGCAAAGGTATCAGCTTTCAAAAGTTACAACTGGAGCCAAGTAATGTTTCCTCTCTTAAAATTTTTAAAGCCAGCAAAGAAAGTAATTTGATTGTGACTTTTTTTTTTTCCTTAAGTCTGAACATACAAAATATTTTCATTAAATCATTGCGACAATAATCAAAAGATTGCAATGGTAACAGGGGAGAAGGGCAAATAAGCGACATGTAGGGGTTTTTATTTAAATCAAGTAGAAGTGAGGGCTGTCGAGACTCCCTTAATGCACGTATCCAGCTTTCAGAAGTGTATTTTCCAGAGTGTTTACTGTGCGTTGCATAAACACAGCTTTAAGGGACACTACAATTGAAAGCTGGCTCGAATTTCAGAAGCCATTGTGACTAGCTTTGACTTTCAAAAAAAATATCATCAGGGGTTTAAAGATTCCGCCCCCCCTCCCCAATCCAGTCTGGAATAAAAAAAGGAGTTTGGATTTCTGTGATATTAGCAAATTAAAGCTATAATTCTACAGTGTTTTATTCTAACCTTATTTTAGCCCTGTGGACCTTCATAAAAATGACATTTAAAGGGAGATTGAGATGGATTATCCTTATTTTAGCATGTAAATTATAGACATTTCTTCAGCAGTAAATCCATTTTAAGAAAGATTGAGACAAATTATTCTTATTTTAGGACACAGAGATTTGAAAGTTGGTCACTTCTTTCTCTAGGAGCTTGTGTGCATCTTGGGAAAGCTTACCAAATTAAAGGTTTGGGGGAGGGTAGAGAGAGAATTTCCAGATGGGAGCTGTGTTGGAAAGTTTAGGAAAAACAGACCAACTGACCCAAAAAGGGCACTCCTCAGTCTTTAACAAAACAAATTCACCCAAAGTTTTGCCTTAGCAGCACAGCAGCCAGGGGATGTGGGGGGTGGAGGGGGCCAGTGCATTCGGGAGAGGAGAGTGGGGTCCCACGTGTCTAAGAGTAATTTAACCACTCTTCAATAATCTATTTTCTTAGACACAGCCAGGCTTTTATTCAGTAACAGCAATCCACATGTCCACTCATTTCTGTTTCTTTTGAACAACCTATTTATTATGTGTACTCAGAGGAAAATTACAAGCTGGTTTAACTCTGCAGTTCTTCTTTGTCTTTCTTGGAGTATTCTTGGGTAATGCTAACTGGCTGCCTTTCCTCACACTCTCCATCAGAACAGCCCCAACACTCAGCATCAGAACACAAATTGCTATGTTGCAGCTGGACCCTGTTTCATTAATGGGCTGGATCAAAATTCCAGATCACCACAGCTCCCTGCTGACTCTGGGGAAACTGCATTTTGCAGCCTAGGCCAAGATGTGGTTTACGTAGACATTACATTTTCTTCAAGATTCTGTTCTCATAGAACAGCTGGTCATGTTCATTTCTGACCTTCAGTAAAATTTCCGTTTTAGAAAAAGTTGAAAGGGGTTAGCTTTTTATTTAGAATGCTAGCAAGTAAAATTCTTTATCATGCCTTGTTTTATACTTTTGGTTGTATATCTTGCTCACAAACATAAAATGACAAGAACAGCAGCCTGGTTCTTCACTAAACTTCAGTTCTGATGTACAGTCTGTACCTCATTGGGACATGCAAGCAGAAGCATAAGAAAATCAACCAAACTACATTAAAGTGAAAACTGGCATAAGAACAGAGCCTCCAAACTGACTTGTCTGATTTCCACCAGGCCTCATTCACTGTGTGTAGACAGCAGCTTAGTGGAAGCAAAGGTGAAACCGCTGTGTCCTTTACTTGCCAGTGCCACAGTCTCCACTGGAGAACTAGCACATCAGAAGTTACAAAAATCACAAAAGCTAGGCCTAGTCTGGACTTAATCCTGGTGGATGGAGAACCTTACGAAGGAAATGGTGTAACATTTTGATTAAATCCTTTTCTGAGTAAGCCCTGAACCATTTCCTATGCAGGGCAGATGAGGTTCGCCCAGACTTCATGAGGAGGATGGTGAAATTCAGGCTTGACCAACTGCAATCATCAAATATCCTTTCTTTATTTTGCTGATGTAGTGGTATTATCCCCAGTCTCCTGGGTGAACTTCAGCAATTAATAAAACACATAAAGCAAGCTTTCTCTTGGGAATATTTTCTGGCAGAAGAACTTAAATGTGCAATCAATTTGTCAGGCTTCTTGTAATCCTCAGTTTGAAAAAGTTCTCCCTGATACTTCTGATATATTTTTGGCAGCTTGATCTTATTTAGGTGTTTTCCTACCTTGAACTTGTAGTTAATATTTTGGATGCAATACCTGAAGGATGTTTCTTCCTTTACTACAGATAGTTTTTACCAGAACAACCAGTAACTTGAAGCCTTCCTGTCTAACAGCACCACATGCAAGGGCATCTCTCAGCTCTGTGCTGTGCTAAGCACCATTCAGGTGGCCTGCACAGCAGTTTGGGAACACCTGCCCTTTGACATGCCTGTAACTTTTCTTTGACAGCTAGGCATAAAATATGGTAAACCCATACTTAAGAGAAAGGAAGGAGACTTGTGTGGGTATTACTTTAGGTAAGAGAAGAAAATAATGGGATTTGTAGCATCTTTTTGGCCCTTCAGGACCAGTGTTTTTTTAATGAGAGATAATTCTGTGAACTGCCACCATGGTCATATTACAAGCATCAGTGTGGCCATAGATGTGCTGGAGCATTCAATGGAGTTTTAAGTATGCAGATATTGATTGGTTCCAGTGTCCAGGCAACTGAGATGTTATTAAAGACCTTCTTCCTCAGGTCATTGCAATGTTTGACTCTAAAACAAACACACATAACATTCAAACAGCTCCGTGCAGTTTGAATAAACAGTGGGGTTTTTCTTTGCAAATAATGTGGTCACATTTGTGGGGTTGCTTTGATACCCTGACAAGTTTCTCAATAATCCAGATTCTTCCAAGAAAACATTACACAAAATCCAAAACTGTAAGCAGATTTACACATCATAAAGAAACAAAAAGCTTTTACTTTGTAGTTCTACATTAAAGCTCCATGTTAAAAGCAATTCATTAAGTAAAGGTGATAGCTAATAATGGAAATGATTGCTTAATTAGCAATGTTGTGTGATCAAGGATGCTTTCTGTCAATTAAGGAGATTCAGCTGGTCCCTCAGTTACTAATACTAGTAATTTTAAAAAGAAAACTTGCAAATTACAGATGGAAAGCTAACACTGAATTAGAGTATTTATTTGTAATGCTTAATTATTTCTTTTATGAATTTTAAAGTCTTTGTTCTGTGTTGTGTTTTTTTCTCCAAGCAATACCTGAATAAATACTATGGGTGCCCAAAAGACAATTGCAATTTATTTGTCCTGAAAGATACTCTGAAGAAAATGCAAAAATTTTTTGGACTACCTGAAACAGGAGATTTGGATCAAAATACCATTGAGACAATGAAGAAACCACGCTGTGGTAACCCTGATGTAGCCAATTACAACTTCTTTCCAAGAAAGCCAAAATGGGAAAAGAATCATATAACATACAGGTACTGACTGGTGATGGTGGGTTCTGCTCACATATAAACACAATGCTTTCAAGAACCAATCAGACAAGACACTTAGCACCGGGGTAGGCGATTAAAGGACTAAACAGGATTCCTTGAATTAGAATTCCCTTGTGTTTGGATAGCTACCAGATGCTTTAGCAAATACCTCTGTCATTGTAATATTTCAGGAACAATCATCTCGAGATCAACTTTATGGTTCTCCTTGAAACTAACGAGATTTTGGGTTTACTCTTTGTTCTGCATCAAGCATCCTAAGGGAGCTGGAGCAGAAGGATCTCACCTGCCCATCCACTCTGGGAGGACCACCGTACTTAATGACTGCAGAGGCCAAACTCATCTGCATTCAGCAGTCCTAAAAACGGAGATCATCAAATAAATTTTAATATCAAACAATGCTGTTCCAGATATTTACAGACATGGGTTAAAGCAAGCCTACTGCATCAAGTTTGGCACATTTCAATTTCTTCATCTGCACCTGAAGAGTAAGGGACCAATACAGCTCCCATTGCAGTCAGTAGTAAAAAAATCATTATCTTAGGTGGTCCAAGAACAAACCTTTAGCACCAATGAGAACAAACAGCAGATATGTCTTAGCTGCTTTGCTTAGTCTGCTGCTCCCTCACAGGTTTTGATCCAAAATATCCCTCAGGCTGTAACTAGCCTAATAAACACTGGAAAAAACTGTGGGAGCTCTTGCAGCTCCCACTTGCTGATGTGCTTCCTCTGATTCCTCCTTATTCTCCCTAGGCACAGAGTAATTTCCCTAATTATGCACAGCCCCAGCTTTATATGGAGGATAGTGGGCTATGATATAAGGCTCTAAGAAGTCCAATTAACATATATGAAGAAGAAGAAAGCAATACGCTAAAGAGTTGAGTTCGTCCCTTTCTTATGTAAGGCCTTTGGCTCTAATGTGCTTTTTCCTCCAATTTCCCCATGTATCCTATTGCCAACATAACCTACGCATTGGTGAAGGATTAGCATTCAACAGGGATGAAACAACACACAGTTAACAACAAAGAGGAGGGAGAAGGGCTGCTTTTCTAAGCAAAACCATCCACACTTGAAACTTTCAGAATGTTATTGAGCTTCTTTTCTGGTCTCAGTGCTGATGCAAAATCCAGAATGTTTTGTGCAAGGCTCGCTGCCATGCAGGCTTTACAGCCTCTGGATATGCAATTTTCTTCTTGCTGCTGCATCAATTCCAAAATAAAATAAATAACAAGAGCCACATCTAAACACATCTCTGATTCAAAGAAGAGTGTTTAGATCTCATGTGCAGCAGTGTTACCTCTTAACTGGTTTCACCACCAAGTCTACTCAGCATGTAAACAACTAATACAGGGAGGAGGTTTGTGTGTTAATTAACTCTTGCTTTTACATCTCAGGATTATAGGCTATACCCCGGATTTGGATCCTGAGACAGTAGATGATGCCTTTGCTCGAGCCTTTCAAGTCTGGAGTGATGTCACACCGCTGAGATTTAACCGAATAAAGGATGGAGAAGCAGACATTATGATAAATTTTGGCCGATGGGGTATAGTTTTCTATTTTTACATATGTTTTTGGTTTTGTTCCTTTCATTAATCCTCAGTATTGGAAAGATCCATCCTCAATAAGTAGCACCCGTGAGCCTTTCTGGCAAACCTTGTCCTAGTCTGCACTTGGCTTATACAAGCTAAGATCTAATTTCACTAAGATTTTTTTTTCTTTCTTATACATGAGAGAGAAGTATTTATACAATATCCTTATACTATATTTATCTTTCCAAGAGAGAATTGCTAGGGGCAACATTTTATTTTTAAATTTACAAATCAGAAATAGAACCTAGAAATATTGGTACGGATCTTCAGATTATGTGAGCTGGCTTCCCACTGCAAAAGAGAATGGAATGCCATCATACCACTTATTTATAGCTCTGTATGCTGTTTTCCAGTGATAGTGGTGAAGGGTCTAACATACTGGAGTTCAAAATTGGATTTGTGGGTTCGATTTTGACTCCATAGCTGGTTTCCATTTTTTAGCATAGCAGAATGCAGGCTTTCAATGTGTTCTTTGGGCTTGAGGAATTTTAAAACATGGATTATAAGATGAATTATGGTTTGAGTCCAGATGGTTATAGGTGACTTGATTCATTTTTGTTGTACATGCCTTCTCAATTAATTTTGGTTTCCTCTGAAAGAATGTTTATAGCTTTTCAGTGCAAACACAGGGAATTTTAACTTCTTTTGGACAGTCACAGAATTTTTTTATACTAATGAAGATACTTGTACAGCCAATCACTTGGGAGGTAGACTTTGGAAGTGAAGTGAACAGTTCAAAGAATAACTGAGCTCTTTGTAAAAGCCTTCATTGCAAGCTGGTTTTCTTTGCTTTAGCTACTGATGAGTTGACCTCAAAAGCTTCAGAGATTCTGTACACTCAGAACTTCAGATCCTCATCCAGGCTGGCTCGGTTCACAAAAAAAAAAAAAGTCTTATAAAAGCATAAGTGTTTCTGCTGGTTTTAGAACTTACTGGCTATAGTCAGCTCAGAAACTGTGGGTAAAGAGCTCCTTCAGCATTCAGTCATTCTTGTCACTTTACTGCATGTCAGATTCACAGGAGCTGAGACATCTATGAGGTTTTTTTCATTTTTAACCTTTCTCTTAAGCAAAGGATCTACTTTGAGATAAACAGGAGTAAAGCATCTAATATATGTCAAAATTTTGTCCTTGACAACTGACACTTGTTTCATGAAATGAATTAACCGAACTGGTATTAAGAGAGTGACACCAGCCTGAAATTAGTGTAAGAGAGTAGAGAATCAGGCCTGTGTATTTAGGGCTTCTGTTAAATGGCAAGACGTCAGACCAAAAGGCCAGAAATGATGCGACTAGAGATGCTGGCAGGCAGCTTTGATGCACAGGTCAATGTGGTGGGAAAGCTATGAATACAGGGCTATGCCCGTGCCAGCCTGCCTTACCCACATGTGGTGTACTTCCAAGAAAAGCCTACAGTGTAATAACAGGAGAGCTCCTTAACCTGCTGCTGCCCTGTGAGCTGCCTGAGCCGCAGAGTGGTGCATGTGAAGGAGGAATAGGCTCCTTCAGGACTCAGAGCAGCAAGTAAGAGTGAGTTTTCCAGAGGCTCACTGCTGAGACACTCAGCTTTGCTGTCCTGCTTGTAGTGAGTATCCTGAACACAGATACGAGCACAACAGCCTGAGGGGCAGTGGGAAAGAGTAGCCTGCAAAATGAAATCTGCCTTTACTTTCCCATCTCTGTGTTGGAGACTGGCACAAATTACCTGAAAACATCCCTCATCTACAATATTTATTTTACAGTTCCCTGTCAGTCTCCATTGAGAAACAGCAGTGTATATGCAGTCATACATCTAATGTACAGTACTTCACTGTTCTTCACAATCTTTGATTCCTTTCCACAATATTTATGAGATATAAAATAACATGCTGTGACAACTGCAGTACTGACACTTCACGTTCTTTGTAAGAACTGGCTGCTTCTCTTCTGGTTCAGTCTTGCCAGCACAACCCAAACCAATAAACTCACTCACCAGAGTCTTCTGCTGCTGTCTTGAATAGGAAAGTGCACATGATAATCATCATGCATCTGTAGAGTCTGACAGAGCTGAGGCTGTTAGAAACTGCTCTGTTGTGTCTGCTTCCTCCTGCAGAACACGGTGATGGTTATCCCTTTGATGGCAAAGATGGTCTTCTGGCTCATGCCTTTGCACCAGGGCCAGGAATTGGAGGAGACTCCCATTTTGATGATGATGAACTGTGGACTCTTGGAGAGGGACAAGGTACCAGACTTTTTAATGTTTCAGAACATATGGCCTGCTGGCTGCTGTATTTTAATGCTGTTTCAGGCACTGCACTAAATGCTTTGATTGACTGTCAATATATATTAATATGTGAAAATTCATTTATATGATTTAAATTGTCCTCTACAACAATTTTACATAATTCCTAAATAAATGTTATGTAGGATTTTCCTTTCTGTTCTTCTACTATTGTCCCATGAAAAAATGAATTAACAATAGGCCTGACGCTGTGTAACCTTCATGAATTGTGGTAAAAGTACAAAGCCATAACTACGATTTTGAACATTTCAGATTTCAGGGACTCAAACTACAACACCTTTAAGTTCATTTATAAGAGGCAGACTGATCAGTGTTCTTCTGCTGGCATACCCTTTTTAAGATTATTTAAGCTGTGGCTCCACTTGTTAAAAGTCAAACTATCTGCCTGAATAAGTTTTTATATACTCGTGGTATCTTAAAACCAACTGGAATATAAATAACTTATGCTGATGACTGAAACAAAATTGACATCAAACAGTAGATTAAGAACATCTCCAAGAACCTTTAACAGGCAGTTTGCCATACCCTTTAGAAGAAACAACTGAAGTCCAGATAATATCACCTGAACTAGACAAATAAGAGCAAGTATTAATAGTTTGGAACCTGTTTTCTCTGCTTGAACTTTTCCACAATCATATAATACTAATAATAATTCCTGTACTGTAAAATAATTTGGAACACTTGGAATAAGAACAAAAACTCATGTTTGTCTTTCATTTCAAATTCTAGCTCTCTCGTCTGTCCTCCCACGGAAAAAAATAATTGAACTTTAATACCAAAATAGTCATCTTTCTTCTGTTGGGCTTTCTTTCACCTTTAGCAGAATCACTGATGAGTAACTGTACTAATTGGACTGGATCCCTGCCTCAGAGACAGGGGGAAACTGTTTTCCATATAAATGAAAATACTACACAAGCAGTTAGTTACTGCTATTAAAAGAAATGCTGTGGATAAGTGAATTATCTATGCATTAACATATCTATTACAGCACCAATACTGTAGCCATGAGACCACATGTGATAAACTGTAATAAACCCCAGGATCTGGGTGAGTCTGCATTTCCACCCTATCCCCACACGCCACAGCAGATCTCATTCAAGGCACATTGGCAATACCAAAGTAGTTTTTGAGGCACAAGGCATGTTCAGCTCATGTTCAGCTGCTGCCTGGAACCTTTGAATCTATACTGTACATTTCAGACCACATTACCATGAAACTAAATTACTAAATGTATTAACAGCATGTTTATAACTTTGCCTTGCCATGGTAACAACATATATATTTTTCTGGGCTGATTCTAACACTTCACCATGAGTAATATCCATGTAATTCTTTTAAAATTGCCAGTTATTATTTAAGCTATGATCATCTTGCCAATAGAGAGACCAACAGCATACTGAATTTCAAAGTGGAAATTCAGACTGCATTCCTATATCAGCATCTTCCAGGAAAAGATGTCCAGAAACTGTATTTTTTATATCAGTTGGTGGTTAATTTCACCACTGCCTTTGTTCTCTTTATAGTGGTTAGAGTGAAGTATGGGAATGCTGATGGTGAATACTGCAAATTTCCCTTCTGGTTCAATGGCAAGGAATACAACAGCTGCACAGATGCAGGACGCAGCGATGGATTCCTCTGGTGTTCCACAACCAAAGACTTTGATACAGATGGCAAATATGGCTTTTGCCCCCACGAGTGTAAGTAAATCAGTGTTTCTACTGCTTTTTTTCATGGTAGACTTTTCCCTTCTTGTTTGCTCATCCACTTCTCCTTGCACATTCCCCACTTCCTTTCTGGCAGGTTTAGATTTACTGCTCCTTGTTATCTCTGTTTGAGCAGACAAAACTCACTGAACTCTCCCTTGGTGTAGAAGAGTTTGTAACTGATGAAGACCCAGGCCTTTCTCTAAGGTCTTCCTCTAAGCACACAAACATATGCAATGTGTGCCTGAAGTAATGTTGGCCCCATATACACATCAAAGACACTCCAGGTGTCTACAATCAAGGAAAGACACCACCTTTTAGAGTAAGGATAGTGCCAAATTCGGAGATGGAGCACACTAAAGGACAGAAGTGCCTCCCTGTACTGCAGGCCATTCCACAAACAAGTGAAATTGCATCTCCTTTTGTCATGGAGTTGACAAAAAAGGGCCATTAAGGATGGCTACAAGCAGTTGGTACTAGGAAAGAGAATGTAGATTGCTGAAAGAAAATTAGTGCTGTTTAAGATGCAAAGAAAACAAAACACATTGAGGGGTTTGACAGCCCAAGAATGCACTAGCACAGCCCAACATGGCCCAGCAAACCCCACAGATACTGTAACACGTGCACGTGCATTTGTGTGTACATACCTGTTAAGAACACTCAGAATTTCAAGGTATGTATATGTAGAAAAAGTTCAAATACTCTGTCTCCAGAAGCTCTCTGGTATCCTACTGCATCCAAACACTAAACATATTCCTGCTTGACAGACCTGGGGTATTTTTCAAGCTAATTTGCAAGACCATAGTTTCCAGTATAAGATTACAGACTTTCTGCATCAGGATGCTAGTGGCTTCCAAAGCTAATCAGTCCTAGAACATGTCAGTCTTCTCGCCCTAACGCGGTAAAATATTATTCTTTAATTTTCAAACCCCTAATTGCCTGTTATGGATCACATGTAGAGCTGGGATATTCCATGGAGACAGCTATTTATAAAACTGTAGAGGATGAACAAGCAGGAGTGTGAACTTTCAGCTGACTTCAGTTAATTAAAAAAAAAGTTATCATTTAGTTGCATGACTTTCAAAAGTACCTTCTTTAGCCTAACATTTACTTCAGCAGACTATATGTATGCACATGCACACACCTGCACAATCTTTTTCTCCTGAAACTTTGCTATCTCCTTCGTTTCCCACTTTCCCCAAATCTTATCTCCCTTAGGTTAATCCTTCCAGCCAGAAAAGAGAAAAATTTGACTTATTTCTTTAAAATACTCCAAATACTCTGATACAGTCAGAACAAAGCCCAGATTATAGGTATCTGGACACAGGGAGATCCACGTGCCCTGACTGATACTTTTGTAAAATCCTGAAGTCATACGAGGCTGAAAAGGTAAGCAGTGAAGCACTGTCAGGGAGAGTTGGTTCTGAAAGTGAAGTTCCTGGAAATGCCTGGATCAAGGTTTCTGAAATGGAACAGAAGGGTTTCAGCCTTTTGTTTCTGATGTAATTGTTTTGCAAGATCCACTAACAGTAATTCACAGATGGTTCTTATTAAATCCAGAGTGGCATTGTTCACTCATTATTCCAAGTTACTATTTGCTAAGCCACAGATAATAAATTCAGATAGAGGAGGATTTACATCAGAGTCTGTATTGGGGGCAGCATTCCTAGTTGTGGGTCTTTGTTTCTCTCCCGTTTAATTCACTGAAGTTAGTTTCAATTCTTGTTATAGAGCCATGGTGCATATATGGAAACATTTTTAAAGCTATGGTACTCCACCAGGCTTTTCTAAAGTTAATCCTAGATCTGTACCCTAATTCTGTAACTATTTCAACTATCATTTCTCAAAGCAGAAGAAAGTAGAGCAGTAGGTTATCTACCACCTACACAACCCTTACACAGGTGTGCTGAACCTCTCCTTTGCCATGTGGGATCAAGGGATCTTGAATTTCTCTATCAAGCTGCACTGACAGTGTGGGCAGTTTAGGCTCCTAACCTTGGTCCTCCAATATAGAGCAAAGATCTGTTCTCTGCCTGTACCTCCCTCACATCAGTCACAGTTCTCACAGGCTGCTGCCCGACTGCTCTGCCAGGCAGAACCCTCATGAAGCTGCAGCCACCTCCACCTTGGACCTGTGCCACAGGGGTTTTAGCAGCCTTCCAGACTGAGGTTTCCTGACATCACAACTGCTTGATTTTTCTAGGAAGAGCTAACAGTGAAGCTCACAGATTAGTAATGTCCAGTCTGGATCTGCTCTCACGCCAATGTACCTTCATCAATTTTTAAATTGCTGAGCTTATCATTAGGCAGAACAAGAGTCAGGCCCTTTAAGATCCTCTTACAAGTAAATCAGGCTTTTGTTTTGGGGGAACTGACCCAGTCTCTGTCTTTAACTTTCAATTACATTATAGCAATTTTATAGTTAAGGCAGGAGAGCAGGGGGATTGAAAACTTAATAAACCATTGTTGTTACCATCACATGATGTTGCCTCAAGCAAAATGAAAAACTGCATTTTGACTGTGACTCAGAGAGGCTGCATGCAAAGCAGTAAGAGACTGACTTTCCATATGGTTTTTGCAACTTAGCCACATGTAAACCAACATAAAAAAGGCTATTAAAATGCAGAGTTTGCCAGACCTAGAGCTGGAAGCAGCTCATGTGGTAAGTGAGTCATCTAAACAACTCAGTTTAATTTTTCCCTCCAATTCTACCATTTCTTTATTAAAAAAAATAAAGTCTCTCTCCAGTCACAATAACCACAGTCCTAGTCAATGCACCTTTCCTAACTTAGTACAGCATCTGAGACAAAAACAAGCATTTGCAGCTTGCTCTTCTGGGGAGGCGCAGCTTGTGTTGCAGTCTCCTTTTGCCTAGAGACAGGACCTCTGTGTGGCTGTTTGTGTGTCCAGGATGCAGAAGGATCAAAACACACTCTCTGGCAGATCAGAAGTTCAGCAAACTCCTATGTGTGAGCCAGGCCTGCAAAGCTCCAAGTCCTCTCTTTAGTGGGACTGGAACTTCTGTAACTTACTGGTTCGTGGCCCTGATGCTGTGGCCAATTACTAGTTTAAGTGGAAAAGGCAAAATGAACCATCTGTGTCACAATATCCCATTTTTAGAACCATTCCCAGTCACCCTTAAGGCAGAAAAGGTCTGGAGGTTTTAGTTACTGCTACTCTAAGAGGTGAAGCACACCCATAAACTATCACTTCCCATTGATGTGTCTGACTAAACAAAGATAAACCCCCTCAAATCCTACACGAAGACACTGAGGCTGTAATGGCTGTTTGGTCGTCAAAAATGACAACAGCAAAGTTAGAACTAACCTACCGAGCCTTCCCACTTACACATTTGGGCTTTAACTGTAGCTTTAAACTGGGTGAGGGAGAAAGGTGCCCATGGGCACCTGAAAAAAGGCCCAATCATGCATGTTTTACACTGGGAATTCAAACAGATGTGTCATTCTGTGGTGCTGTTCTTAAATATCAATGGCAATGCTCATGGCTGCATGAAGGATTTTTTGTCTCTTCAGTGCAAGCCTAGAGCAGTTTGTTGCCTTCACAGTTTGCACTCACCAGCACATGGCACTCACTGTCCTGCCACTGATGATTCCCACTGATAGAGCAGCCGGGAGAAGACACAGGCAGATTCACAAGATGTCGGGTGCTCCAAGCCACCTGCATTTTCATGGAATTCAATTTGGACATACATTTTTTTAAATATCAGCATGTGAGATTGTATCTGTGTTCCTCCAGGTATTCCAGAAAGTTTATCAAAATCCTAAAACAGATCCCAGAACCCTTTAATCAGTTTAATGTGAACTACTTCATCCACAAGAGAAATTTCTGGTTCTCAGGGTTGAGCCATGGGGCCTTGTTTATGCATATGGACAGATGATAAGCAACCCCTACAAGACTAACACGCAACCTTCAGGAACACTGACCAAGCAAAAGACAGGAGAAGCCTCCAGTGTTCAGCTTTGTTCAAACAGTCATATTTGTCATCTCTTGCTTATCTATCAAGTGCCTGAGCTCAACTGTGGGGATTATCAGAAACAAGAAGCAAACCTAGAGGAAGAGCCTACAGGTTATTATCCAACTTCCTTGTACGGCAGCATTATAGAGAAACTCTGTCCCAAGTTTGCTGTTCTAGCTAACATCCCTGGCCTATCTTGCCAAAGCATTTCGGTGTTGGTGTAAAACAGAGGTTCTAGGTGTGAACTGCACCACACATGATGGCTGTCTAATCTCTGTCCAGACCTTCACACTGTGATTCCTTGTTTTATTGACATTTTCTTCTCTCATTCTCCCTACAGCACTTTTTACAATGGGTGGCAATGGTGATGGACAGCCGTGCAAATTTCCCTTTAAATTTCAAGGCCAATCCTATGACCAGTGCACAACAGAAGGCAGGACAGATGGATATCGATGGTGTGGAACCACTGAAGACTATGATAGGGATAAGAAATACGGATTCTGTCCAGAGACTGGTATGAGGAATGTTGCTGGCATAACGCAGTCTAATGTGTCATTGCTTGAAGTAATAAGTCATCTTTTACATACCTTCATCAGAATACACAAAGTTGATGAGTAAGACACAGTTTCAACAGAGGTGGCCAAGGAAGTCACTGGAACAGAGCAATCTGTGTAAACAACATTGTATGTCATAGCACACCAGGTTTATCAGGGATACACAAATGTCACTGAACCGTAAGACTACATGGCTACTACTGCAGGATAATTACAAGCAGCTTACAATTTGTTAACGGCCCTGGAAGAGAAGTCTCATGTGACAGAAAAAAGCATGAATAATATTGTAGCTTATACTTACCATTTACACTTGAAAAAAGAAATCCTGTTTAGTATGTTAAGCTTGTGTTAATAGATCTTTTCAGCAATCCAAAAGAACTAAGTGAAATGGTTTAGCCACGAAAAGAGATTTCAGCTTTCTTCACAATTTTTTGCACTTTTTAACTTGAGTTTTACCACAAAAATTAATTTATAGCCTTGTAATGCTTGGCTGGTGTTCAATTTTAGGATACAGATTAGAGCCATAAGCACTGAGGCTTACCTTCTGGTTTTAGCGTGTAGTTTAGAAGGCACAAAAGGGATCTCCTTCTCACTGTGTTTTCCTGTCATTTTCCACAGCCATGTCAACAGTTGGTGGAAATTCAGAGGGAGCTCCTTGTGTATTCCCCTTCATCTTCCTTGGGAATAAATACGAGTCCTGTACGAGCGCAGGGCGCAATGATGGCAAGCTGTGGTGTGCTTCGACCAGCAGCTACGACGACGACCGCAAGTGGGGCTTCTGTCCAGACCAAGGTACTGCAGCTTGTCAGAGCAGCACAACAGCAGCGACCACACTGATGGCATCGCATCTTCTCCCCAGCCCAAAATCCGAGCAAATTCCCTACATTTAAATGTGAGACCACAGCTAAAGAACCAGTCCCAGAGCTCATCTGCAGTAAATAATCAGATTTTCTAAAGTTATATATATATAACAAACAAGTAAAAACATAAATGGATGTTTTTCTCCACACCAGATTTTCCTTCCAAGGCTAAAAGCCACAAGTACTATAGTATTTCACGAGTACACAATAATGATACACTGGTATTGGCCAAAACAGAAATGAAATGTAAATGTAAACCTAAACGGCTAAATGTAAAAAAATCAATACATTTGTGACTGATATTGCCAAGGACAAAAACATGTTTAAAAAGAGAGACAGTACAAAGTTTATATGGTGAATATTGGTATTTAAAATTATTTTGGTTAATATTTGTCCTTATTTGTAACACAGGCAAAATTAAATCTAGCAAAAGGCTTTTTTCATATTTACAAATAAATGCTAGATTCAGGTTTTTCTTTTAGGAAGAAAAAAATGCCAAATTTCAGAGACTGGCCATAATTAATAAAAGATCATTCTATGATTTTTTAACCCAACAATATTTGGTACACCAGTACTGATTGAGACTGTTCTGAGAAACAGACTTACAAACTTGTTTATGACTTACAAGCCGGAAGATTTGAGATCTAGATTGCAAGTTTAATTCTTGAGTGCCTAAAAAAGGTGTGTGTTATTTGCTACACTTCTTTTTTTCACAGAAGTTATAAATCTGTGAATCACTTGCATAGGAGAGAGCAGCAAACATCACCTACAAAAGAGGTTTTAGAATCTCTCCAGTGAAATGTCATTACTGGCAATATGCATGGAGGCTGTAAATACTAATTATTATATTTACTACTGAGACATTTTCTGACAGGCAGAAAGGAAAATAAAATTGTAGGACTGTGAAGAACCTGTGTGGCACAATTCTATTCAGATGAAAGCAGCTAACACTGTCTTACTGTGTTTTTCAGGGTACAGTCTCTTCTTGGTTGCTGCCCATGAGTTTGGCCATGCCATGGGATTAGAGCACTCTGAGGATCCAGGAGCTCTCATGGCCCCGATCTACACCTACACCAAGAACTTCCGACTTTCCCAGGATGACATTAAAGGGATCCAGGAGCTATATGGTAAAGCCCTCCCTCATCAGCAGAGCTCATCACAAAAGCATGCAGCACAGGTTGAAATCTGGGACTCAGAACTTGCAGTAAATTACAAACTGCACAATCCCACCAATGCCAGAAACATCCTCCGTTCCTTTCCCCCTATTCTTTTCATGCTAATACCAGGGCTCCCTATTTCAATCAAATATCACAATTTAAGGATGAGGGCTCACTAAATTCACTGAATGAAAATGAGCTCCAGAACTCCTTATATGAAAATTTATAGTGCTTTTACTGGGCCCATGAAATGCCATGTTTGTCTCTAGCTTGAAGTGCCTGATGTGTGTGGGCTGGATGTTAGTTTCTCTAACACTTGGAGTTTCCCAGATTACAACTCCGTGTAAGGGGGGAAGGACCTTGTTTCCTGTGTCCCAGGCTGGAAACAGTTCACACTGCCTTCCCACAACCATTCAAGCTGTACCATTCCAATAACATTTGCAGAAAGTGTGTGGGAGATGAAACTGCAGTGCAAATGTATTTGGCAAGCTCCTGGAAAAAAAAAAGTGGATTTAAGTATTTTTATGTTGCTACATCTTTAAAATTTGCTATTTTCTCCACAAAAAAATTGTTAGTAAAAAGCATAAGTACTATGATTATTAAAATTCCTTGCATGTATACATTTTCCACCTTGCAAAGGCACAAGTATACTACAGTCAGTTAAGCAGCCATTTCTATCTTCCATTTCTCTTTCTGGGCTTTTCATTTTTCTCCTGAGAGATCTTCCTAACTGTGACTATATTCTAGAGTATTCAGCACCTTGACAATTTTAATAAGAGTATACCAAAATTAATTTCACATGAGATAAAAATCTGATTTGAATCTTCCTTTTTCCTCGTCCTTAGCTGCTTTAATTAAGAATGGGAATTGAGACATGGGCAAGGTTAAGTGAGTTTTCTAAGCTCACACCATGTATCTTTGATAAGAGTTCAGAATGTAACCCAGTTGTCTCAAGGCACACTTCAAGACCTGAGACAAAACTTCAAGACCTGAGACAAAACTATGTTTCTTTCTTCTTTATAACTGACATAACCCTTTACAAACTACTTTCTATATAAAACAAGTATTTTAAGAAAACCTTTGTTTTCTCCCATTGTTATTATTATCACAAATCAGCTACCACCATTTTTTTTTCATACAGTAAATCAACCCAATATCTAAGAAAAAAGGCAAATGCCTCATATGGCAATACAGCATCCAAGTAATAAAAACAAAATAAAATAATCCAGATGGCAAAGGGCATGTTCCGAAGAACACCTTTTGATTCTTGGTGAGGGCAGAAAGACCATGCAAATGGCTCAAAATGCATCTTTGTAACTTGCATAATACTGACACTTCTTTAATGAAGAAAAATCCTCTTTGACAACTCTCTCAGGAGAGTTACAAATAATTCTAAGTAAAAGGACTTTGAAATGCATTTCTCTTCTTTTTAGAAGCCAGAAAATAAAAATTGTAATGGTACCTTCTGAATCCAGTATAGTCATTTCTGAATATGTCTCGGGCTAAATGGGCAGCTCAGCACGGACAGACACTCACCCAGGCATGACGTCTCCAGTGAGGCCATGCAGCAGACTAAGGCAGGGCTGCAAGCCAAGGCTTGCTCAGCTGTACTGCACCCTCCTTCTGGAAAGATTCTATTATGAGTTTTTCCTCCTTCAAGCGCTGCCTCCAAATGATTCCCCTTCTAGAAAACACAGTAGTTCATGTTCCCCATGTAACCTATGCAGCACTGTTTCAGCATAACAGAATATCTCTCTTCACCACCACAGAAGTGTCACCTGATGTTGAACCTGGACCAGGACCAGGCCCACGTCCAACCCTGGGACCTGTCACTCCAGAGCTCTGCAAGCACGACATTGTATTTGATGGAGTCGCACAGATTAGAGGAGAAACGTTCTTCTTCAAAGACAGGTAAGTAAGATAAATTGCTTACCAATGGGGCCTCAGGGGAAGGAATCTGTGAGACATATTCATCAAAATCTAGAAACGTATTATCAGGCACAATATCTGCCCTCTGTTTTGTGTGTTCAGAGATGGCAAAGTGTCCTAACCAGCTCCTGAGGGAAACAGATGGCAAATTTTGGTTTTACGGTTAAATTACATCACCTTCTTTGCCACAAGGGTACACTGCTGGCTCAGGGTCAGCTTACTTTTGACCAGGACCTCTAGGTCCATTTTCACAGCCTGTTGGCCCCCAGTGTGTGCTGGTGCTTGGGGTTGTTCCTCCCCAGGTTCAGAACCTCAAACCATCTGTAGCTGAACTGCGTGAGGTTTCTGTCATCTCATAGGTGAGATAATTAGGCCATAAATTCACTTTTTCTTAGAGCTACTCTCAAACTTGTTTTGAGAGTCTGGAATTTTCAACTTCAGTCATTATTTGAGGCAGTTTTGTGGCACTTTTAATTTCTGGTTTCTGCCCTACACTGGGATTATGCATGCCAAAGTGGTATGACAGCTGGGCAGGTGGTAGTTCTAGCTAAAATTGGGACAAGGAAATGAAAAAAAAAAAAAAAAAAAAAAAAAAAAAAAAAAAAAAAAAAAAAAGACAAAAGAACCCCCACACTCAAACAAACCTGTTCTCCCATTTTCTGCCCAAATTTACAGATTAGAGAGCAAAAATTAACCCTGGTGTCAGCTCTGCTGGCTTCTGTGAAGTCACATGAGGGTTGCTCAAAACAGTGAAGTAGTTGCAAGACACATCCAAATGTCTAAATGCTTATGCAAAGAAGATATGACCCCTAAAATCTTTAGATATTTATCTATCTGTAAAATTAATCACAGAATTAGCAATGAAAGAGATGCATAAGCCAGTCTACTGCCTGCCAAAGAAGGATTAATTTCCTTTAAAATATTTATGAATGTCTTTTGTAGCAAAACCTGAAAGGACTGTAATTCAGCAATGGATATCCCATCATTTTCAGCAGGATAGAGCTCTGGAGGCACTTTCATTCCTGATTTCATTTCATGCAGTTTTTACTCCTGACAGAAGTTTCAAATCTGACTACAAAAATGTTTTCAATCTCAACTTCTAAAAATACTCCTCAAAAAAATGTAGTTTGCTCCAAGCTAGTGGCAATATTCTCAAATGCCTCTTTCACAATGGAGACATTGTTTTAGCAAATCTTGGGGTTTAATATAACTTTCACTATGATAGACTGGTCCAAAAATGACCTGTTCCTTTCCTATGTTCATAAAGATAAAATCACAGATATCTATGAGCAAAGTCTGGTTCCTGAGTGGTTTAATCCAGGTTGAGTCCAAAATCATTAAATAACATTGTTATATGATTCATAGCTGCTGTAATAATACATCAAGGACACTGGTCATTGGGACAGGCTCCATGTGTGCAAAGCTTCCAAGACTGAAGGCACCAAAGCCATTTTTGATGCAAAAGCAGAAACATTCCTGATAAAACGAGGTGGCTGCACAGCCGCAGCTCCCACTGCCTTTGCCAGGCCTGTTCAGCTGTTCAGCAATGAAGAGCATCTCCTAAGGAGTATGGGACTCGGCAGCACCATTGTGAGAGACACTAAAGCTCCTTTTTTCCTTCCATAAATCAATGCACAATTTGAAATCATTTATCCTCAGTTACCTTGAATACTCTCCCAACACCGCTGAAGATCTGGGCCCACACACGTACACTGAGCTTGCCAAAATCAAACACTGTCTCCTATGATACAAAAACATACAGAGCACCTGAAGCTGAGGGGAGTCTTGCAACTCACCTGCTCATTGCTCCTTGTCAGATGTCAGTTGAAATTCAAAAGGAAGAGGGAACTAACAAACAAGTTTCTCTCACAAAACAGCAAATTAATACTTGTTTATATCTCCTGGTGATATACCTGAGTCTAGTCATCTCATCCGGATCAAAATTTTCAGCTAGAATATAAGAAGAATTTATTACTATGATGCACAGTTTAGCTCCATTCACCAGATTTTCTAACAAAAAATCACAGTCAATTGGGTAATTTTACAGTATACTGTGGTATACAGTAATTCCACCAGTGCATTTCCTTCTAGACCCAATCTATGTGGTACCCAGAATTACAGTGCTTTGAGTTTGAAGTTTGACTTAATCTTTTCCACAGGCCTTGTGTTTTAGCACTGCAGAAACGGCATTTAAAGCTTCTGACTGAAAGAACATAATATTCCCCATTCGCACTATCTCTGCTCGGGGCAAAAAGGGTTCATTTGATCTCACTGGGGGGACACCTCTGATACCTTTCAAACTCTTCCTCTTGGCCCTGTCAGCAGCAGGCCAAGATTCCAGTGATCCCTATTGGCAAGGAACAGTCCTCTCTTGGCCATAAAATGGCCCCACAGTACCACCAGAGCAGCCCCACTGGGTCATGCCACCAACAGCCCCACGACGTTGACCCAACACGTTTGTCAAAACTGGTGCCCAGTTTTGCTAACACAGTCATTCGAGAGCATCAGAGCACTCACCTCACCTCAGTACCTTCAAAGAAAAAACACATTCTCACAGCAGTAAAACCCTTTTTGAGTTCCACAGAATTCCCAGCACAGGGCTCCTCTTCTTCTCACTCGTGGGCCTTGGTGTTCTGCCAGACCTCCACCAGTATTCTAAATAATCCCAACAAAATAGAAGTATTTTGCATTTAAATACAGTTGGTCTAAGAACTATGCAAATACCAAAACAATCGGTTCAAACTGGCTCAGGCTTTATCTAACATGCAGCAAAAGCAGACAATTATTGAATTGTTTTGCTCTGGAATGGCTTTGCCTGTCATTCTTGCAGCCTTCCAAGTATCAGGCAAACAGCATTATGACTCACTTTTGGAATTCAAGAAACAAATGTCTATCACGTGTTGGATGACTTTTATGATTCATGAAAATAGCTATAGAATCCAACTGTCACATGGCACAGGCAAAGAGAGCAAATAGCAAAAAGGAGGTCAGATACAAATAATTCTTTCAAAAAAAGTATTTCGCCTCCCTCCTCAAATCAAGGAAATAAAAGTACTGAAGGTGTTGTTGGCCATAGAGAACAGTTGACCTTTTCCACTGGGCACAGAATGCTTGAGGATGGTTTTGTTTTGAGAGTGAACAAACATTCAAATTTCTGAAGTTTACCAATACATTAAAAAAGACCCACTGATTTGGGCCATTGAAATAACTGCATGTAATAATAATAGCAAATGTTTATTATATAAAAATACAATATAAAAGGCTTACTGTAACAAAATTATTACATCTGCCTATAAATGTAATAATAAAATTTAATACAGAGGAGTTAAAACATTTTATCATGTTCTAACTGAAATGAGAAAGCCAAATAATTCATTTTACCATTTCCTCAATATGAAGAGCAGAAATAAAAGTACTTCCTACCCCATTCAAAAACAAAATAAAATTCAGCTTTGACAGTTTTCCTTTCCACAAGAAAACCTAACTATTTTAACAAGTCCCTTGAAATATGTGGTTTATTAAAAACCTGGTGTTCAAGTCTCCATTGGCTCTGGAAAAGTTGGAATTCATGCAGATAGCAATTATTAGAGCTGATTCAGCCATAAATCAGGTCCAAATTTGACTGAGAATTCTGTAACTTGGATTTTTAAAGGAGCTGCTTCATGAATGCAAAGATTTTCTGTATGAATTTCCATTCCATATCATATTGGACTTGCTTTTCTCTCTAAAAAGAGATGCCTGACACAAATGGTATAATCTTTTACAGCATTTCATATGGGTTTAAACACTGTCAAGAGAAAGTAATTAGCAAAATGCTTTATTACCTCTTTTTTTGTAAATGAAAATTATGAGTCATGCTCAGAGATATTTTGTGCATGTTAAAAATACATTGATGCATGCAAAATGACAGCACATTAACATATTACTTCTTATTAGTACCATACATCAGGCTAAATTAATACATATTTTGAATTAAGAGAAAAAAAAATGCATTGCCAGCTGTACTCTTTCTCATATCAAACACTACAGAGTATTATCATTCAGTATGCAGCAACTGATCACACTTGCAAATACATTTCAAAATCTTTTATTTGTCCTATGTTTGCAGTCAAGCTTCTGCTGATAAAAGGACAGCAATTTATTGAATTAATTTAGGACTGTTCCTCCACATTTTAGGCAAAACTAAAATCCAGTTTTAGATCCTGGATTTCTCAAAGGCTTAATTATTCCAGGCAGGAATAGGTAACAATAATTTATACTCTGCATAAAGTAAGATGCCAGTAGCACCTTGAGCTTCAGAAACATATTGCTGATAAAAGCTGTTTGGTTTGACCTCAGAATTTAACAGCTTGGTGCAAGTGCCATTCCGCCAGCCTGCTGATTTTTCATTTTATGACCGTATCAAAACTTTTGTTGGGAAAAAAGTTGTCCATTCTCTGGAGCACAAAATAGCAGTGCCATTTTTAATACCAAAAGTCCTCAGCACAAAGCTCTGCCATTTAGGGATAATTAGAGTTTTTTAAAGCTTAAATCAAATTATGATCCTACTTATACATGAAATAGCCAATAAATTACCCTTTGTATTTCTCTAATGAACATTTTTAGTGCCAGCAGTTTCTTTTACAGACAAACTCACTTCCCAGCAGTATGATATACTGCTATTAAATTTGAACTTTTAGTCACTACAGTAGTAAATGCAAGAGCAATTCATGGAATACAAAACTCTGCTTTTGTCAAACATTCATCCATCTGCTCCAAACACAGCAGCAGGAGAGCTCCAACAGTTTAAATGCCATGTTAAATGAGTTGCTCAAAGCACAGGATAAGTCTTGCCCTGATGCAAAAAGCAACAGGAAGCCCAAGGCAATCAGTGCAGCAATTTCCCCTGCAGTCCAGCATGCATCTTACGGTGCAGTTCTTTGAGCAAAATGCTTCTAAATATATGCCCTGGCTTTTCAGCCACTGTAGGAAAAGAGTCACAAGTGTGTGTTGCTGCTAATGTGTGTGTGCACATGTGTGTCTGTGCAGGCTCATGTGGCCTTTGCCAAAAGTGATGAGAAACAGATGTGCTGGTGAATTAGTTCATTGTAAATCTCATACAATTTTCTGTTCTGCTCAGATTCATGTGGAGGACCGTAAACCCCCGAGGAAAACCCACAGGTCCTCTTCTTGTTGCTACGTTCTGGCCTGATTTGCCAGAGAAAATTGATGCTGTCTACGAGGCCCCTCAGGACGAGAAGGCTGTATTTTTTTCAGGTACTGGTTTAAAGTTTCAAATTGTAAGTAGCTATTTGCATAATGTTGCATCTGAGCTCAGTTTGCTCACAGCTGTAACTGGGCCAGGGAATGTCTAAGATCCAGTAGAGCCAACAGGTATGGGTGACAGATCTCTGTATTCCCATGCTGAGGTTTGAAGACAAAGACTGGATCTGAAAGACTCTGAACCACATTCAGTCTCCAGAACAACAAAAGGGGAGCTATAAACACCTAGAAGGAGACATTCAATAAGTAAGAATAAACAAAAGTTCATTAGTTAAGACTAAAAGCAATAGCACAGCGGGAGCTCTGCTTCATCAGTCACTGCCCTGTGTTTCTGCTGTTTCCTTCCATTTTAAGCTATATCTCTGCACATGTTGCTTGAGAAGACTACATTTTTTTTCCCCACTCCTCATGCCTTTTCTGGTCTCCTCTTTTGCCAAAGACTGACTTCCACTCTGGTTTCCAAGCATCTTCCTTGGTGGCTCATCAGGCAGAGGATACAGGTGGCCATGCGAGCTGCCTCCACGGGAGAGGAGGAGAAGAGGAAGCACAGCTCTGGTGTATGTCACACATGGTTCAGCTGCAGCAGCCACATGAGCAGAGCTGTGAGCCTGTTTTCAACATGAAAAACTGAGCCAGCAAAAACTAGGCTCCAGTATCTACTAAAAACATGACTAAACATCTCCAGTCATGTAAAAACCATATGGCCAAAGCTGCTGTACATTTTCTGTACAGGAAGGGAAAAAGTAATGATAATCTATTCCACATGTCTCAGAGGCCATTTGCTTTAGTTTACATGGAGGAGGGAAAAAAAGAAGCTTAAAAAAGTTTTATTACAGGCAAGCCAAAACACTGTAAATATTGCATGTATTATATATAATCTTATTACATATAAACCTCTCCCTTTCCATGTAAGTTCCAGGCAAACATAACTAAACCATTTTTTAATAAATAAATAAAAACTATCAAAAAACAAAGATTGGTTTTAAAGTAATGCAACTATCTTAAAATACTTACTAGTGAGACCTACACTTGCTCCTGAATGGTGAAATAACTTCTGAAGATCTCAAATGCTACTCTTTACACTTTTCTCATATTAATATTTTACTTACTTTATTTCCCACTAGTACACAACTAAAGGAATGTCCTTTCATGAATAAATCTTTCTGTGGCTTTCAGAGAATTCAGTGAGGGTATTTACTAAGTAAATTGTAATTCCATGTAAAGAACACAGAACACTTCTACATCTTCCACTAGCATATATTTGCAGAGACCTTAGAAAATGTTGCCTGACAAAGGACAACAGGAACTCTGAGCAAAAAAAAACTTCCTGTTAATCACTCAATAAAATTGCTCAACAAAACGAACACAGGGTGAACATGAGCTGCTGCATTTGAAATCCAGGTGCCCCTGCCTGGTTTCAGACCATCTTCATCATACAAAAAGTTAGCAATAAAAACTATTTGGTTTAGCATAAACCCGATGTACCAAGAGTGTCTGCCTCAAAGATGAGTCAGCCAAGAAGGGAGGAAGCAAGAGCACGCTGAGGTGATGTCTTTTCCTGAGAGGCAAGCAACACTTTAGTAGCAAAACCAGTTGTAATCACAGTACACCTACATGGTAATCTGGTGCTTCACAGATGGTAAAGTACTAGAAAGACTAGTAGAACAGTTAGTGCAATAAAAAGTCACAAAACAGAGTAAAAAAGAAGAAATACACCTCTGTTCCTGATTAATAAACAGTATTTGGTTGCTTTGCTTTCTCCCCTGCTTAGGAAACGAGTACTGGGTTTATTCAGCCAGCAACCTGGACAGGGGCTATCCAAAGAAACTCACCAGCCTGGGACTACCCCCTGATGTGACACGTGTGGATGCAGCTTTTAACTGGGGCAGAAACAAGAGGACGTACATCTTTGCTGGAGACAGATACTGGAAGTAAGACACAGTGAGTGGTGGGGGGATGCTGTTAGCCGAGTTGTGTGTCTAGGGCTGAATGCACACTGAGGGTCAGCAGGCAGGGACCCGACACAGGGGTGCATCCTCTGAGAATACAAAATGAGGGCTGCCAGGACAGCGCAGACAGCAGCAAAGAGTTTAAGTACAACATCAGGAAACTAGCACGTGTTTGAGAAAACAGCCTGCAGTGGAAGACGGTATATCTGGGAGTGTCTGTCAGGCTGCTCACCAATACCAACCCATCCCTCTGCTCCCAGTACCACCAACTGCGCTATGCTGCTCTCAGGCTCTGAAGAGGAGCAAGCTGTCCTTACTGCCAGCTCACAAATGCTGGGACAAGACTCTAAAAGGAATTTCTTAAAAACGCACTGATCTCCAATCACTTTAATCCAAAGACTGACCAGACTCCCTTTGAAATTCTTTCAGTAAGCCATCAGGTTTGGAGGCAGTGTATTTAAAAGAAACAGCAGTGTGACTAGCAAAGCATGCTGGGGCTGGTTGGAAATCCTTTCAGCAGCTGATCTACCAGTCACTCACACCTTTGCTCTACTAATATATTTGGCACTGGGGGAAACTGAACAAATCACAAGTGTATCATTTGAATACTTTGAGAAAAATCTTAGTTTAAATTCATCTTGACAGTCTCTCAATCCTTTTCATGTTTCCAGTGAAACTCAGGTGACCTTCTACCATGCTCTTATCTTCTTAGATTAAGAAAGAATGTCCTTAAAATGTCTCAAGGCTATTATTGTGGTAGAAATAAATATCCTACATTACACCTGAAGAGTCTACTAATTGCATAACTGTATTTAATAGAATCCCATTATCATAACTGGCAGGAAGATCTGGCACAAAAGAACATCTTAAAAAGCAGAGGCACTTTGCTGATTTGAGGAACTTTGTGAGTTATCTCCGTGCTGACTATCAAAACGGCACGAGAACAAAACAGAGACACTAAACCCTGCAGTCACTGTCAGAGGCCTGTTCCAGGAACAGGACTTTACTTCAGGAATGCAGACATTACACAACAGGCTGAAAGGGGACCCATTCATTAACTGACAGTTTTAAAGGAAGTTAAACATCAGAAACAACCACCAGAAACCTGAAAGATTCTCCAAGCTACAAGAGTTCCTTCTGAGAAATGCTCTATCTAAAATATCAAGGGAAGTCTCAGTATAATTGAGTCCATTTTATGTGAACATTAATTTCATGTTATGATCAAACTGAATGACTGTCTTTATTATATCCTAATGGCTGTGGATTCCTGTAAGTAAATAAAATATCCTTTCACAACTGCCATTTGATCATAACTTTCAATTACCTTGAGGACAATAATCTTCTCCATTATCTAGGGGGGGAAGAACTTAAAAGCTAAAGAATGTTGCTCATTTTTATTGTCATATTGTAGAGATCATTGCAAACAGTTCTAATACAGCCATTTGCAACCATTCAGACTCCTGCTAAAACCTACAGACTATGAGTTAACAAAGCTGCTGATGTCCTCTGTACCAATTATTATTTTGATTAACTGATTAACTGTCCTGCCAGGCCTCCAAGTAATTCACCTCTCTAATCACAGTCAGTATTTCTATTGTAGTACCTTCTCAATTGTAGTCCCTGCAGCATGCATAATTTATTGTTAAGGAATCAAAATAAGCTTAAGTGATTTCTGTCTGTGTAAAGAAGAAAGCAAGCAGTTGACAAATATTTCAGGAAAAAAATCCACCTCCGTTTAACAGCCACTCTAACCCTAAAGTATGTGGCTTTTACATTTTATACAAGGACTCTGCCACATGGAATCAAAATAGTTACATACCATAGTCCTTCCTGTGCCATTATCACACTTACTTTAAATGGATTTTTTGGAAGCCTTCTCCGTCCCTCATTCCAGCCACAAGCTATTTTAGTGTTATTATAACAAGACTTAAGCATAGCAAAGTTTTGTGAGGGAGGGGAAGGGGAGCTGACTCAGATTCCACAGCTGCAGTTTTAAAGCTACCCAGCAAGGTACTAGATTTTCTTTAAATATCCAAGGAATAAAATAGAAAGGAATGTAAATTAATAATTTTAATTGATTTTGGCCATCTACTTCTCAGTTGTACTGGTGTAACTTTGGATATAACCTAAACAGTTCCATACAGCAATGAGGGAAAGGTAACCTGAGATACCTATAGGCACAGACAAATAGAACTTGGGAACATAAATGCTTCCCTCCTTCCAGCACTCATCAAAGATGACCTTTCTGAAGTCCACTGCTCCTGAAGAGGTGTTGCTGGGGTGACTGAGGCCTCATGTGCACTGAAAGCCCAGTCCAAACTATATCCCATGTCACTGCTCCTCAGGACAACTCTCCTCCTGCTTAGCACTGACTCCCATCTAAGAACCAGAACTAGGGGAAACAGGCAACAGTCCTGCTCCACCCACCTTCAATGTCAAGGACCTCGCATCCCTGGGATATTTATTCACTGTGTAAAGGGAAATCCTGGATTACTTTTTAGGGGGAGTGTAGAACTGGCTTTGCCCAAAGCTATCTCTGCATTCTACAGTGGAAAACACACAGAGTAGAGGAAACAACTGATCATCCGTGGCTGTGGATACAGAGAGATCCACTTACATTGCAAATTACATCTGACTTCCATGGAATTAGGTGGATTTACATCAGCTGAGGGGGTTTTTTTCTTTAAAACATAGATTTAAAAAGCCATAGTGGACTTGGGGGGGGGGGGGGGTTGGTGTATCCCCTTCAAGAAAAGTACATATTTTTAACTTGGAATTTATCTATTGGTCATCACTGAGAGACACTAGGTGAAAATATCAGGGGATTTTAATGTAATGTTAGGGAAAGTAATTAATAATTCAACAGCAATCTATCAATTGCACGGACTACAAGCATATTTCAAGAAATATTTTAAAAAATAGTAATTCACATTAAAATCTTCTATCTTTAGATGTTGGCTGCTGTCTGAAAAAAAGCTACATTTCCTAGAATTACATTTGGAATTTCCAAATTACATTTCTGAAAAGATTTTTCCTTAGAAAGAGTATTTTTCATTAAGCAAGAACTGCATTTTCAAAGGAAAAATATAAAATTTCACAGGATTTTAAAGGAGTCAGGAATAATTGTAATGAACTAAAAGCAATATTATAATCTCAATTATTATATTTCTGTTTGATTGTTTTATAGAGCCATGTTTGCTGAGGACTCCCTCAAAAATTATATTACATTCTAACATTAAACACAGATTTGTAATGTAGAGACATAATTTCCTTCAGGTACAATGAAGAAAAGAAGAAAATGGAGCTTGCATCCCCTAAATTCATTGCTGACTCATGGAACGGTGTTCCAGATAACCTCGATGCTGTCCTGGGTCTTGGTGACAGTGGTAAGCTGTGTTCAGATTTAATTCACTAACAACCTCTCTTAGTGGTCTGCTGTGAAACTTATTGAAGGCCTTAATTTCTTGTGCTCCATGAGCAGGAGCCAAACTGAGCCACCCAATGCCTGATGCACAGGATGTCCTAACACCAGAAAGAATGACCAAACCAGTCCCTATGGGTGGGAAATTTCCCAGTTCCTTGATAGATCCATAGGTTCCTCTACAGCTGGGCACAGTCACAGCACCATTTCAGCACCATCCTGCTGCAGCACAGCCAGAACTCCAGTATGATAATCTCCCTGGTATCACAAGGGTTTTATTTTGTAATCTTTTTAACTTCCTATCAACTGCAGCTGAAATCCTGGCCCATGGTTTTAAGAGGCCTTATGTTTTGCACAGATATGTATAAATGTCTGAAAGCACCCCTGGTATCACATGAGTCTTGACTCAATCATATTTTCAACATTTCTTTTGCCAGCAAATATTTCTTCCCAGACAATTTTGGCTCAAAAAAATAGTAACTTGACTAAGGTTCCTTTTAACAAGACTTCTCTTCTACAGGATGAGAATTTTAGTGTAGTTTAAAAATATGTTTTTAATTACACAAATACAACTATGTACAAATATTTTAAGAAATACGTCTTCCAGTTTATTAAGACTCATGAAATCACAGAGACAAAAAAGCTTTGGTCAAGAATCATGTGCTCCACAACCTGAGCAAGCTTTTTTATTTATCTCCACAGGATACACCTACTTTTTCAAGGATCAGTACTATCTACAAATGGAAGACAAGAGTTTGAAGATTGTTAAAATTGGCAAGATAAGTTCTGACTGGTTGGGTTGCTGAGGAGTATGAGATATTAATAACCAAATATTTACTTTTTTGTTATATGCCTTATCTGTAATTAGAAATAGATCTGAATGCTAATTACTGGACCAGTCTGGTACTGGCACCAAATCATGAAGTACCAGTACTGTACACATCAGATAATTTAAGAGTGTTTGCCTCCTCAGTATACAAAAGATGTTTACGTATATATTCTGGTACAATTTTTGTCATGCTAGTCATAGTAGTGCGAGTAACAGAACAGCCATCGTTCTTTATTCTCTTGGTGCTCAAACAAAGCATTGAAACCTTTGGAGACTGGATCACACCCCTCTGTTATACACATCCCAGATAGGCTCAAATGAGATGTACCAGCAGTGCACTTTGATTTTTATTTTTTTTTAAATACAGCTCTGTTATAAATAGATGGTTTGTCTTGATGTTTTTCACCCTCTTGTGAGTTTGATCATTACTTCCATTTCTTTACATAATACAGAAAGACTGTCAAAGGCACAGGTTGCCTCATGATCTGCTTTTGTTGATGCATGATGGAATCATGGCAAGAAACTGTGTTAAAGTATTGTTTTAAAGTACTTTTTATTTTAATACCTTAGTTAAATTTAGCAATTTGCTTCATGCACTTTGTTACTACAATATAACTTGTTTATATGGATGGAAACGACTCAGATTTTTGAAGACAATGCATTATACATAAAGGTCAAGTATTATTGTTTAACTTGTTTAATTTTTCTGTTCTTCATAATATTGGGGGTTTGTTCAATTAGGTTTTTTGCTTATGCATTGGGCAACAAAAAAAATGTTCTTTTCACAATCTGATGGAACGTTTCTCATTTAAAAAATAAACCAGAAAACAATGTCCCACACATGAAGTGCCAACAATACAAATAAAATCAAATTACACTGTCAACAATTCTCATGGCCAGGCTTCCTTGTATCATCTGAAATTAGAAATTTAGTCACATGTTACAGTGAAATACTTGTCAAAGGAAAGAACTTTAGCCCAATATAAAACTGCATCCTGGGTTTGTTTAGAAACCTGCGCTGTCTTCTCTGTTAGTTCTCAGATGCAACTGCAGTGGTTTACATTAAAGAGATGATATGGCCCCAGGTCTCCACAAAGCCACTGTCTTCTCTGAACAGTTCACACATCTGTCTGTTATCCACACTTTCTTTCTCCTTATCAGCAGGTTACATCACCACAAGCCAGGCAGGAAGAGAGAGCACAGACACAGTGGTATATGTATCCTATAGGGATGTAAACTTGAGAAAGAAAGATGTAAACTCTTCATCCTGCCCATGAGATCAGACACCATCCAGACAAGGATCTTATCCCAGCTCCATGCATGTGAAACACTTCATAAGCCTGTATGGCCTGTACAATGCAAGTTGCCAACCCAGGTCCTTCTCAACACGTCTCTCACATTGGATCCATGATTCACAGAACTGTCTAGTAACCAACTCATACCTGAGCTAATGATCCATTTGTTTCTTCTCATGTCATCTACAACTTCATGTTTACACTCAATGTTTTTCTGTTCTAAGCAGAGTCTTTTTACTATGATATTCTGAAAAGATACTGCTTCTGAAGTGGCTGCATTTGCCAAATAATCTTTTCATTGCACCCCATCCAGCTATAAGTCCCCCTTTGGTAAGCTGTTGATTACTACAGACAATCCTCACCTGGATGAAAAAGGACTGTTTTTACTTATGCCAAAAGAAAAGATGGCTTACCTCCTTATTAGAATACTCATTCTTTTCAGAAATCATTAATCATCTTCCCAATTAATCCTGCACCAGCGCCAACAAAATAAGGCACAAAACAAGGTAGCTGTAAATGCAAAATGTTAGTGTTGCAGTTTTCACAAACACCTGGCAACCTTCTCAGGATTGCAGGATCTATTGAGACATTTCAGGGACATCCCGACCATAAACATCTTCCTGCACCAGTGTTGAAAATACTCTCTAGTTTTATTGACTGCCAGGCATTCCTTTTGAGTCTTGCAATAATTTAAACTCTGTTTTAAGAATCCTCAATAACTTTCCCTGAAGACTTTTATGTTCTTGTGTCAATGCTGCCCCAAAGTGCCTGCTCTAGCATCTGTATTTAACATGGAAGGGTTTTGAAACATAGATATACTAGAGGAACATTTGCAATGGGCCTTTCAGCTCTGAACTTGCTACATCACATTTCTACTGATGACTGAAATAGCTTCCTTTTCCTCTACAACTTACACATGTTTTGCAACACTGGCACATCTACCATCTTACGTTCTGCAATAATAACATCATAATCCTACAAAACTCTGCACATCTGGTGGGTTCTGAGGATTTCTGCTCAGCTTCTCCTTTTGTTCTTGCTTATGTAAACCCATTCTCCAATGACTAAATCACTGGCAGAAAACCAAAACTAAATTTTCTATCCTTAAACCAACACGTATTTCTTTGGGTTCAGTTTCAGAGTGGCAACTTTAAGATTAACACAGGTCATTTGTAAATACATCTGTTTCTGTTCATCAGCCCTAACATTTGCCAGGTTATCACCTACATGCGTCATACAAGCTGGAGGAGTATACTGACCCTTCTCATTAACCTTTCACATCTGACCTGTGAAGCACTAAGTCACAAAATGTGTCCTGAAAAAGCCTTTGGGTCTAATTCCACTTATTACTAGCCACTTCTAAAACTTTTCTCTCTCTACTGTTTGTAATAAGTTAACCATGAGATGGAAAGTCCTTGCCTGAGCAGCACTGCAGCTCTGCCTGTACCTGGCCATGTCCCATGCCAATCTGTCCCCCTGGCTTGCTTCCCTGTTTGACTTCGGATCTGTCCCAATCCTATGGACTTTCTTGATAATCCCTAGACTCCTGGCTAAACGGGATTATCCACCCCATGCCTCTCTTCTACCTCCCCTGGACATTATGAGACTGTGCCCTTGTCAGTGCACCCAATGCCCTTGCATTTCCTGCCCTCAACACTTTTTTCCCAGAGACATTTTTAGAACCAAGGCAAGGTTTTTACCTACCTTCTTTACAGAGGAAGAAACAAAGGCCAAAAGCATAAGTGTTTATCTCAAAGCCATATAAAATGCAACACAAAACTATCAAACCTTTATCTAACTTGTTCTACTTCTAGAGTTCTATTAAATTGGAGTCAGGTTCAGTTAGGACTTCTTGGTGTCAGGGTAGAGTTGCACACATGCTACACAGGGGCTCGTTGCAACACAGAGAGAGCTCAGACACACTTGTTCCTTGAGCTGAAGGAAGTTTTCTACCCATTTGAAGCAGGACAGGCTGTAGGCACCCAGCAGGGCAGCTCCAGTCCAGTAGAGCAAAGGGCAGTGGTTTAGTAACCCCTCTGTCACAATACATCAAAAGCAGCCAAGGCTATAATGAAATGCCATAGCTTAGACATTTAATAGACAGAGCAGCCTGAACTGTGAATCATGCTTAACAGTTTGTGTCTCACTAACACTGTTAAAAACACATTTTCCTCCTGCTACTCTGTCATGATTTTACAAAGCAGCAGTTACCCATAAATTTAAGCAATTGACTGTAACTTTTCTGTTCTTTAAATCAGGTCAAAGAAGGTCCTTTGGGCCCATCTTGGACAAATTATTTCTATTTATGAACTCAGACATGCACGTTTTTAGCAGCAAAGAGTAGGTGAATGAACATTCTTCTGCTTTTGAAAGAGCTGAAACCAGCCAATAAGCAGGCCCTGCACTGGGCTCTGTGGAATCACTGCAAATGCAGACATTTGTATGTGCAAGGGGAAACTGACTGTTTACAGACTGGTTATATAAAACACTCAGAAGTATTAAGGTATTTCCAGGTTAGGAACTATAGTAAGAACAAAACCATAAAACCAGAACAACCCCTCAAAACAACAAAATCAACGATTCTGAGACTGTCAGGAAAACAGTACAGTCAGGCATAACTGAAGGCATCTCAAAATCTGCCAAATCCCCAAATCTGCATACCCAGCCTGTCAGAGGCACATGCTGTTACTTGAAATACATCTCCTTCTGGCATTGCCTTTTAACACAGAATCACATCTCCGAGTAAACTGTCCGGTTCTGAGACTTACACCTGCACACAAACAGCGATGATTCCACACACAACTAGCCAGGAACACGGCTTTCCTCATCCCAACTGCAACACCAAGTGTTTACCTGCAGTAAGAACGGGTTCCAGTCTTCCAGGTATGTGATATTCAGTGTAAAGACAATTCAACAACATTTGTTCATTCTCTTAATTTAAAAGTGGTTTTTAATATGATCTCCAATTAGTCTTTTCTTAATTGAGACAAATATTAAGAAAATCTCTTATTATCTTAGAACTTAATCTAATGGACAAAGACATGGCATGAATCATAAACTAGATGATAACAGAATCTGAAAAAATTCCCACTTCATTAGTGGTAAAAACAATAACCCTATACAGCAGGCTACCAAAAGAACAGAAGGGAATTTTTTGTTTTTCCTTGTTTGTTTTGGGGGTTTTCGTGTCTTCACATCAAGACTCCCTGCCTTTTTAGAGAATATCCTTCATCAGACATTTTATTTCTGGTGTTAATATGGCATATTTGGAAAAAAAAAAAAACAAAAACAAACACAACAACAAAAAACAACTTCCTGGCCTGGGCCAAGTAGGGAATGGATTAAGTGAGCCAATGGTCTCTTCTAGTCTTGACCTGCCTTCAGCTATGAATTTAATTTATATAATTTTAAGCACATATAATAGCTTTTTTAATTATATTTTAAATGTATGTCTGCATGTGTACATGCATATACACAAATAGCTCATGGCTATATTACAATATCTTATTTAATATTTAAGAATTTAATATGGATGTTAGAATAGAATATTTGGGTTTAAAGGGACCTGCAACAGTAATCTAGTCCAACTGTTTGAATGCTAATTGACCTTAACACATCACACCAGTTTTCCCCTTCTCCATAAAATATGCCACAGTCTGAGCAAAGGACAACACAGTGAGATAAGACTAAAGTATTTAGTCTGCAGGGGTGTTCTTCCTTGGCAGCACTACTGGAGATAGTCAAAAATTTAAAACTAATCAGTAGTTCATTTGGTTTATTGCTCAAATAATTTTTCCAATAGCTGAATGAGAAGCCATTCAACAGGTCAGAGCAGCTGCTGCCACCACTACCAGGTTGGTCAGCCTAATCACAGCTGGGAGAGCTGTATCCACACTGCCTCCCTATACCATCACTGGATCATTCTTTCACCTTGTTTTGCAAATCCCCAAACTCCTAGTACATTCCTAAAGCTCAGCTTCAGCCAGATTCACCATGCACATGCTCAGACTCTACCAGACAACCAACAAACCGGTCTGGAAAAGGGACACAAGAATAAAAGGTCTCATGTCACTACAGGTCTGCATTTCCCTTGCTCACCCTGCTGCAGATGCTCCACAAAATGAGCCAAAGGGTGACAAAACAGAATCAGTTGAGCTTTCAGCTGTCTGTTACTGCCCAGTGCTTTCCTCCAGGGCTTCTCAGAATAACTTGCTTCGCTGTTAAGAATTTGCTAGCAGTGCCAAAATCAACTAAAATTGTAAGAGGATAATTGTTTTGATTTAGATTACCCTGGAGCTTGGCAGTCTGTCCCTGTAATTATTTGGAGGTGGTTTCCCCTTTCTAAAAGACAGGAATTCACAATAATAAGTTATAAGCTATCCAAGTAGGCTCTTACCACTGCTTCAACCTTGAACTACTTCACAGCTTTACTCTGCCTTCCCTCTGCCTATTACTGCATAACACTGCTGCCAAAAGGGCTGAAACTAGAAAGCAGCTTCACACACTGCAGTTGGGTGCCAAGCAATGATGGAGACCCAGCACCTCCGCTGCACAAAGCTTCTAATCAGCACTAGCCAAGGAATTAGGAAATTCAACTACAGGTCTCCCATCCAGTGTCACATTGTTCAGTTAATTAAGCCATGGAGACATTACTTCTTCTGTGGCTGCACTTGTAACAGGCAATTCTGGCCTTGGCCTCTCCCCTTTGCTCTCCTTTTCAACTCCTTTGCTCTGACTCAGCAGAGTTCACCGCCCCAGGACAGCAACAGGCTGGTGAATGAGGCAAACCAAGTCAAAGCAATTCATCGAGAGGCAAGTCTGGAATGCAAAAGGAAGACAAGTGCTCTGCTTTCTCTCTGGTCAATACACTAATTGTTGAATCCAGCCCTCTAAGAAGAGAGAGTGATTTCTCACTAGTTGAAGACTCCGCAAGGCTCATTGAATTCTTGCATCTTCATGGTTTTCCATTAAGAAAATGTACTTTTCAAGGCCACTGACAATTCTATTGTTCAACAGCTCAAAAGTATGAAGTAGGAGGACTTACACTGGAAATCCTTTTTCTGTTGTTTCCAATGTTGTCAAAGGCACTTCAAAAATCCTCATTTGTAGGTTTCATTTCTAATTTTCATTTCAAATTCAGAAGAAAGAAGTTTCATCTAGATGTTAGAGAGGTCACAAAATATTTTTAATGGTAACAATTTTATTTTATATTTATCCTAATCAAATGTGTAGATGTTTATGCATATTTTTTTTTAAATAATAGCAAATTAAAACCCTTAAAATTTGCAGAGTCCTCATATGAAAACTGCAAACAAAGTTTGTTTTAGTTGTTAAAGATGTGACAACTCCAGAGCTTCCCATTTCCTCTTCAGGATCTGAATTTGTATTTCTCCCTCACACAGGATCTCCCACTGACCTTTAGGAGTAAGAATGTAGTAAAGAACAGATTCAGCATTCCTCAAATTTTAGATCAAAGTAAATGACTTCCAAAGATGACAACATAAACCACAATATTTCAGCAGGGAAATTAAGAACAAAATTTCAAATTTAAGGAATATTAACATTTCATCGTAGGTCCCTTAGCAGGTATCTCTCTAATCACAGATATAACAGTGAACACAAACTCCAACCCAATTGGAAAAACACTCACAGATGGCATTCTTGTCAGGTTACCTGCAGGACAATGAATAATATTGATTTCTCCACTGCATTAGCAAATCTTCACATGAAATTATTGACAGCCACACTCACCAACAGATCCAGAAAGCCATTTAATACAGATTGCTTATAATGCAGAGCTACAGTGATGAGAGGGAACCACACAACGGGCAACCCCAAGTTAAAAAAGCGTGTAACCAATTCTGCTGCTTGACCACCATCAGAAAAGCACCTGGAACACCAAATGAGCGTGACTGCTGACTGGTACTACCCAGTTATCTTTCCCAATGGAGAGCTCTTCTCCTGTGATCTTCTTGGAAAGCTGAAAAATACAAATGTCCCAGCATGCTTTACACAAGTGTGACATAATACACTGGAGATACAGACAGTGCTCAACAAAAACTATTTGCACCCACTAAGTGAGTTCATAGAACTTACTTGCACTAATGGACAGAGTGCATGACTCCAGCATTTAAGCCTGGATTTAATCAGGGAAAAATCCCATAAGTAGATTCACAAATGTGAGAAGTAACTGAAAACACAGGAAAGAGTACTGCTAAAATTGAAAGCTGTGTGGATTCTGAAACCTCACAGGGCCTCTGGGTGTGAAAAATGAAAATTTTTTTTACATAATTCTAGTCCTTGAAAAGTTCTGCTCCATAAACTCTGACCACGCAAAACTGAATGTGGTCCCTGAAAATTAACACTAACATCATATAAATATTGCTAACATATACTCTGCTTCTACAGCACACTGGCAGCTTTAAGTATTCGTGAGAAAACTGTGTCTATTCAAAGGTTATTACACACATGTAGTCCTTAATTTATGGGTAATTTTTCTTTTATGAAGTTTAAGTGGTCTAGAGTCAAGGGAACACATCCTTTCTCACATTTTTTTTTACCTTTATAGGTAAACACTGAGCCTAATTCACCTTCCTCATCTCTCTTCAGAATATCTCTTTCCTCCTCATTAGTATTTTAATCACTGCTGGCAAAAGCTATGCTCTGTGGAACCTGAAGGGTTTAAAAACACACGTTACAACATCCATTTAGTTGCTCATTTTTGAAATTACCTTCAGTTTTTTTCATATGTTGAACTGGCCCTGGTTTCTCTGTTTAAAAAATTACAGATAATGACTTTGTCTGCAAGTGTACCATGAATCCGAACTATATTTTGCAATCTAAGTGCAAAGATTTCTGAAAACCATAAAAGAATCCGGACTCACAGCTCCAGATGCCTCCATCAGCACAACACAGCTCCACGGGAGAATCCACCTTCCGACATTTCCTAATCAAAATTTTATGAGAAAATAGGACCTCTTGGGTTTCACACTCTTTGTGGGAATTCCTTCAAGAGTTTCAAAAGTGAAAAATCACCCAAAAATGGACCAATGGGAAATGCACTGTTGTCTTCAGGTGTATCTGGAATGTCATGATTAGCAAACTATTCAGAATTTCTATTCCATTTTCTTGTTGAGGATACACAGAAATAAAATGAACAGCTGCAGAGAAAGCTCCTAGAAACAAAAACTCTAATTTAATATCTGTATATCCATATAAGACATACCTCCTTGCTTGGCAATGTTAACATTCTAAGAATTATACTTAAATAATGGAGTATGACCTGAATAATTGCATCATGAGCTGAGCTGCTGTAGACACCACATGGCACACTGAGAACAGGCCAAAGGAATCTAGGCAAAAACTACGGTGGAAATAACACGAAGATCATCAGATTTACACAATCCTACTTTCCCCTTAAGGCTGGAACTAGGCTGCACCCTCGCCAGACCCCCACATACAATCCCAAGGTAGGCAGCTTATTCAAAAGGGCATTTAGGAAATGTGGATGTAAACTAGAGGTGTTCCTGAAGTTCAAGGAGAGAAAATCCTCTGCAGAGGCAAGAAGCAGCTTTACAATAATTGATGGGTTTAAAGCAAACCGAGGGAGAGTTATTGCAGTTGACACAGCATTGCTTCTAGTTTGATTTCAGCCCCAGAGTCAGCGGACAGCCTGTCATAGGCTCAAATAACACTTGAGGAGTTATTTTGGAATTCCTCCCTCTCGGAGCCTTTTGCCCGAGCCCGGACGGCGGAGCCGTGCCCGGGCCGGCAGCGCCCCCTGCGGGCGGCACGCACTCACTGCACCGCCCGCCCCGCTCGGGGCCGCCGCCCGAACCCTCCCATTCCTCCTGCCCACCAGGGCACCACGGCCCCAGAACCAGCCTGAGCACCACAGCAGCACAGAAACAGCTGTATCCCTCCGAGTCCTCGATGCGCAGCAAAAGACTGCCAAGCAGGAGGCTTGGAGGATTTTGTTCTCTTAGTGCCAGTTATACTGGGGGAATACCAAGCTATTCAAAAATGTAAAGGCTATTTAAACATCAGAAGTAAAGCATATTTTGTTGGGAGTAAGTGTGAAAATTCATTTACAAAAGCATATCTTTAAAGAGGGGGAGAACAGTTGTGCCATGTTGCACAGCTCTCATATGCACTGTGCTATATATTCACCCGGTACTCATTCAGGGGATAGTTTGTCTGTCCCTCTCTGTGTCCCTCAGGCTCTGCATTTTAGTGACCATCCCCTCAAGCCAAAGGAGGAAAGTCATCCAAAGCTTAACAGTCTTCAGCCAGGACAGGGTAGGGGGCAATTGAGCGAGTTCAAGGCATTTCCTCATTTTAGGAAGTGAGTCTCCCACTGCAATTCCTGCCAGTCTGAAGAGCAAATATCATCTTTAGAGCAGCACCATGTGCTGCCAGTAAATCTCTGCCCTGGCCCGGCCTCAGCACTATCTCAGCCATGCACTATGGGTATTCCAACCCATTATCTATGTTTTTTCCAGACATTGTTAAAGTCTTTATTCTTTTAACTGATACCACCTGAATGTAATTCTAGTAAGTCATCTCGCTGCAATTCTCTGGTATAATTCAACACATGAAACTGTTTATTTAATTCTAAAATTCCCTTTGCGAAGTAAGGTTTTTGGAGATTTTGGCACATGCCTGGCATGCCAACTTCTCAGTCCAGAGAATGGAAAATTAGGCACACCTTGCCTCTATGAATAAAAGGTATGGCACAACACTAGCATCACAGTGGAAATATAGCCTGGACTATCTTTGTGTGCTTGAGAACACAGGAAATACAGTGAGAAATTTTGGTAATTCGGAGTTATAATGCTGCACACTCACACCCCTAACACGCGACCGAGGAGAAAGGGCAGTGCAATCCAGTCTCACATTAACAGTGAAACTACATAGCTACCAGCCAGTAACTTCACAGGATTAGCCAAAATGTATGAGAGTGGCCATAGAAAAAGAGCAAGGGAAGTTATCAAGTAAATGGATATCTGAGGTAAGCAGCCATGTGGTTCATCTTCACAGAGATTATGTCCCTGTTTCACCCTGGGGAAGCCAGCCCTGGCCCCAGCTCCCACTGCCATCCCACCTGAACATCACCCAGCACTCACTGCAGAATCCTGAGGGGCAGCAACTCAAAGTTATGCTTTGAGTCCAAAACTTATTCTTCTCAACCAAACAGCTACTACTGCACTTAGGCAGATATCAAAACTCCAGGCATCACGGAAATATTAACAAAGTATTGACAGTATAAAATAAATATTCAGCAAATATTCATCTCAAAACTCTGAGATGAACTACCTTGTCGTTAGACGGGCAAAGGACAGGTCTTCCTTCTGCTATTATTTGCAAGGAGGAAGGGGAGGGAGAAAAAGAATAATCAGAAGCATGGTAACAGATAAATTATTGCTACTGAACTCCATTCCAGCACTGGGGCATGTTTCACACAGCTATGGAGAGTTACCAGGATATAAAATCAATTCAAAGCATAGAGCATGATCCTGGCAGGCTCTTTACTGCAGCAGATGTCTGTCAATAAACAGAAATTTAACTGTGCCTCGATGGCATTTCATTATCTGGAGCTGAAGAATAATACTAAATACTTCACGTTTATATAGATTAATCTATTCTTGCTTACTGTCTAATATTCATCAAAGTCTAACCTATATTGGCAAGACCTCTCCATTTCCTTGATGGGATGGGTATGTACTATTAACATGAACAGGTTTTATCTGTATCACAGTACTGGTGGCTATTCCTAAACATACTTTCAGTTTATCAAAATGCAAGATTTGTTATTATTTTTGTCATTATCATTGAAAAACACTGACCTGGAATTAAACACAACAGCATTACACTATGGATAAAGGAGCAGTGTTCTTTTCTTCCTCCCTATTTGCATGGCACTTTAAAATAACTCAGTATTCATACTGAGTTTGGGGGAGGGAGGGTTAAAGTGAAGGCCACTGCTCACCCCCTCCCCACAGTGCTTTAGAACAGCAGATACTCATTTCAACATAAATGTGATACGTAAAATTCTGATTGTGCATATGCTCAGTGTTGTTTTTGCAGCTTTTACTCTTGAAGGAACATTGTGATAATTTAGCCTGATCTCCTTAAATGTCCCCTCAAATTTCAGCCACTGATTACCACATCGATCACAGTCACTTTCAGATATGCGACAACCCTGATTTAAGGGCTATAAACAACAGAAAATTTACCACATCCAATGACTGTCTTTTCAAGTAGTTCAGTTTCCACAATGCCATGAATGACAGCTTATTTTTCATCCAACATGAAGGATATGAGGAAACCACAGGACATGACTGGGTTCCAAATCACGCTGTTTACGAACTATGTGCAAACACACAAACCCTGGTAGCGAGTGTCTATCCAAAGCCCAGTATCAGACCTCCAGAGTCCAGGAATTATGCTGCTTATACATGGGCACAAGAATTTCATATTCAATACAGAATACGCTTTCAGCGAGTTTCTCCATAACACTCTTTACTCTTCAACATTATTGACTGCAGATGTGTTTCTTAAAACATGCTTCACATTAGATCGTTGACGGCAACTTTGTTTTATAATATTCACTAACTCAGGCTAACCTTGGTGCCCTAAGCAGAAGCCAGAAGTACTTGGTCTTCCTAGAACCAAACCATTTGAGAAGGTTGAATTCACATTTTGATAAGTTAAACTAGAACAAATTAAATAACACAACTATTAATATTTTATTTTATAAGCAGTGTTTCCACAATATTACTGTGTCCATCTTTTCAGGCAAAGATGGCAAAGTGGTCTGGACTTGTCAAGCTCAGTGAGACTCAGAGTCAAGGAGATGGCTCCTCATTAGAGGAAGAAGGAAAAAAAGCTCTTGCTTTCATCAGCTTACAGTGTTGCATGTGACTGACAGATAGGAGAATGCATAACTTTAAACCAGACAGACTATCAATCACTCCACAGCAATCCATGTTCATTTTACCAGTTACACCATGTGCCCACAGCAAAACCTACTTCTAACCTATCCGAGGCTTCTGACACAAAGCAACACAATGAATGAGAAATAATACACCTTACATGCAAATTGATTTCCACTTTCTTTATCTTATAATTATTTGGCAAGTCAGCAGCATTTTCTTTCCAGATTTACTCAAAAAAAAAAAAAAAAAAAAAAAAAACCAACAAAAAGGTGTTTTCATGAAATGCATTATAGCCAAGCAACAGAGACAGACAAGGAATTTCCTGAAGAGCTGAGCACAAATACAAACTCAGCCTACTGGCATGGGTTTCCTCAGTCTAAATATTTTCAATCAAAGCAGCACTGTATGTAATTAAAAATAAAATCAGACTAAATCTAAATATTTTAATGCCAGGCAACTTTCCTTCTAAATTTTAAAAAGTATTAAAAAATCATATGTTCTTAAAAGTCAACTGGATGGCAACAGGAAACCACAAACAAAGAGTCACTGGAATTAAAACAATGGGATTGTCATTCTTAGGATACTTACTTTTTGCAGTTAAAACCTACTAGTCTTGTATCTCTGTACCAAGAGGTAGTCCAAGCGCTTTAAGCAACAACACTTTCTACATCATGGCACGTTATAAACATGAACTAATTAACCCATGGGGCACTTCTGGAAGCTGGGAGTCTGTTGTGGACATGAGGAGTTGGAGTTGGCACAGGAAGAGGCACCAGATCCAGAACATCACCTTCTCTGAAGGATGGCAGACAACCACAGGCATCTGCTAATCCCTCCCCCTTGGAAGACTTGTATGGCAAGAAACAGACAGGGCAGGGTAGGAGAGAGAAAGGCTCTACTCCTCATACTTATGGAGCTGTTTAATTTTGGTGCAATTATGGGCAGCTCGTGATAGACTCCTAATGCTAGCCCAAAAGCCAGCAGCACTACAGAATCAAGCTGTGGTCACGACTGCCCTTGCAGAACACATAGGAACAAGAGACTACAGCCTCCCTGTCAGAAAGACAAGGTCAGGGTACTCAGCATTCAGTGTTATTGATAGAAATTACACCATTATTTACTGGACTTCTCTCCAGAAAACCTGATAGGAACTTCTGCACCTGTGGCAGTATGTTCTTAACTGTTACATAAGACATTCCCAAACGCATAAGTCAATCAACCCAGTGTGCAACTGTGTGACCCAAAATAGTAATTAGCTTTTTCTTTATTTCAGTAAGACTTCAACACGTGATGTATCAAGGACCTGCCCAGTAGCATTTGATCAGATCACTGTGTCACAGAACAGCAGTAATTCTGTACAATTGCTTTTTCTCTGTAAGGACGCACAACAAGCTGCACCACTGTTATACAACTGTGCATGTTAAAATCCATGGTCTCTTATCTCAAAGTTCCTTAAACGTGTTTATTCTCTCCTCAGAAGCTTTTAAACTCAGCCACAAACTTTGTGCTCAGCCATGCTATGACATTCTAAGCTATCCAAACATATTCAGAGGTCTTGACATCCAATTCAGATTACTCATGCAAAGACAGAATGTTGACCTTTGAGACAGAAAGCAGGAAGACAATTTCAAAAGAAACCCCAAAGAATTCTCCAATGTTTCCATTCTTCCTTTATTAAACTGCCTTCTTCCATGACATTATAACCAAGGGAGATCTGCCTTAGATCTGTGCAAGCAACTTTGCTTCCATGGATAAGCGTGGTAATTGCCAGCTGTAGCCACAGAGAAACAGATCTCCTAAACCAGCTTCAGACTGAATCCAGCCTCACCATATAATCTGTGTATAGCCTGAAGAACACTGCAACAACAGCCTTCTTCTAGTGCATGCAGAGCTAAACAATCACCACACCACTCAATGTAATACAGGCAGCACTATTGTTACCGTACAACTGCCTTACAATGCTCCTCTTTGGAAAGAAGGAGAGAAAGCTCTGCATGACAGAAAACAGTTGTCTTGCCAGAAAAACTACACAAAAGCTCTCAGATGATATGTGGAAGAGAGTAGTGCATAAGCAGAATATAAAACTGGAGACTGTCTTTCATTCTGAAAATACTATTCAAGATAGATTTCTTCAAAGGATGAAGCCATAAACTGGGCCTGTTAAAACCTACCCTTTTTACTTTATTCCCACTTGGTTCCTAAATTGGCCCTCCAGAGACGCAATGAAACACGTTGAAACAACCACCAAGGAAAATCAGTTACCTCAGCAAACATTTACAAAAACAGTTACAGATACACCTTCAAACTTTCAAGGCTCTAAGCCTGATTTCTTGGGAAACTGAAGGTGTTGACTAGCAGAGTTAGGAGAGTTACTGAGGAAGACTTCAGACAAGGACAGCACTGGCCTTGCATTTAGGAAAGGAAGTCCTTTGACACAAGACACAGCAGCTCTGAAACACAAGTGCCAGCAAAGCATTAACACCTCCAGCAGCCAACTTTAATGCATTAATGCTTACACTAACCCTTGCCAACCTCTGAGCAGTGCTCTAAGTGATGCCTCAGGGTAAAGTAAGTGGATAAAAATGCTATCGAGGAAGATGCGAATAGAAAGCATTCTTATGGAAAAAAACATAAATGCTTTTTACAAAGGAGGGATAAGCACTTAGAAATAAATCCTCTGCCATACCATCTCTGTGAAGAGTGCAGCTATAAAATCTGGAGCAAGACATAAAACAAGGAAGAGGCAAAACGAGCTTATTAGCGCCCTTTTGCGGGTTTTGGCCTCCTCCCTTTCTCTTATTTTCGAAACTTGAACATACATAAAAACATTGTGAAAATTGGTTCTCTAAGTCATTTTTGCTCTAAGACCATAACTGGCAAACCAACAAGCACAGGGAGAGGTTTCAGAGATTTTATTCCATATCTCATGGCCTAAACTGTGTTTTAGCTTGCTTGCAGGATTTACCACTGCAGTGGAATATAGTTTTTAAAGAAAAGGCAAACACTGCTATTTACACAGAAAACACATCTCCAGGCCTACTGAAACACAAGCTCTCAAGAAAAGTGTTTATTGAAATTTAAGTAAAATAAAGCAGTTCAGTAGATTTCAGGTATTCATGGCAGCACATTTTCCTTCAGAGGTTCTTTGTTTTCCTTTATCATTCCTGACATTTCATATAGCATGTTATAAGCTTTTGCAGGGAAACAGCACTTTTACCAGAGCAGCAAATTGCACAGGTGGGAGAGGTTGATGCTAAACATTATTAAAAGATCTTCCTTTCCAAAATAAGAAATGAATGTAAAGGCATAAAATCATCTGGAAGCACAAATCCTTTAGAAAAACACCAGAAATAAATGAGGGATAGTCTGGTTTTTAATAAGAAAGTCACCTGTGCACCTGTCTGTTAGCTCTGCTTACTGTACAGGTCTTCAATGGTCAGATGAAACACTGCACTGTGATTTAGTAAGACAGTACATGCAGTTTAGAAAACTTTCCAGTTTTCTGTCATTTACATGTCAAAAGACTCCAGCTGACATGGCTACAGCAGTTTTCCAAGGCCAATTCCAAGGAGTTATAAGCCCCCATACCAAAATCAAAATCACATTTTTTTTAAAATACAGACATTAATATTCACTTTTGTAGCAACACTGAGATTAACATTACTTTTAAACTCTGATAATGACAGTTTCTGGAAATGATTTGTTGCTTTGCCTCTCCAGCCCACTTGGTGACTGCTTTGATATATAAATTGTTAGCAGACCTATACACTCTGAAATTCTTCAGAGCAAAAGCCATGCTTCTTGTTTAAGTTCATAACTGTCAGAGCTATCTCACAAACATAAATACATTTTCAATTAAATTTATGTTGAGGTAAATCTCCACCAGGTCTTTTTTTGTTTGGTTTTGGGAAGATTTTGCTATTTGTTTCTTTCTGTTAGTTTCTTCCCATCTACTGTCTCTTCTCAGTTTCCACAACAGCGGTGCACCGTATTTATTTGTAAATTCTTTTATGGATCCTATGATCCATTTTAATGGCACACATCCTTTCAAACTACTGTCCTCTATTCAATTAATATATTTTATGTTCATTTTCTGCCAAAATGCATAGAGTATTCAAACATTCTTCACCTTGCAAGCTTTTTTTGCAGACAGCAATGAAGATAGCAGTTTCTTAAAATTTCAAGTTAATAAATCCCTGAGTAGTCAGTTGACATGAAGTGTCTATACTGTACCATTGGACTACCAGAGTGAGGACAGGCATGGTGTAATTTAGCCTTCTAAAAATCCCAAATTCTTAGTCTTGGAAACTCTTGTGCTTACCTAATACCTCCTGATAAAGCAGCCTGATCCTCTTCCTGCTGAAATCATTGACAGAATTGACACTGACCTCAAAAAGAACAGGGCTCCAACACCACTAACCCAAGGCTTTGTTGTTTCAGTACACATCACAGGCATTAAGAAATATGTCTCCACCTCAAAAGTAAATCCTTTGGGTGTGCAGCAGTAGATAAAACCACTTTGCACTGAGATAGCACTTTCTGTTTCAATACATTTTACATTTGGTTATGCCTTTCAATCCCTCCAGTAAGAAAACTGCTTCATGCTGCAGACTGGAAAACCAGCACAGAGCCACTGTCACTTGCCCAGTGAAATTCCAACACCCAGCCCCTGCGGGTCCATGCCCCTCTGCTGCTGGGAAGTAATCTCACAAGTCTCTGTAACTAATCACCATTTCTGTTCATGAGAACTGAGCTACAGCTCCATAGTCCTTTGTTAACATCCGCATCTGTGATCTGACTCCACAGAAGAAAAAGAGGCTATTTTACTATTCAAGGCCCAGTCCCAGTCTGTTCAACCTGCCTCACATATCAGTGTCCAAAAGCTACTCCAAGCCAGCTGGGTAGAGCTTGAACAATGTTTCTAACCTTATAGCACATTTCCAGACTCAAACCTTCTTTGAAATAAGGAGTGAAAGGCTTGGACAGAGCACCTGTAATCAGCATCTGAAATGTCCCTGTTACACACACACACACTTCCTCAGAGTTTCCCCAGCCTTTTAGCTGGCCACAAACTTCAGCTACAGCCAGCAGAATAAGTAGAATGTTTATTCTTCATGCACAACCAGCAGCACATCCTTGAAAACTGCCAAGTTATATCAAGCCTGTTTCCTAGCATTCACTCCTTTTTTGCAAGACTGTCATTGTTTCCACCCTTCCTGTGCTTTTCCTCTAGAAGGATATTTCTTTTAACCTGTACTCCAATGCTCACAATAAATACCTGCTGTGTGCTCCATAGCAATGTTCTAGGCTCGTCCCCATGTCATATCAACCTTATCAGTGAGTACCTGTGCAGAAGAGGCACTGCCATGGTCTTCATAGGCCCTGACTGCCGACAGTACACATACTTGGTCTTGCTTTAAATTACCCAGTGTCCTCACCATCACCTGTGGCTCAGGGCAGATTATATCAGTTTTAACTGAGCTCACACACCTGAATTTCGTTACTGCTCTCCTTACAATCTTGCAGCCTGTCACATTATTTGCATTAGGATGGCTTCAGTGTTAGCAATTAAAAAGGCATCCAGAAACTGGTGTGAGTAAAGCAAAAAAACAGCTGTTAACACTACAAAATGGACAGTCTTTGGTCATGTCAGACTTAGATCAACACATGGGGTAAAATGGACTTCATGGTTCGGTGCAACCCATGTTGTGTCCCAGGCTTTCTACTATTTTTGTTCAGTCAGTGATACTACTGAATCTTTAGGTTTTACTGCCAAAGCAAGTTCTTGATGATTTTCTTGTCCTACCCACTGCAAGAAACCCATAAACTTAAAAAAATAAATATCTGAAGTTGGTGATCATCTTCCTACAGTTGCTAGATAAAAAAGGCTAATTGAATGCCTTCCACTCTGAATTGAGTCACAGTTACTGAGTAGGTTGGAAATGTTTCACTTGCTCTTACTTGTTCACTCTCAACTCCTTTTTATTTCTTGAAAATATATTAAAAGAATTGGGCTGTCTGCATACTTATTCTCCCTTTTAAGTGGTGTACTTAAAACTTTAAATAATATGACAAAAATATGACTCATGTATCTTTTTGACATGTGGATGGAGTTCTGGAGGGCACATAGTTGTGGTAAGAGGAGTTTGTTTTCCTTAGCTGGAAACACATGAGTTATACATTACTGTGAAGCATATCGTATTTACAACTGAATGTGCCCTGTTAAGACTTTCATACCCTCAGACGCACAGCAGAGCTGGGGCTGCATCTGCCAAGTCAGTTAGGAGATGTTAATGAAGCACACGGAATTCTGCTGCTGTCCAGAGAAAAGCTGACAGTAAACCAACAGACACAGTCACAAGGGTTTGTTATATAATTTTGGTCTTTACTAAAATAGCCAGAATGCCTGACTGTACTGAGAGAACCTATGTGAAGGAGCTTGTGTTTAAAATTGCACTCACAACTTGGAAACTAATGGCTGTGGCAAGACACCCATTAAAACACGCTGGCTTTGAAGTCGAGAAAAACCAGTGAAGAGGCCATGGACTTCATCTGCTGATTAGGAAAGGAATGGGGCAGACTCTAATTTCATTTAAACAGAGTACAGGTTTTTTCCCAAAACTCCCATCTGCATCTCTTCCAAGCTCCGCCTGTTGCCCAGTCACGCTTCTCTTTGCATCCAGTTGCCAGTAGCGCAGGAGAACTGGGCTAGAGTCAAGGACAAGGCTGCCCTTGCACTTGGTGCAGCCCCTGCAGACACCAGTGGAGAGGGAGGGGAGGAGGTGAATTGTGAAGGTTGTTACAGGCGAGATAATATCAAAGTAGATACGTTATTGGTAGCCCTGCTTTCTTACAGCTCCCTCATTCTGCAGGCCTGAGATAATCAGTGACTGGGCAAAGGGCCAGGCAAGACTGAGTCTACAACCAAAGACAGCTGAAGCTGCTGAAAGACAATATAGAGGTGTTTTTGTCTCAGCTATCTAAGACAGCCCCAGAACTCCATTCAGATTGCAGAAGGAACCTCAAGAATCATGGTCTTGCCTTATTATTTAAGGGATATGTTGGAAGTCACATCATTTGAGGTTCTTAAACTCAGTTGGACACTGTATTAACACCTTGAGCAAATGCCTCAGTGCATTGCTAGAAGCTTTCTGCATTTATTTTTCATATTAAGACACAGAGTGAAAACATTCTTCAGAGGTCATTATACTACACTGTAAATTATTAAGAATTTGTTCTAATACTGACAGCTTAAAAATTGCATGGGCTGGGTCATGGAATTTTAGAGCTGGAAGAAATTCAGCTGCTTCAAACACAGGAGCTGGAATGAACTCAGATAACATCAACAGAGACATAAAATAATTTAGTACACTGAACCAGTTGTTCTTCTGCCCCACAGCCCCTTATTTCTTATTCTGTGTAAAACTCTTTAAATTATTCTCATTATGCAATGTAAAACAGAAACTATTTAGACTGAGACAATGGATGTGAAAGTGAATAAATCTAAATATCAAAAATGTAATAGCATACTAACAAATTACAAAGTTGTCTAGACATATAGAGAAATCACAGCGCTAATGGCAGCTTTCCATATTGATATTATCACCATAAAAAGGCTTGTATTTAGATGAAATACCATTGTACTTAAAGGGGAGGTTCAAGAGAAAAGGTACTTTAATTCAAGCAAAGGATTACAGTTAAGAAATGGAAGATTCTGATTACCAAAAAAAGTTTTACTGAGGAAGAAATAAACATACTCAATAACCTTTAGGCTATGGGCAATTCTCCTGAATGGTATGTTGAAAATCACTTTTTTTTTAATGCATTTAACATTGATCTGAATTTAATACCTGTTTGTGTACCATGAAGAAAACACTTGCACTTGTAGTGTGTGTGTGGGGATATGACAAATAATTTTTCCACATCTGGTTTCTACTGACAGTAGGGTCTACAGTGGGATGAAACAAACAGAGCAAACCTTAAACTTCCCATAAACCAAAACAAAAAGTGCCACAATATTTTATAGAGATTGGTATACACACATATATATCAGTTTTCTGACAGTGAGCTGCTCTTTATGACATTTTGCAGTGAGGTACTGATCACTTAATAGAAGCTGGATAAAGATGACTGGGGATTTATCGCCCTCTTGTGAATAGGGGAAAAGTTGCAATTTTTCTGAAAATGAACATTCAGTTGTTGCTGCTACTAAGGAATCCTGTAGTAAAAACACATCTATACAATTAATAAACAGAAATTCAGATTACTAAAGGTAGGATCACTGATTTACTGTCATAATCTATAATATTTTTATCAGAAAAGGATAAATTGCAAAACTAAAAATAATTCAAATGCAAATCAGACCAAGCAAGATATTTTTCCATTTAAACAGGAAGACAGCAATCTAAATTCCACAAAATCGCTGCCAAAAGCACTGATGTCAAATGGCACACACTAACTCAAAGGCGTGCTAACTCTCCCTGATTATAGACCTAAATCATCGTTTAATTTCACAGTGAGCAGAAGGATGAAAACACCTATTTTTGCCATGCAGAAGATATGGCCTTTCAGCTGCAATAAATAATCATGGGTCTAAATCGAAATTTGTTTACAGATGCCAGTGAAGCAGCAGCAGGTGTGTTTGGTCCAGCACTCCACAGCAGCTCCAGAAGAAAACAGGCTAACTCAACATTGGGAAGCCATCAGAGCTCTACTGAGTTTTTTTTAAGGATCTTCCTCTTTGTGGCACTTCCTTCTTCCTTGCTGCTCTGCACCCACTCAGGGTGTTGCTGCTCCTCTCCTTCTCCTTCTCTGTCTACTGTCCTTCTCCTTTCCCAAGAGACCATTGAAATCAAGGTAAAAGCCACAAAATGTTCAGGTAAAGCCACCCCTCATCTCACAAAACTCCAAAGCTAAGGGAGAGCAAGGGTGAGCACCAACTCTTGGACAGGAGGGTTTCCATTTCACACCCTGCTCTAAGTCTGGGCAGCTACATCATCCCTTCTCTCTGCTTTGTCCTTCTTCGTGCACCCTTTACTAATTAAATGATCTAAAAGGAACCCTTCCAACATAAACAACTCTGCAATTGCTCACTCCCACACACTCCTCTATGTTCCCTCATCACATGGAGTGCCTATGACAGAACCGTAGGCTTTTCCAGGCAGGCACGGGCCCTTCCCGGATGCATTCACAGCATATTCACTGTGAAGATGAACAAATTTATTCTGTTCTTCTGTCACCACATCCCATAACAAGATGGTTCTCTCCTGTACATATGCAACAAAGAAGCTTTACCAGAACTCTCTCCTGAGATTATTATCAAGACATAATATCAAGAAGCCAAGTGCCATTGGATCACAGGCAACAGAGGACCCTCACCCTGAGAAGCAAGAATAACACTGTCTTAGAGGAATCCAAGAGCTTCTATCTTGAATGTGCTGCCTTCCCTAATTTATAATAAATAAAGCATAAATCCTATCCAAATGAAGGCATCGCCGAGTTCTACTAGCACAACATCATAACCATTTCCCCGAAAAGCTATGTATTAATACCACTTAGCATAATAAATATTTAAAATGATACTGCAGTAAAGAATACAAATTCACCTATGTCTTTCCTGTTCTTAGCAGTGACTCTTAATAAACACAGCTTTATAGCTACTATATTTAAATGCAATTAGTTCCATACATTTCCAGCTTAATAAGAAATAATACATATTCATTCCTGCTCATTAACAGTCAGTATATAACTCTTAGCTAATGAACATTCAATTATGTTCTCTGAATACATTGTGGCATAAATTCTCTTTTTGTTGCTCATATCAGTTCACTTCAATTCAGTTACTGCTAATTAAAATTCTTTTGCCTCGTGTAGACAAACCTGGGTTTTTTTGAGTCCCTGGAGACTTTTTTAAGAGTTCTGTTTTATCTTTATGTACAGTCAGCTCCCTAATTAATGCTTTAAACAGGGTAAACTTTACTGAGGCTCCTGGATTCAGTTCAAAGGAAAAAAAAAACAACTGTTAATTTTATATCTCATTCTCACACAAATCACTAGAGTCTCTCTTTTTCTTGTAAATCTACATTTTTCTTTTGTTTTCAAGTGAATTCAATAATCAGGGAGGGTGCCAGTTTGAGAGCACTGGGAGTTGGAGATCCCCCATCGTCAGTCTAGAGCTTTCAGAGGAGCAGAAGAGAAATTCTTGTCAAGTTGTCTAGTTCGGCAGCCAGATCAGGTGAGGAAGGAGGATTCTCCAAGGGGACATACCCAATGGACTCCCTGAGATAATCCTACCTTTATTTTCACTCAGCATCAGCAAGAGCCAATGCTATTTTTTCACAAGTTTTTAACAGAGCTGGCTCAGCAATCTATCTGCCTGTCTAGGACCAAAAATTTAATGAAGTCCTACTTACCCCACTAACACCATTCGAGCTAAGCACTTACTGAAGGGCCTCCCTTTGCAGAGGTCATTATCAGGTATGACCTGCTAAATGAAGTGCTTAGGATCTTGCCTCCGATTTTTCTTGCCTTATGTCCATTGAGCGGTGCACAGAGAAAGGAATTCAGCAGAAGAAGCTTCAAGAACGCTCAGCATGAGATTTCCTTCTTCGATGCAGCATGCTAGAGGACTACTTGACCTGCACCTATGGGCTGGCATGCTTAACAGCTTGGGGACAGTAACTTGTCTCTGATAAAAGCAGCTAGAAATAACTCTCAAATTGAGTGAATCATTTGAAAACTTACCAGGCAAACACTGTGAACCTTCTGTGCACCAATATAAGGCATGTAACATTAACACAGAAAGTCTATCATTTACAGAAGAAGGGAAAGAAGCAGAGAAAGGAATGTCAGTAAGAGAAAACATTTAGGAATATCCAGGAGAAAGGCTAGCTTTAGGGGTGTTCAGTTTTATCTAACATTAAATGAAAACTCCAAGATACACATATCTCTGCAACTGCCTTAGCAGAAAAGGAAAAGTATGTTTGGGTTTATGTGTACATACACCAGTGCGTGCTGCCTGGATGGGTGCATATATGCCAGGCAGCAACTCCTCCACTCCACAGGTACCTGAACACTGTGAAATGAACTGTCCAGAACTCCTTCTCTTGCTCAAAGTCTCATTAAACCAGTGAATTCTACTGAAAGACATGCAGAGCTGGACTGCCAGGAGACTGAAATTGATTGATGGAACCCTAACGAATTATACCCTATGTTATCCAGCCTGCCACAGTGCCGCGTACTCAGCATGACACTGAGGCTGTATGTTGCATGCTCAGAGCATAAAGAGCTTTGAGGATATACAGCTTACCGGTATAACACTGGAAGACTGTTCCAGGTGGAGAAAGACAAACTTGATGTGAGATGTATTACACTTTTTGGCTGCACTGATCCCTGGAGAGAATATGCTGTCAGCTGTGCCCAGATTGCCACTTAGAAGGCATTGTTCCAGGAGGGAGGCAGAGACTGAACTGGCATTAGGGGACCATAGCCTGGAAAGAAAGAAAGAAGTTGTTAAACTGCCAGTAGAAACACACTGGCAATTTACTGCTGTCCTCTCACCCATTTCTCACAAGTAGCTCACGTTTAGTACCATAGAAACAGGAAAATCAGAATGGAACTCTGCATGAAGAAGTTTTGTAGCTGGTCCTTGAGAAAAATAGTTTCTCTCACAAGCAGTGAACAGATGCTGCCCTGTGTGCTGTGTGCAGCAGCATTACACGGCTGTGCCAGGAGGTGGCGGGTTTTTGTCAGACACCAGCAGGGAGCAAGTCAAACACAAGCAGGTTTTCAATTTCTGTATCGAAAATGCCTTTGTACCCACATTTTATAGAATTGATATATACTGAAATTACTTTGAAATTACTATAGATTTATTAAAATCATTATGATAAGAAGATAGTTGGGGGTATATTTTTAGAAAACACAGGAAAAGAGTAACTGTCCCAAAGGCAGCTGAGGCAAAGATCTTAGTCCATTTTAAACTGTATATATATAATTTATATTAAAAACTATAAAGCTGCATACATTTAAAGGCTGTGTCTGTTTATAAGAGAGAAAAATCCCTGTTTTACACTATGGAAATGTGTACTGGGTTTTCATGTATCACTAACATGATTCACTTGGACTGTATGCAGAAGCTACACCTGTTCCAGGGTTGCTTTTCTGCAGTTTCCAGGCTGAATCAAGGGTACAGGCTAAGCTCTTCAGGGAAAGTATTGTTCCAGCGACCTGCAGAGCTAAAGCTGTAGTTTCAACCTAGAAAAGCAATGAGCAGCAAGCTAATGTTACTATTCCCGAAATGCCCATCTTTAGCACCATATGCACCTTTTGGTGAAAGGAAGATTACAGATATCAGCTTTGCAAAATCTTGGTAGTGTTTTGCGTTAGTGGTCCATTGATCAAAGTTCATGTTACCATAGATTCATAGACAGAAAAGGAATTAAAAAGAGAAGCTGACATCAGTTTAGCCAAAGAAGCACATGATTGCACCTTGTCACCTGTTCTGAACATTGTATTTTGGTACCTGTGATGCTAAGCCTTTTTAATGGTGTTATGGCTAAACAGCCTCAGAAGAGTAAAAAGTTTATAGTCAATATTATTGTTTTTAATGAATGTACAAGTCACCAGAAGCATTAATGTACATAAGAAAAACATCATGTCTGGAGAGCCAGATGTTTTAGCATTTCCTGGTTCTAGGGCTCAGATTACTATCGCCACTCAATAAGCACAAGTGCAGTGTTTTTTAGAACTCTGCATTGTAAATGACAAGAAACTGTTCAGAGATGGATTTAAGTGTTACCATGTATCACAGTGTGAGTCATAGGATCAGGCTTGCGACAAAAAAGCAGACAGTATTATACAGTGACATAATTTGTTAGACACAATCCTTCCTGCCCACTCAGTTGCAATGGTCTGTCCTTCTAGCAGTAGTATTTCCATTTTGGGTACTTCAAGAAAGATATGGACTCACTGGAGAAAAGCCAGAGGAAAGCTTTGAGAATGCTCAGATATCTAGAAGCTATGACCCTGGAGAGAAGACCTGAAAACATTGGTCTAGTGAAAGCTTAAGAGAATCATAACACTGCACAAGTGTGCAAAAACTAACTGCAAAGAAGGAAGGGAAAACGTCTCATGCCCATTGAGGATGGGTTATTATCTGCAATGAGATTCTTTTCAGATACAGAAAAAATCGTTTCAAGACATTAGCAGAGAAGTGCTGGAATGGATCAGCTAAGGAAGTCACAGGGGTTTAAAAAGAGCTTGTACAAGTATCTGTCAAGAGTGATGGAGGTAGAATTGATCTTTTTCCCCTGGAGCTCTCCCCAGCCTTACTCTCTGTGACAATTGTGCTGATCTGGTTTGTGCACAGCTTTCAGGTTTTTCAGAGGACAGTGCTGGTTGCAAGGACAGGCAAACACAGGGAGATCCTGGAAACCAGCCAAGGGAAATCCTACACTCATCAAGCTTCCATTATAGGAAGGCTTCAGTTAGCCCAAATATATCATTATGATTACTCCTTAAGAACCTGCAGTTGCAAAACACAAGTAATAATTTTATCATAATAAGTTTTATTAATGCTGATGATAGCTTTGTGGAAGCAGACACGTCAAAGTGGGAACTAACTATGAGACATTTATAATTACTTTTGTTACAGCAGTATGAACAGTCCAGCAGCTCACAGACTAATCACAGAATCAGCTAGGTTGGAAAAGACCTAGACATCATCAAGTCCATCACCTTGCCTACTAGACCATGGCACTGAGTGCCACATCCAGTCTCTTCTTAAATACCTCCAGGGGCGGGGAATCCACCACTTCCCTGGGCCGCCCATTCCATTGTTTGATACCTCTCTCTGTAAAGAATTTATTCGCAATGTTGTGACAAAAAGTACCGATATTTTCGTGTGAACGAGAAAGCGAAAAGCACCGTAACAAAACAAAGTGTTTGAACCAATGTCACATCGGAGGCCAGCGCTCCTAGCCCAGCGCTCTCTGCACAGGCAGGCTGGTGGCTCAGCCCCACCACCGGAGCGGATTTCCGTGGGAACCCAAAGGCCTGTTCCTAAATACAGCCAGGCTGGAGCTTCCCTTTGGGCTGAAGGCGGCAGCAGGGCCGGCATGTCCCCCCCCCCGGGGCTGGGTGGCAGCCGGAGCGCGGAGTTTCACAGCCCCGCAGAGCCTGCCCGTGTCGCTCCCTCCGGGCGGGCGGGAGCGGGTCCCGAGGGTGCGGCCGGGGCGATGCACAGCCCCAGCTCCCCGGGGCCACGGTCTCCCTGCATCCCTACGTGCTGTTCGCAGTTGCCCACCGGGGCAGGGGCAGGGGCCGGGCCGGGCTGCGGGGGCACGGCTGAGGGCAGGGACAGCGGGGCAGCCCCGCCCGCCCTCACCTGCCCGAGGCGGGGCCAGGGCCCGCCGCTGCCCCGGGCCCCGCCGGCGGCTCATGCGCAGCTCCCGGGATGGCGGCGGCGATGGCGCAGCGGGTGCTGCCGCTGCCCAGGCAGCAATCCTTCGGGCCGCCCACCGTCCCCAACCCCTTCGTCCACCGCGGCCGCCTCGGCGCCGGCGACAAGCTGCGGGTAAGGCAGGCGGCGCGGGCGGGAGGGGCCGGGCCGGGATGCACATCAGAGCGGGATGGAGCGCGGCGGGGCGGGCACGGCACCGCCGGCTATGCTGGCGCCTTTGGCTCTGTGTGCCGGCACCCCTGACCGTGCTGTGCTCTCACCCCCGTCTGTCCTGCCCGGGCGCGGCTCTAAACCAGCAGCCCGCCCCCCACTCCGGACCCTCTCGGGGCTGTCAGCAGCGCGGTGTGGATGTCAGTGCCCGCTCCGAAGCCCCCCGGTGCGAGGGGAGGGCGCGGCGGTGCCGAGCCCGTCCCGCGTGAAGCGCCCGCACCGCCGGTGCCCCCGAGCCCGCAGGGAGGGGACCGACCCTGTCACTGTTGCACTCTACAGCTCCTGGCTTGGCCAGCAACAGGCATCTGATAAGAATACTTCCTTCCCCTGAGCGGCGTGGTTTGCTTCCTGATCTAGGCTAGAGATAGAGAGCAGATACGTGAAATTCTGTAAGCGGTCAAAGATGCAGAAGGTGGTCGGCATAAAAAAAGTGACGGATTTTTGAAATTAAGTTCTTCAGACCAACAACACTCTTCAGAGTCCACAAACATACTTGTTCTACACACTCAGAGGCTAACTTAGAACTTTTAACACAATATTTACAACAAACTTTTGAAAATATTTGCATAGTCATTGCCAATAACACATCATTCCTAGAGAAAACAAGAGTCCTGTTTCAAGAATGAAATCCTATCCATCGGTCTTACCATATGAGATGTCTCAGCTCTGGAATGAAGATGATAACTTCTGTCTGATATGAAAAGCTTAAATAGAAAATAACTTTTTCCAATCATCCAGTTTCAGATGCTTAACTCACTTTAGGCTGATTTGGGGTTGGGGAGGAGGGAGTTAACCTTTTGGTTCCATATGGCAAGGTATACACACAAAAAAAGGTACCCCAAATTCCACTGAGTTGCTCGCTGGCATCACTGGGCAAATTGAATTAGGCTTCTGAGCTGAATACTGTCCCACTACGGCTTGTGTACAAGTTCACACAAGGCTTACAGAATACTCATACAATTAAGAAAGCAAAAAATATTTCTGGGCTTTAATTTTTAAAAATGTTCTGTAAAAATTAGCTGATGAACCAAACATGAACTGACATATCAATGAGCACATTAGTGTGTAGGTGAAATTACAGCATTTTCTGCTGATCTGTATAACTATCTGAGGCTGACATACAGCTAAATATTTTATGTTTCATATAGCTCTTCAAGTTATAAACAATGTTTGCCCTGAAGGTAACTGGGTGGAGGAAATGTGAGAAACTTGGAAAACAATTTCAAATCCTTTTATCCCCTATGTTTTACTAGCAGCCTGGAACACATTTCAAGTGCATCTGAATCAGTAGCTTGAGGCATGAACCCTGAGGTAAGGAAGCCAGTTTCTTAATGAGGTTCCAGAAATGGACAGCTTTCCATGCTGGCTGTTCTTTCCAGAGGATGCACAGACTACTTTCAAATGCTTGCATTTTTAAGCTACAATTACCATTTTAGCTATAGTACATATATTCTACTTTTTTCCTTCAGGAGGTAGGGATGAAAAACATGATTATGTCTTAAAGCAAGATACATTCCATACAGAAGTCTGTAATGCACCTGGAAGGAAAAACACCTGGCTGAGTCAGGGCCCCAGTCTGCTCTGCTGCTGCTTCCCTGATATAACTTGGCAGCAGCTGAAGTTGAACACAATCTCAAGTGAATTCTGTGGCTTTCTGGTAGACCTGTTTCTCCCATTCCCAGGTTCCTGCCATCAGTGACAGTATAATACCATGTATGGATCAGGGGTCAGTCAGCTATGGGAGCGGGACCTGGACTGCCAGGACTGTCTGCAAGAATTGCAGTGACAGGATTTGCAGTTACTGCAGACATAGTGAACAGAAAGTACACAGGTGATTCAATATGTGGGAAAAGGTTCTTTGAATGACTCAGAATTATTCTATCTTTGTGATTACTGTATATAAAAACTGGAGTGGCTCTGATCCTACTTAGTAGTTACTAAACTTTGTATTTTCTTCTGTATGTTCTTCTCCTATACATTCTCTTTTTAAGGCTACCTTGACCTTTCTCTTCTCTGTCCTTTTCTTACCCTACTCTGTAGCTGATGAAGCAGAAACCAACTCTGCCTCCTTACACAGTGACCTAGAAAGCCAATAACTTGCATCAGCAAATCAGTACCACCTGTGCATCTGCCTAAAATAGATTAATGAATTTATTAAAGTTTTGAGGAAGGGATTGTTTTGCTTTTACTATTGCATCCTTTATTTTTCATTGTAGGCCAGTGCATGTATATCCTTGTTTTCATAACGAAAAGGTTACTTTAATTCAAAACACACAGATTTATGCTTTTGCTGCCCATTTTGGATAACTGAATGCAGCTGAAATGTTGAACTGGGACTATTGATCGTAGCACAAGAGGATGTATATAGAGAAAAAAAGCTCTGAGGGACTTTTAGAAACACAGCCCTAATAAATTTTTAAAAATCACTATTACAGTTCTGCTTGGGTTTGTATTGTTTTTTTGTGCATATGTTTGCACACAGACTGGTCCTCATCAGTGAGTGGCAGCTGAGCTGGATTAGGAGCCCAAAGGGAGTTGAACCCTTTACCAGGAGTGCTTGGCTATGACCTGCACCTGCTAACACAGCTCCTGCCTCCCAGACCTGGGCTTGCTCAATCTGCATAATGATGCGTTGCACCATAAAGGCCAACCTTCAGGATATAGTTTCTAACATAATGTGCTGGGGTAAAACAATTAAGAAATTCTTCCTGCCCTGCCCTGTACTACTGCTGCCTGTGGTACAGCATTATGCCAGTACACCTGTTGCCTGAAGCATGAAAAAATGCAAGCTAAAAATTTCTTTCAGGAGACTGGGGTTGATATTCAAGGATTATTTGCAACCAGAGCAACTGTAAACTCCATTTTGCTTAAATCCCAGCTGGGGGAAGTGAAGTTGTGTTGTGTGTGCACAGCTCCCAGAAGTAGTAGTGAGAATCACTTGCAGCAATATTGTGACTCAACACAAGATTTGTCATTTGAAAGGACAAGAGTCCAGTTTAGTCATCTCAACAATCACACTTGGCTCCTAGACAGGCAGCTAGTGACAGAGGGCCCTGTGGTGGAGATCTGTGTCAGCTGGGCAGGCTCATCTGAGCTCCCTGTATACTCCAGACTAAGACCAAATATAAACTGGAGCCAGCAAAGTTTGTTCGCCTTCTGTGTCTAGTAACATCCAGCCAAAAACTTAAACACTCAGACATTCCAGTTCTACCTGAAATGGGAACGCAAAAGTGAGAATGAAACACTATGAATGTCTCCCATAAGAACACTGGAATCTTTAATGCTTTCCTTACTAAATCATGTAGCAAAAATATCAGTATTTTAAAATCCTTATAAAGTAACTACACAGATAATAGTGTTATTCCTGTTGATACCATTTCTTAAGATTTTTCCCCTCTCTTTTTCCAGAGTGTTCTCCAGGGAATTATTTTGGTACCCCTCCGTGTCACATGCCTTGCATTCATTTTACTGCTAGCATGGCTGTTTGCATTAATTGCAACTTTCTGGGAGTCTGGAAGAGGATCTGTGCCACTGAAAGGATGGAGAAGGTAAAAAGTGACCAATATTTGTGAAAACTGAGCCTCTTTTTTTTAATAACACAAAAATAGGGTCTAAAGCTTTTTGCCTGTCTCGCTCCTTTTGATTAAAGAAAGTGATATCTTAGTTTTACCCATTTAGATGAAGCAACTTTTTAATGAGTGTATTTTACAGCAATAGAGGAGCTTTTTCAAACAGGTAGATTTTCAGTTGCCCTGAGGCTAAAAAGAAATCTGTATAAAAATGTGTATAGACTGTTTATAAGCCGGGACCTTTTTTTAGTAATAATGCTAAGAGGAATATTTTAGAAAAGAAATTCATTAAGAAAAGTATTTGGTAACATTACCTAGGGTGAGTTTCTGTGTAGCCTTTGTCACTTCTGCTATGCAATGATTCTATGACAAAATTAGCTTTGACAGCTCTTCTCTTAGCTGCATTGCCCTTGAAGTGGTATTTTACAGCTGCTTCTGTGGGTTCTGGGTTTCAATCACTCAGCTTCTGACCTCAGAGTAATGAAGTTCTCTTCTAGCTGCGACGCATTGCAGCTGCAGGAGGAGGCACAGGAAGTGAATTCTAACAAGTCCAAGAGATTAGGCAGAGTCCCATGAAAGGAACATGTCCCATACAGTGGGAACATGTTCCAGTAGGGGAACACTGTCATTTAATCTGCCTTGTTTAAAACAGGTGGTAAAAGAACAGTATCAGTTACCCAAGTTCTTACAAAAAGGACACTGAATCTGCTAATTACTCCCCTCACAATAATGTTATGCTACAGTGCTATAAAATATGACAAGAGAAATAGTGTACCCGGGAGGAGGGTTTCACAAGGTGCTGTACATCACCTTATCTTTCATCAGGAAAAGGTGATGTTCCCTTCCCTACTTCCCCTTTAGCCCTAGCTGCTACCCTGTGTTGGGCCCCAGTGCTGGTTAGAACTGGGAAATTTGTTATGGGCTTTTCTTTTAAAGTACAAGAGAAATACTGACTGTAAGATGGATGGTATTTTTGTGTTTCTGTTTACAAGGAGGATGATCCAGACAACCCTCTCAGGTCTAACTCGTGTCACATTCTTCATAATGGGCTTCAAAGTTAAAGTAACAGGGAAAGTTGCAAGTCTACAAGAAGCCCCAATCTTTGTTGCAGCTCCTCATTCAAGCTTTTATGATGCCATTATTTGTGCCCTGACTGGAATGCCATCAATAGTGTCTCGTGCAGAGAACCTGTCCACTCCAGTATTTGGCAGTAAGTATTTATGCAGAAAAAAAGTTACAAGTCAGCAACTTGACATTGGGCCAAAAATTTTATCTCTTAAAGTGATTTAGGGGCAGTCTTTAGAGTCCTTAGGTCCCAAAGATACTGAAAAATTATTTGCAGTGAAATTCCTGTGACATGTTATCTTTCTGAATTGGTAAAAATGTCCAGAAGTATGCTGTTTCTTTTCAGATATGAAATATAATATTACTTCAGACTTTGCAACTGCTAGAAGCTTTCTCTTTAATTCTCCCAGTAGCTAGCTCGAGAAATCTGTTTGACTGCTGTCTTTTAACAGTGTGGCACATAAATGCAGAACACAGATTAGTGAAGGTTATTTCAAAACATACCCAAAACTAGAGCAGTCTGGAAAATATCACATTTATAAGTTCAAACTTGCAGGCACTGTTATGGATTTTTTTAATGGAAGCAAGACCAGGAAGGAATAAAAGTGGAGTTACTCAAAAAGGAAATGCAGAGAATGGAAAAGATCAGATGACTCATGCTTCTATTATTTTCTCCTCCTTTTGGCACAAGAAGAATCTCCGTTTGCATTATTACTGGAATCAGCTGTAGGCTTTCTGCTGGCTTTACAGTATAAACACAGAACTAAATTCAGTAGGCAACATAGAAAAGTGCCTTTGTAGGAAATAAACTAACACATAATATATGGATTTTAGCTTAAAAGCACAGGATTGGGACACAGAAAATAATTCCTCACCAGCTTTCTCATTATAATTTCAATAGGTCCACATATTCTGATCCAGACTTCTGATTAAATGAGGAATTTCTTTTCTTTAGTTTACATAGAAGTTGGGCATGCTTTGTAACTGAAAAGGGAAGGCTCAAACTACTTGAGTGCAGTCTGCAGGGTTTAGGCCTGAGTGTAGCTCCTGAGTAGAGACCCAGTCAGGTCACTCTCTTAGAACTGTGTGTAAATGCTCAGTGAAAAATAACAGCAATATTATTAGAATGTGTTTGGGTGAATTTCACATGTCTGTACTTGCTGTAAAGCTCCTCAGCTGACAGTGTAGGTATGTCTTCTGTGTCTTACTTCCCATTCTGCAGAATGAGGAGAATAATAATACTCTTAGCAATTTAGCCTGAAAGTTGTTTGTGTGGAGTCTGTCTCCTTGTACAAGGATAACAAGTTCTGCTACAAAGAAGTCTTGAAGTCTCATGTTTTCTTAGCACAAGATAATTTTTTTTATCTCTTTCACAGCAATTTTACGTTCCCTTCAGCCTGTAGCAGTTTCTCGTCAAGACCCTGATTCACGCAAGAAGACGGTTGTTGAGATAACTAAACGGGCATTATCAAGGGGCCAGTGGCCACAGGTAATAAATACTTCTGTCATTTATTCATATTCCCTATTCATTGTGCTTCACAATATCACAGGTGCCCAGGCGATATGATTCTGTTGACGTACAGAGATGAAGTCAGCTCTCAGGTATATGACTGGTTTAAGAAAGGAAGAGGCTGGTGCCCTGTGAAAGAGTTTTGTCATGACGAATGGGTCGGTTAAACTCCAGGACCAACTGCTGTTGCAATTTCAGATGCTCTTGACTTTTCCCATTTGAGTCTAAACAGTCTGTCTTCAGCATAGCAGATGACTTGAAGGGCTAATGGGGCAGGAGCTGCTCAGGAGGGAGAAAAGTGCAGATGCAGCAACTTTTACAGGCAGAGGGCTGGGATGGAAATCCACATCCTTTGCAAGAAGAAAGACCAGGTGCAGTTGTGAACTTCCTGACATCTCATTTGGCAGTGCTTTTCTGCTTTCTTCTCTTGCATTGACTCTGGTCTCATACTGCCTTCAAATACTACAAATGCACTGTCATGCCAAGCTGCTGGACAAATATTATTATTGATACAAGAGGTTTCACCAAAGATATCCTGTGCATATTTGTGTATAAATTCATGCTTTCTGTTTTGAATTAGTTCTTGATTTCTTGAGGGTTAGTTTCCTTAAAATAAAAACTGAAAGTGTCTGGTTCAGTAAATAAAATCACAAGGTCTCTTGAGTCATAGTTGGGTATCTCCTAAATGACTAAGAAAAGTTAAGTTTTCCTTCACTGTTGTTCCATTGAATGACTTTTGAAGAAAAGCAAAAGACAAAAGTGAAAATAATAGACTTCAGTAGCAGTTATCTCTGTGACAGCCAGACCTCCTGTCTACTGCTCTACTTTCTGAACAGTCTCTAGAAATGGAGACCGTTCAAGTAGGGAAGACCAACAGTTGCCAGTTTTTTTGTAATGGCATAATTTAGACATTTCATAATCACCTTACAGAAAGCTTTTTAGTATTTAGGCTACTTTAATTTGACTCATAAATGCATTTTTCTAAGCTGCTGTAAATACTGTTAGAGCCTCCATTATATTCTTCAATTTGTTAATTATACAAAGGATTTTAAATGTCAAAGCTAGGAAGACTTTTTTTTTCATACTGTGCTTGCAAACTACACTGATGCTTAGGACTTGCTAAACTGTTATGGATGAATGCCCTGGTAGACTTAATCTGTGTGGAAAGCAGCATGGGGAGGAAAGGGAAATTGGCTCTACACGAGTGCTGCACTTGGGATAAAATTTAGACATGTATTATGGCATAAATAGTCTATGAGTAGTCAAGTAATCTGAGAATCTGCAAGACTGAGTCAGCAGTACAACTGAGGGTGTCACTGGGTGATTCCTAGTCCTGTGCCCTGGCCACACCTTCCTCCTATTCTTTTTTTTTTTTCCTTTTTCTTGAGAAACTTGACCACAAGATGATGTCAATCATATCATCTTCAGAGTGCCCGGGCTGCATTCTCTTAGCATGACAGTAAAGAAAGAGTAGCTGGATTCCCTCTTCTCTCCTCTTAAAACCCAAACACAACCGGCTGGGCAGCACCTGTGCACACTAATAGTGTGAGGTTCTGATTAGTGCTTCTCCAACCCAGTACCAAAACAAAGAGGAAGGAGGGAATGATTACTTACACTGTGGTCAGTCTGTTTTCTGGGGATTATGACATATGCTAAGCAGAAACATACCCGTGTTTGTGTCCATAGCCCCAGTGAACAATTTGTGATTAGAATGTGTAGAGGACTAACTGTGAATTGGTGTGTGCAGCTGCTTCTGTCATACCTTGGAACAGTCTGTGACCTACTGAGGCCCTTTCCCATCTAGCCTTGGACCTGTTCAGTCAGACTGAAGTGGGAGCACACCTTGGAACACTCTCAATCTAGACCAGTTTTTGTGCTGAGGTGTTTTTGTAATGCTGTTTATCATCCTGTAGTGATATGGGAAATACAAAGCTTACTCATATTCCACAGGGGACTGGGCTCAGGCACGTGACAGCTCGCAGTGCACCTAATGTAGTATCACTCAGACACTGATTCAGAAACCTGGGTATTGGGGTGTGTGAGTCATTCAGGTTCAGAGGCTGCTGTGGTGTGTAATGCCTCCAGAGCTCTGCCTCACAGGCACACATGCTCTCTCTGCTGCTGCTGCTACTCAAGATGACATCTTATCACAGCTGGAATCTCACTCATGTTGATGGCATCTGTGCCTATAAATGCTCAAATATCTCATGCACTTCCTGTCAGCCCAGTTCAATAAGGAGCTGCTGGCAGAGGAACAATTCTCCTATCATTATCAACACTAAAATTTCAAGTGAAACACTTAAAGCCATATATCTGTACTGATAAATGCCTTTCCCCAGAACTCCTCTCTTACAAAACATTTGTTTCCAAATCAAGACGGACCAGATTAATAATATTGTGAGCATCCTTCACTTGCTTGTTCTTTTCCTCTTGAAACAGTGATGATATTTGTGTGATACAGTATAACACGTCACAGAGCTGCATAAAGTCAGCCTGTGCATAACAGATGCTAAAGTGTAATCTTTTTATGAAACATGTGAAACTATACATATATATTTCTCTCTCTTTAAATCCAAGATACTGATTTTCCCAGAAGGCACCTGCACTAACCGATCTTGCCTGATCACATTTAAACAAGGTGAGAGATTTTTGTCACGTTGTTGGAAAATAATGTGTGGTATTAATTTGGTAGGTGTAGTAAGGACTGTACTTCTGCAGGAACATCATCCACAACAGCACTGTAGTAATCCCTTACATTATTAAAGTTTCAGTGGCACTAAACCCCCTCTTTTATACTAGTCAGCTTACTTTTCTGATTTGTGCTATTGTGTAGGATGCAAAATATCTATAACATCAGTGGTTAGTTGGTTGGGGCTTTTTCTGGGTACAGTTTTTGTCTGATTTATTTACCCAGACACATAACTGTGATTATTATGAGATGAATGTATGAAGTTACTTTATGTCAGCTTACAGTTATGCTGCTGTAGATTCTTGTAAATTTTGCCATGCAAGACTTAGCAACCAAGTTATGAAATTTCTTTCCCTAGTGCTTAGCAAGCCAGGACAATAGATTATTTGTAACACAGACAGGTACTTGATGGCACCAGTGATCAGTAGATAGTTGTTCTGCACTTCAGTTAGAGCCATGTTGCTCTCCTTTCTTAACTGTTTGGGTAGCAAAGTTACAAAAGCACTGCAGTTTGCTCAGATCTGTATCACTTATGAAGATGATCAGAACAGAGAAGGAATCAGGAGATGCTAAACAGCTTTGTGAGCATCTAATCCTTTGAAATTAATGCCAGTCACTGTGGAGATAATATACATAAAATGACTTTGAGCAATCCAGGAATCTTAGACAGCTTTCACCTTGAAATGGAGCCTAACCCTTTTCTGTCCTGACATCTTGCTAGTTGTGGTGTTGATCTAAAAACAAATCAACAAAAAATCAAACCAAACAACAACAAAAAAATTCTCATTCTCCTTGCCTTTTTAAAAATGTCTGCTTCTAGATACCATGTTTGAAATTAATCACTAGTCTCCCCATTGCTGTACTAAGCTTAGTCATAACAATCAGTTGTAATTTGTGGCTGCAGGTGCCTTTGTTTCACGAGTCCCTGTACAACCTGTGTTACTCCGATACCCCAACAAACTGGTAAGCGGAACATTCTTCTGTCACTGACTAGTAGGACAGAAGTCAAAATCCTGACTTAAATGGTACCTAGATAAATATTTTTCATTTTCATTGAAGAATACATTGTCCTGAGCTTTAGCATTGAATTGCTTCTGAAAGTAGCCAGGCTTCCCAAGGGTCACTGTGGGGTAGTTGCTGTTCTGATTGTGAAAAACTTCTTGCTGGGCTTCTTAGCTGAAGTAAGAGGGAAGACAGAAAAGTATTGCAGCGGAAGTTAAACTTCCTGCAATGCCACAGAGCCTGTACTTCAAAGTCTAAAATAGACACAACTTTCTTACTAGTCATCACTTTTTTTAAGTTCAAGATAGTCCTGCTGCAAAGGGACTTGCAAAGTTTCTGAACAAAAGCAAAGCTGAGCCGTGCACATCCAACACCCCTCCTTGAGGCACCTCAGGAGGGCAGCTTTGCAGACGTTCTTTTCATGCAGCATTCCCTGTGTGGCTCTAATTCAGTGACATGTGTAAGTCTAGGAATTTTTTTAAATTATCTGGTCATCCAACCATCCAAAAAAGACCAGACTTTCAATTTCTGTTGTTTTTTAGGATTAAAAACATGATTGTTGTTGTTATTTACGAAGATTCCTTTGTATAATATTTTTACAAATGAATTTTAAAAGTGAACCACTTGAGGGGATTGGTATTGCATTTCACTGATAGGATTTAAGGTTCTGCCACTATACATTGTAAAAATTACGTATAAGTAATAGAGTGAGAAAAAAGAGGAAAACAAAACACAAAAAAAAAGGGCAAAGAACAAGCATGATAGATTATGCAGAAGTGTCCTTAAAAACTAAATCAGACTTATTCATGAGGGTGCCTTTCTGAAGGGACTGGTGAAGTTCGCTGAAAAAGTCTTCCTAGTTTTTTTTGTTTCCCTGCTTCTGTTGTTTGGATCAGAGTGGATGATTTACAGTATCTAAGTAACTATATAAATGTTATTCCCAATTGTTGATAAAAGTCTGCCACACTCATTTCCAAATTTTTAAGGCAAGGAATCCTACTTGTCATAACACCTTTGTTTATTTTCACTGTGGACTATAAAACCATCATCCGTTTTTACTAAACTTGTGCCTGTTTTAAATTGTAACTTTTCTGCTCTCTAACTTGCATCTGGTTCTGTCGTACATGTCTGTTTTATTTTTTCCTTAGGATACTGTGACCTGGACATGGCAGGGCTATTCATTGTAAGTTTCTTAATCCTACTGAAAATTACATACAGAATTTTTGCCCCCGTTGGTAAAGAGTCTGCCAAACAGATTTCGCTAAGCCAAGACACATGTTCTTCTAGATCTGTTTTTATGAGGGGGAAATACTTGGGGATAATGCTGTCATGCAGTAAGTTTCATATCTGAACGGCCAGGGAAAGGGTTTGCAAGGGAAAGCATTATTTCCAGTTCTGCCACCCTTTTTTTTTTTTTTTTTTTTTAAATTTTCCCCTGTTTTGCACATTAAACAGGAGCAAAAGAAAGATTTAAATTCTTTCTTTCTTTGGAAAATATTCATAGTCATCAAAATCCATAGATGTTTACAGTTTCCTACATGGTATACAAACAAGAAAAAATAAATGTTATTTCAGTTTATTCATTCCTCTGTATCATTTGCAAGTCATATGAGAGTAAATGGAGATAGGCAAAATTAGTATTCGTTTTTCCCATAAATTCCCTGTTCAAACATCAAGGATTCCTCTTCAGATTTTAATTTCTGCCAAGCTCAAGGAAAGCAATTGAGATCTCGGTGAAAAGGCTATACATGTACTCTCTGACATTCAAATAATGAAAAACATTTCAATACACCAGTTAGGCAGTGGATCTGTGTTTATTTCTCAACACAGGTGGCTTTCTAATATGCTAAAATACTGTTACCATGTTCAAAAACCTTCACAACTGCACTGAAAATATGTCTGAAAAGTACTTTTCACCTTACAGGCATTCATTAAAATGTGCATTTGCAGAATCCATGTACCAAATTTTCATGTGGAATATGTAGTTTACCTAAGTACAGTAATACGATTTATTGAGTAATATTTTTAAGGCAACTAATTCTGAAACATGTCTGAGCTAGTGGAGCAGATCATAAGCACCTTTTAAGTTATCCTTAATTAATCCTAGAATCCATACACTTATAGAATGGACAGGATGAAAACATTCATTTCAGTTTCCCAAGAATTTTTTGCTATTATTATTAGTGCTGTTACATTTACCAGCATGCTGAGTGTAAACACTACCATAATTTGCAAAATGACTAGCAAATACTACTAAATCCTTGCTTCAGTTCTGCATAAGGAAGTTACTGGTCCCATTTTGCATCTGAGAGAATAACAGAGAAATTAAAGCTACTGTTCAGAATCAAAGCTCTTAAAGCTTAAAATGCAGTATGTGTTCCCCTCTTTAGAGAGGGAGAGACCTGGCCAGGGAGCTGTACAGGATGGTTAATGTGCGTGACAGCACACAATGAGTTGCCTGCTCAGTGAGGAAGCAGCAGGTACATTCAGAAGCTCTGTAGAAAAAATACCAGAAACAACTTTCAGGGAACTTCACTGCGAGGTGCTTAAAAACCTTGCCCAATACTGGCTTCCTTTTTTTGTGTTTTAAGAAGTTTCATCTACTGACATGCAAAGGCTTTGGTTTTAAATAAATAAAATGTATTTTTCTTCCTCTTTTCCTGCAGTAAAGTGCTGTGCTTACTGACAATGTGTCAGCTCTTCACAAGAGTAGAAGTCGAGGTAAGAATTGGAAATATCTTTGTGCTAAGATTCAGCAAGCAGGGAATTTCTGCTTTAATGTAAATGCATCGTTCACATTATTAGTCACTGTTAGTGAACAATAAACAAATGTCTTGGAAATAAGAACAGGAATCACAGAGGGTAATAAATTTAATTTGTTGTCCATGTGTATGGATGGACAACATAATAATCTGAGCAGTTTCTAAAAGAAGACTGTCAGAAATGTTTGTATTTTGAAAGTATTGTAAAATCATTGTTAATTATCACCACATGAATTTTACAGATGTTAAAACTAAGAATGAGAATATGTTCTGTTAAAAGTAACAACTTCTTTTTCCTGCCTTCTCATTTCTCTGATCCCTTCAAAATATCCTTGTCTTCCTCACCATCTTCCCAGACTGAACTTTTACAAGTTTCTACAACTGAGAGTTTACTTAAGGACTCAAGTACTTGTACTGAGCCTTGTATAATGAAGCAGTTTCCTTGGTCACTAAAATCCGCTGCACAGCACAAAGACAGATGAATGACAACTGAAACAACATACACACTTCATAATATGGGCACACTCACTCCAGCTGCTCCCTCTCAAAGAGCCAGCATTGAAACCACAGTGGTGAGGAGCCAGGTAAACTGTTCACACCTCAGCTAAGTGTTGTACTTCACGTTCCTTACCAGACCACAAGGGATTGTCAGTGTGAACTAAGTTGGTTTACAGACATGAGGAAGGGGAGAAATTGACGGGTTTTGCTGTTTATTTGCAAAACAGAATTCAGCAAAGTTGTCCAAAACTTTGTAAATACAAGCAGTGTTGCTACTACTAACAGTTAGCCGTATAGTCTGTGTTGTGAAACAATGGAATTCATTTTAAAGGGAGCATCTTTTTACTGTATGGTACACGCAACGACACATATTTATAAAAGGTGTAACAAAGAGGTAATTCTCCTAATAATTTTGTACAGAATGACATAATTTATATACATGGAAGCATGTGTAGCCCTTCCAGTAGTAGGAAGAGCTGTATTTTCCCCTACTTCAGAACTCAAATTTGTCTGTTAGAAAATAAATTTCATGTTCCAAAAGATGAAACTAAAACATGAAAAAAATTGCAGTTTTCACAGAAGCATGTGTCCCCAAACTGAAACTGATTTCTTAACATCAATACAAAAGTCTTTCAATTTCTAAACAGAGAAGGGAGAGATTTTCCTGCAGAAGGAAGGACTGGAATCTGACTACTTCTTTTAGGAGTGGACATTCTGTGAAGAAGTAGCTTCTCCACTGCCAGCAGTCTTGCACTGCCTCTACCTGCTGTGCATGAGCAATGACAGACTCCTGTAGTCCAGGGGTGTATGTGTTTGCATGTTTAGTTAAACTAACAAACTGGATATTGAAAGTTAAACAGTGAGTTTTGGGGCTGCAGAAGATACAGCATGTAGCAAATTCTGTAAGAAGAGAGACTAGGTCAAAAACAGATCTGAGAAGTGTTTTTGCTACTAAAAGAGCTGTGAAGAATTTTTCTTACAGGACTGCAGTTTGACAGGGGAGGTTTACGTATTACTCCTCAGGAGATAAGCAGCTGGGTGTGCATGACCATGCCACCACAGGATGCCAGTAAACCAAATTCTTCCTCCCCAGCTGTGGTTTCTGGCAAACAGGTTTTAGGAATAATTGTAGGTGTGTTTTTTGACGGGGATGAAGGTGTGTTTAACCTGCCAGAAGTTTACGTTGCTCTCTGAGCAAGACCTCAGCCTCAAGTGATACAATGACCACTTTCAAGACTGTGGCCCACAGTTGGATAGATAAACTTCTTAGAGTTATGACTGGATCTCACCTAGTGATGACAGAGTTTTCTGTGTCTCTGCCTTGTGCCTGTGCCTTTTTAATTTAAGAGTTATGTGACTTCTGAAGGGGAGTTGTAATAAGCAGGAACCTTTGTCAGACCTTGAACAGAGCTGGCAACTGCTTGCAGAAGGAATGAAATCTCAGGCATTCATGTGAACAGCTGGGGAGACAACTTTTAACTATAAACAGAAAATTGTTATGGCTATTTCACAGATAACCCATTCCATAAACTTACTGTTTTTAATCAGGAAGAGATAGCATTCCTTAAAAACAAACATTAACAGGCTGTTTAGGATGGACTGCGTTTATGTGGGACAGTTGCCACTATATTAGTGCATCACCAGCAACTGCAATATGGCTGAAGAAACATATTGACACATAATTGGCAATTGTGTCTTCCAGTGAACCGTGAGCAACAGCTTATTCTGGAATTGCTGTATTCTAGGAATTAAGGGCAAGACTGCGGGGTGGGGAACAGCAGAACTCAGATAAATGACAACCGTAACTGAGAAAAGGCCTGGTACACAGAGCTGTGAGCAAACACTTTACACTGAAGTAGAAAGAGCAAAATACTCCTCCACACACACTGCTTTAGAACAGATGCTGGGCCACACCTCAAGAGATCGTAGTTCCTCTATAGGTTATTTTAGTGAAAAGGTACTTCAACTTCTTACATATTAATATTGAATAAATCCTCAACAGTAAACGTGTTGCCATTTATATATCTGGGGTGTTTTCTAGGTGTGGGAGGAGAGAGGGTGGTTGGGACATACTCTCTGCTTGGAGTTCCAAAATTTTACAGTACTGTATCTATTTAATGCACTCCTTACAACTCAGAACTATGATTCCTTAATGTTTTTGTCATGGAGGAAAATTGTACAGGAAACTTATCAGTCACATGCTGACAGATACAATTAACAGGTATGAGGTGGGACTGCAGTGTGTGTTTAAAAGCATTAAAACTCTTACATACACAGTTGCAGTATATAACATCACTTATAAAGGATCTTTGAAAAGGAGTGTGCAGTATTTCAAACTCACATTCTGACATGTGCAGCACTTCATTTTCTAACAAAGTATGCATTTATTATACTTTACTACTTTGGGGGGTTGATTTTCATCTTAAATAAGCTCCTGCCAGTCCTTAAGAGGTAGTTTTGGACTGAATCTCATTTGTGTGGTGAAGGCAGAAGAGCCAGAGCTGTTTCTAAGGCGGCTGAGACCTCTAGTGCCCAGTTTCTTCATTGCATGGCTAATTTTTTTCCTTCTGTTTTCCTCCAATCAAACAATAATAAGAAATTATTCATGTTGCTAATAAAATGGTGACTACTGAATAGATTGGATAACTCATCTGTTTCAGTTTCTGCCTGTTCATGTTCCTACTGAGGAAGAAAAGAATGACCCCATTCTTTTTGCCTACAGAGTCCGACAAACCATGGCAACGTAAGTAATCAGTCATCCATAAAATCTTTGAGAACTGTTCTTTTATAGCCAGAAATTCCATACATATCATAGCCATAAAGTACAATTTATTCAAGTCCCAGGTACTATATATAGAAATTACTCTAGATTTTCACTAAGAGGTGTAAAGTTCCTATACTAGAAAACCCTGATTGTTTTTACATGGAGCATAAAGGAGGTTGTCTTACATTGGAACATAGTATGTTCAATTCATAGAAAACTGGAATAAATTGCTCTCTTTTTGCCTGGCAAGAATAAGTGAGTGGTTTGTTCTCCAAGGTTACTTGGCTGCATTTACAAGATTGTGAATGGTAAAACATTGAGGTTGCTATAATGTAGTTGCACAGTGTGGTTTCACAGTTACACAAAATGGTGTGTGTTGCTTTGTCCTACTTGCAGCAGCAGCAGCAAGAATGAATTACCACTTTTTTGCATATTAGAGAAGGGAAACAGTCAACAAAAAGTAATTTTCGTTTAGGAAACTGATTTTTCTTTTTCCTTAATTTTGTTTCAGTGCTTTGAATGTGCCAGTCACTGATCACACTTTTGAAGATTGCAGACTGATGATTTCAGCAGGACAGCTGACTTTACCCATGGAAGCTGGGCTGGTTGAGTTCACCAAAATTAGCAAGAAACTCAAGTAAGGAAGTTTAGCTGTTGGTAACATAATTACTGCAGTTCTGCAGGTGTCGATGGCCATCTACAAAAGGATAAATTACCTGACAGATGACTTGGCCATGTGTAATGTATTCATGAATACAACCTACATACACAAATTACATGGAAATCAGAGGTGAGGAAAATCCCAGTAAGAGAACTAAGCCAGGTAATTTTTGTGGGCAGTGTTGCAAGAGGAAAAATGCATTTATCTAATTTTTTATAGAATTATCTCACCAAAGGGTGAGGAAGGTAGAGCAGTACCTTTTTGAAGCACTTGATGGTAATCCTGGTGCAAATTTAAATTGCATTAGTGGAGAGGCACTGGCAGTGTGTGGCAGGAAGTAAAAAGCCTTTCTAGCCTGAGGTTTCAGCCAGTGGCCTACTGTTCTTAGTTGTACTGTGCACCCACGAGTCACTAGTGGTGTTAACTTTTTCTGACTGGATACAGTGGAATTTGAGGGCTGAACCACGTAACCATACAGTAACTTCATCAAATAACCTGGCAAGACTGTTATCAAATCTGAAGTGTGTCTGCAGTGAATCTTCACTTATTATTTATATGCTAAATATCCAGAACTCTGTCTGGAACAGTTACATGGCAATACCAGTTACTCTTACTGAGGTGCAGTGGTGTATTTTTGCAGAGATCAGATACTTCTGAGGCTGTAGTGATACTGGTATTTGAGTAGAGTTTGCTAATAGAGCTATCTGCTCCTTCTGCTAAGGAAATACCCTACAGCATGATGCAGCAAAATATTGCTTCACCTGAATTTATGATAATGAAAAGCTCTCTGCTTGGGTAGCCTAGTAACTGAACAGATGATTCCAGGTTTGGGAAGTTACTCTATGGAAGTCTGACATACCCAAGTATAGAATTGCCTGGCTTCAATATTAATAACAGGGGGATCAGTTCTTAATTGCTGATTTAATATAAAATATCCAGTCTGAAGTACAGCATTAGAAATGCTGTACACTCGTGCTCTGTTTGGCAGTTTTTTGTCTTTAAACACAGTAATAACTCCTACTGAAATTCCATCTGTCCAAGAACTGCTGTATAGAAATATCTCCTCTCCCTCATGTTTGCATAGCCTAAAATGGAATCATGTCAGAGAGCAGCTGAATAGTTTTGCTGCTATTGCAAGTGCTTCCAAAGGGGGAAGAATTGGAATTGAGGAGTTTGCAGACTACTTGAAGCTGCCTGTTTCAGATGTCCTCAAAGAGATGTTTCAACTCTTTGACAGGGTGAGTAGTTGGCTAACTATTGACAATATTTTGTTAACTTGTTGACAATATTTTATTAGAAATCCCATCCCAAAAGGATATTTAATTCATTATGTCCAGCTTAGTAAATGCTTCTTGGTTAACAGTTCCTGTAGGCAAGATAGGTGACTCTTAGAGTTTCCTTCATAAGTTTCAAAGGAAGAACAGTGGTCAGTTTGTATCTTGGGAGATGGCAGCCCTCTCTTGGACCAAGTTGCTGCCCCAGTATCAGATAATAATCTTCAAGACGAAAATGGTTGAATATTTCCCTTTGCCTAGCCCAGGCTTTGAGTTTATGTACACTCTTGACAGCTTAATTAACTGATGTAGTTGTAAGTAGATAATTTAAGGCAGAATGAAGCTAATCTGAGTGTTAACTAGAACAGTAGTGTTCATGTTGTGTTTGTGAGGTGTGCTCTTAAGAGTTTAGAGGGACTCCTCTTGCCTACCTCCAGCCGTAAGGGGGGTTGTGCATTAATACGATCATTTAGACTTTTCCTCATAGTCATTGCTAATCTCTCCTATTTTCTACATCTCTCTGAGGATGATAAAGATTTGTCTGTGGATGCCCTTCTGACTATACCAGAAGCATCAGTGACTAGAGCAGATCATAGAATTCCTCTTCTAGGCATCCAACATGTGCTGCAGTGCAAGCAGCATATTGTCCTTCAAGTGCTTATGAACTGGAGCTTTTCTCTTACTGTAGGAGCTTTCCCAGCTCAGTGCCACTCTGCCTGATCAAGTGAGCTTTAGCTGTATACCTGTCCTTGGGAGGTCCTTGTGTTGTATATGCCAGTTAAAACTGTTTCGGGATTTTTCCAGATTAAAAGTTTTTACAAGCTCCAAAATAGGGATGTGTCAAATGTATTTCCCGAGTTGCTGAATGCATTGAGGCTCCAGCTGAGCTAGGTACTCATCCTTTTGTCATTCTTGCCTCCTCATCTTGGACCATTGGCTCCTGTGAGCATGCAGTCAGAGTGCTGAAGCACAGTACATACATTAGAAATGTGATGTGGCAACCAGAGTAAGTAAGGGCAGTGACAACTCCTTTCACTTTTCTCATCTGGCACAACAGCACCAGTGAGTAGAACTAGCAAAGTAATGCTCAATTCACTAAAAAGTTGAAGGAATAAAAGATTGTAAGAACAAACAAGTGCAAAGCTGCATTCATCTTTAAGGAGATCAGCGTAACTGAGGAACAATCCTGCTCATGTAGCAGGGCTCTTTTCAAATTACTTCGGGTATGACCACAGGCATTTTGAGACTCCTGGGACTTTTCTCTAAAGTGATTCCCCAGATCACATAAAGCTAACTATGCAAAGAAGAAAAGAAATGTAGGTGTATCATCACCTGACAGAAACTAGTGAGACCTGACTGGCAGTCAGAGACATGCACAGACACAGTGCAGTCTAAGCATGCAGATAAGCTGTGTTTTGCCCACGCCCAAGTCAGACACAGTACGGCTCCGGAGAGCTACAGAAGCACTGGATCTCGGAGTAACTCTCTTCAAAAGATCTTGACGATGTTCCTTGCTAAAGCTTTGCTGAGCGGAGGAAGTGGCAGTGGCCGTGGAGGGAGCCTTGCACGTGGCCTTGGAGGTCTCCTAACAGGAGGTGGTGGACATGGAGGGAATATTGGAGGACTCGTTGGAGGTCTTGTCAATCTTATAAGTGAAGCAGCAGCTCAGTACAATCCAGAGCCACCTCCACCTCCTCGCAGTCATTTTACAAATGTGGAAGCTTATGAGAGTGAGGAGATCAGACAGTTTCGTCGCCTTTTTGCCCAGCTGGCTGGAGATGATATGGAAGTGTGTGCCACAGAGCTGAGGGACATTCTGAACAAAGTTGTTTCCAGACATCAAGACTTGAAGACTGATGGCTTCAGCTTAGACACGTGCCGTAGCATGGTAGCCGTGATGGACTGTGATACAAACGGCAAACTAGGTTTTGAAGAGTTCAAATATCTGTGGAACAACATTAAGAAATGGCAGTGTGTATACAAGCAGCATGATACCAATCAGTCAGGCACTCTTGGGAGAGCTCAGCTGCCACACGCCTTGAAGGCTGCAGGGTTCCACCTGAAAGAAGAGCTCTGCCAGGTAATCGTGCGCAGATACGCCGATGAAGACGGCAGCATGGATTTCAACAACTTCATCAGCTGCTTGGTACGGCTGGACAGCATGTTCCGGACCTTCAAGTCCCTGGACCGAGATGGAAGTGGACAAATCAAAGTGACCATTGAAGACTGGCTGCAGCTGACCATGTATTCATGAAGGCACAGCAGAGAAGAATAAGCTTCATCTGGAAGATACGCAAGGAAGACTACAATGCCATGCTGTAGAACTGTAGTCTTTTCCCTGTTCTGAGGCAGATGGAGCAAGTGGTAGATGGCTCAGCTTCAAGTGTTGTGATTCCTCTTGTGCATGCATTAGTCTGCTTTTCTGAAGGGCTTGTTTAAGTTGTCTGGACAGTTGCATAAGTCTGTCTCAGAAAACTAACTCTAAACTCTAAGGTGAGGGAATATATTGGAGGGATCAAAGTTTAGCTTTTACTTAAAGTGGCTTGTATATAACTATTATAGAGAAAGCTCCTAAATTTGTTGCTGATGTTGCTGTTCTGATTTGTCAGCAGTCACTAAGCTGGAATAAAGGTTTGTTTGCCTGAAGGCAATCACTGGTAAAGAGAACTGTGTAGTTATTTCTAACAAGGGAAAAAACATTAGACTTGCACTAACTGTAATGATCAGTGAATTTATGTTATCATTTCATTTCCTTCCTACTTCTGGTTTTCATGCTTGGCTGCTGAAGCAAAACCTGAGTTGTATTTTCAGTTCTACCTGCTGGCCAGGGCAAAATTGAAGACTTGTATGAGGCTACTTTTACAATTATTTTCTCCTTCCTACTATTCTATGAACTAGTCTTTTCTCCCTTTCCTTCAAGCCTTAGTATAGTTATAATGCAAACAACTTAAAATACTACATTTCTATTTAGAGAAATTTGCTGTAATATGCAGTGACGTAACAGCCAGCCAGCCCAAATCACCCTCTGGCTTTCCAAGTTAAATTTCATCAGGGTGCAGTGTCCCACTCTGGCTAGTTTTGCAGTTCTGGCTAAGATGTCAACTTTTGAGGGAAAAAATGGAATAACATGCATTGTCAAAGGTACATTTCTTTGACTTAAGGATTACATTGTTGATGAAAACAGCTCTTGCACAGGGCAGATTTCTTGGCAGGGCTCTGCTGCTTTAAATGAAAATTGTCTCAGGTGACTCATTGAGAAATACCACAAAATACCTGCAGGGCATCTGCATGCTAATGGAGTGCTGTGGTTTGGTTTTGTTTGGAAGTTTTGGTAGCTTTGATTTCTAAGTCTTGCAGTTACACTTAGCAAATAGTATTTTCTAGATTAACGAAATGGTCTACTTGGAGAAGCCTTTTACTTGAAACTTAGGAGAAAATAACTTAGAATTTTTGCCCAGACTTTTTTCCTCCTGCACTTTGTTTAGTAGCAAGCTGGGTAACAGAAAAAGGTTCATGAAGCTGTGATGAAATAGGTCAATTCCTTCCTGATGGCATTCACCCCCCTCCCAGTTATTCAGTGCAAAAGTGAATAGGGCCATTTGGGCTCTGAGTAAATAGAAAAGTGAGCAGGAGGTAAAGTGTGATACCCCCAGGTGAGCGACATCTTATCTGGTTTGTTTCAGAATTTCCCTTTCTGACTACTTAGAACTTGCAAGTAGCAACAGGTGGGGGGAATTTTGGAGTTACAGCAATAGACTCTTACATGATGAGCCTGGATATGAACACAAGAGGTGCATCTGCAGTTCCTCCCCAAATGGTCCACTTGTAGTTTATTTGTAGTAGCCCTGTAAGTGACTCAGGGTTTATTTAGCTAAACATGAATGGCAAGAACACACACACACAATACACATTTGAGTTTTCCTGTTGCCTTACATAGTGAGAAAAAGTATTGATGCAGTAGTACTTTAAACTGTCTTGTATACTGCATCTGTCTTGCAGTCCTTGTGAAAATCTAAATGGAGAATGCTTATGACAATGCAACTTTCTTGTTTTCCAAAGTCTTAAGATTTACTGTACTGAATGAAAAAAACAACAAAACCCTAGTTACCATAGCATGCTATAGTGAAAATAGTAGCAGGAGACTAGTTTCCTTAAAGAAAACAAGAGTTGTTAAGGTTATGCTCTGTTTTGATTATTTTATGTAACATAAATACAAATACCTAAATTCTGATGTTCTCTACTTTGCCGTTTGGAGAATTGGAGCTCAGCTCACATGTTATTTCCTTAAAATATTCTTGGGTACGTAGGCTGTAAACACAGCTGGATACGTTTAAAAAGACAATTGCAAGTGCTTTTTTTTTGCTCTGGTGTTACACAAGTACTGAAGGTTTTCCTGGGTTTTCAGTTTAAATGCCATCCCTTTTTCCAAGCGACAAGCCCATCATTTCTCCTTAACCAAAATGCCAGAGCATTTGGGAATTGGCCAGCATCCTAGGGTTTCGTAAATCTAGTCACAACATGATCTTGCAAGCATACTAGCTTTATTTCCTACTAAAATGGCTGTATCAGGCTGCACTCAGTTTTGATTACTGGGTTTTAGCACTTTAATGAAAGTAATATAACCCTTATTTTGTCATTTTTCTTGCCATTTTTTCCGTGTGCGGCCACAGCTGTGTTAGCTTCTTTCAGAAGTTGTTCTTAATTAGATATTTTAGTTAAGGTTTACTTCCCAATTCTTTTCCTGTGATACATATTCTTCACTTTAAAAATACATTAAAAAAATATTCTAATCACATCAAACAATCCTTTGCTAAGAATACAGGCTACAAAACTGTCCAAAAATAATATTCTATGGAACTTTGATCAATTATTATTTACACTCTTTCTTCAGTTGTTTTAAGAGTTTATGTTACACTTTAAAGTTAGATCTGTTATCTCTTGGAACTACAATGTAGCCAAAGTACTTAAAGCAATGTGCACCACAAAGACAGCACAGATTTGTAAATAAAACTGCATTTATGAGAAAACATTGTCCTTTTCTAATGATTAAAAACTACCAAAAGTTATATCCCTCAGACACACATAAAAGTAACTTAAAAGTTAATGTCTTACACATATCTTTGCCAACAAATTTCCCTGAAATTCAGTTTTTTTTAAGTACCAGATGTTCAAAGCTTGCCTGTCTTCAAAAAAAAATTGGTTAGGCCATCTGTATAAGGAAAATAACAGTTGTCCGTGCAAAAGAGTCTTGCATTGGTTTTGAAGGCTAAATAAAACTGTATCTTAGCAGTTTTAAATTCTGTCAAATGTACAGCTTGATGATGAAAAGTTAGTACTGAACACATTATTACACATATTTTTGTTAATCAAGAACTATGTTAAAACCTAAATTCAATGACTGAAATCCCTGTTCCGTAGCACCCAGGATTTTCAAAGTGCTCTACAGAGCAGCCTTAGTTTTCTCCCCTTTGCACTGTCCGGCAGCAGAAAACCAAGAACAGAAAGGTTAAGGTTGGTATGCTCAAGTGGGCATTAGAAGTTGGTAGGAGAGCCAGAAATAGAATCCAGATCTGGCTGGTGCTCCACATTTACCCAGGAGACTACCCCTCTCTCACTTGGCTGGAAAAGTTCTGTGCTGTTCTCAGACGCAGGGACTCCACTTTTAAAAAAAATGTTTTTCTTCTTGAAATGCACAGCACATTATCCACAAAGGGAACTTTGCTTTACACTTCAGTTTGCTTTTAAAATGTTTTTAATGAATGCCCTTATTGTGAATGTTCCAAATGATGAGCTACTAGGCATCTCTGCTATGCTGTCATTAACTGCTCTGTGTCCCACCATGTAACGCTTGTTGGCTTTTCCCCAGACAGAGGTTTCCCAAAACACCCAAGGAACTTTCAGTGTGGTGACAGGAACACTACTGACATATGCAGAGATTCCAACAGGCATCTGCCATTTTCCCTATCTGCAAACATAATGCAGCTTAACATAGAATTATTTACAAATCCCGTCAAAGCAAACTTCAAATGTTCTGTTGATGTAGCTTTGTAGTTAACACATTGAAATGTTCATTCAGATCAAAACGGGAATTAGAAGAGAGGCTGTTCCAATGAATTCCTTGCCTTTCTGGCTTAAAAGGAGGACAGCGTATTGGCTTCAAAATAGCATGTAGGGCAGTGCATTTGCCTCAAAGAAAAGGTTAAGATAGACCAAGTAGATTTGCTTGTCCTTTCAGTGGCATATATTTTATTACTGAAGGTTCAAACTCAAAGCAACAGCCTCAATGTTGCATTGGTCTCTAAACCTCAGCAAATGCTACATGCACTCTTACAGTTACCTTAAGTACATGTATTGCAGTTCCTCTTAGAGCCTTCCTGAAGGTTATACAGTAAAGAAAAACTTTCCAGTTGCTTTATTTTTTTTGTTTGTTTGTGTGTTTATAAGATAGAAATGGATACCAAATTTCTAGCTATTGAAAATACATATATTGCTACTCCAGCCTTAGTATTACATATTTAGTGAGCTGTTAGTATTTTTTCCAGGAAGAACAAATATTTCTGATGTTGTAAAGTGCATTAGTACATGTTGTGTATTTGATTTACACAGCAGCTTTTAAAGTGATTTGCAATATTAACTATAACTACTGCCATGCATGTTCTGGTTACAGAATGGAGATGGCACCATTGACTTCAGAGAATATGTAATTGGTTTGTCTATTCTTTGTAACCCAGCCAACACAAAAGAGACTATTGAGATGGCATTTAAGGTAAGTTCAATTTAGTGTAAATCTACAAACATGACAAATCAAGACTGACTGTAAGTCTGTTAGCTTTCAAATCATAAGTTTATAGCTTCAGTCTGTTATGCAAATGTGAGTAATACTCTTAAACCAATTGACATTTAGAGTGTGAAGGAGAGGGGAAGAATTGCAGGCATCATAGAAAAGGGTTTCAAAAGCCATGTGAAGGCACTAATGAATATGTAACTTGGCAGGCTAACTCCAAAAATGATTCAGCACCACTTGTAGTTTTTTTGCCTGGGGTTTTTTTCTGCTGTGATTCTTCAATGTCACAATAGATGGAGTAATATCCTCTTGTGGCTCAAGTCTCACTAGAGTCATTGTTCTTAACAAAGAGGAGGAGAAAAAAAAATCAAGGAAAAAAAATTCAGTACTGGCACATCCAAAACTGAGCTGCATCTGAGAACTGGTGCCTTGTACTGTGGTGTCCTGACAGTACAAGCAGTCAAGGAGGAGTAGCTCATTTCACATCTCAGGTACAAGCAGGTACATGACCAGGGATGCCCAAGCTGTGAATCCTTGACTTTTTTTTTTAGTAGCTCTTTGACACAGATTCAGTTACTTTACCCATTAATCTGGTCTTATGAACCATATTGAGCAACATATTGAGATATGGATTAAATTCATCTTAAACTGGGTACTTTTTAGCATGGATGTGTACTTGGGCAGTACTCGAATTTTTATGGCAATCCATTATATCCACTGTCTTCTTTTTAGATAAGCACTACAACTGTTCAAAGTGACTTGTGCTTTTTTTAGGGATGTTTTATCAGTACAGATTCCTGTGAAGAAGCAAGTGTAGCAGCTATTGTTGCTGTTTCATTGTTTTGTTTTCCAGACTATATTCTTCAGTATCTTAACAGGTGTGCTGATTATAAAATTAGTAATTCTTTTTAATTTCCAGTTTCAGCAGGAGACAGCTGGTTCAGCTGGTAAAAGCCTGTTTCAGTCTGAAATAGAACTTACGGGTTTCCTTCAGCTACTTGTTTTCTTTGCCACTAAATGTACTTTCCTTTGCAATGGGAAAGTTTGCCTATAGCAAGTACTTAAGAATTACAGCCTTCCATCCCTTGTATTTCTCAAGGGGTGATCCATAGCAGATGCTTACTGTCACTGTGCTGGGAGGGATGGCATGATCAGTGTACATCCACTGCCTGCATTCCAGGAGCCAAAATTCCTTGTTAATTACAATCCTTTCTTAGTGGATGACCAGTCACATATACTAAAATTACGTATTTTGTGTCAGAGCATAAACTATGGTGAGTTTAATCTGGTAACAGATGTGCCATAACCTAATGAAAATGAAGACTAAGGCCTACGATGCTTCAGTCAATATAGAGTGGCAGAATGCAGTGGACCCTTAGCATAGCTCATGGTGACAATAAACATAAACCTTTGTTAATGTTTTATCAGTTTTACATTAGTTTTATCACTAAACTGATGTTGTGAGGTTTCTTTGGTTTTGCAGAATGTTCAAGTCCCAAATATAGCATGCACATTGCTCTGGTGTCTGCTTAGTCTTATTCCAGAGAAAATACATAAAATCTTTTGCAAGAGAAAGTAGCTGAGATGCAGCAGGTCTCTTCAAATCCCAGGCACTGTTTACAGATAACCTCTTGAATACCAGAAAGCTAATATGGGTAGCTAATGTGCACAGAAGGTCCACAGGCAAAACGATGGTAAAGCATTTCTACACATTATGTCTTTTCCAGCTCTTTGACACGGATGACGATGGCATTGTAACAGAGCATGAGTTTGCTTCTATCATTCAGTCAGCACTGGGAGTGCCTGACCTTGATATTTCTATGCTCTTTAAAGAAATAGATTCAGGTGGAACTGGATCATTGTCCTATGGTAAGTTAAGTCCTTTTGTAATGGAGAATAATTTGATAGTCAAAGTGACATTGAGTTTCCTTTTTCACTTCCCTGAGATTCTCTGATGGTTCTTGTACCTTGTTCCTGTTGAAGCATAGATCTACATATTTTGTGTGATACTGCTGAGATTCTTCAGAGGAAACTAACTGGAGATCAGCTTCAGTAAAATAAGCAAGCACTGAAATTTTCTTTGATTCTGTTGCTGCGCTGTAGTATCTGTGTTTTCAAATGTTTTCCAGATGACTTCAAGAACTTTGCACTCAAGCATCCAGAATATGCCACGTTGTTTACTACATACCTAGATCTACAGAGACACCAGGTAGATACATCGGATGAGCAGGACATTGAGTCACCCAAAGTCAAACACAGCCCTGTCAGGAGTACAGCCCCCATCTCAGAAAAAATACCAATTGCAAGAGATAAAGTCTGTCCTCAAGTCAATGGGGAGGATAGCTCAAGTACCTCTGACAAAAAGGATGACTGAGAAGAGCTCTTGAATTCTACAGGATTTTCCCCTAGCTGTTCATAAGCACAACTGATGTAAAATAGAGGTGGAAGTTACTACTTAAGAAAAAGTTTCTTTTTTTTACTTTCATATCAGGAGGAGTTATTCCTGTTTAAGTGTAAGGGAAAAACCACTGTTCTATCCTTAATGTCAGTATCACAGTACTGGGAATGTTGTCACTGTCTTCCAAATTCATGCTTCCACAAAGGTAACTCATGTGCTAAGAGGGGTAAGAGGCTCCAGCACTGCAGTGGCCTCAGAATGGAGACTGAGGAGTCCACTTGTCTTAAGAACAAGTGGAATTTTTGGTGCTGGTCAATTCCTCTACATCCCCAATAAGACTGAAGGGAAAATAATTATGCCAGAGTGTTTTAATTTGCAATATCCCTTAGCCTTTCTCACAAATGAGTTACAGGAAGCTGAGTTGAAGCTGGTGGGTTTTGGCTGTCCTTAGATTTCACTTAACTACTTGTGAACCAGAAAGCCTAAGCTTCTGAACAAGACATGCTGATTCACTGATGTTAACAGAAACAACTTTAGGCTTAAAGGCTAGGTAAGATGGAAATGGCTGCACCTCTAACAACAGAAGATTAATTGGACTTCCAAGATAGCAGCTCACAGTCTACAGGAAAATGCAGACAGGGAGACACAAGAATTAATGGACTATTTCAAAATAAATAGAATGTTTACAGTAACAACTGTTCAGGATCACAGTAGGAGGAACATTTCAAACTCCAGCATATTTTTTATTCTAGCAATTATCAAGAGAGGAATGTGACCTTGCACTTCAAAATTTAAAAGGCAAATACACTTCAAGCCATAGTTCTAGTTCTTAGTATCTACTCTAAAATTGTCTCCTAGAAACCATGTTTGCATTACTGTGTCATTACTTAATCTGTTCTTAGGGTTTGGGTCAAAACCCAGCTCTTTCTAGTCAATGATTTGAGTATGTTTTGCCTCAGTCCTCTCTAGTGCACTGGAAATTGGGCCTTTACCTTTTTCCGTCCTTCATCTGAATGCACTTTATACGGTATTTAAAATATATAGGTACTTACGCAAATACTTCTAAATAAAAACTTGGAAGGGGTAAAATTACAAGATATTTTCAAATTAAAACTGAGGTGAGCAAAGCCAAGAGTGTCTAGTACCAATAATAACCAAATTCAGCAGGTTTTCATACATGAAAATGGTAACCTCTGCCTCTTAAGTATTGCTTGCATTGTCTGGCCATAAGTTCATTGCCATGTTTAATCTTTCTCTATTTATAATTGTGCCTATCCTTTTGTTTCATGTGCTTAAAATAAATCTAAATTTTTTAAAAGACTTTACTTGAACAGCTGAGTCTTTTTAGTACAGTGGGAAGGGTACTTTGTCTACCATAAGGGGCTGGGGGGGATTTCCAGGAAGTCATGCTTATGATGTCTTACCTTGCTAAACACAATGCAACGTGAAGTTGGCATTTTCAGTTCTGCATAAGATGTCACTTTGCTTTATGGTAAGGCTGGAGAGGAGGACAGGACTGATGCTCTTGCAAAGAGTTGCTTCTGCTGACTGCAGAGAGGGTATATGGTACAAACAAAGAAGAGCTGCAGATACTTGGAGAGATGCCTTCATTTATTTTCTTTCACTCAGAGGAGGAACAGGAGTTACCTTAACCTGCCTCTATAGTTAGCTGGAATGCATGTTAACTCCTTAGCAAAGATGCTTAGCCAAAATTTTCAGCTTTTCAACCAGCAAAAATGTTTTCAAAGATGACTTCCAGTCCAATGAGTATGAAAAAGATGGGTGGGCAAAGATGACTGACAAAACTCCTTCAAGGTCTCTGAATGCAAAGTCTGCCTTATGCACATTCCTGTTGAATCCAGCCACATCCAGCACCTGGAGTGCTGTGCTGCCCAATAGTATAGCATATTTAGGACTAGTGATTTTATGAAAATGTGCAAGTCACACAAGCATTTTGCAGTTAAAGCGAAAAATACTGTGTACATAAATCTACCTAGCCCAGTAGTTTGAGGAAAGGCCGCAAAGGGGTTTGGTATGTAGCAGTGATTCAACTGTGCTCTGAGAAGAACTGAGCTAAACGCTAGAGACACTAACTCAATATACACGCATCTGCTTGATGTGCGGGAAGGGAATACATTAATTTCTAAGCATCATCGTGCCTCAGGGAGCTTTTAAAAGGACCAAACTAAAAGCAGTCTGCAATAAAGAGGCATTACATTAAGTGGCAGAGCAGGAACTAAACAGAAGGAGGTGGTTAAAAATACTAAATAGAAAATGGTTCTCAATCAGGCACTGAGGGATGACACCTTTCTGCCTGAAACTGTGAGGTGCGAGTTCTTAAGTCTGTGGGCTGCTTAAGGATCATTTTGAATTCTGCACAGTAGAAAGTTATATTTGGTCCCGTGTCACCATAGGAAACATCATTTATTTAATCAGCATTTGTCTGTCATGCTTTAACATGGATTTCATGATAAATGCTTCATAGATACCAAAATAAGACACTCTATTTAGAAACTCCAGCAGTCTTAACAGGGGTAAGACTGAGACAAGGTCGAGTCTATCACAAGAGGAAAACACACCTAATTCACAGGAACACAACCCCATGGGCTGCTGTTATTCATGGGTTCATGTATACATACACTATTAATAAATCTCATCTACGTTTTTTAAATCTAGGCTCTTGTTTCTGAACACATGAAAAGCAAAGTCAGGTCACCTAGAAAAGTGAACCTTCCTTGTTCACCTTGGAACAAGGAAGACTCAAATACTGTAAATCCTGATCAGTTTAAGGAAGGTGAGTTAACAGGGTCTCCACTGGCCGCACCAGAGTTTATTTCTGAGATCAAGATCTTCCAATCCAAGAAAATTAAAACTGGTTTTGTACTTCTTTTGATGCATCAGTGTCACTGCCTATGTAAGTGCAGAAATAGATACAACACATGCAGGTTTCATGTCAGATCGTACTTCTCTAAGAGCCAGTCCTAAACTGCCAAAATCACGTAATTCCTGGCTGGTTGCTGTCCATCAGTAGAACTGTGAGGTGCAGTAACACTTCCATGGAAAGAGTCTGAAAACAGATCTCTTTTCAAAATAGCTGTGCAGCACCAGTCAGGTACCAAGTCATGCAGTGGCTGCTGGTTCTGAGCTTTTGCGCTCATCGGCAGCAGAACACGTTTTAGTGCCAAATCATATTCCCACAATGTTCCTGTAAGTGTTAGATCCTCATCCTCATCAGCTTGCTCCACAGCATGGGGAATGGGGAGGGTGGACAACTTCAGTGATTCCTAAATGGTTTGCAAGTGAAATTTTACAAGACAGTTCTGTGCTCTACCTGATCCACCCCACTCAAGATCCCAGCAGGACTAAGAGCCCTGGGAGTCCAGTGAAAGATCATGTTGTGTGACAGGTCTAATGACCATTCATAGGACTGCTGCACAGGGTAAAGGCTGTTTGGCCACATCTGTCATCTCCCTAGCAATTCCTATCTAAAACAAAGAATTCCCTGGGCATCAGATGTCTGAGAAACATTTGCTGAGATCTTTTTTTCTATGGTGGTCAGCACACCATGGCCCTATTCCTGGGTAATTCCTCAGGCACTATGCCAGTGCAAATAAATACACCATTCTGCCTGAGCACACTTCTGGTGATGTTTGCATAGGTGCCAAGAGCTACTCGGAATCCATGGATGTGGAAAACCAAGGCCTGAAGCGTAGAAACTAAAAGTAAAAAATGTCCCTACATACACAAACAGACCCACCGTCTGGACCGTCTGCTGCAAACTGTTTGACAACAGCCTTCAAACAAGGAATGCAGCCTGAGCTTTCATGATGAGAATTACATAGGTCTTACTTTGAGAGTGCCATAGGAGAAATTTTAAAATTGATTTCAAAGAAAGGCTTGGGAGGTTTGTAGCTACACTCTATGATTTGCAAGGAAGGTTGGACTCTGGTCAGTGCCCTTTGACTTATTTTTTTCCTATTAGTTTTGCATCGCTTGATACAGCCAACCTTTCTCTCTACTTTCTCCTTCCACATTTCCACCTAAAACATAGCTACTACCATTAGAAGTTGTATTCCACAATGATTAAGGTTAAATTGTAAGATTAAAATATAAAAATTAGTGAATTGTGTGGGTTTCAGAGGCACATGCTGTGTTCAGGTAACTACTTATACTGGCCTGCAGTAAGAGCAAACTTGTCAAAGGTTGCAAGGGATTTTAATGACATGGAATTAATTAATTTTAAATCTTTACTCAATGAAATAACATTTAGTAGACTGACTAGCAGTAGGGAGTCTTTTGTCAGCAGTGCTTAAGTTGGCAGACTCTCTGTTACTATACATAGACAGAGAGGCAGAAAGTAAACATCTTACAGGATTAGCAGCTATGTTCATAGCTGAGATGAAATTTGAACATTTCATTAGTATAAGATTGATTCTGACATTTCATAAAGCCAAAATGCAAACAATAAAATGTGTCTGATATAAATACAGTATGCAGCACTTACTCAGATAAAGTTCAAAAAGCACAGCAGGTTTAGTGCTGTGACAAAGAAAATACAGGAGGGTCATTTAAGGACCCAACTTCTGCTAACCACTTAAGTGTATGCTTAATCCTGTAGGTATCAACCAGATACTTTGTGCTTATTAAAAACAGACAACGATACTAATAATCAGAAAACGGGAAAAAATTCCATGGCTAGATATTGTACCGGTGGTAAGAACTGCATCACCCCCGCCAAGGAACACAATATAACAACCGATTACATTTTATTTCTTGTGCCATCCTCTTAGTTTAAGATATTTTGTAACAACCACAACTTGACTGGTGAGACTTCAGAGACACATGACAATGTTATGATAGAAAATACTTCATTACCTTAGATAGGCACTACTTTTTAATACCGTTCCTGCCACAACAGGTCAAAGGTAAATATATGCCCCCCCTCTATTCTCACATTATGATTTTTCTAGGTTTTCATGCTGTTACATGTTTTACTGTGCTGATAGTAAAACATTATTAAATTTTTTCATCAGTTAACTTCTATTAGAAGTTTTATTCCAGAAAATAGTCTATTTAAAATCTTCTTTAGTATGTTAAAATGAGGTTCTGGTGAGGCTCATCTCTAAAGCTATACCTGCACATGCACTGCTTTGTTCCAAACTGGGCACAGGTAAGAACACTTGTTTGTAGAAGCAAGAACTCACCAGATTAAACCTGTCATTAAAGGCCTCTGCAGAGAGAGACTGCACAGCCTTGCCAGACAATCTAGACCATTTCTTAGTGATTTCTACTGTTAACAAAGCTTCCCTCTTGGTCTAGCCCAAATACTTCTGCAGCTGAGGTCTTGTGTTCACCTTGCTCAAGGAGAATTGATTTATTTCTACTTCTCTGCAGAGTAACTATTTATATCTGCACATACCTATATCCAGTTTAGCATCACACCTGTTTCGCTCTTGCATCTCCCAGCCTGTCTTTCTTAAGTCAAAAAGCAAAACCTCTTTCTTTTTTTGCCTCATAGGTTGCGCTTTCTAGACTACTGGTTATTTTCACTTATGTTCTCTGGAGAGAGCACTTCAGCTCCAGACCTCAGTCGACTAGAAGACCTTCTGTAGTTGGCTTTCAGTACTCCTGCTCACACACACAGAGTGTAAGGCTTGGTTTTTCTAAAGCAACACGGGAGGTTTTCTAAAGTGAGCTTTCTAAAGCCCCCTGTAGAGCTATCTTCAGCCTCAAGAACTGCTCTGTAACCAGCTTTCCCCTTTCTCTCTTTTACAGCTAATCATTCCTGCCTGCCTTAGCTTTATGCTTACTGAATTTAAAAGACCACTTTATCAAGAACATTTCGATCAGCTCAAATTATTGTTAAAAAGTGCTTTCGTATTTAAAAAGTGCCTTTATTTCCCTTTTGTTAAGGATATCATCTTCCTAAAACTTCACTAAGCTTCTGACACTGCAGTAGAAGCAAAGCAGTACAGATTAGAGAGACATGATGAAAGCTTAGGGGCTATAATTGTTCAAAAAGAATAATTTCCTTTTCAAAGGTAAACATCAGCCTTGCAGACAAAGATAAGGCCAAGTGCACAATTGGATACACAAGTCTGTGTTTCTGCTCATATCTCCTGATATCAAAGATTGCAGGAAAATTCAAAGTGTTTTCTTAAAATGTAAAAAAGAAATGAACAGGAAAAGGTGTAGGAGACTAGAAGGAGTCATAGCAGAACTGCCAGCAGCTTTTAGAAAAGCTGTTTTCCTCAATGCCGGAAGTCTTTGAAACTGGAGATAACCAGCCATGAGCTACAGCAGCCATTCAAAGCAGAAATCATTGAAAATGTTTACATTTTGTACATTGGCCCTTTTAACGGGGCATGCCAACCTCCATAATGTTATTTAACTACATGTCTTTAACAGCCCATCTCTTGTAAGCAGAAAAGTTTGTTGTCAATATACATAGTGGAGGGAGAAACAGTGGCATTTTCACCTTTACAATTTGAGTGAGGGTTGAACTACTATTAACTCAAAGCTGCATTAAACCTAAAACAACCTTTGAAACAAATACAAGCAAGAGCCATTCTTTCTACCTTTCTATTACCAATTTCAAAGACAATGGTCTATGATTTACAGAGTGGAAACACCTCTTTTAGTAGAAAAGACACTTTGTGGATCAAAGAGAACCAGCCCTTCGGACAATGACAAGTACTAGGAAAAACCTTTGGCAAAACACTCCATTATTATTCACTTTATTACAATGGATTTTGTGGCTCTATGAGAATAAACAGCTACTAAACTAAGTATTGAATAAAGCACATAATAATAGTTTCTACCTTTTCTGGATATTTAACAGTTTATAAATAGACAAGGCAAAAGGAAAGCATCTACCTTGCCAAAAATTACCCAGGGGGTTACTGGCATAGCAGACATAGAAATACAAGAGTTCTGGCTTCTGATTAAAGGAATCACCTGGGGGTTCCCATGGTGTCCCAAATCCCATAGCCAAGTTTTATATTCTTTGCTTTAACACTCCCAGTAATTATTTTTTTCAGATGCAAGAAGGCGAACTCAGCATCAGACCATGAAAAGCACAGATTAAACAGATTTGATCATTTATGGCAGGATGGTGCATTTAGACTCTTTTAGCATCTTTTTTCCCTATCAAAATACTTGTACCTCTCACCTGCAGCTACCTCTGTCCTGCTTGCTGTCTCTAGGCATTTTCATGATACCAAGTCTGACTCTTCCCACCGTGACTCAGTGCATGCCAAGGTGCCAAAGAAGGAGATCTCAGGTCTCCACACAGCTACACAGGGGGACATCAGGAAGCTCTGCCCTGGCAGACACCAGCCTGCCAACACTGGGCAGTGTCTGACCTTCTGTGGAGTCAGTCAGTCTCAATTTACTCTTCTTCCAGCCTAATGTGAACAATTTCACAGTAGACAAAAAACCCCTCCCCTCCACCTAATCTCTTATTATTTTCCCAAGTGGAGTTCATCTAGCTTACATCAAAGAACTGGTCTCGTGATGCCATTGTTTTATAAGTCTGCTAATACTTTTCCTATCCATAATACAGAAGACACTGCTGATAGAAATATGTCAACAGGAAAACAAACAGGCAGCATTTGACATGTTATTAGTCTAACTCTGGGTGGATAAATAAATCATAGATCAAATATTCGTAAGAGGGAAAACACTGTTTATTTCTACTGGATTCATTACGCACACATCTCCCATACAGCACAGTGACAAAACACAGCCCACAAAAAGGATGTCACAATGTCCCCAAGAAAGGACTGTTGATGCAACCAGGACAATGTATTCCCTCCTTAGAAAGTGCTTCAGTCTCTTGGGAGTATATCACACTGGTCATACAGAACAAAGCCAGCTGGAAGTGTCCTTTAGCTGTATCACTGTATATGTCAGGGTAATCCATCAAGACTGAATCATTCCTAAACACTGGATGTTTCTCTGAATGTAATTTGTTCTGTAAGTGCAATAAATATTAAGTATTTCACTCCTTTCTTTAGAATATTGAAAACTCCCACGTTATTCTTAGATGAAATACATATGCTACTCCTGGTCTGATCCTACATCAAGCCTACCCACCAGGGTATCCCACCATCTTCTAACTGAGAAAATATAAAATAACTTAATGATGTTGTTAGCCACCTACATATATTTCAGCTCACCATGCTCTCTATAGCAAATACCCATACATTAAACTGAACCCAACTTATTTCGATGCTTCCTAATTAAAAACAACAGTAAAGGAACCACCTTGGCAGTTGTTTCAGATGCAGCCTTAACTATAATAAAGCCAGGATGATACAGTTAGCATCTTGTCTCTCCTAAAAAGGGTGCTTTGCAATCAGGTCACTCAAACTCTAAGGGATGAAACACATACAGATGTGGAGTCTTCAGTTACTAGAGCTCCATAGTCTGGGTTCTTAATGGTGTGAAATGAACCATCAAAAGAGATATTCACTTTGGGTTAAAAGTTTGTCAGTACACAGATACCTGTTACCCAGTGGTGGCACCCACTTTTAGACAGTGGAGAATGATTAAAAAAAACCACAAGAGCTCTTTTTTATTTTTTCAGAAGCAGTTACTTCAGAGGAAGCATCACAGATGGGTAAAAATTTAGCTTGATCTCTAGACAAATGCTGTGTGAAAGTATCCAGAGAGAGAAGGTTGTGTTTTTTAAAGGTCAAAGGTGCCTTTGTGCTTAAGGTACCATTAAAAACTACCTACAGCCTAGAGGACCACGTATCATTAAAACACATTTTCAGTCTGTTTCTTCAGAAAACACAGCCAAGCTAAGCACAGGACACAAAGATAGGGTGATAGAAGAGAAGGAAATCCATATTAACTCCATTTTAATAGTGAAAATAAGCTCCCTGGAGGACCTAAGCACAGGACTGGTAAAAAAGGACAAACCACTCTCCCACCACTGCTTTCTTAGAGCGAACAAAGACTGATGAGAAGCCAGACAGCATTCACAGTACTGATGGAAGAACAACTCTCATCCTGGTAATTAGGCAACTGCAACCAGAGGCACAGCAGCAGCACAACACAGGCTTCTTGGCTTACAGTTAAGTTCCAGTCAGCACTGCTATGGGGATAATGGAAGGTGTTTGCCACCCAGTGCAAGAAACCCAGAGTATTTTCTTTGCTGAAAGCCTCATTTATGCCTGAGGAAGCTCATCTCATTTGCATGGCACAGCAGCACAGTGAGTTGGTTATTGCTACCGAGAGCCCATGTCGGCTCACGAGGCAGGTCTGTGTATGTTGGCTTTTTTCCAACAATGGCAACTTCTGTTCAATTCTTTCATTATTCAAAGCTTGGGGAGGGAACATTGCCACAGAGCAATTGCCATATTTTGCTCTGACCTCCTGTTGCTTACAGGCTTTTACTGTGACTAATCCATGTTCATCACCATACTCATTACTACTTTGGATTCTCATTAATTGATAAATGGTTCAAAAGCCAGTGCTGCTGATCTCTGAATCCACTCATCATGAGAGAACATCTAATGAATAGCTTTAATTGAACACAATGAGCCCTGGGTTACAGGGCAGACTGTCTTCCAAAGCTTGAGCCTTACTTACCAGTCTTGCTACATACTTGGAATCACATGCTGTTTCCCCTACACCTTGACTGGATAAAAATATTTTCAAAAATCTCACACCATCCCCCCAAAAAAGAGGAAATACAAACCACTAACCAAAACCACAGCCTTCCAGGACATATCAATACTCTTTCAGCAATATTAATGCTAAAATCAAGGTAACTTCAGTTGCATAACTATTTAATTGATGTCTGGCAAATAGAAATCTGATTTCCATTTGTTCCTACAAAATAAAATAAACTGAACTTACTTCTTTTAATGGCTGAAACACTTTCCCAAATGGGTGTAGTCTGCACTCAGTCTTAAGCCACAAAATAACTTAAATCATATCTCCTCCTTTACTTTCACTCTCTCAATTTCTGTGCCTTCTGTACAGAACATTTAACACTGGAAGTAACGCAGATACATTTGCATTTCAAATAAGTACACTTACTAAATGGAGGCAAACAGACTCTATAGTTTCAACAAAAAAAAACTGCATTCAAATAACACCTGTACCTCACAGTAATGTGTGGAAAACAAACACTGAATGAATAAAGAGATGCAGCTACACCTAATGCTAAACACATGGAAGTGCCCTCCTGCCCCTTCCTTGGGCCTTAATAAATAAGTTTCTGGGGCAAGCAGAGCAGCTGAGGTTTTCTCAGAAACAGATGAAACAAGATCTCACTCCAGGAACAGGTATGGCTCATTTGTTTGTTTGTTTTAGATATCATTAAGCAACCCTGAAACTCAACTGCATTCCTCCAGGGAAAAGGTAAGGGTGTTTTTTGTTTTGTTTTTGTTGTTGTTGTTTTGGTTTTGGGGGGTTTTTTTACATATAATAGGCAAATGCTCACCATTACAAATAGATGTGTGGATATTTCTCTAAGAAACTTCAAATAAAGTCATACATAAAGTATGTTATCAAGATTGTTCCCTTACTGCTATTCAGTAGCATTCCCAACATGAGCTAACAGCAGATTTTAACAAATTCAGCAAATTTTGAGGGAGATTCAAAGAATGGCTGCTTCATTCCTACAAAAGGAACCAATTAAAGACCCAGAACTAAAAGGAATTTTGAATGTATTGCACTTGAATGAAACAATGTATGAAGAAGGAAATGAATTTGTTTATGAGACACATTGTTGGCTTTGCTGAGTTTTACTACCACAGTTTTCCTCCAAGAGGAAATACATTATTAAACAAGAAAGAAGAAAGCGTCTATCAATCCCAGTAAGGCAGCCTAGTGTTAATGTCAGCAATGACATGGTGAGACTTCCACCAGAGTTTTATTTGGCATTTTTAATTATAAATCCTCCAGAGCTTCCAAAGTCCAATTTACATCAAAGTTCCTCCCAAAAGCTTGGGATTTTGAAGTGAGCTTTTTACATATTCTTAGCTGATTTTTTTAATTTTTTTTTTTAAACTTGAATTCTTTAGGGTTTGGACCGGCCTGTATATTAGGTATTTTACAAAGCCTATAACAACAGGGCTCCAAACCCCACCAAAATGAAAATAATAATTTTTTCAGCACAGAAGTCAGACCTTTTCATGTACATTTTCGGAAACTGCATTATCAGGTAGATCTGCCAAGAAACAGAACCCAGAAAATAGGTCCTACCAACTGTATACCAGAATCATATAATTACATTGTATGACAATGAACTAGCACAGTTAGGGAAGCATCAATACTGTTTTAGTGGTTCCTAAAAGTAAAAAACTGAATTAGTGTGCCATCAGAGCTGTTATTATACCACAGAAACACAGCACGAAGCTTCCAGCACTTCTCTGTTCCTGGCCTCGTACTCATTCCAGTAAGTAGACTGTGCCCTGCTGCTGCCCCTGTAGCTCTGACCCACTTTCTCCACCTCCCTGTAGGGTCTGGAACAAAGTTTTGCCGAGATCAACTCAGAAGAGGGGGAAAAAAAGAATGACAGTAAGATAAAACAGGAAAATATAAATTAAATAATATGGGAGTCATCAGTGGTCAATGTTAATTATTAATTCATTGAGAAAGAGAATACTGAAGTGCTGTTGCTGCATTAAACCTTGCTTATGCCTCCTTACAGACACATAAATAAAGAGTTTAGGGGACTGAAGCCCATCGGAAGGGAGATGTTGAAGACAACTGCAGCAATTTTGTACCAAAAAAAGCCCAGAGAAACCAGTAAGTGGCCTAGACGTTCTAAAATATGGGTAGTTTTGCCTTCAGTAGCCCTCTCCCTGATGAAATTATTGACTATACAAACTTCATTTGGTTCTATCTCTTTTTTCTCTTCCAGTCTTGCTAGGTCAGCATATACTGGCATAACTGTGTACACATTATTTCCTAAATGTAGAGTCTGCCTTTCAAATATGACCTAGGGTCTCCTATGGCACAGCCCTTGATGAAAAAAACCAATGTAGGAAGAAGCTTCCCACTCTCAAACAACTCATTCTCCCACTCTCAAACTTCCCCATAATTTCCTCTCAATTTATTGAAAGGGCTCCTGTGCTAACCAGAGATCAGAGTCCAGCAAGTACACTGGCTTATTCCTTCTTGCAGCCTAAATAAACAAGCCATCTCTTAGCTGCCAGTATATACAAGTTCTAACCAAGCAGTAGCTACCACTGTCTCATTTTTACCTTTTTTCTCTCTCTCAAATAAGGAAAAAAAAAAAAAAAAAAAGGGGAGAAACCACATTTTGCAGCTGCCTCTGAAAGTTTTGAGTCTAACTCAATTCATCTGCATGAGATTGCTTTACCTGGGAGCCATCATTGGAAGGACTCTGAACTCCTGGCTGGAGCTGAGCTCAAGGCAAACGACTCTCCTGTGTGGCCCAGCAGGAGGACTCTGTGCCCCTCATAAAGGGGTACTGAATAAACACTCCCTTCTCCAGAAAACTGCTAATGAGATGCAGAAGCCAGGGATGAGACAAGCCCTTTGACTTCCTTTGGCTTCTGTATGGAAGCTTAGGCTGATCCTTACCAAACTAATATTTAACAACAACCTGCCATTAACCTAAAAGTTTCTCTGAAGAATTAGAAGGGAGGGTGTACAACTCATTGCTTTGTGCTGCTCAGTAGCTCATACTGTGTATTCTAGCATATCTTGATTTTCTGTAGTCTGCTTTTGGTTTGACATCCTTTAACATACATTCAGCTCACTCTTCCTCCTCCCTTTTTTAAATTTCTATTTTTAAAATTTCTTTGTTCTCCTTTGTGCAGAGAATTTCAGCACTGTACACCTTTAGGACAGCACAACAGAGTGGAGCATTATGTACTTAAGGCCTGATCCCATTGGTTTCCCGTCTCTATCTCCCTACCACAATAGACCTGCAGAATATGAAGTCCTTAGAAAGGTTCTGAGATGTCTCAGAACGTTTCTGAATGCACAGAAGGAAGCTCAAATTGTTTTCCTCCTATGAGTGTCATTAAATACCACAATAAAAACGCCTCAGAAACTAAGCTTTGTTTTCCTTCAACAAAAAGGTGAGGCATTTAACTTTATTATCCTTTCACTTTTGAGCCCTTATGGTTCACATTTTCAAGCTTGTTAGCTAGAAATCTAACTTTTCATCCTCCAGTGAAAGCTACACAGAATCCCATGAAAACCAAAGGTGGGACTTTATGAAAATATGCTAAATATTGCAAGGTTTGGGCAACTTGGCAGCCCTGGGCCCACCCACAAAGAAAGAGGATCCCTGGGGAGCTGCAGTAGAGCTGCCCATCTGCACCAGGCCACACCACCCACCAGCCCTCCCCTGCTCTGTTCCAACTTAGTCTTGCTGCCAGGCACTCCCTGGGGCTGGCACTCTCTCAGATGCTCTTTTAAAAGAGATTTTCTGATTTCCTCCTGCTGTAGATCCTTTCAGAGCATGCTCTGCTGTTCCACCCTGTGCTTATTTGTCTGGGTTCATCTCTATAGTCAGAAGCACGACTGCCTTTGCATCACCCAGTTTCTCCCCTTGCACAGAAGGCAGGCCCAGGTCCCATCCCCTTCCTGCTGCGCTGTCCTTAGTGTAAGAATGGTGTCACTTAAAACAGGAGTAAAATGGTGCCATTTAGTTTCCCATTCCGTACCCAAATCCTAAAAAGAACAGTGGCTGCAGCTCACCAGAGGCAAAAGCACAGATGAAGGGTAGGCGGGTACATGGCAAAATGTTCTGCCATGCTTGGAGAGAAGCTGTGTTTGCCTTCCCAGTGCACAGTCCTGTTCTCTATGCCTATATTTCAAAAATCCAAACTGCAGACACAGGGAAACAAGAAGAACACTGTTCTGCTGATATTACATGGACTAATCAAGTAATCACGATGCTCTGGGAAGGGATATGAGAGACCACCAGTGGGACAGAGAACAGGGAGCCTGCAAATGCAGATGTTCACTAAGAAAGAAAAGGGCCATAACTATCAGCTCTTCTTATCAGGGTAAGTTCTCAAGAAGTGCAATGGGATTCCAGTCACCAGTGTGGAATCCCACTGTTACAATCCTTACACCATGATCCCTACTGGGAATGCTAAAAACTGTATTCTAATCTGTATCAGAAGAGCAATTATTCTGATATTAAGCTACCTAGGAGATGGATATCAGGCAGAACTACTGCATAAGGACTGTATAGCCTGCAGATGTATCTTCAGTCTACAGAAAAGATAAGAATTTGCATTGAGAGGATCTGATTCTGTTCGTGGACTAGCAATGGTCTTTTCCACAGCACAGTCTGAGGCATTCTGTATGTATCTCTTCTCCTCTCCCTCTAATCTGTTGCTATCATAATTTTCTGTCCCTGTCTCTAACAGTGCATGAGCACAGGATAAAGTCCATTGTAGATTTGCTATTACAACAAGGTTCTAAACCCTGCTTTCAAAGAAATCACAGTATTCTCTCAGAAACAGCATAGAAACTGCTAATTACAGGATAGAGGGGAGTATATTCAACTTCTCCATCATAGTTCCCAGTGAATGATAATTTTTGACCTTGACCATGAGGGAATTACACACTCTCTCATCATAACAGGAACATAAGGAGATTGCAACATGCAAATCTTCAGAAAGCAAGAGATATTTTTCAGTGTTGAGGATGTGTCTGAATGTTGCATCTTCCCTTCAGAGTATAATGTCTCCCAGAGAATCTTTCATGCTGATTAATCTTCTGGTATCACTATACTTTCAGTACATAAACAAAAACTTAAGCTTTAGCTTGGCAAAGTACCATCTTATTTTTTAATTACATAATTTTATGTTTAGCTATTTCAATGCTTATGTTTTGCTGAGATGCATGCAAGGTACTTTGATTAAGGGCACTTTGAAAACTAAGGAAGGATGACTGCACGTTTACCTGCTGGTTGCATTTCAGCTCATTTATTTGAAACAAAGTAAGAAATGACTGATTCTTCAAATCTGTGTCTAACTTCAAAATCAGAATTTTCATTCCTCTTGGTTTTACATCAAGGATTGTTGACTGCTGAGGACAAGGCACAATCAGACAAAACTTGGTATTAACTTCAGCAGACCACATGGAATTAGAAGTTCAGAAAAGTTTCAATTCCGGGAAATGGCAGAAGAAGACTGGAATGTGAGACGGATGGTCAGAGGAATGTCAAAGGCACAGCCATGCTCTAAGATCTAATATCAGCTCTTCTATTTGTTAGTGTCATTTCCTAAACTTTGTTTGTTTGACTTATCATCCAGGACTGGCCTTTAACATTGTCATTCACAGGTCTCAAATATATGCTTTAAATCAGCATATTTGCTGCATCATTAAGGAAGTTTGGATCTTCTTATTTTCAAAGCCTGTGTCTTTAACTTCTGTAGAAAACTAATGAGTTCCAGTCTTTTCAGAGGTCTGCAGTATTTGATCGGAGTAAGAGAACAGTCCCATAAGCCAAGACCCAGCGTCCCTCCAAGGACTTCCCTGCAGTTCCAGGTTCAGCAGCAGCACAAATCCCAGCTGCTGCGCACTCTTTCCCACAGGCCGGAGCGTTCCCGTTCATTCCCGAGGCTGAGGGAAAGAAAACCAGCAGGTGGAGCTTTAGGGTTGTCCAAAAAGGCACTCTCTGCCTTTCCTTCCACAGCATTTATTGGAAAGCTGCTCTTAAGCGCATCCCTGCAGCCATCCCCGCAAGGCCAGGGGAGCGGAGCCGCTCAGAGCCAGGGCACGGGCACTGTTACCCCTCTGGACCGCTCCACGACCCCGCTCTGGCCAAACACAACCCCAGCCGGGCACCTGCCGCATCTGCTCGGCCACAGCAGCCTCGTCGGGGCAGCGCTGCCTCTGCCAGCCCGTGTGCCTCCCTTCCCCAGCCCGGGTAGCCGTGCTCCCTGGGTTCGCTTCAATATATGCACTCCCAAAGCAAGAACAGCCAAGCAAGTTTAAGTTCACTAGAGGCATGCTTACAGCAATAATTCAAATAATTTTTTTTTACAAATCTTTTCATTATTTTCAAAACAAGTTTAATTCCTATGAAACCGTTTGTGCTCTATCTGGAAATGCAGAGAAGGAATTAGAAGTGATGTGAGTAACTACCACCCTGCAGTATTTCCAGGTACAATAAATGCATACACAAGTTTATTTGAAGCTCCTCTCACCTTGTGAAGTTTGTCCCTAACTTTTCAAGGAACATATATAAATAGAAAAGTACTTTTTTCTTCATTTTATAGCCTCCTGCTCCAGTACCTCTCCCATTGCTAGTGTTCAGGCACTGGGTGTCTCCAGATAGAATTTACTGTCTCCTAAGTTATTGGCCATCATTTTGGGCTTACCTGCTGCTTTTAACACACATGTACACACACACTGCACTCCATAAACATCAGCTGCACTGTGTGACGTGGTTGTTACAGTACAGCCTTCCCCTGGAATCCCTGAGCTCAAGAGGAGTGATAGATACAGGTATATGTGGGTGAGAGAGTGAGCGCTGTGGGCCACCTATGGCTTTCGATGGTGAATGACTGTACACACGCAAATTAATACAGAGGTGGTTAATTACAATTTTCTGTTCCTCACTTAGAAAATGCTCTCCCCCTCCTTCACCCTCCTCCCCAACACTCTCCAGGTTTGGGCTAATTTGGAAACTCATAGCCACTGTACCTAGAAAAATCAAATGTCCATAGTTCCTACCATACTTAGAACCTAAAAGTGAACTTGTTTTACCTAGAGTTGCTTTTTCCCAGGTCCACCTTCCTTCAACTGAGCCTCTTGCTTCTAACCTTTCAGCTTATCAGCATTGATTTATTTAATATAAAGTAGTGAGGTTACCTTAGATCAATTATACCTTTTTTTCTGTGCAATTTCCAATGCTTAATACATCTGTTACTGCTCAGCCGCAGGGACAACTTGTCCAGCTGGATCCTGAATTATTTCAATCCTTAATTCAATTGCATTTTTGCCACAGCCCAGCCAATGAGCATAATTCTTTTATGGCTAAGAAGCCTCTTTAGAAATAATCCAATAGCCCATATTAAAATATAGGTCATTGTGAAAACTGCCAAGTGCCTGACTTGTCATAACTTTGAAGACAGGCTCTGAGTCTCCTTCAGCATTGCTGATTCTTTTGGTGCTTGGAGGCTTAATTTTAAAACAATCAGCTCAACAAAAACAATTTACTTAGAACTGTCCAAACTATTCAATGTTAGCTGGGAAGCTAATTTGCTACTTGGTGCTGCACTTGGATAAATGCTACAACTGAGGGCAAGTGGAAGCTTCCAAGTACTAAATCAGTGCACAGCTTGATGTGCCTGTTGCTGTAGAACTGCAAAGGCTTTGGACAGTAAAAACAAGTAAAACCCACTCAAACCTATACATGATGTGACCACATGAAGACACCTGTAAGATGAATGTGTAAGCTTTCATAAGGCAAAAGATAGAAAAAAGTTCTTAAACTTTGAGTAGAAATTATTTTTGGCTCTTTGGCTATACCCATTATGAGACTTGGAGCCTTCAGAATGTTTATATTTTTAAAGATTAACTTTCTCTTTAAAAGAAATAAAGAACTGGTCTTGTTCAGTGTTTTGGAGAAGAATATTTTCAATCAGCTATTGGAATCACAGTCTCAAAAGCTTAAGGAAATGAGTTGCCTTAGGACCACTGACAGCCACAGTGATCCTTTCTCACGAGTTAGAGCAATGGAAAGCTAATTGCTTCTGGGTAGATAAGGTTAATCTGACTTTTTTCTGTGCTTGTGGAAATTCAACATCCAGCACAAGAGAACTCTGACTTGGATACAATGGCAGCGTAAGCCTAAATAGTGGGAACTGCTGCTTGCATGCCTTCCCTTATTAAAAAGGCAACTTCATTTAGCATAATTCAATTGTTTCTGAGTACTCCTAGAAAAGTAAAAAATGAGAAACAGAATTTAGATAAACAAGGCTATCATTTCCACATCTCCTCTCCAGATCTGTGGATACCACTCTCACTGGCCACAAAGAGAGTTCTGTTTCTGTACCAAAGCAAGTAATTTGGTCCCAAATGTTAATATTAGGCCTAGTAGAAAGAACCAAGCAGGAATAATTTAAATGTTCTCACTCTTTGTCTGGGCTCTAGTGTGATCAGTGAAATCAGCTGGTTTGCATTTGGCAAAAGAAGTCAGTCCTATTGTGTCATCAGCTATAGGTGCACAATGCCTCTTAAACTGAAGGGGGCTACAAAAAGATTGGCTTTGCCTGTTCAACAATCAGTACAGTAAAGAATAAACTTTAGATCAGAAGCCTGTATTAAGGTACCTATTTCAAATTAAGCAAGATACCAGGCTCATTCTCAGTCATTTTTTGCAGTCTGAACAATTGGACATATTTTACTTGCTATACAAGCAGAGATATTCACAAGAGACTAGCACCAAGAGAAAGGACAGGTCCTCCCAGCAAGTAAGGATGGATTGCTTCTGGAGTTTTATTTAGTCTTTTCAACAGGAGGAAAATAATACCCAGAACCTTGCTATCAGTGCTGCAGTAAAAAAAAAATCTAATCTTAAGATCATATGAAACTCAAGGAATTTTCATATTGTTAGATATTTTAGGTCATCTCTCAGTATAGCTTTGGACATCTAGCAAGTTGTCTTGTTCTGGATCTGCAGCTGACAGAAATTATGAGGTATCTTACAAAAGTCTTGATTTAGGGAGATGCAAATTATTGTCTGACCTCACAGAGTTCCCAAGTTAAAACACTTTTCATGAATTCTACCCATAGGTGCATAAGCACAGAAAACTCCTACATGCAAAACGAGCTTCCCAAAGAAAGACAGATTAATCTGGTACCTTGTTCTGATAACTGTCTTTTATAAAAGCAAGGAAAATGTGGTAGATATCAATCTATCACGACTTCACAAAAGTAGCTGCTACAATGACACTTGTAATTGTTAGTCTGAGCAGAAGACATGGAGATAAATAGAATTGTTAAGACAGGAAAGGAACTGACTGAAGAGGATATAATACTATGTTGTGCTATAAGGATAATTACAGGTTTGGAGTGAGATTACCCATCCTGAAAGATCTGTTAACAGGAAGGATCTTATTAAATATTTGCATTAATAATATGCACCCAAAAGTTTGTGTTTGTTAATTAAATTTGGAGATGATGAAGTTGGCAAGCAATATTTAATCAGGAAAAAAGGAAACCTAGCATAACAGAAGTGGGATGGAAGCAAGCAGAATAAAATGTTAAACCTGGCCTTTAAGAATTAAAGAAGTGACAGAGCAGAATGATTTATTTGGGTGTTTATAACCTGTTTGTGGACAAAATACAGGTGTGAAAAAGGCAAGTGCGATTCCCTTCTCATTAAAGTCTTGGCTGATAGTCCTGGGAATCATTACTATTTCACTAAAGGTTGGTAAGAATTCATCTGAAATCTAGGTAATTTCTGCTCAGGAAAGGTTTATTCCAACCAGAAAAGAGAAAGATGACACAAACATGTGATATGGTGAACTCAGAGGAAGCACTACAGAGAACCCAAGTTTACTGTATCTCTTACTGGTCAAAGCACAGACCAGTTCAGTGTGTGCCCTTGCTCCCTTTTGGGAGCCAAGGTGAAGGGAGGAGGATGGAGTGCATCTCATGCACAGTCAGACTGAAACTGGGAGTGCTCCCAGTTTCATGCCACTTATATGCAGCACTGTAAGTTGCTTTCATACAAATCTCTCTGAGAATAAGTCTGATGCTAAAGCAGCAGCAAGAGCTAGACATTCAAAACAGATAGTAAGAAAGAATATCATTGAAGCTGAAGCTTAACGAATGCCTGAAATGTTCAAAGGAGATTTACAATCTTTAAAAGATTGTAAGTGCTAATAAACTGGAAAAGAGGCCAAGGGGAGGTGAAGAGGGTGTGCCTAGAGAGAGGGGGCAGGAGTGAAATTGTGAGAGATAGAACTCCTAGACTTCAGCATCATCCTCTCCACACACATATTCTGTATGTTATAAAATGATAAAGATGTCATGGCACAGCTTGCTGGGGTGACACTGATGGCCCTTATGAAGATGGTCATCTCATGCCAGAGGTAGCAGATCTCAGTTAAAATGAGCTTTAGAAGTTTGTATTTGTGACAATCTCAAGCAACTTGATAAGGAAGATACAAATGTTACTATCACAAGAAAGAGGGAGAGGCCTTGTCTTCCCCTACAACTTGGCATGCTTGCATAAACAGAATACCAAAACACTGGAGTGTTTTAGTAATATTTATTTTCAGTCTGAAGACAGTTTGTAGCATGACAGACACTGTCAAAATGCAGGGTTGGACCAATCCAAACAGGCCATTCTCAGTGAAAGAAATGCATTTCTTTAGCTCTAGGGAAGAGATATTATGACAACAGCCTGCTAACAATACAACACAGAGCTTTTAAATACTAAATAAACACTACATTTGGAACAGCATTATGATTTTAGAGACACTATGAAGCAAACATGCCCAACCCACTCATAAAATTCCAAGTAGCTGGAGCTAATATATCTACTGTCATCAAAAGATGTCTGATACAGTCCACAGCATGGTATCCTTTACCTGCTAACCTAGAAAGATGGGCACCCCTGCCAATGCCATGTTCCTATCACTGTGAAATTGTTTTAACATTGATTTAGTCAGAAGGCTTTGTTCCCAGTTCCCACAGCAACTGGTTATTCCTCAAGTTACTTCTATCACAGAATGACCAAACCTAACTTCATTCAACTTGGGCACTTTGTTTGAAAAATGCTTAGTCTGGTGAGCCCCCCGGCCAGAATGAGCTCAGAGTTTCTGTGGATGCACCAGGACGTGAAATTAAACACTTAGTATATATATGCCTTGCCCCTTTTAGTCTTTTCATTATAACTTAGATTAGAATAAGAAACTGATGTCCTGAATCTTCAAGTCCAAATCCCAGTTCTCACAAGCAACTTCATCAGAAAACCTGCTTGTAAAACAACATCCTAAACTCCAGGTCTCTAGTTCCCACTGCATTCACTGCTTTGACAGTTAGAATTCTTCTCATTTTCCAACTAAATTTATCGTGACTTTTTCGTCTTTGGGTTTAAATGGTAGTGGCAGTGTATTTTTTTCTCAGTGACATTTACCTCAATTTATTTATAAAGCAATCATATCCCCTCTCAGTCACTGTTTTGTTTGGCTCAACTGCCAAGCTCTTGCACCAAGTGTATCAGACATCACAGGAAGCAAGACTCTTTCAGGTTCATCAGCTGTAAAGTGCAAGTTCCAGCATACTGAAACACTGTTTGATATTGCCCTTCTCAAAAGATGGTTCATAGGAAGGACAATAGCCTATCTCTGTAGTATCAGTGACAGAGGGCTGTGCTGTCAACACTGGGGAATTCAAATCCTGCTGCCAACAACTACAGTGAGCCTTCACACCAGCAGCAAATGGAGATCTGGAAGCACATACTGAATTGTTGTTCACTGGCGGCTTTTTCTCCATAGATGCTAATGTGTGAGAGTGATAACCTTAGCTTACTGTTAGAAGATACAGTATATTCTCCCATACATTGAGAGAATGATAGATAAAAATTTGAATAATTGATGACTAACTTAGCAATACCTGTTTGCTGAAGTAAATTACAGCCTGTTTCCCAGATGACAGCAGAATATCACTAACACCTGCCATCTTGCCTGGCTACACTGAGGTTTCTAAATACAATATTCCCTTCTCTGACTTCAACTTTACCCACTGTCAGGCTCCATTAGGCTTAACAAGATCCAGACAGATTCAAGATTAAGCAACTTTTTTATAAAATCCAATTGAGGACTTTCTTACCTTGAGGGTGCAGCAGATATTGCATTAACCAGATTGTGCACACTTTCCATGCAAGAACTAAAGGCATATATATATATATGCAGAGTGACTTAATTCTCTTAGGAAATAAGCGGGGGCTTTCTAGATTCCTCCCACCATAGACATCACTATCAGGCTCAGCTAATTGAGACCTTGTGGGGAAAAGGGTGTTCCTTAGCAAGGCCTTATTTTTCCAGAAGCCATATGGGAGTGCTGTTGTCTAGTGTAGGAAGTCCATGCAGATAAGGCAGTAATAGTCACGTGGAGAGAGGACAATCAGGTTTTAAAAGCTCCTTACTGGCTAGGCTACAGCTTCAGCTCCCAGACAGACTGCAGTTCCTGAACAGTGGATCCAAGAAGGAGGAATCCCCCTTCAGTCATCTTCCCCCTCCCCATAGGTACCAGGGAATGGGACAGAGACATCCCCAGTGCTGCCTGGTGAGTCTGTCATCAAGACGGTTTCAGGACTCTGCTGAGCAGAGGCTCCCTTTTTGTCAGAAACAAAACATGTTCTTTATTTGCTGTGGGAAAATACGTGTGCAGTCTCACTTAAATGCAGGGGAGTGGGGGCATATTTGGGGGCACTGCAGCTAACATGGGCACGTACTGGATGCATGTGGTGGAGTGACTGGTGGACAGTGTGAGGAGTAGGCAGCGGTGTAGCTGCACAGGAGCATGATTCTGTGGGCTGTGCTGCACAGGCAAACAGCAAGTGTTCATGGGGCAGAACATGTCCATGACTATGGACAGGGGAGGCACTTGCAGCATGAAGTGTCAAAAAGAAAAAAAGGTCTTATGTGGTGTATTTGAAGAAAATGAGGACAGGAAAACACAGAGTAACCAAAGGAGACCAAATGAGCAGCATGTTCTAAGCACCTGGTTGATCTGAAGCAGTATAGACACTGCTCAAGTACTTCACCCAGGCAAGGGACTTAGGATCCAAGTCACAGCTTGGGTCTTGGAGCTTGAACCAAGAGTTTTTTGTGAAGGCAGAAAATCTCCAAATTTTCAATAGCTGTCTTGCTAGAATCTTTGTAGTCTGTGGCCTAAAGAGAGGAGGGGAGGATGCCAGTAAGTGAACTTTAACTTGGAGCTGGGATTCTTTTTCACATTACAAGTTTGCAGAGCAATCTGGTATTCCTTGTGAACTCTGACTAATGCCTCTTTATATACTACACTACCGCGTTACCAGTCCTAGCAGAGTGAATAATAATGGTAGGCTGTAACTCCTCTGAGAACCCTCTGTGATTTGACCTGTTCTCACTGATTCCAGGTGGAAGGGAAGCTATTTAGTACTGGGGACGGGAAGCTGTTTTTTGCCTTTTGTGCTCAAATTTTATTCCCTTAACTAACACTGGATGTAGAGATACTGTTCACAGCTGTAACAAGAAGAATGCCTGCAAAATACTTTCTGCAGCTGTATTATGCCAACTTTTGGCACCAATCATTGTTCTGCTAGGAAATCCTTTGCTTATTTTACATGTAAACATCTACGGTTCCATTTGGAATAACAGCAAACAGTTAATGCCCTACAAATACCTCAACCTGACAACTGAATTCTACCAGCCTCACACTTGCCATGAAAGAAAAAGCTGGGCATCCATCAGTCCTGGCATAGGAGCATTAGCAGTGTCCAGCTCTGCCATTCAGCCTGCACCCTACCGAGTTCTGATGTCAAAAGCCAAATTCCACTGTTTAACTAAAGCCACGCTAGCAGACAGTGGAGAGCTGCTGTCCTGTAGCTCAGCCGGGGAAGAAGGGAAGCGGGCGATCCCAAACAGGCTCTACCTGTTGCCTGCTAGCGGCAATTCCAGCTTGCCTGACCGGGGAATGCGTGTTTCTCCGGGCGGGAAGGAGCCGCTCCGCAGTGCGCGGCAGGACGAACCCGAGCCGTCTAACTCAGCAGAGGGCTGCCCGGGGCAGGACGGCGCGGGGCGCGGCTCGGGATGCTCCCGGTGCCGCCCCAGGTGCGGGCGCTGCCCGGCGGAGCAAGGGCGCGGGCAGCCCCGCTCCCCGGGGGCGCCGCGGTCCCCCCTCTCCCGCCTCATTTGCATGGCTCTTATTACGGCCGTGCCTCGCTCCCGCCGCGCTGACACCGCCGGGCTGAGCGCGGAGTCGCCTCCAGCGGGAAGCGCACTTCCGTTATCTGCGCGCCCGCGCCCCCTCCTCAGCTCGCTCTCTCCTCTGGATGTTTAAGGCGAGGATGAACAAACAGATCCAGCCGGAGCGCAAAGTGTCGGTGGTGGCCCCCTTGCCGGACCGCGCGGGGCCGCAGCCCCCGAAGAAGGACGTGGAGCTGATCCTGGTGAAGGAGCACAACGGGGTGCAGTACACCAGCAGCAGCCTCCTGCCCGCCGCCCCCGCGCCGCGCTACGGCGCCCAGGACAGGGAGACCTGGGGCAAGAAGATCGACTTCCTCCTCTCCGTCATCGGCTTCGCCGTGGACCTGGCCAACGTCTGGCGATTTCCATACCTCTGCTACAAAAATGGAGGGGGTAAGAGCACCGCTTGCGAGGTCTTTTTTTCCCCCGGCCCCTCACACCCCGCCAAGCCGCACCGCCGCAAGGGCAGCATCCCTCTCTTCTTCCCGGAGTTTCTGGGGGAAAGCCGGGAGCCGCGGCTCGCCCCGCGGTGCCCGGGCGCGGTGCCGGGAGGCGAAGGGAGGAGCGGCGGGGCTGCCCCAGCGCTCCCCCGGTCCTCCCTTCGCCTCTCGGCCGGCGGGGACCCGCAGCTCCGCACTACCCCGCTTCGCGGGAGGGATTGCTCGCACACCCCTCGAAGTTTAACTTAGTTTTGAGCACAGGCGTATTTGCCTTCTGCTGCCACTTCAGCCTGTTTAACACTTTCTTTCGTTCGCAAAAAATAGCACCAAGAGGGGGAAAAAAGCCCAAAACACTCAAGCAGAAAAACACCATCTAGGAGAATTAGTGCCGGACCACTGAAAGATTTCGTGGGGGTAGTTTTAATGTGGGATCGGGTTTTCTGCTCTCCGTTCTGCAGTGTGGGTGTTCTCTCCCCCACCAAAGTAGGTAGGAGACTTGTTACAAACAAAACCTCACCTCCTGCACAGTTTGGCAATGACAGCAACAAAAAAATTTACACACAATAACTACAGTTGGCTCAGATTGTCTTTAGTAAGACCTTAACTCCATCATCCCCTTTCATCTCCCTGAAATACGCTGTGTTGTCAGTGATAACTCCAGACTGTGATGGAGTAACACCATCTGCAAGCCGGGCAGGTGCCTGAGGTGCTTTCAAAATCACACATAGGACGAACAGACCCTGCCTAGCAGATGGAGGACAGTTTGTGTGAACGGTGAATGATACAGATTGAAGAACTGCTAGATAGAAAGCACGCTATGTATGTATATAGTGCTAATGTGGTTGCCTGGTGATAAAGGTTAATGGGTCACACTTGTGGCATAAAATACTTGCTTCCTGTGAAAATGGGAATGCAGGACGGATGGGAAAATCCCTATCAAATAACGTGGAATTATACCTGTCCTTGGAACTTAACAGGATACTAGTGCTACTGAAAGACTCAGTTTAGTTTGGTACCTCCAAAACTTCTGAGAGGTGTCAGAAAATCTCCCTGCTCGCCACCCAGACAGGCTGAAGAAAGTAGTTAGTAGTGAAAAATAACCTCCATCCTTATTTCGTTATGTCCAAAAATAGTGCCAGCCATTCACACTAGAGCTGCACAATACATCATGAACCCAGCAGGCTTCCACAGTGTCAGGTGCAGGTGTGGCAGCAGCATCATTCATACCGCTCAGGACAAATGCAGATCTCCAGGTTAGCTGGCAGCTTTTAGGAAAAGAGATATATTCCCCTATCTCACACTGCACAAGGTGACACTCAGAGTGCCTGAACTCTTTTCTATTGTCTCTTGGGTCACTAAGTTTCCTAACCTGCTTCCTTTATAATTCATTGCCAGCACAGGAGGTAACAGTCTGCAACTCTCTTTCATTTTGTTTAGTTGCCATGTATTATGTCAGTTCAGCTAGAGAAATCTGGGTCTTCATTAGTGTCTTCTGATTCAAATATTTCCAAATGGCAGTGGAAAGCTAACACAGCTACAAGAGGTACCTTTCAGTGAAAAGTTTATACCAATTCTTCAATATCATCAAAGTAAAATTAGACCCTTATAAGCAAAGGCAGAGAGGCCCTGTGCTATCAAAGTTATAGAATGACTGACAACTATTTACTGATACAGAGATCAAACACTGTGGTATCTTAAAAATTTTCCATCCATTGCCTCTCAAGTTGGACATACATATCAGTTTTGGTTAATAGAAACTCTCAGGAGATATACAGTAAAGTACTAAAAGTACTTTACTGACTTTCAAGTTAACTCAGTCCCTTCTTTCAGACTGAATTTGGGAGCTTGTTTGCTTTATGGTAAATTTTCCTACAAGACCAAAGAACATCAAGCAATGGGCAGTGCTATGGGCTTTTTGTTGACATCTTTCCAGTCATAAATCACAGATATTCTTGAATATATATATATATATATATATGTATTTTCCCCACACTGCTGTTACAGGAGGGAACCTTTCTAGCACTAGCTCAAATTTTGCTGCCTCAAAAGGATAATACAGTGGATTTCATATAATTGCTGTGTATCCCCATACAGAAGATGTAATGAAGGTACACGGATATAGGCATGGAGAAAATTGAATTTCATTATCTTTGTAGTTTTTCTGGACTGCTGAGCAAACTAAAGGAATAAAATCAGAAGGTGTTTCTGTAATTATATAGCATGTTCAGACTTACCCTGTAAAAATATTTACAAGCTGCTCATAAAAGGATTACAGTTTACCTTTTGATATTTATAATGAGCTACTAGATACAGGAAAAAAACAACAAAACAGATTAAACTGGAATTGGATGGTAGGTATAAAGTAAATCAGTGGAAGGAAAAAAGGTTTCCTTTCCTCTTCCTCTCTCAGTTTCTTTTTATTCTGAAAGCCTCAGCAATTACTCAGCCTCAGGGATTTAACTAGAGCTGACTTTAGACAGTCAAATACAGGTTATGAACTTGTCTATCTTCAACAGATTGATACAAAATATACAGTGAAATGGAGCATGTTGCAATGCCCTAAATCCTCAGTCAGCATAGTTTGTGCTATATAAGAGAAATTCTGTTACTCTACTAAAAGCTACACTCACAAAGGTTCTACAAATGTTCTTAGAAGTTGAAAAACGATGTCAAAGACATGGAAGTGGTAAAAAAGGCATCTCCATTTTTACATATGAAAAAGCTGAGATAGGTGACGACATATGGCTATGATTAATTTAAGATGCCTGCAGACACACCAAGGGCCTTTCCATGCTTGTAAAAATAGGTAGCTCTCAATAAAGCATAAGAACTTACAAGAACTCAGAAAGAAAATATAAATACATGCTGTATTCCCTCATTCAAAGTTGAATTTTACAAGCATATGGATGCATATACACCCCTTTCTTTTTACTAGACAAGTCCTTGAGTTTCTTTCTTTGACAAACTCTAGGGAAATTTCTTAGAACAAAATAGACATAGAGGCTTTAGGGTTAGATCTGGAAGTTCCACTCATACAAAAAAGTTTAATTCAGTGAGTTTTACTTACTCAAGGCATGCACCACCCAGTGGCAGCTATACAGACCTTTTATGTTAGATAACTTTGGAGACAGCACTGGTGTTGTCAACAAAAACAAACAAACAAATTTATATTTTAAAAAAGCTCCCAGTAACAAAAAGCTAGTGAGTATGAAGTATCCAATGGAATTAAAATGCTGAATGAATAAGCAGAAACATCTGTGTTTTGGGAGTAGGCTGCTGACAGACCCCAATGGGACTTCTGCACAAAGGTAGATGGCAGAATGTAACCCTCTGTTAACTGTAATTTTTGGAATTATTCTTCTGTTATTACAAAAAAAAAAAAAACAAACCAATCTTTAGTAAGATCTAAAAAGCAGGGTTTGTTTTTTTTTTACATCAGTTACCTACTTTCGTAGGACTTGCCTGCCTTACAAGGGCAGAGACAGATGCAGTGGCTGTACTGTAATAGGAAACAGGCACAGGAACCTTACAGGACAGGTTAATATGAACAGACTGGATGAGATCTTGTGCTCACTGACTTCTTGGGAGCAGGATATGTCTGCTCTAAACTATTTATCAGGTGAGAGATAGGGAGGCTCTGTACACATGGGAAAAATCTGCAAGCTCCCATTAAACAGATAAGACAACACTCCAAAAGGGGGAATTCTCAAACATCACCTTGTCAGTCCAGCTGATCAGCAAACACCATGACTTACATGTATTTTACTGCTTCTCACAGCACCAAGGAAAAGCACTATTGGCAGCAAACCGAATACTTTTTGTGCAGTGTATTTGTGAGAGTTTCAAGGAGCGGGGCACGTCACTGGAGAAATCATCAACTACAGTCATTTCCACTGGCTAGTCTCACAGGTGCTATATCTTCATTATAACTCATTTCTGGCAAAAGCAGTTTTCTTTTCTTTCTTTTTTTTTTTTTTAAAAAGACTTCCTAGCTGTATAACTCTCTGTGGTCAACATCAATGTGTTCAATAGAATTCTTTACAACACACCCAACCTTTTAATTGCTCCCCAGCTCTGTAAGAGGCTATGTTGAATTAAAGAATAAGACTACTATTAATATTATACTCTCATCAATTTATGGATTTACCCTGATAAAATGTTACTGATGCCAAATGAAGTTGAGTAATGCCTAGTATGATTAACTGATGTGCTCAGAGTGGGGGAGGATGATGCTCAGTCTTAGTTAACAAAGCTATCGTAGTTTTTGCACAAGATACTTTCAGTATTAATGTTCATTTTCGTTTCCTTTTCCTGCATAGTCATAGGCAAAATTGATATTTCCCACTGAAATTTAGGGGGAAAAGAATCTACCAACATAAAGTACTTTTTTTTGTGAGCCAAAGTATTTGCAAGGTCAGTCATGTTCAGACTACTCATTAGGAAGCATGTAATTGTTGGATTAGTCACTGGAGACTTACTGTATCATAAGAATCGGATTAAGTTTTTAATGAATTTAAGAATAGCTGCAGATAAGTATTTTAACAGTACTCTAGCTATCATAATACACTCTTCTAATCTCTTCTGCAGCATTACTTTTAAGTGTTTTTAGACCACAGTATTTCCAGAAGAAATTGTTTGCTTCAACAGTTTGTCAGCAATCAATACACTCCAGAAGTACCTTACAATTTATTCTAAAGCCCCCTTTCCTACTCACACTTCCATAAGCTGTAATGCAGGACTGAGCAATCCCCAGTACATGCACCAAAAGCAGCATACAACCAAATCTGAATATCCCCAAACAGGGCCAGCGCCAAGTCAGGACCCAAGAGCAGTCGATCATCGAGAATGACATCAGTGAAGCCATCGCCTCCCTCAGAGATGGGAGCCTGGTTACTGTACTGCTTCACCCAAAGCTGTGGTGCTGACCAGCAGCACCTTGTCTTTCTACTGTGCTCTGCCTCCTCCATTTTGCCGAGTGTCTGCCACCAAATTTAATCATTATTTTGGGAAAGAAAATAACCTAGCACTTTACAGTTTGAAGGTGGATGACCTTTGCCTTGTAATATCAAAGTTTATATTCTAAAATAGCATTGATGATGATAATAATAAATCAACTTTGAAGTAATCTCACTGCAAAGCCTACGCCAAGAGTTTGACTCATCAGTCAATCAAAGCTTAGATGCAAATCTAGTGATTTTGATTTCCTAATAAGGGGGTTTCAATTCCCATTAGCACATCAAACCAGTGACCTAAGATAGGTTAAACTATTATGCTGATCTCCTCTCTGCGGCCGTGAGCTCTGGGTTCCCAGGCATCATGTGACATTATGGACAATGCTCAGTTTTGTGACGTGACAATACCTCCTTCCCCGGAGTCAGATTCAGTGGCCAGCTCACACTTGCTCTCTTCCCTCTCCCACTTCATCTCTTCTCTTTCCTTTCCTTGATCATCCACTAATCAACTGGTGCATACAAAACATAGATTCACCAAGGCTCATCAGCACTCCTATGCCAGGTGCTTCTCTGAAATTCCCTATTCTGCTCTACATGTCTTGTTGCCTCCACCAAATAAATCTTCAGAACACTAATGTCTGCAGGTTTATAAGCTATTGTGTCATACATCTACTACATATGAAACATTAGGAATAGCTGAGAAGGAAGAACTGAACCTTTCTCACCCAAATCTTTCACCAATTCTAAAATTCTCCTTTCTGACTCTGATATGATACTATGAAAGTAGTGTGTAAGTGGCACACTGTATAGATTCTCAGCTAAATACTTGGCTGAGTGGAGAACTCTGTCCCTGAACAATTCTAGCAACCCTTAGTTTGACAATTTTACAAAGGTTCTAAAGACACACCAGCACAGAAAGGTTCTAGGCAAGGCCATAGCATTTAGCTTGATGTTATACCTTAAGAGGACCATCGTGTAGTTGATGCAGTGCAAGTATTCAGAACTGATCTAAGGGGTGCTCCAATCAATCCCCAAAACTGGTTTTCCAGCTGACAATAAAAGAGCTGATGTGAACCAAATGAACTGTTCTGACAAAAGCAAAGACACTTCTTTCTAAGTACAGTGGATGCACATTTTGATTACCACTTGAAGCACTTTATTCTAAACTAAGAAGCAGAAAAGACATCGAGAAGTAAACTTAGTTCTGTTGTTTGGAAATTTAAAATCTCTGCTTAAGCTCTTCCCATTCCCCACCTCCCTCCCTCCCCCCTCCTGTATGCCCTTCTCAATTCTGCCAAAGAACTGAAGTCCTGAAATATTCCCAGAAAGCCATTCCTGCACAAGTAAATTCTGAAAGTCATATTAGGAAGCCTTCAACACTCATATTAACTCCTACTAAAACAAATAAAGGAATTTTTTACAGTTTGGCTAGGGATCCTGGTTTTGGGTGCTCATTCAAGCTGAAATAGCGGGCACTTTGGCTTCATGTGTTTCTAGTCTGCCTTCTCATTCACATCTTCTAAAGTTCTTTATTAAATTTGCTGGGAGCAATGGAAAACAGAAAGACCACATTAGGAGTGTAGCAGCCAACTGCCCTTCTTTACTGAAGAAACCAAAGTATCTCTAAAGAGACTGAGACATGGTCTACATGGTTTTGGGGCAGAATTTCCCTTTCATCTTTTGGCAAAATACCACAAACCTGTCTGCCAGTTTAGTGAATATAGGAATACAGCTCCAGCAGTCTAAAGAGGTTATTTCAAGACAGATAATTCCTTCCCATACTTTGAGAGCAGAAATATGAAACAGAATGCTAATACAACTACTTACATGTAAGATCAGAGGGAACATACAGCTTTAGTGAGTGTTTAGATATGCTGTGAGGGAAATGATGGTTAAAATCAGGCCATAAATTACTGAACTTCTTGCTGTAAATTAAAATGGAAATGAATGGTTTAAAGAATTTTGAGCAGTTCTGAGGAACAACATCAAATAGCTCATGCCTTCATTTTTGCTCTGTCTAATGGTAAGCACATCAGCAACTCCCCATTGTAAAGCCTTTGTCCCAGTTTAAGAATTGATTAAATAGTTAAGAACTGTAGTATGGCTCTCTGATACCAGTTTGCACTGTGAACTCCATAGCATTTACATACAGTGTAGTTATTAGATGATGTTGTACCTAACTGCTGTCAGCACAATTACAAAATAAATAATATACCATAGTAATAATAATAATAATAAACCAGAACCAAATACATTCTATATTAAGAGATATATTAAAATATTGTAATTCAGAAGGCATGAGACAAATTTGAATGGTGTGTCTTTGTAAAAGAGTTCTAGGTCTTTCACTACTACCTCACTCTTCATACTTTTCCTTCTCTTTGTACATATAGAATCACAGAATGGTTTGGGTTGGAAGGGACCTTAAAGATCAATTAGGGCCAAGCATTTAGGCCCCTGGAATCTTGTAACTGACTGTCAACTTCTTGACTTGAAATGTGACAACAAGAAAAAATATTGTTGTTGTTGTTATTATTATTATCATCATCATTGTTAAAGTTGAAATAAGTTTATTCAGGACAAGTCCACTGTCCCACTGCAGTTTCAATGAAGAGTATGTAAAGAATCCAGGAATATTACAGTGATTATAAACCTTCAGTTTTCCTTCCTCACGGAATTTGAAGACAAAGGATTCATGTTAGTAGCCTATTACCCATGTCTTGGCAACCTGTAATTCCTTCTCCAATTACAACTCCTTAATCTTCCCCTTTTCTTCTCCCTGCCTTCATGTTAAGTCTTGAGAACCTTTGATGGCAAGATTTCATCCTGAGTTTGCAGATCTTACATACTGGTGCAAAGTCAGAATAGTTTCAAATGAAAGGCTTTATTGACATTCAAATCTTGGATTTCTAAAGATGGATATCTGAGTCCTTCAGGAAATCAGCACCAAAAGTGATCCCCAGTACTGCTGAAGAATCCCTGTTCTCATGGAAATTATGGAGAGGTAACTGTAGTATAATTCAGCATCTTAACTTCTGTATAGATTCGACATATCTAATTTTAGCTGTAGTGGGTTTCAAACCTTTAATCCATAAAGAAGAGGGAAAGAGATTGGAGGAATGGAAGGGAACAGTTAAGTTCCTTGCCTTGCAACATATCCTTCAAGAAAACCATAGGAAAGAACCTCTTAACTACTTATTAAAGCTATCCTTTGTTTTATTTTCACTCTTCCTTCTCCTTTCCCCTATTCTATATCCAAACAAGTTTTGCAATCTCTCCTAAAGCATGACAAAGGTGACAGCACAGTACAGCATTTGGGAACCAGGATCTTCCATTCAGAAGCAGAAACTGTCAGCAGGGAGGTCTGGCTCTGTAAGCCACATACTTCTTTACACTCATATTCATCCAAAGCACACTACCAACTTTCCAGTGCATGGAATTCCGTGATAACATATTACTAAACAAAACTCAGGCAGGATTGGGGAGGCAGATGTCTGTTGCCAGTCCATAAATGTTTTTTTTATGATGAGTGTTCTGATTGCTGGTATGTAGTAAGACAAGCTGCCCTTATTATACAGTAAGTCTTTTTATAGCAGATGGTAATTTTTCTAGTGCTCCTACTCCTTAAGGCTTTATGAACACAACCACTCACTTCCAAAAGCATAAGGGATTGCAGAAGCGGTGCTCTTAATGTAGGTATTAACTGGTTGCTATTGTTTGGCTATAATTGTCTAAGAATATATGCTAATTTAAGTGTCCAAAATAGAATCCATCACTCCCAGACTGGTGGTGTTAGACAACAGAAACATAAAGCCTTTCTTGGAATGATTTGTTATAAGTTGCTTGCCTAGAACAAACCCAGCATCGGAAGAGCAGTACCAGTTTGACTCCACCCCACTGAAGTACTAGTTGTGTTTGCAACAGCAGAAGAATATTACTCCTTTACAGCCTTTACTTCAGAGCTGGAGAAAATTATTGCATGATTTCCAAGCACTGGATGCCATCTCTTGCTATAGCATTCCTGCTAGTTTGAGAAACAGCACTTGTGTCATTGAAGTAGAGGAAGGATTGTGGCTGGATAATTGCATAACATTCATCTTTCCTGAAGACTGCAGAACTGTGGGAATGAGCTGATTTTCTGGCCCATCAGCAGCATGGAAGAATGCACCCTCTCCAAGTGCCTCCTCCCTGGCCATCCAAACAAGCTGTTTCTTAGGCCCAGTGCACATACTGAAAAAAGCAGCTGAGGATTGTGAGTCTGATTTTTTTGCTAGCTATTTTTAATTTATCCTGCACCTCCTGAACTATGTGCACGTGTACAGCACTCTTCAGGAATTTAACTTTTATTTCTCTTTCTCTCCTGTATTGAAAGACTTCTTGCAATGTCAGTCCTGAAGTATGCCAAAGGTGACAGCACGTTACTTGCCCTTAAGCTCTGTATCTTGGGGATAAGTATGATACTGATTCCAGTCAAATTCCAGTTAAATAAAATTTTAAAAAAGGGGGGGAGGGGAAACGGCTGGACTTTTTCTGGCACATCACTGTATAGAGTAGGATAATGGAAAGCGTTTTTCCAGACCACAAGGTGGAGCAGTGGATCCTCAGAGATCTTGGGAGATCCTAACCTAATAACGAATGTCACAGCAACCTACTGCATTTACAGGAAAAAAAAAAAAAAAAAGATTTTCTGGAGGACCTGACAGGGTGGCTCATGACTTTTAAATACAGAGCTACCCTGTAATAGCAATGATCATTCCCAAACAGACCCTTCTTGCATTTCCTGATTGATTTCATACATTAGGATATTACAGAAGTGGCAGCTTTTAGTGGTGCATAATTCACATGAAGGGCCTCACTTGTCAGCATGGCCACCATGACAGCAAGGAGACAATCTACCAATAACAAGATGTTACCCACTAAAGACACCTTTTTTTAATGAGTGCAACATTAAAATGGTGATATAGTCTCTTCCTCCCCAAGAATGGTACGGGTGGAAATAATTTCTGAAATCCCAAGTTTAGAAGATTATGCTCTGCAATCACCTCAAAAGATTTATCCTTGGAAAACTAACTAGCTCCACACACTGTCACAGCCATTCTGCATAGAAAGATGTGCTTTTTCTTCTTCAGTGTTAATGTAACCCACTTTCCAGGCAGTCTCGGCACCTTTTCTTCTTGGTAGAGGCATCATTATTTCACAAAACAGTAATTTCACAACTGAGTATATTGGGCTTACTGTGATATTAGAAAGTTCAAGGTCAAATGTTACCAGAACATCAGGTTCACATCTTAGAAGCTACTCAAAAGTATCTTTGTTACCTGACTTCATCAGCATGCAGGACTGTGTGTCTATTGATGGCCAGTAAGTTTGATGTCAGAAGAAAGCTCAAAAGCTCATGCCTGCAGCTGTACATAGGCATCTTCTTTCAACAATTTATCACAAAACTAAGGAATAGCTTGTGCTGTGCAGTGCTTTGTCTCCTTTCTAAAGAGAAATGCAGATGTGTCAATGAGGCAGGTGTTGGTGAGATCAAAGACAGTCCAGGGCTTTATTCTGGGGAAGAGTTTGATCATTTGCTCCTTTTCTGCAAAGTTTGTTTCTTGTTTATGTATGGCTCTACAGCCTTAGTTAAAATCAATAGATTCGTAAACCACATGGGAGAAATCCTGACCCAGTTGAAGTCAATGGGTGATTTTTTTCCATTGACGTCACCAGAGCCAGGATTTAAACCCAAATAACAGACGTCTCTCTCTTCAGGACTCCTAAGGAGACAGAATTTCCAGACTAAGAATTATGTGAGAAGAAAAACAGAGTAAAGTAATAAAAAACTATTAAGACTAAACTGATATAGAAGACTTCCACTGAGGAATAACTGATCTTCACTCAGTACAATAGCTCAGTACTTTACCTAATAAGCAAACTGTCAGGATTACATAGATGATGGTCATTATTACACAAAATGGATTTACTCTGTGAGAGTTAGACAGTGACCTCAGCATTCTCCTATGCCAGGCTCAAGCAATAAAAAAAAAAAAAAAAAAAGTACTATTTTAAGAAGTGCCTTTTACTCTCACAGTTTCATAGGGACAAATGATGAGGCAAGAATCTCTTTCTAGCTTTCAAGGCTAAAGAGAAAACCTGGGAAAATGCAAAGTAAATTCAAGACTAAAAGCCAGCAGGCAAAGAATTGGACTAAAGATCATACATTTTAAAGTATTCTAGGGCCTACTTCACAGTTTTTGAACCTTTGAATTTAGTGGTTGTAGGAGTACAGCTGGCATCAGTTACTCTTTCTTGACTCTGCCCTAAGAGACAGAAAACAGTTACCAGGCTATTCCTAAACAGCCAGTTAATCCTTCATGGACTCATATGGAGGCTGATGACAAAATTACTGTCTCTAACCTTAAAGTAAGAGATTTGGAGATCTTCAAGATCACCTACATTTTTCTTTCTAAATACTGTTTTACAGTCATGATGTATTATGTGTTTAAAGCTGTTTAGAAATACGAAAAAAAAATATTGCTGTGTGACAAGTTGCAAACACCAATCTCAGCCACACTGATTTATCATAAGGTCTGAGTAATCGGTAAACAAAGTTGCCCAGCAATCTGCCCTAGCAAAAGTTTGCACTGTGATGAAACAAGAAGGATTTTGCTTCAAACTGTTAATAGCTCTGCTTCATCTTGGCAGTGAGCTATGATGGGCCCTGAGGTCATTTTCACATTCTTCCATGGCATTTCAAGCTAGGAGGCCCTGTGCAGAATGGCAGTGATAAAGCATGTACTGGACAGCTTGGACTGAGGGGGAAATTTACTTCATTGCTCAAAGCCTATTAGGAAAATAGTCCACCAAGAGCAAACAGGGCTCAAGTTTCAAACTTAACTAAAAACTCTTGTCTGATTAATTCCCATAAAGAGGGAGAGTAGTTGGAGGACAGAAAATGAAGAAAAGGTAGATTGATGCAGCACTGTTGTGGTTTCATGCTGGTCCACATGAGACGCGATTTACCCTTTCAAGGCAAAGAGTATCAAGACAAGTAGTTGTTACAATTCTCCTGCTGCAGGGATGGTACTGAGAAGTTTTACTTTGTGCTCACAATGCCCAGATTCTGAGAGACCCCACCTAATGGATCTGCAGCATCCAGCACTACCCTATGCCAAATACAGACTTTTTCCAAATGAAAAGGTTTTCTGTGAAGAATGCTGTGACAGTTTTTCTGAAATTCTTGTGTTCAGTGCTAATAGAAAAGTACAAAGCAAAGACGCCACAGCCATTTAGAAGCTACCCTTGCCCAGACCTTCTTATTAGCACAAGCCAACAGCAACTACAATCTTTGATAAGAGTACAGAAGTTTGTGGTTTTGTGACAGTACAGAAAGTATTACACCATAATACACCATTTATTTACAAATAAATCTCTAATAAAACCTGGAAGGAAAAAGAATGTTTTGTCTTCATCATTAAGTCCAACAATTGAAGTCACTAAATGGTAAGGCAAGTTTTAAATGTACCACAGATTGCGATACTTGACTCTTCTCTAGCAGAATCTCAAGGCATTTACCTCCCATTGGTTTGTACATTAATCCTCTTGAAAGCTGCTTGGCACTTGTCTAGAGCTAATTTAAGATGTCTTGGGCACTTTGTTTTACCCTGGCACAATTATGAATCTCATATGCTGCCTAAAATGGGTACTGTATCCTCCCAGAGGGTGCTTAACTTGGGGACTGTTTTTTATTTTGACAACCTGCAAAATAAAAGCAGTGTTTAAAAGAAACCCCTCCATCTGAGGTTGTGCTGTGAACCAGGAATTGCCCCGTTACATGTCCAGAACAAGGCCCGTTTCACATCCCTTGCCTTGCTGTGTACATTAGCTGCTCCTGTGGCTCTGATTAGCTCTGCCAGGGCAGTCCTGTCACCTGGAATTAGGCACCCAACACAAGGGGCATCACTGGGAAGTGAATCTCCCCATTTCCAACCTGTACAACATACACAGGACAGCGAGCAGCTCCCGCAAGGGCGATCCTGAGAATGGTGGAAAGATTAGAAAGACCAAAGCAAGGACTAATACTGCCTAACTGAGGAGCTGAAATCCAGAGGATTCATCCCAAGCTCTTTTCTAGTAAGGTGGGGAACCCCTCAGGCATGTCTGAAGTATCAAATGGGCAGTTCAGAAAGTGGGTATCTTAATATAAGTACCAAAAGGGCCTACATAGCTCTTCAACCTGCCAATTTATGAACATGCTACCCCAAGAAATACCTGCAAGGTGGCGGTTTCAGGCAGAAAAGCAGGTATCATTATTACACTTATTAATTAGTTTAGTTCACTCAGTCTCTAGAGAGGCTGAAACACTTGATTACAGCGCTTAAGCATCTTCTCAGGAGAAAAACAGAAAGTATTGCAGGATATTCTAGTTCATCAGGGAAATCACTGCTACAAATCAAATGTCACATATATTCAAATTAGAAATAATGAATTTTTAAAGTTATCTTTTATAGCAGAAAAGTTGTTAACCTATGAAACCAACCAAAAAGAAAAAAAAAGGCAAAGAATCTGCCTGCTATCTTCAGGTCAGATTTGTATGTTTTTCTGTTTGAGACCCTGGTTTCTATTAGGAAATTACATCAATTATCTAGCAAGACATTTTCTGGCATCAAAATCAGACTGATCCGTGAATTTTGGAAACATTCATTTCAGTTTACAGCTGACTGCGAAAAAAAAAAAAGAAAAAACCACAAATGAACATACAAGTTCTCTAAGAGAAAGAAAACTATGACTAACAGACTGTATCTGAACCAAAGTAAAATTGTAGTTGCCAAAATCTCCCTGGCACCAAGCAAGGACTTCCCTACTTTTAAGAGACAACTAAGCAGATGAAGTAGTATTTCCTTTCATGTACATGACTGTATCTGTGTATCACAGAAAATATCTTTTCAGTACATACAGTTCAAAGAAAACTTATCACATGAGGTTATGCTGTTACTGATCTGGTGCTATAATGCAGAAAAACCTGCTTATCTTGAACAACAAGCTCACAGAAAGTACCTTCTGATGTCTTCATTGAAAAATATTTTTAGCCATGGATGTTCTGCCACCAATAAATCAGGGTACACTTTGACTGACACTTGCTTTTGTACATCTGAAGTACAGCCTACACCTTACATGGGTGGTTTTGTTGATATAAAATTGCAGGTGAATATATCCTTGTGTCACCCTTAAAAATTGTGAGATTGGGAAAACAAACAAACAAACAAAAAAACCCCACGAATAGAACATTCCTATTAATAAAATTATAGAATAGTATTTTTTCCTCTTAATTTAACATCTCTCAAGCTTCCAACGATGTCTACTGTGAAGCAGCAACTTTCTCCAGCAAGGCATCTGCATTGTTGACCCAGCAGTCCAGCACTACTCACCTCCCCTGACTGGGATCTTCTGAAGAGCCTGTGAACTAGAAAGTTTGCTCTTTTGTTCCCAACAATGTTACCTGTTCCAGGAAAGGATACTACCACTCCAACAGCCCCTGTACTATTGAATATTAGCAATAGGGATGTCATAAATAACAAAAAAGTCTACAAGCTGACTCCCCCCAGTCCAGCTCACGTACTCTTCCCTTTCTTGTTTAAACTAGTTAAAAAAGCAAAAGGCACAAAATCCACAAGATGGACTTAGGCAGGAATGTTAGTAGCTAGGCTTTCACATTTTTACAAACTTCAAGTTATTTATTTACCAAACTACAGGTAAAACTCATTTGTTTAGAAACAAAGGGGCCAGCTCTGATTGTACCTCTACTATTGAGGCACAATGTTTAAACAAAAGCTGCCATTGCAACCTGTGAAGCAGATTTTTGGATTTTCTATGGCCACACTCATGGCAGATGATGGGAATTGTCCTTTTGCTAAGCTAGCTGCAGCAAGAATGTTTTTGTGAAGGTCAGCAGCAGGAATCCCCCACAGAGCTCCAGAGCTTCCACTGTCACACTGACCATTGTGGATCAACCTGGTTTATATCCTGTCAAACCTACCATGTCTCTTTATTTATTTTTAAATTGCCTATCAAACAATACAAGTCAGGGTTCTGTTCTTGTAGGTGCCTACAATTATCTTTGAACTACACACTCTTGTAAATATGAGCATTTCATTTATTTATGTAAATAGGACCTTGGCCAATGACTTGGGTGCTATTTATGAATGAATCATGCTGTTCTGAGTGACTGGGTATATTTAACTCTCATTAATTTGTTCAAAATAGCTACTAATGGGTTTCTTCAGCTCATGACTCTTGTAACAAAAGCCGAAGAGAGGATTGGATTTCCATGAGGAGGGCTTGGGTAACCCTTTCTGTTACTACCCAGTGACCAGCTCATAAAAACAGTGCGCTTCCAGTCACTTCTAGTGATTTTTAAGGCAGCAGCAGGTTAACAGCTCAAGAGAAAAATTGCAGGCTTCAGTTGGCCTCAGCCAACAGCACCGAACCATTTCTGGAAACTATTTGTTTTCACTTTCTTTTGAGTGGAAGGAACGCTGTTAAAATTGTAATTCTGAAAAAATTGAAGGCTCTGAGCCCAAATTGAGAGTAGTAATATAAATAGGTTCAAATCTAGCAATGGTTTGTTAGAGGGAGTAGCTAAATATAAAGGCTTCAAAAGAAACATGTCACTCACTATGGTATAGCTCCACTGGTTTTATGATTCAGAAATACTTTCCATGAAAAAAGGTTGCATACTTGCAAGATTTTATTGTATACTTGGAGAATTTTATATGTGTAAAGTGCTGCTGAAGTTTTTATAGTATGTCATGCAATCTGTTTTGCAGAAAAATGTTATTTTTGACAACTGTAATCTATTGCTGGCTGGGCTCAACATCATCATACAGCTGCTGTTAACATCATCATCTTGTCTTTGACCTGAGGTTACATCATGCTCCTTTGTATCTCTGACTTCTCTTTGCTGTACCACACAAACCCAAGCCTGGTTGCCTGTCTGCTGAAGAGCCAGAATAACATTCATGTACTAAGAAATACCTGCCTTTCTGATTACCTAGTTTTCTACTCATGGTGGTCTTGTACAATGTAGATTTTAATCTCTCTGCATCAGGGACTTTTCATTCACAAGAGTCTGCACAGATTAAAGTTTCCACCCATTTTGCTTGTTGTCCAAGCAAACAAACTGCTGCCAACATACTGCTACTATTCTATCAACTGTTTGTTGATATTGTTTGAAGTACAAATTATTCTGTATGAAAAAAAAAATGAAACAAAACAAAACTAAGTAGTGTTGATTAGAGATCAGCTTGTATTTCAGTTCACCAATTGGGAGATCTCTGTTTTTAGACTTTTCCTGCACAAATGCTGGAAACTCCTATTGGAAAATATACTGCAACATTTGCTCAAAGTTTGTTGTTTTAGCAGACATCCCTGCCAGTATAACATTTTGACCAGAAATAACCATGGTAACAAATGCAGAAGGCTAATGAGCACAAAGAGTTCAAAGTTGTTTCAGCTACCCCTGTCCTGGCCTACTTCTTGTATGTGCATCAAAAATCCTTTTAGGATAACCACAGCTATTTAAATTATCTTTTATTCAGTCATTAGTAAATTAATGCTTCTTTCTTTCTGATATTTAAAACCAAGATGAGACCTCCTAGTATGATTGAGCAGCATATTTTGAGCTTTTGCTTCCCACCCCTTAGGATGCTAGGAATGCTGAGGTACAAAGAGAGGAAACACTCTGCGTGGATTCTCATATACCAAAATTAAGAAGTTGGTTTGGCACTGGACACAGGAATGCAAAGCCTGTCTTGTATTTTGTCCTTCATTAATTAAACCTAATAGTTTTTTTTAAAAAATTCTGCTTAAGTTTCCACTTTAAGTTTCACACAGATGGTTCTTGTAGAAGCTGAGGGCTTGACCTAACCTTGTTTTGCATAAGACACAAGGCTGTCTTAGTTCCGTGTTTACACTGGTACTTTAAAGGGACATATATGGATTTATGAAATCTGTTCAGAGAGAAACCCAGCAGTCCACAACAATCTAAGGCAAACCTGTGGCTTTTGAGCTGCACGTGACCCAGCAGCAAGTCAAGGATGGCTCTTGTGCCAGGGCTGTATTACAGATGTTAATTACCTCAGACTTTTAGCTACAAAGGGAATCTAGGAACCATTAGGGACTACTAAAACTAGTGTTGCCTTGTGGGATGCAGCTGTGTGCTCAGCCCCAACCCATCACACCGTGGGGGAGTGGAATCCCCTTGAGTGCTATCAGAATGTTACTGCCAGAGCAGCAATCCCACAGATTGCATTCCCTCAGCTCTCTGAGGTAGGTAGATCTTGGCAAGCTGTTCTGAAGTGTTAGCCAAAGTGTGAGTTCAGCTGTCTGGCCTATACAAATCTGACTTTGGATTCATGCAATTAAAGCACAGCAGTTTCTGTGGCTGGTGGCAGAGGCAGGACTGACACAGCTGACATCACGACACCCTTCCTAACACATTTTGCCTTCATAGACAGGATAGACAATAACAGGCAAGGCTGCTCCTGCAGAGAAGTCTGGTATGATGCTCAAATTCACACCACTGAACCTAAAGCAAGAGGCCCACCAGGATGCTGGTTTGCCTCCTCTCCGGCCCACGGGGTGTTCACACATGCAGGACAAGAAGTCTCCTGGCAAACAACACCTCTTGTTCGTAAGACACGGTACCAAAACAGCCCTACGATGGAGCCCCTGTGCAGTCAGAGTGATGCTCATCAGCTCTCACACATACCCTGTTTACAAGCATTTGCAGACCACTCTATTTTGCAGAAATTTGAATGATACTTTGACCATCATTTACTTTTCTTTGAAAGGGCCATAATCTCAGAAAGGGTTGAGTGAACATCATGAAATTTGATTCTGAGTATTGGCAAGGAAGATAAGAGCAAATACAAAGATACTTTAAAAAATACCTGATTTTTTTCGTATTTTCTACCTAATCAGAGGCTGCTAAACAAGAAGTTTCCAGAAGACTCCAAAACACTAAGTCAAACTAATGTGACTAAGCACCCTTACTTTGGTATTTATCTCAATTTCAAAATACTTCAATCATTTCATACCTGAAAAGTAACCCAGCTATGAAACCCTGCATTACTGTGTAACTGCTCTTTGATGAAAATTACACCACACCTTATTAATCCCTTGCGGGGGCAGGGCGGGGGAAGGAAAAAAAAAAAAAAAAGGAACGAAACCTCCTTTAACTAAAGCCTGGAATGACTCGCAGCCAAATAGATGACGCTTCAGCAAGTATGCCTAAGTACAGTACACTTCACAGTTCATCTTGGTATTAGTCATACTTAAAAACCACGTATTTTAAATGAGCATTTAATAGGTATGTCCACTACATATCTCCAGGATTAATCTTCTCAAATACAAATTTCCCTGTATAGGCATCATGTTTTCCACAGTCTCACGACATTAATCAAACAGCACTCTGTGCAAACTCCATACCTCCCAAATACGAGCTGAGTTTGTGAGTCAGCTCCACACACTGTAACACTATTGAAGGAAGACAAGTATGGCACTTCAAAGGCTCACTTAGAGGAAATCTGACAGTAAAACCACCTAAAATAATTTTTCCAGATACTAGATATAGTGAAAGCAATATGCAGTATCCCAGACTGATTTTGCTGAGTGTGTTTCAACATTGGACAGAGCTCAGAACTGCAAGATATCAGGTGTCTGTTGAATACAAGTATTTTTTTCTGTACAATAGTCAAACATACAACAGTTCAACATGACAGTCATAGAAATCAGCTTACAAACAACTCTAAAATGTTATTAAAACATATCACTGATACTGTAGTAGCTTCTGCCAATGCAGGTTGCCTTTCTGTTACACTGTATAAAAATGAATAGGAAGATTCTTGCCCACAAAGTGATACAACAAATATATTTCAATTTTCAGTACACAGTCTCAAAGCTTTAAGCTATTCTTTCTTTCTATCGATATACCTTGTCTGTTTCATTGCAAGATTTCGACTTTCAAATGACTAAACTTATGACTGAACACTGAATACATTGTCCTTACCATTATGCTACAGCACATTACTTTTAGAAGTAGCTTGGTGGTATGACTAAGAGAGCAGTTTGTTTTTCCATTTTAATTCTCCAGTATATACTCAAAATTCCCTTTCTGAACAGTCATGTGAGGCAGCTTACACCAGTGATATCAGTGAAAAGCAGACATGAAAGGTAAAGGAACAACAACTATTTTAAAAGCACAACAATAGTTTCAGAAATACTTTTTAAATATGCAAGTCATTCTGCTTACCGGAATGTTTTACAAAGCTACAGTCATGTTTTCAGCTTTTTACTTTCTCTAAGTTTATATATTTAGGAGAAATGCAAGCTTACTGCCTTTTGCAAAGGAAGTTTTTAAATTACTAAACCAGCACAACAGATTTTAAAGGTTTGCAAAAGTTCCTACTGCTTGCTATTGGGAGAAACAGACAAGCTGCTGGCTTTTTTCTTTTACTGAAAAACTGAATCATGATTTTCACAATTTAGTTTCCTTTTCATATATAACTCTAAGGACAGTGGTCAGTTATTCATGATATGTAATTACTCTGTCAGCTCCCTAGGTATTAAAGCAATGTAATAATGTTTTTAATATAGGCAAATTTTACATTAATTAAACTATTCTTGACCAAGTAAGCTATGCAATAAAATAAAAGCTACACTTTGCAAGTATATCAAAGTGAGAACTGACAGAGCAGCCAGTTATTAAACATGACACCAGCTATAATTGTTCTATAATATCACATGTAGCCATGCACTGGGGAAATCTTATTCCTATGACCTGAATCATATAAAATAACTAAGAAATTTTCAGATACTTTCTACATTAGATGACCATTTTGTATTTCAGTTGGCAATATGTTTTATGCCAGAGTAGCACTGATTTTTCCACAGGCAATAGTTTCTTAGTAACAGTACAAACTCACAGGAGAATCCTCAGCCAAGTGAAGTGATGTGTTCCAGGGAGGTGCAAGCAGCCCTGGCACTGTCCTGCTGCAATATACAGTTGCTGTACTTTGGCCTAGCAGTGGAACCAGGTACATGAGCATCGCTAGGTTGTGGAAAGAGCTGTGTTGTCTAACCCATTTCATAAGAATAAGGGACTTTATTATAGCAGAAATCAAAATATGCCATGCAAGCCCAAATTCCATATGACTGACTAGCAGTGATTCATTTTCAAGCCAGAGATTTCTGCAGACATCTCACACACTATGATTTAAGCTGCACTTACAGTTTTCTCCTCTTTCAAGTCTTTCTCTCCTCTTAACACAGTCTAAAAAGACTTAACAAAATTTCTCATAGCCTCTTTTCCCTGTCAGCTGTGCAAATGTGTTCAGCACCATTTCTTATTCAGTTAGGGATTAGTTTTCAGGGACATATTTTTTTCCCTTTAAACATAAAAAGCAGAGGGGAAATATTAGGGGGAAAGAGCAGCTCTGGCCTGCAGCTTTTTTCAGGGGTTCTTTCTCTGACACCTTAAAAAATATACAGGAAAGAGACAAGAAAACACGTGTTCTTCCTTCCTGATATTTCCTTTCTACTTCCCACAAGACAGTGGCTTTGTCTTTAGCCAGTAAATCTAAGCAACAGAGAAAGCAAAATGTAACCAATACAAAGACTACAGTGTCTACTTGATGTCTTTCCAGGTGCTTTTCTTATTCCCTATATCCTGTTCTTAATCATTGCGGGAATGCCTCTGTTCTATATGGAATTAGCACTGGGACAATATAACCGAGAAGGGGCTGCCACTGTGTGGAAAATCTGTCCAGTTTTCAAAGGTAAGTGTCCCTCAGCACCATGAGGGTGCCACACACTTGTGATCACAAACAAAGTAAAGGTCTCTCAGCTTTCACAGACAATGTGGTACTTGGTGACCTCTACCCAACCCCTGAACTCAGAAATCCTTTTGTCATCACAGATGAAGCATAAAATGGGAAAAGCCACAGAAATAATCTTCAGGGTGATAGCTGGCTGAGTGCAACGGAGAGCCATGAGCAGGAGCAGTTCAGCCCTGCCCTCCCTTTCCCAGCATACTGGGGAGTGGGGGGAACTGGATATCTCTGGGTGGAGGGAGGGGTTTGGCAATGCAAACACTGGAAATACCAAATCCCATCGGGGTCAGTTCAGCCCTGTCAAAACCGCATTGACCAAGATAACCATGTGGAGACTACAGTTCAGCCACTAGGCTTGTAACATTACAAGAGTTGTCTGTGGTATCTCTGTACCTCAGTTTTCCTGCCTATGAAATGGGAACAATGATTCTGATAGACTTTGTAAAGTGGTTTTCAAATCTAGCAATGAAAAGCACTTAGTAAAATCTGAACATTATTATTAGTATTGAGTGTTTTCCACTAGGATTAACCCTCCAGCATCGCTGAATAAAAGGCTGTGGAGTGTTGTTTGTGGACTAAGTTAAAATCATTCTGCAATTTAAAAATAGCCAAGGTTAGGTGTTTGGATGCTGATGACAGTGTCTGGCATTGACCAGGGATAAACGGACCTCCCCATGTGAAAGAAGCCATAGGTGTCCTGCACGTGAAACAAGTGTTTGTTAAGGAGCCTCAAGAATTTTCTTAAGTATTGCTTAGCAGCAAAAATTGGAAGTTCCCTTGTATCTATACCAGATTGTGTCTAAAACTTTATGCAAAAGCCTTTTCAACACAGAGTTATATGAAATGAAACCAGTCAAGCTCAGCTGATCTTAGAACCTTAAAATTCAGATCATGTTCATCCTGTGACTGACAAAAGCTGAGGAGCTTAACAACAGCAATCCAAACTTGACGGATCCACTGCATGGATATAGGTTACACTGAGTAAATGTTAGTCTTCCTTCTCAAAATACAGCTTTCCTCTTCAAGAGTCTAGTGCTACAGAATAGGGAAAGAGAAGGTTTTCTTTCGCACGAGTCAAATCCAAAACTCACAGCAAAATCAGAGATACAACAAAAAATAAATTAGCAAGCTAATCAAATATATATCCCAAAAATTTAAAATATATTCATATAGATTTAGCTAGCCCTTATATAATCCCATCATGGGATACAAAACTCATCTCAGCACCCAGGAACATGAAGACCCTTGCTCAGTCAAAATTCCTGTTGGTATCAGTTAATACCTTTGTATGACAATGAGGATTGTGAAAACCTAACTGCAAAAATTAGACCTTCAGGATCTCACAGCACTTAAGCCAAATACCACTGTGCTCAGAGGTACTACTCTATGTGTTGACTTCAGGATTGAAAAGATTATGAGAAAGGAAAATAGAAGTTATTTCATGTATAGTCCTGTTGACATTCTAGCTGTGTTTTTAAGCTGACATTTTCAAAGTGGACTAAACATACATTACTGTTGATTTTTAAGGGTTCTTATTACAAGGATATAGAATAGCATAAGTTATTTGACTCTCAAAAAGTAATATGCATTGAGTTGTATTTGCACCTCAGTATAAACTCTGTACTTTTAAAGTTTTGACTAAAACTTCTGATAACATGCAAGCACATGCTAATTCTTTGTTGTTTCTGGGATAACTCAAATCTCTCACTCAAAGGAGAAGTACACAGTCTACACAAATTTATAACAGCTTCTCTAAATGAGCAGCACTATAGCACTAATTTTAGCTATGAATATTATTGCTATGAACTCTAAGGACTTCTAATGAGATGCTATCATAACACATGCAATTAAAAATACACCCTGTAACCTTTGTAACACAGCCTGTTTTCATCCCTGCATTTTTTCCAGGATCTATTTTAGACTGTGGGTGGTGCAGCATTACTTTCAAGAAAACCTAGAAACAGGACAGCAAATTCATTGCTAAACATTCGTAAGACTTCAGAGAAATGCTATTTAAGACACATTTGACCCAGTAATTTTTCATCTGGATATTAAACATGTCTCATTGTCCTCCTGAACTGGAGGAATTTCAGAAATACTTTTTTAAACAGCAATCATTCAATTTCAGCTCAACATATGTTATTTGTAGTATTCACATTTTTTTTATCCACCTTAAGAATTATGCCCTTGGGTGATTCCCCCATCCACTCCATTCTGTTGATCACAGTGTATCACTAGAGTTTGAGTGTTCATGCACTAGATTCATTTAAGCATCAAGGATTTGAAAATACAGCTTCATCTTTACCTCCACAATTTCTTCCCCAGTGTTAGTGAAGAGCAAACTGGTCTACAGATTAAAAGCCTCCTGAAGAGCAACGAGTAAGTTCTGTACATGCAGCAGTCTTTGAACTGCCAACTCCTTCAGGGTCAGCATCTGTTCCTTATGCAAATTTGAACCAAGGATTAATACTCACAGTGTGTGCTACTTCCTTGGTTTATAAAGAAATATGAAAGCCTAATAATCTCCAACTGCTAGGCCTCCTATGCAGTATTCCAAAAACACTGAACTGAAGAAAATTAGAAGTAAATGTTTATACTTGGGTGCTGTGACAGTACAGTGATGACAGTTATAAAATAGCTGTAGTCTCTACCTGTTATATGCAATACATACAATTTGGAGGAGGATTCAGAAAACAATGCTGCACACATACTAAAGGAAGAACGATTTAAATCATGGTAAAGCAAGCTTCTTGAACAATCCTGGCAACCAACTTTTGTTCTGCTCCAACATTAGTACCAAAGCTTCCTACCAAACCATTGGAAAATTTCCATTTTCATGAGGAGAACATGGACTCTCTGGGGCTCTCTTGCTAAAGGGATCCTCCAAACACACTTCATGATATGCAAAAATACAAAGCAAATGTTCAAAGTAAAAAGAGAATGCTTACAATTGGAATAATAAATAGAGAGATAATAAAAAGGTTTGAATGTCCACACACAGTTTAGCCCCAACTTGATATTCACCAAGATTTACTGGCATGCCCAAGAACCACCTGGACACCCAGAACAGAATAGCACAAACTGTTTCATGCATGTTTTGGACCAGTTACATGCTGATGGAAGCCAAACTGGATAGTAATGATGGGAAAGAAATAAGAGACGGATTGGTATCTGTTCCAAACTAGTTCAGGGTGGGAACATGAGGCATAGGGAAACTTCATTTAAGTGTCAAGCTTTACTTTTCCAAGAGAAGTTGCCAAGGTCTCTGACATCATGAAGTTGAAGTGAGTTTCACTCCTAACATGGGCTTGCAGTCTTCTGCATTGGAAGCAAATCAGCAATGGAGTTGTACAAGGGCAAATTTTGACACTGCACTGCTTAATTTCTTTTTCTGGCAAACAAGTGGATTTGATAAAAGCCAGTCATTTTCCAAAATCATTGCTGTAATTTTTTGTTTTAAGGTCAGGGACATTGTGTCCACATGTGTGTATGTAAATGTGAAAAATTCCTTTTATTGGTGTGAAGATCTAAAATGAATTTGCAATCATGTATGACTGAGTTTAACTACAGTGTCTACACATACTGTTGCATGTCAAACATAATGTATAATCTAGTTTTCCTTTGTCTTTAGGTGTAGGCTATGCAGTGATACTCATAGCTCTTTACGTGGGTTTCTACTACAACGTTATCATAGCTTGGTCTCTGTATTATCTGTTTTCGTCATTCACATTTGAGCTCCCCTGGACAAACTGTGACAACAGTTGGAACAGTCCAAACTGTACAGATCCCAAACTCTTCAATGCATCAGTGCTTGGCAATGGTACTAAATACTCGAAGTACAAGCTCACTCCTGCAGCTGAATTTTATGAGTAAGTGCTGATTTGATTTTGCTATTTATTCAAAATTCTATGTCTAAGAGCATTTCCTCTTGAAGGTTAGTTACCATCCAGCCTCTAGAATGAGTATAAGACTAAGGTTAAAATGGAGTTGTAATGTTCATCTGTATTCCTGGGTGAATCTCGTGCCTCTGGGAGGTCTAGTTTCTCCTGTACTAATGCAGTACTTGCTATGGGGCAAAATGGAATCGGACAAGACAAACTTTCTCTGATGTGCCATTCTTGCTTGCACTGACTTTGCCAGGGCAAGGAAACACAAGGACTGTTCCTCTACTTGCAAAATATTTCACAGCAGACCTCTGTCTGCTCAACTGCTTCAACAGTTCAATGAAGGGAGATGAAACACTGATCAGGAGGAGAGAGCCAGGTTACAGAAAGACAGGCTTTTACTGATTTCTAAGTAAGAGATTGTTCTGCAACTTGAGCCAAAACAGACAAAGGCACATTCAAATCAAACAGCTGGAATCAAACCAAAAAGGTATATAAATTAACAACTGAACTATGAAACAAAGATATCAATCTTTGTATAAATATTTGCATTATGGGCCTCTAGGGAAAAATGGGATTTGATTAGGAGAACGAAAGGGGGATGAGCATCAGACTAAATTGAATCAGCTGTTGAATTAATCTGAATAATCAATTAATAGTTTTGTGTTGGGAATAGAAGGGTATCAGGACACACACCTGCTGAGCAGCGAATGCAATCCCGTAGAAACAAAGGGACATCACTGTTACCACAAATAACACTGTGTGTTACACCATGGCTGGCTACAGTAGGGATCTTGAGGTCTCTGTTTGTAGCTCTGAAACATTTGTGGCTGCTGTTTCTTCTTTGAAGACAGCACAGTGAAAGATCAGTAGTGATACACAAACTGTTGGCAGGGGTTTGGGTAAACTTAGCTCAGTGCTTTGAAAACAATTATGGGGTGTTGAGTCCAAAAGAACTCACTACAGTGGCAAATAAGGGCAGCTATGAGATCTGCTGCCCTTACAATATATGATGTGTTCACAACTCAAATGTAAAAACAGATCGTTTATCGCAAAGGGCTATGTATGCATGGAGTCAAAGAACCTGATTTTGAAATGAACTAGAAGAAATTATAAATTCAGTGTCTTAAAACAAAGAACAGCATTATTACAAAACATTCATTTGAAAAGCATTTTTTAAAAGGGTTTCTTTAATTTTCTTGGGTTTAAGCTTTTGTAAAGCAAAATGCAATCCCTATATCCTTGCTTCGCCTTTTCATGGTTTAAAGTGGTTCTGTCCATCTTCTGTTATCACATTATGTTTGGGGGATGATTTTGGCTTTGTAGTGGGTGGGCTTGAGGTAGAACGGATGCATGATGTTTTTGACTTAGTTCCACCAATCTGGGGACCAGCTCTATATGTGATTGTCTGTACTTGAAATATTATGGTTCTTTTCACATCATGAAATAGATTCGAGGTGCAGTTTTCAGAAGGTAAGAATAAAAAGGGAACTTGACATTTCATTGATTCCTGAACTTTGGGGCTGTAATTAAGTGCCAAGGCCCTGTACTTATTAGCAGCAGGATTATATTGCAAAAATGAGAAGAATAACCACTTAAGTAAAACAATCTATAACATCTGTTTCCCCAGCTGTAAAAACAGAGAATCACAAGGGGCATTATGTTCACTTATCCAGTATTTGGATTAGCTCATCAAGTCCAGCTGTACAGCTCAGGTGTGGACCTAAACTTGTGCAAAGTCTTAACATATTCATATCCAACCTAAGAAACCAAATCAGACATCTCTTACATCAAATTGCCTAATTCATGCCCATGGTCTTCTTACAATGGGGAGAGCTGAATCTTCTGATAATCAAGTTTCACAAGCGCTTCTTCCCTTTGGGACAGGATTCCTTCACACAAAGCTGGCCTGACTATGAATTTAGAGTCAATTATTTCCTAAACCCTGTAGCTGCCAGAGCTGACTGCCTGTATCTCCATCAGCACAGGAATACACTGTAGGAAGAGGTGGGAGTACTATGCTGTGACAGTTCATCAAATACTTCAAGAAAGGTACCTCAAATTTAACAGAAATATACTGGTTGTCTCCACTTACATTGAGTGAGAGAAAACTTGCAGTCTATCAGCTGTCCAGTATTTGGCAGGGAGAAAAAGCAGAAAGAAACCTCTAAGCCTTAGACTTGGAAGAAATCAGTTGCAAATTCCATGCCAAGGCAGTGACAGGAGAACTTAAAAAAATATATTTGGCTTTTGTTTTCAAACCTCAATAGTTGGGCAGTAATTGAGGTTCTTTTACACTGAGGCCTTATAGAGAGCTTCATTTTACTAAGTCTGGTTTCAGTTGTTCAGGCTTAATTGAGGCCAAGGTGCCACTGATGTCATAGCGAGAGTTTCATACAGCAGAAAGGAATGGGACCTCTACAATACTTCATTAGATATGGTTAAAATCAATTATAAAGTATTTGGACACTGTAAACTTAGAAAAGCAAGCCAAATCTAATAACAACTGGTGCCTTTCTGCTAGTAATAGCCAGACATAAGAGAAATCCAGTTAGGAATAAAATGTCCCTTACACATTTCTTTGGAGGCACACATTACTTTAATTACTTCCCTGTTCAGTGGTTTAGAATTAAAGATATAAAATGCAAAGAATCTTCTAGTCTTTCAACATACGTTAAAGTAATTCATTAGAAACCTTTTTTTTTTTAAAAAACAGAAGTACATCACTGCAAAAAAAGTCCCACTATCTACTCCATATCACTCCTATACTTCCTGTGAACAGAGGCATACTTTATGTTTATTCTCTCCATTCTGTGTCTGGGGAAAGTTTGCTACCATCTTGCTTTCATTTGTGCTGACAATTTAAAAATACTAGTTTGGAAGAACAAAACCACTATTCTTCTCACGAGGTACTGTGCCTGTAAAAAATGACAATCTGTTGTAGGAACAAATCTTGGCAACTTTTTAGACAAAACAATAAAATTGTCAACATTGAGCTACAGCTACTTCCCTCTGATAGTACTTTTTCTCAGGGCTGTAATCCATTCTTTCTGCGTGAAAAATAAAAAACACTTTTACAGGGAAATTTTCATGCCAGATTCAGTAAAGAAAATTCACAGAATTCACAAGTCTGTCCCGATGTGAGTAATTGCAAAAACATACCAGAGAACAAGGAATAGAGACAAGACTCAGTCACAGCAGTCTACATCTATCATATTTATAAACAGAAATTTATGAGGAGTGTGTGAACCAGGAATGTCCTGAAAGAAACCTCACCACATACAGCAAAGGTTACTTTTACAGACCAACAGATTTGTGCTTTGGGGTCCAAATCTTCCTCAGAAATGCCACCCCAGGCAAAGGGTCCACATAGTTCAGTATCCTGTCAAATGCAGAGATCAGCACTATGTGCTCCAAAGGAAGATGCAGGAACCCATAAAACAACTATGAAGCAACATCTCCCAAAAGAGATAACACCACTTCAAAAGTCAGCATAAGCAATTCTGCCCATAAATACTTCTAAAAACTGAATCAAACAACAAGAACGAAGGAGAGTGGATAGCCCTTGTGCTAATCATACCTGGTAAGGAAAGACTCTATGCTCATGCTAAACATGATCAGCAGTTCCCAATGTCCACTTTCCTGGACAACAAACCTTCACTGAATATATCTGAAGTTTAAGGACTTTTTTTTATGCAAAATCCATACTATGTATACTAATTAGAGAGTTGGTAAGCAATGAGAAATTAAGAATCTCTCCAGACATCTAAGACTTACTCATCCTTTGCATCCTAATTGAAAGGAAATTTGTCAGCTGTTTCTGAGCAGTTTGAAGTTGGGTAGCAGTCATCTCTTTACCTTCACCGAGATCACACAATCCAAGACAAAGAATTCTAGCCAGGTTCTGTACCTTCACCCCTCAAAAATCCCCTGAATGTAACAGAAAAAATCCTCTCATTTCAGTGGGCTTAGTCTTGTACATTATTAAATACTTTGTGTGGGAAATCCATGGCCATGTTGGTGAAATAGCAGTAAGCTGGTTTAGGTATCAATTTGACATTAACTGCACAGGCGTATTTATTAGGAAGTGTTTGGCTGCATTGTTTACACAGCCATAGATGGAGACTAATATATTTGCATCACTACACATTGTGTATTTACTTTTTGACCATGTTGACTTTTTTAGACTCATCTAAGTAACTCAGTCTTTCTCTTTTTGGCTCAGTGCACATAAATTTCTCCTACAAGCATGTTCATAAACTAAAACCAGCTATGCCACAAATACTTACAGACACAGCTTTGAACTGTATTTTTCGAGTATGTTCACATCTTCACATTTGTTGACCATTTACTTGCATAAAGAGAAAAGAAATTCAATACCAGTACAGTGGAAGTCAATTCATGTTAGCGTGTATACACATTCTTAGGTTTTAGAGACCTTCCTAAACCACAACGTGGCCCTAGGTAGCAAGTCCGTAAGACTGGATGAATGATGACTTTGACAACTTAAATTTGCAATGGATTTTTATGAGACATTGCAAATGTCAGGACCTGCACGTTATGCAATTGGCTTACTTTGTGCTAACGTGTAGCAGGAATTCTAAATGCTTAACTTTACATACAGAATCCTTTGTTTGGCAGTGGTACCAATATTTACAATTGTTACAGTAGCTGAGGTCATTGCTGCAGCACTTCCCCTATTGTTATCTTGCATTTGAAATCCAAGCAAGCGGAAGCAGAGCCTTTCTCTGTGGAGCATCTCCACCTGCATATATCACTCCAGGCAAAGGAAATAAAGTTGTCACACACAACTAAACATACATTTATTTGCATTCATCGGTTTCTTATCAAATTTTCTCTACAAGACAGTAGTGACACAATATCACCATTAGTCTTCTATGTGTTGCTTCTTATAGGGAAAGTGTTTGCTCATCCAACTATCACATCTGAGCATTAATCCATGAGAAGATAACAAACTAACCTCACTGTGTAAAGGAGCCAGCATTACCAACAAATGGCAAACCATAAAGTGAGCATTCATTTATTTAAATGTGTCAGCAGCCCTCAGGTTGTGGTGAATGGGCCAATTCCTGTGCCTGACCTTCTGGCAACTTTGCGTCTCCATGCAGCTCTTCCAAAATCAATAAACTTTGGAGAGCCCTGAGTGTGTGGAAGTGGGGCACAGTAGCAGGGGAGGTCAGAATTGCTAAGTTAATGGGAGAATTAAGATGGCTAAAGATTTCAGTGAGTTGGGATATGCATTCTCAGGATTATTGTGATCCAAAAAGAAATACCATTTCACTCAATACAATTCATTACATGCCAGCCAGGTGCCACTGCTAAATTACGTGATTCCCAAAGCCTAGTTTGCAGTCCATTACACACCTCCGTTCTCCAACACAAGAGGGAGCTGAAATATCTTGAGAAACAGAGAAACCCAGACAATCAAGGTGTTGGCAAAAGTCAATGGCATATCCAGAGCTGGAGGGAGCATGTCTAGCTGGTACCCACAGCTGGAGGGAGCGTGCCCAATGCTCCAGGGTGAGAGCAAGGAACATGGTGCACATGCACTGCACGTCAGCTGTCTCAGCCCACTCTCCTGTGCCCTGGGATGTAGGAGAGCACTCCCCCAGAGCCAGGCTACCCTTTGGCATCGAACCGGTGTCCTACTCGGAGCCCTTTACAAAGCACCCAGAGGCACCCAAGCAACTGAGACAGCAGCTGCATGTATGGCAGAGCTGGGGCTGAGCCAGGCTACCCCGTTGCACCTCATGTGGATGCACTCTGCTCTCTCTGCACTGCACCCGTAGCCCCAGAATAACAGTGAGGAGACCAGTGGTTCAGTTCCCTGTTTATGCACAAATACCACTTCCATAACAAGTACGTTCTCAATTTCTCAGAGTAGATACAAAGCAGACATTTCTAATAATCCTTATTTTATGGTTGGGAACACCAAGACAGAGAAGAATTTACTGGGTCCAACATTACCTATTACTAGAACTTCAACTGGGTTCTTCATTTACTGAGTTACCGAGTCCCACTGAGCAGCTGCCCTGCTGCCTCCTCAATAACTTGGTTTTAGTAGGATTTATGTGTGAGCACCAAACAGCTGGGCTTTCATCTGGCTCTTCAGGATCTGACACCAAATTAAAGAGGACCCAAAGTACTGCACAAAGACTGAACAGGAATCAGTGGTTCTAACAAACTAATCGCTGTTTGCAGATTTCAGTGGAGACAAACTACTTCCCTTTAGCTGAATGCAGTGGGGAAGTAAGGCAGGAATTGGTGCCACAGTTACTGGGTGGCTTAGGGGAATCCTCCCAGCAGAGAGCATAGGGAAAAAGAGAATGTCCCAAGAGAGGAACCAGAATCTCTGAATGCAGCTTCAATCTGAGACTCCTTCACATTTCTGCTCCTCTTGCAGGCAGTGGAAAGACTCTTGATGCCCCTATGGAGAGTCTCAAAGTCACTGCAAGTGCAACTTACACTCCCTTACACAGAATGCAGTCTTAGCATAAATTGAGCTCCTTTGCACAAATCCTTGATCTCTAGTGCATGTTGTTTGGTTCCTTGTGCAGTACTAAATAAATATTTCTAGAGTTCTGACTGGAACAGCAAAAAGCTTAAACCATTTATTATCTTCTCTTGTATTTTGCTCAGCATAATATAATAGATCCCTGTTCTACTTTCTGTCAGCTCCATCTGTTAATGTTTATTCTCAGTCTCTTCCCCCATAACATTCTCTTCTCATTTTTGCATGTATTTCTCATCTACTTTCATTCTTTTCTCAATCACAACAATCTGCAAGCAAAATACTAATTCTAGTCATCTTAATAACCATGATTTTTCCATTCTCTTTCACTCAGAGTTCTGAATTATGACAGTGTATTTTGTTAGCAGAATTGGGCAAACATCTCTCTGCTTATGAAGTCAGAATTGTTTTTAGAAACTTTTACTTAAGACATTCTCAGTAGCTCTGGACATAATTTGAAGAAGCAGACAGAGAACACAGTCTGACAGTGGAGCTGTACCCCCTCTGGTTCCCTGGTGAGGGGACTTAAGAGGACACTTTATGCCATTTTGTCTGTGACTTGTACATATCTTCATAGCACTGGGAAACGGGACAATCCTGTAACTAGGATTGTCGGTTCAGGAATGAGTGTTGGCTACATTGCATTATTCTGCCATAATATGAAAAGGCTGAAAATTCAGGTGTTTTGACCTCAGAACTTCCTGAATGGGGAATCTTGCAATATCTCTAACCTCACAGTTTCCTCAGTGTAGCCAGTATAAGGGAAGTACTGAGTATAATATAAAAGACCCAGGCAGGGATTTATCACTCAACCTGCCTTAACATAGACAGGCCTAAAACAGCCTCAGCTGTTCCTAAAATAAACACTCCTTGATGTGAAATACCTGTGGCATAGTTGAGCTAACTGGATTTTCTGTAGCATCATTGATACATGCTGATTTGGATGAAGATGATGAATGCAAAGTTCTTTTCAAATTCGCCCCATCTCAAAAAAAAAAAAAAATACTATATCCAATTTAAATTTACCCACTGTTGCTTTTCCTATCCAACCATTTTTTCTGCACCCTCGCAATAACCCACTCAAAGAGAAATTGAAATTAATGTTGTAAATAACTGAAATAATGTTGGAACTGCTTAAGTTGCAGGAAGCGAGCTGTTTGCCTATCTAGATATACAAAACAATTTAGGTTGAAAGACATCTCTGAAGGTTATGTAATATAACTCCCTACCCAAAAGCAAGGCTAACTTAAAAAGTAAATCAGTCTGCTCAAGGCCTTTACTGGCCAATGTCAGAGATTCTGTACCCTCTCTGGACATTGTTCAGTGTAAGAGTCAACCACTGATACTTCCAAATTCCCCATACACTTCCAGTGAAGGAGAGAATCCCATCATTGTGGCACCATGGTGCTAAACAGATGGTGATGGGCCCATGAGACCATAAAGGCATTGTGGGAAGAAGCCAATGCACAATTCACAGAAGCTTTCACTGCTAGTGATGCCAGTGGGGCAACTCCTGCTGCAGTGCAGCATCCACTCCTGCTGCCCACAGCATGAGACATGTAAAAGCCTTTTCCCCCAGTGACTTTGCTTTGTTTCTGTGTATCTGCTGTGTAGGCGAGGAGTTCTGCACCTGCACGAAAGCCGTGGAATCCATGACCTTGGCTTGCCTCGCTGGCAACTTTCCCTCTGCCTCTTGGTGGTGGTAATCATTCTTTTCTTTAGTCTGTGGAAAGGCGTGAAGACTTCAGGAAAGGTAGAGCTAATATTGTCCTTCTATCTCAACTACATTCTTTGCCTCCTTTAAGAAGTCTCCTAATTTTAGAAAGCAAGAAAACAAATCACTGCTTCTGAGGGCTCCTTGGGGACCAAACCATGTGAGAGATCTTCACATATATACAATGAAAATACACAATCCCAATTCAACTTTTATTTTATTTATACAGGTTTTGCTTGTGTGATGTTTCAATTGGGAATTTTATTAGCATATTATTTTTAATTCAACAAAAATCTGTGAATTGTTAAAAGTGGTCTCATCCAGAAAATATTTTGAAATACTCAGAATTGTCTTAAAAGTGCATCTATTCTTAGCCAAATGTACTAATGCTTCAATGGCATAAGATGCTTTGGTTTTATCATATAAAATACCATGTCAAATGAAAGATCTGATGAAAGTCATCTGAAGTTACTCTTTGACATCCCTCAGAAAACACCTCAACAGAAATTCTAGAGTTGGATCAACCTGAGGGCTTTCTGTACGTTTTCATGAAAGTATCACCTAATATCAGGCAATAACTGCACTTTTTTAGTAAATTATATAGATCTGAGCAGCTAATCTGCAGTCCAACACATATTGGTATTGTCTTCTATTTGTCAAAAAACTGTCTCCTACTGGTATCTGTAAACTTATATACAAAAGGACTCATGATACATAACATCATTTTCGAAGATGTCTTATAAAGAGCTTCTCCATCAAACTGCATGGACAAAACCAAGACTATGCCAGCTGTACTTATCACACACACATTCTTAAATCTTCTATAATAGTTCATTAACTGTTGGGATCTCTGTTGTCTGCAGGTTGTTTGGATAACAGCCACTTTGCCTTATGTTGTACTATTTGTCTTACTAATACATGGAATAACCCTCCCTGGTGCATACAACGGAATAAATGCATACCTACACATAGATTTCAGAAGATTAAAAGAAGCCACAGTAAGTGTACTCTTCTGTTCTCATTCCATTATTATTAAACATGTTGCCCTTGTTATTAAAACTGAAAATATTACAGCTAACTTCTGAAATTATATATTTGTGCTTCTGCATAAGCACTACTCACTCCCCTGTCTCTGATAGTCTAACTTTCCAACACTCTCCATAACAAGACTATCGCACACTGAACCCAAACAGTTCAGATCACAAAACACTTGTATAAAGGCAGTTACAGGCATGGCAGACCCTAAAAAAGTCCTTGGTGCACCCAGTAAACTGCAGAAATCATATAGGAAAATGGAGTAATGCAAAAACTTGGTTCTCAAACTAAAGAATTCCCTCAAAAAGAAAATCTTGCAGTTTTAATCACTAGCATAATATTAACCTGGTGGTAATATTATCGTGGCGTATGTAAACCGTGCTAAACATACAAAGTCAGGACTAACTCACCTATTCAAACCATGATCTTTCATATAAATGAGATTTTCAATAGCATGGTGTTCTTATCTTACTAGTGACAGTAATATACAATTCACTGTATCATTTAACAACATTAATGATATTCAAACCAGCTCTCTTTGTGGAGTAACTTGGAACTAAGACTTACTTCATAAATTGTAAAGCAAGATCTATGAATATAGTCACTAACTCATGAAATTACCAGCATTTCAGACCTACAAGGAACAAAGATTTGGTGACTGCAGAGAGATCCACTGTACTATTCTAAAACTGTCATAAATCATTTATATGACAGTGGTATCTCTATGGATGGGTCACAAGGCCATTCAAATGGTTATAAAACTGAAAAGCAATGACATCATTCTCATAGAAGTAAATGCATCATCTTGAAATGTGCAGCTTTCAGAAAGGTCTGCAGTCTGTCCACAGTTGCACTGTACCTTTCCTGTGAATCCTATCTTGATTTTTTGTGAACGATTAAAAAAGACATTGAGTGTTAGAACACAGACCTATTTTATGTCCTCTTAGCAAAACAATACTTTGCTGACTTTTTACTACTAAATTTGTAAACTGGCATTTCTTCAACAACGGAAGTTATTCCCAGAAACCAGCACCAATCTCACTCTATTTTGGAATAGAAAAACCAAACTTCAAATACAGGACTTTTCACTACAGGGCAGTAGCCACACCAGTAGTTCACATTTAGTTATGTACAGTAGTTCACATACACATAAATACAAAGATGCAAGGATGAACAAAGGAAGTCATTAAATTTTATATACTTTATATATATATGCTTATATACTTTAAGTGCTGTTTGGAAAAAAGTATCACAAGTTCAACTAGATGTCCATGGAGCTGTACCAGCTTGCACCAGCTCAGGGTCTAGGCCTCCATAATCATAGCTGCCTTCTGCTTCTGGAAGGATATTCTGTGCACTGCTCTTTCTTGGCTTAACATTTCTGCAGCTGCTGTTCAAATGATCCTAAAATTACCTGTTTCTAAGACTAAATTTTTCAGCCAACACCAGAAGTTGCTCTAGAATAATAAAAGACTAAAGAACAGTTACACAGAGAAGTTTCATTAACTGCTTTGTCACATCAGCCTTTCCCCTCTTGGAGACTGGGATACTTGCTGCTGCAATAGTCTTGTGTGTTTAATCTTTTTCCTCAGGTTCCAAAGGATAGAATCCTGCTTCAGTTCTATGTCAGTGCATCCCTAGGTTTACGAGGGTTTTTTTTTTCTTCCAAATGAAAAATCTAACAAAGAAACATCATAAGTCACAAACAGTAATGACCTACAGAAGGCTCTGCCAGTGTTCTTCCAGAAGACCTTAGAGCACTCTGATCAATATCAAGGTGTGCCTCATTTTATGGAGCCACATCCTGCACAGCACTGAGCAAGCCTCGAGACACCTCAGTTTTCAGTGATATTGAATTCACAATCCTGCCTCTGTAAAAAGGAGATATTCACCTTAGGACCTTTTAACTAGAACAATGACTAGGTACGTTCCTTGCTGAAAGGCCAAGAGCTACAAAGTCACAATACTCACCTCCACTGCACAAATGGGTACATGACACATCTGTCTAAAACAGCATCTACACCTGTGTTACATATAGAGTTAAATCAGACATGGAGATAACACTCACTCTTTCATACACCTTAGCAAATATCCTGAAGATATGTAACATCAGGTGGTGCACACGATGTTTCCTCTCCATACAGTACAGTTATTTTTTTAAATCTACATAGGAAAGAAAGAATATGCACAAAAGTTATAATGACATGAACACTGAAGAAAGCTGGAAAGACTGGTGAACACCAGTTCTGTGAAATGCTTCTTTTTAATTTTTAGTGTATAGAAAAACAATATCCTATAATAAAATGTATTTGACTATGCATCAACCAGAAGCTGTTCAGGTGAGGTGAACAAAGAACCTGAGCATCAACTGCAGAACCAGCCCCACTGTTTCACATCCTGCTAAATTAGAGCAAGGGAATGTTTTGTATTTAATCTTATTTGTAAAGGAATTTCTGGTTTCTGCTCTTTTTAACCTCCACCTTGATCTTCTCAATTTATTTCCTAACCAGCTACTATGAGCCAAGACTCTTTCTCAACATATACCTAAGCATGTGCTTAAGCCCTCTAGGAGGCAGCAGGTGTTAATGTCTTACTTCAATCAACAGGACTTAAGCACATGCTTAAAGGTGCTTGAACAACAAGAAAAGGGAAGCACAATGAGTATAACTGCACTGGCAAGACAAAAAAGACCTTGAGAACCACAAAAAACAAGTGCTTATGGTGGCACCATGCAGACCCAGTTACAATTTAAACAAAACTGACCTTAAAAATTTTCAGGAATTTTGTTACCAACAAAAGTTACGTGAAGTTTTTAAAAAAGAAGAAAAAATATAAAAGGCTTTGCTTCCCTCCTTCAGCCTTCTTATGCACATAAATGCTTTTAAGAGACTACAACCCTACTTGATCACAACCTTTGTGTGAAAATAGAATATGAAGATGTAACTAGTATATAAAAAGAAGGAGCAAGGAGTAAGTGTAGGATTGTTTTGCTATTTAGTGAAAGAAATCCACTATGTCTAAAAGCCCTGTACGAACTGCAATTTCTTCTGCAACTCCTTCTCCAGCGAAGTGAGAAAGCTGACAGAGAACCTGCATGGTTCTGTTCACAGCACAGCAGTCATGCTTCGGCTTCTGAATCAAGAAAGCATCATATAAAGTGCACTAACAGTCACACAAAGAAAGCTCTATTATGGGAAAGAAAATGTAACTCTTGACCCATTAACTATTTTTAGTTTTCTGACTGTACATTCCAAACTAGTTGGAACAAGAACTATTGGAAGTGTATTTCTGTCACCCAGGAGAAAAACCATGCAATCATTTCAGTATTGGGTAAAATCTCAGAAGTACAACTGTCCACCCCGCCGAGGGAGCTGTGTGTGTGCACTGAGGGCTTGGCAACCAGGTTAAACCATGACCATGCTCCATGTGACACCTCACGGGGACTCAGGCACTTACACTCCCATAAGCATGAATGCCAATTGTTTTCCAAAAGCCAGTTGTTTTGTACACGTCTTGCTTTACTTTTGAAGTATCCCTGTGGACTGAACTGACACTGCCCATGTTGGTGTCATTGTGCAGGTATGGATTGATGCAGCTACTCAGATATTTTACTCCTTAGGAGCTGGGTTTGGTGTCTTAATTGCATTTGCCAGTTACAATAAGTTTGACAACAACTGTTACAGGTAAGAGCCTATTCTTTCATTACTGCTGCAAAATCATACCATTTTACTCTAACTGCAGCTGGAATAAGTATTAAGCTATCTTTATCTTCAGTCATTTATTAATGATGGTGAGTTTTCCATGGACATAGCAACCAACTCAAATCTTGTAACACTGCCTTCCTTACTGAAATTTTAGTAACAAGAACCTGCCAAGATATCTGCTGCCCTGCAAAAACAGAATGGGATTAGGTCTGGACTTTAGACAGCTGTGTAAACTGTGCTCGTGTTTGCCTTTCAAAAGTACCATTAAGCGCAACACTGAACACAGAATGTAATCTTACTGGTCCAGGAACTAATAGCAGAGAGATTCCAGTTTCCAGAAGTGTTTCTGTGCTTTGGGATTATATTTCTGATATTTTATGTTGAGCTCCAATTTAGGAATGCACTTTAAGTCAAGACAGTTTGTAAGTGGTTTGCTGAATCACCGCCATGGAAATTCAAACAGAATTGCTCTGCACCTTCTGAGAAATCCCAACATTGAGACGTTTTGCTAACGTTCCATTTTGGAATGAAAACAAGCATCACTTTAAATTTTCCCGTGAAATATAAATTCAGGAAGTGCATGTGTTATAAATATATTGTGAACTGAAAGATGGAAAGAAAAAGAAAGTTCAATGTTAAAGACAGTTTCCATCTAGTTCTTAAAGTGTTTTCTGCTTTTTTCCTCACTGGACTGTTCCTCTCTCCATAATCAGGGATGCTTTGCTGACTAGTACCATTAACTGTGTCACAAGCTTCATCTCAGGATTTGCAATTTTCTCCATATTGGGCTACATGGCTCATGAGCACAAAGTTAAAATTGAGGATGTAGCTACTGAAGGTAGGAAGTTACTTTTATACTAATTTTACCCCTTTTTGTCCACCATTTCTTTGCAAATGTGTTTATATTTGTCTTCAGCAAGTGTGTGAAAATCTCCTGGAAGTGACCTGAATTAACTTACTTGGAACTTGAACTCTGTGTTTAAATGCCTTGTTGAAATGTGAACACTAAATGGTACTGATTCATCTCACCTCTACTGAATTGAGGTTCCCCAACGTCTTGCCTGTGCAACAAACAGGCCTTTACCACTGCACAGCAAGTGGTGGAAGTACTGCTGTTCAGTGCCAGGTGGCTGGTTTTGCTGGTTCTGATAAAAGCTCTCTCCTTTCACTGATAGCAGGTCATGGTCTCGCCTCCTCTAAGTCTCATCACATCCACGACTTCTCCTGCCAAACAGGAGTTCCACGTGGTTCCTCCTCCACTACATTGCTGAAAAAAGCTAGTGAGGTTGCGAATCTCACAGAAAGTGTTTCAAAGTGATGCCTTAAGATTTTTATATATTTGTAGATTTTAATGTAACTGTATAGTTTCTCACACTTAAGGCAGCAGCTGAGAGTTACTAAACCCCTTTCTCGCTGTTTGTGCCACATTTCTGAAATTCTGTTTAAAGTTTTTCTCAAGGAAAAAGTTTTTTGCAAGGACATCTTGTTGGGAACATGTGCACCTGGGAGATATATTGCAGTCAAAGCAAGATAGAAGGCCCAAAACCCTTGGAGACGCTCCAAAGGGGCAGACCCAAGAATGGTTCTGGGGGTAGGTGATTCTTGGGTTGGATGTACCATTAGATAGGAGAATTAGTTTTATAAATTTGTAAAAACCTCATATTGTACTGTGCACTTACGCATTTTGTTGCACCTGAAAGCACTTTCATTAAAGGACCCACTCTCTATCTATACTAATATTGTCTGGAAAGTTCTTTTCTTCTATTTTAGGCAACACCAGTGGAAAGAATGGGATATATATTTTATTTTTTTTAATACCAGACTGTGACAAGTAAATAATTAAAAGTGTTTTGAATATATTTTGTGTATAATGCAAATTTTGTTTTAACAGCTACTCAGAGTGTAATGGGAACTGACGTAAAAGTCAACTTAGTCATAATTTATCTTATTAAAATGAGCACTTTTGTGATGATAAGAAACACCATTCAGTAATACTTTTTTTTCCTGTTTTCTATTCCAGGAGCGGGTTTAGTTTTCATCCTGTACCCAGAGGCAATTTCAACTCTTTCAGGATCTACATTTTGGGCTGTGGTGTTCTTCATCATGCTCCTTACTCTTGGCATCGACAGTTCTGTGAGTAATTTTTCCCTCTAGCCTTGACATTTTTCTTTTACTGTTATATTCTCTAACTGGAGAGGTATCAACCTTAAGCAGGAGGTTACACTTCAAATAAACATTCTGTACATTCCCTGAATCTGTTTTCACAGTCACAGACAACATAGCCATAGTATTACTCCCAATATTATATTTAAAGACTCCCAATCATTAAGGAGTTTAGGAGAATATAAAATCTTTTACAAGCCAGCAAATATTTACTCACTCATACTTTTTTTTATGATCTTACAGTGGGGCTGTTCATCAACAATTATTGTTTGAAGGTATGACCCAACAAAACTACTATGAACTATTACTACTATGAACCTGTAATAAGGTTTTGGAACCCTGCTTGCAAAACACAGTAACACATTGAGTAGAGTGGTTTCTACAAGGGATTTTCATATGTGCTGAAATCCATTAGTATCTTCAGGACAGACAATATCTGAAGGTTTCCCATTTTTTTTCTACAAGCAATGATACAGAATTTCTTGTAGATTTAGTCACAATTTAAAAATCACACCAGAATATTTCACAGTGGTTTCATTTTACTACAGTCTTACTGTAAAATGTCCAGTCTAACAAGAGTATTTGCTCTTTCCATAACATGATGTTTTACTACACCATAGTATTCAGGATCACAGAAACTTCATCACAGAAAATATTCCAAGTCCCAAAACAACTTTTGCGCTGCTTTGTTCTTGCCAAAGAGGCATCAAGACATCCTGTTATATTTAGCTTAAAGGTTGATTAATTTCTGGGAAAACCAAATATGGTCTTGAAGAAATAGTGAACTATGGACAAACATTCATCCTCTTTAATAGGTTAGAGGTTTCTTAGTATTCCAAGGCATAGAAGTCTCTTTTGTAACTCTGAATGTACAGAGTTGATCTAGGAATTTCTGGCTGGAAATGGCAAAACAAAGTGTTTCCATTGCTTACAACCTCAGGAAAATTCATTCATTTTCAAAGGCAAAGAATGAATCAACACAGAGAAGAAAAAAACTGAGAAAAAAATGAGGTTGGAGCAGGAAGCTTTGATAATCATTGGCAAATAACTGGATGAGATCTTGTGGAGTGAGGGCTGAGCTGTAAAGGTCAGGATCAGGTCTAAATGTTTCCGAAGTGTTTGGATTTTTGGATTCCAGCTCAGGTTCAACAAAATTTGTCTTTATAGACTGAGATCTGGATCCTTTTACAAAAGTTGGAGGGAAGATTATATTTGTCCATTTTCCAACTGTAAGCAAACAGGAAGGATGGAAATGAAGGATTCAACACAGTGAAAGGGCAAGAACAATCAGAAGGAAAAAGGCAAAATTAAGAAGAAAATACATGTGCCAAAGTTTTTAGATCCAAAACAGTTAACTTTGAAACAGCAGTAAATTTAAAGCAATGTAAAGAAACATTTGAGTGACAAAGACATGGGGCTTTAAACTGCAGAACACACTTTTCCTACAAGTGGAGAAAGGTCTTTCTTGTGGACCTAATTAAATACTGTGAACTAATGGACTATGACCAAATTGAACTTTCTTTCTAAAAGAGGAGGGATTTGCTTGTTCAGGATTTGTCATCATTTCCCAAAGAAAACTCAGGTCAGGCAGTGCTATTTATGGTGATCTTCCCAACTCTCCCCCACATCTGTCTGATCAAGTCCCTGAAGGGAAAATTAAAAGTTTTAAAGTTAAAAATCAAATAACCCCAAAGCTAGAGAGGAATAATTAATTATACATAACTACTTTTAGTCATGCACATAAGCCTCCACTGGCACAGAACTACAAAAAATGGAATAGTCTGTACAAAAATGGAACTGTCACAATGTTAAAGAAAGAGAAATCTGACCATGTTGGTTTCAGCACGCAACAATGAAAAGGACAGAAAGCAGAACAAATGTTTGCAAACATTTTTTGGAGGAGGTATCTAGCTTGGTATAGGGAATTAACAAGGGGAATAAATGGTGATACATTAAGAAGTGGTCCTTTGCCAAAATAAGCCAAGCTGTCTCTTTCCATTTTCAACTTTTCCAAGACCAGTTCAGAGCCAACACAGTAGCAATTTCTGAGAAGATCAAATATTAACCCATCTTAACTGTAGGGCACTCACTGATGGCCCCTGAGACATTAGGAAACACAACCCTACACTATGTTTTTGGGACATTTCAGTTGTAAACATTAGTTACCTTTAAAGAAAAATTAGCTCCACTGCCCCCAGCTCTATGGCTGTAGACAGGAATCAAATTCTATACAGATAATTCTCTGCTACTGATTTCAACCGGAGCTGGTTTCATCAAATTCTTATAGGAAAGGGAGAGGCTACATCAGCATCTGCTAACCAGCTACTGTATTGCACCAAGCACTCCAAGTCATGTCTTTTAACATCATAAAAAGTATGGAATCCAGCCTCCCCAGAATATTAAATGAATTTATTTATTATGACAAAAGACTGAAATTCATGTTCATAGCTTCTTGGTGAAGCGGGGGCAGAATGTTTTCATTAATGGAAAGAAATTAAAATTCATGACCACCTACATAACCCAGTAATTTCAATGAAAACTTCCTGTATTGCAAAACAATAGCTAATGTTCAGCATTAACTTCTAGAAAACAAAGTAAAATTCTTTCACGTTGTCAACAAGAAGAAATTACATCAAGTTTCTTCCAGGTCTGTAAAGAATTTTGTCAAACTGGAACTGGTTAAACGGCTAAAGTGAATCTTTGTTCAGCACGTCTCCTCTGGGTGCTTCTTGTGCCTGTCTTTATGCAAGAAATATCTTAAGGAGCTTAGTTACTTCATCTACCAGCTCTTCCCCAAAGTATATTGAAATGCCTATTATTTTTCCCAAAGTACTATCTACTTATTGTCCTGGTGAGTCAGCAAAGAGTCCACACAGGAAATGGCTATGGAGGAAACAAACTGGTGTCCAGCTCTCTGACTCAGTTCTTTACCACAAAAAAAATTAAGCCTCATAACACAACCACCTAGAGCTGCAATGTCAGAAATCACAGAGGGGTTGGGTATTAATTATACAAGCTGCTTTACATTCTTTGCCTGAATTTACAACAGTCAGTAAGGTTTAACAGGAGCTCTTGCCTTCTCTCCCTCAGATGGGTGGAATGGAGGCTGTCATCACTGGCTTGGCAGATGATTTCCACATTCTGAAACAGCACAGAAAGCTCTTCACCTTTGGTGTTTCCTTTGGCACTTTCCTACTTGCCCTTTTTTGCATCACCAATGTAAGTAGAGCAAAAGTTTCCATCAACACACTACCTTTAAAATGCAATTAACCTTATTACACAGAAATATGAATAGGTTCAGGTGACTATTTTTGTTGCAGATTTTAGTTCTTTAACTTATGGTCAGAATAGCACTTTTAATTATATATATATATATATATATGTATGTATGTATGTATGAAACTTTTACAGTTTTTGGCACAAGATCACTAGCTATTGACCAAACCAAGTCTCTGTTCCAAAGAACTGTCTGTGCTACTATTGGTTTTGTTTGGTTCTGTGTGTTTTGTTTTGTGTTTGTTTGGGGGGTGGAGATTGTTTGCCCTGGTTTTGTTTTGAACTAAGAATTTCAGGTGACCAGACCCTTAGTCATTTGGTTGTTCTTTTCCTGAAGCAAGTAAGAAGCACTTGCTCTTTTTTTAAAGAAGAGTAGAATAATGATCTCCTCTCACCCACATGTTTCTTAAAGTTCCTTCATGTACCTAGACCTTATCTCTTGCTCTTAACACCATAAAAAGCACTTTTCCTGAACAACTAGGAACCTGTATTTATCACTACCATCATCCCAAATGATTTGTCTCATCTCACTTTTGACAACTAATTAAGGAATGAGAATCACAGTGTTCTAGGCTGAAGAGCACTGTCCTTTTTTTTACAACCCCCCCCTCCAAAAGACCTGTAAGCAATGATGCCGTAAGTGTTAGAAAACAATTGAAACTTGAGGTGGCCACTGTGAAAGCAAGTGTGCTGAACCTCTCTTCATCCCTAGAAATAGTTTCCAAATCTATTACTAAGATTACTGAAATTGCATAAGTTCATAGATAGCAAAGTTCTGTTAACACTAAAAGATATCCCAGTACTTTTACTCTAGTTTCCTCAAATTGGAAAACATTTGAGACACTAAAAGTAGGTATATCATTTAAAACACCTATCCTTTTAATACCATGCTGCCTCTATTGATACCTAAAACTAAACATGGTCCTTCTTTATTCAAAGTTTCAACTGGAATAAAATTTCCTGAAGTACGAGATCAGAAGAAATTCAGTGTTAGGAACCTGAACAGGTGCCAGTGGGTGCAATTCCACTGCCTTCAAGTGAACTAAAGCAGTTCAAGCAAGACAACAACCTAGCTCCAGCTTTTAAATAATGGCACCTGTTAAGACTTAAGTTCACCCCTCCAGCTGGAATTCACAAAACTGCCCAAACTTGGCCCAATGTGGTAGCATACATAACTGAAGAAGAACATTTCTAATGTGTACAAAATAAAAAGAATAACCCATATGAGACCATCACATGAAATTAATGTTTGATCTTGTTCTCCAAAATTTTAAGGCTGTATTTTCAAAAGCAGCTGATTCTGAAACAAATATGTTTCTTACAAAATCATATTTGTCATTCACTTTACTAAGTTTGATAGTAAAGAAATTAATTTGGAGCAGGTGTAGAGCAAAAACAAGAGGTCAACTCAAATGTCATTCAATAAGCAACATTTTCTCTCTAACACAACAACCAAAGTTCATTCAGTTTCCGGACAAGTCCCCAGAGAATTAAAAACCTAGACGAGGCCTAAGTACTGGTCTCTCTATTTTTGTAAATATGCACAGCTGTTTCAGAAAAACATCTTTTTATAAGAAAATAAGGAATCTGATTACAGAGATTAAAATCACCTACAGATCTATATAGTGCAAGTGTTATTTATACCGTTGGTGGTAAAAACACAAAGTAATTACATTGTCCTTCCGTTCTGAACAGGTATACTTAGATTAAGCTTGGCTGTAAAAGATGTTAACAAATATTTACTGCAATTGCAAATATTTCCGCTGTTTCCAAGTGACAAAGAATGTCCTGAAACACTTTATCCAGGTTCATTTTGAAACAAGTAAACAAAGCATGGCCTGCCCATTCCTTGTTAGCGCAAATTCAGTAAAATGAGCAGTAATGGACAGAAATACCCCACTGTAAAAGGAAGCAAAAAGTAGCCTAAGACTGCAAATTCACTGAACTACAGAACAAGTGGCCTTAGGAACAAACTGACTGATAATGTCTTGGGGAAACTCTTGTAGTGCTCCATTCCTGCCACTAATTTAGGAAGTCTTTCATTAACTGCTGTAGGCAGGCCCTGCCCAACCAACAGCCAGTGCCTTCAACTTCCACTGAGCAGCAGTGCCAAAAGAACTTATTAACCAGGCTAAGCTGAGGCTTCTGTTTCCCAGTTAAGGGAGGACATGAGTCAAAGGAAGCCTCTGTAGAAGAGTTGCAAGTCTGATTCCACTTTCGTATGCAAATATGAACTTCTGTCTGCAGCATCAGATCTATATTAAAATTCTTGGGTTAAGATAATGTTTCAAGTAAAGCAGACTTCTGTTCAGTAAATACTAAACTATCACGATTATTCTATTTGTAATTTGGTTTTGTTGCACCTCTTAACTCCCCAATGCTAGGGTGGAATTTATGTGCTCACACTTCTGGACACATTTGCAGCTGGGACTTCAATATTGTTTGCAGTTCTAATGGAGGCAATTGGAGTTTCCTGGTTTTATGGTAAGCACTTTATTTTCCATGTGCAAAACCTCTTCTAAAATTCCAAGTGCTCATGACAGGCTTACACATTGTTTTAAGGGAAAACAGCATCGCCCTGTACACTTGAAACCACTACTAGCCAGGTTTCCTGCAGTGATTTTCACCCAACTCATGAACAGTGACAGGAATGAAGACATTCAGTGGGCCAAGCTTTGAAACCCTGCACAAAGCTGAAGAAAACTGCCTTGTGAAAGAGATTGTGATGGGATGGAGAAGTTATTACTTTTGCCAGTATTTTACAACTGTTAATATTGCTGATGACTTGCAGTAGCAGGTTGGTTCCTGGTAGTTTCACAGCAGATTAACCTAAACACAGAATCACCTGTTGCCCCCTTTCTTCTTCCCTTGAAGTCTGTATTGAACTAATTGCCCTGATTCCCAGCAAGATTGTTCTTCCCCTGAAAAGTCATTTCTATTCAGACACAGCTTTTATATTTAACGTTCTTCTAATCAAACAAGCTTTATCTTGCAGCTAAAAACTGTAGAAGAATGAATGAGGTAAAAGAATGGCATTCATGCATAAAGCTGTTATATCTACTAAAGAAATAGTATCTAGTTTTAATGTACTAATTCTGTCACCCAACATCATCACAGAGGTAGGAGCACATACGCTGTTGTCTCTCAGAATAGCAGAGGCACTGTATTTCATAGACAACTGTCTTTAATCCCCGTAAAAGAGCTGAAAGCAGAAGAGTATTCATAGCTTAGTTTGGAAGCAGAGGCTTCTTCAGTTAGTAAGGGCAAGTTATTTTCTGCTACTATTAAAACAGGATTTACAGCACTTAACAATAGCTATGCTTTGTACGTGGTTCACAAACTAAGCCAAGGTTAGTCAAATTTTTTTTTACACACTCTGCCCTTTATCATTCTTTCCTTTCTCCCTCCTGCCTCCCCACGATCAGGAAAATATATGTTCATTTTTCTTAAGTGCTGACAGATGTTTTTACTGACACAACATGACCTGTTGTTTTATAAAGAGCTTATTGCAGCCCCAGGTGCTATTTAAACTGATTAAATCTGGCATGATCTTGTCTACCTCTTTTTTCTGATAGACCCCAGTTGCCTTAATGACCCAGCTGAATATTAAGCCAGCCTGAAGGCAAGCATTGACATTTTGGCACAGACTAAAAACATAGAAATTTAGTTCAAATTTTACCTATGACCACTCACTGTGAAGTTTCTTCTTGCAAAGGCCAACTGGATGTGTAAAGTGAAGGGAGAGTTAGTTTGTTCTACTATGCAGATGTACTTTAGTCATGTCTGTGAGCTTGTTATCAATTTTCCTCATGTGCAATCCTGATATCTCCTATATTGTATTCTAAAATAAAGCCAGACACCTCTCCCACTGGCACAAAACTGCTCTTTGGTTTCAGTTGCAGGACAATCTCTGCTCAGTCAGATTTTACTGTGAATGCCCATACCCCCCTGAACAACTAGAAAAAGCTCAGTATGAGCTCATAATGTTATTCATCCTTACCTGCAATCTTGTTGCTTTCATTTGCTAAAGTAATTTTTAAAAAAAAAAAAATCCTTCAGACTGAAATTTCATACCAAAAGCTGAATTTATTTGGAAAAAAAAAAACCAAAACACAAAAACCCAGAAAAAATCCAACCAACCAACCCACCCCCCCAAACTAAGGTCAGCTGTTTGCTTTTGCAGAAGCAAAAGAACTTAACCAAGCACCGACAGCTGGCACTCACCTGTGCTCACAGATGGTTTTGTGTGCATGTGTGCCTGGCATGAGGAAGTATCAATGTGCGCATTTGCACAGAACAGGAATACAAATGGGGCAACCCAGCTTAGAAAGCTTACTGCACTGCCCTGGTGGGGAGATGTTTGCTGCAGTCCTGCTTGCTTTTACACTGGCACATTCTTTGGGAATGGCACTGGTATGGCTCACTCCCTTACTGCCACCAGGTAAATCATATGTATAGCATTGAAGGCAGTATTACTAATTTTTGCTTCCCAAATTAAAAAAATAAATAAAATTTATTCCAGCCATATAAAAGAATACTATACATGACATAGCTAAACAAGACAGGAGGGGAAAACAACCCACACAAAGATTGTCTGCAGAGATCCAAATGATTGTTGGAGCTATGCACTAATTTTTAGAAACATGCCCAGAAATTATTTCAGCTCCAGACAGTAGTTTCAGCTAAGCAGTTTCACCTCAGGGCCAGGACCTGCTCAAGGGCTTCTGTGCAAGTGAGTGATTCTGAAGCCACTGGCTGAGCCTGTACAGCAGAATAACTTACAAAGTTTAGCTGGCAGCAGGTGCAGGACTTACTGATAACATGTAGACTTTCATTCTATCTGAACTCTGATCTCTGCATCAGATGAAAGAAGGTTGTCCCAATGTGACGAGGGTAACTTGCATTTATAGCCAAATCTACTTTTACTTTTCCTAATCTGTTCTTTTTTTGCATGTTGGTTTAATTCCCTAGACAACACAGTACTATGTACAAGCTTTCTGTCCCATGTAATAGACCATCACATAATGATGACATTCTCGTCCAACCGCCGTGTTTATTAGTTCAGAAATTATACTGAAAGTCTCTTTTGGTTCAGTGTATTTAACCAGGGCCTCACATTTTAAATATCTCTTACTTAGTCCTCCCTGGAAAAGCAAGATTATTTCCATATTCACCACCAGGTCTCCAGCAAGTAATCTGGAGTTTTGTTTGTGGTACACCAATTTCTTCCTGTAACTAAACAAGTCACACACAGTTTTGGTTCATCATACAGGATTGCAATAAAACCTGGGTAAATACTTTCAAGAAGTATAGAAGGACAAGCCCGACAAGTACCATCATCTGTAGCTCTAACTATGTTCTACTTTACAGCTTGATTCTTAGAATAGTTATTTGAAGACCTGTAGTGCTAAAAAACCATGGTGTTTGCAGGGGCAGTCTGAGACCATGGCCTACTTTCCCCCTTTTCAGCAGAAACTGAACACCAAGCACTGTTTGAGCTCTGTGTGTATCTGTCTGGAAACATATGAATAAAAATTTTTGAGCTATCTAGTCCTTGTCTTTGACCTTCTACACCATGATAAATTTCAGTCAGTATTCATAGCAGTTGAAATTCAGTCAATTTAAAGTTCACAAAAGTCACTGCAAATAGAATCAGATTAAATTTAAAGAGCATTTGCAGATCCTTCTGGCTACTTCTCTTCACCTGTACATAATATTGGGGGCTGGAAGATCACAGAGATATTTACACTCAAATGTCCAGACCCTGTAAATATTTTGCATCTCTGTTGTACATAAAGGATTAACTCAAGCTGTCCCAATTATTTATATTACATACATTAAATAAATCGTACTGAACTGATCTACAAGAAAAGAAACAATCATTATGAAAAACTACACATCCTCTCTAACAAACAAATATTCATGGAAAAAGCTGTGTTTCTGCTGTTTACCTAATGGGGTTCAGGATTAAGAGTAAACTTCCTGAATGCATAAATTATAATAAATTATAAACAAGTAGTCTGACATGACAGCATGCACTAGAGAAATCTCTGTGAGCCAATGCCTCTAAGGCATAAAGTCAGAGATTTTCTTCTTAAAGAAAACAGAGAAGGATACTTTTTTCCCCATTTATATCAATGATAATCATCCTATTCTAAAATGATGTATATATTTACACTGAACAGAAGAAACATTGCCCCAGTTCCTTGGAAAAGTGATAAAATATGAAACTATACTTGTGATAAATATAATGAAAGTTCTGTAGTATTCAGTGAAACACTGGCAGATAAGTATGCCATTAAGTGGAACAAAGATGTCTCCTTTGATAAATTAAGAATCATATTAATCTACCTCATTATTAGGAAGCAGTTTGTGTGAATGTCTAAATTTTCTTTCAGTGTACTCATAAGAGCATGGAGTAATTATGTTACAATAGCCCATGAGTATTTAAAAATTTTATCCTGTTTACAACTTAAATTCCACATATTTATGAAATGCCTCTTTTCAATGGTGATGCTGTCTGCAACAGGCCTGAAGTGCCTTTAAAGGCGTTTAAGTCTTGGACACAGTGATGTCAAAGACACATCTAGTTATTGAAAGGAGTTTAATGTTGTTATTTCATATGTCTTCTGATTTGGAACTCATTCATGTCTGCCTTCTGAAAAAGAATATGTTTTGGGGTTGCCAGCATCTCATCAGTTTAGATTTACGTCAGTCCCACGTTCACATCCATTCTAGGTGTGGACAGATTCAGTGAAGACATCCAACAAATGATGGGGTTCAAACCAGGCCTCTATTGGAGATTGTGCTGGAAGTTTGTTAGCCCTGCTTTTTTATTGGTAAGTGTTGATAATTATTCCATCATGGAAAGAATACTAGTGTTATGCTTCCCAGAATATGCAATAGACAACAAGAGCAAGATATCCATTGCTGTGCCAGATATTGTCAGGAGGAATGGAAGACACTTCAATTTAATTCTTTTTTCTCCACAATGGCTTTGGTTATATTTTGTATAACATATTTGCGAAAGAGAAGCAAATTGTGGCTGTGATCTTCTTCTGTTCCTTCATTTTAACATGATTTTAAGAAAGCAGCTTTTCTTAGGGAGCACATAATACTTAGGTAGAGTCCTCCCTGTTCCCCCAGCACCTATGCATATTAAACACAAACCATTCTACTGGAAAAATAAACTAGCCAGGGAAAATACTGTGTTAGCAAGAATGTATTTTTCATTGGAGGATACCAAGATTCCCAAACTGTGGAATGACACCTTAGAAAAACCAATGTGTGACCGCACCCAGTAATTTGAATGCTGAAGAAATGAAATGCTGAAGAGATGTATTAAATACACCTTGTAAGCTGCCTGTTGTGAATAACAAGTGCTTCATTGCATTTGGGGGGGAAAAAAAAATCCCACAGTGTGTATGTGGTTGCTTTGTGTAAAGGTTAGATTAAGCACTAAACTACAGTTTTATATTGGAATCTTTTTCTATGTGTATTAAGCTCAGGATAATAACATGGAAATTTGACCTCACTACACTTTTAGGAAGGTATTAATTGCTTTAAAGATGTGCATTCTTAAAGCAATACTGATATTGAAAAAATACACTGGGTAGGCTTTTATGACAGGTCCACTTTTTTTTAAAATATTAAAGCTTATGACCCCAACTCATCCATAAACACCTACCCAGAATGTATTAATTATCCTTTCAAACACAGAAGAGGAAAACAGGAGATCCTGCAGAGGTTTTTCTTGACTACAGAATCCCTTTTCCATGTCTGTAACACTAGTGTGAATGAGGCAGTAGCAGACAATCCCCTGATCTTCCCATCAAAATTTCAAGTGACCCGTGTTCAGAGTAGCTAAAATAAACTGTTAATACTAGTAAATGCATCAAGAACTTAAGCAGTAAGAGGCACAAAGTAAATAGGCTGAAGGTAAATAGCAAAGTCTGTTTGAAATATACCTTAGGGTGGCTGCCTAATAGAATACATGGAATCAGTTTTCCAGGAAGTTTCATCTTAAAACTATGGTTTATTTTGTTGTTTCTTCTCTAGTTTGTCGTGATAGTCAGCATAATAAATTTCAAACCTCTGACCTATGATGACTACACCTTCCCTCTCTGGGCAAATCGCATTGGCTGGGGAATAGCATTATCTTCCATGATACTTGTGCCTGCCTATATCATCTATAAATTTATGAATGTGCGTGGGACCTTTAAAGAAGTAAGTAGAACACTAATCAAATGTCATGAAATGTTGCTATGAAATGAAATGGCTGGATCTAGGTTGGCAGTTTATTTCTCTTACTCCTGAAACTTATTACTTATGAGTGACCTTTTCAATCTGTCCATCAGATGGATGGGAGTTTTGAGGTAGAATTATTGCATGCTGTTAAGAGTTTCTAGGTAGAAATTAACTTGCCATACAGCACCATCATCATTTTGAAAAATTATTTTGATGCATGTAATTAATCCAATAAATGAGATTAAATTTTCCTTATTAGCAAAAAATGTACAAATTATGGTATCTTCATATTCAGCTCTGAGGTATGGTCTTCACACAGTTCTACCTGAACAGAGTTGAGTCCAAGGTATGTTTTATCACTCTGTACTGGAGTGTAAACTGTTATATGTATGAAGTTAATTCAGGTGTCTCCTATCTTAGTTTTGTAAGAATCCCTAAACGTATATGCACAGGCTGGGAGGGTGGGATGTGCCCCGAGGCAGCTCTGTGTTCAGGATGGCCATTTTTCATTTAATGAGCATCCAGCATAGCCAGACCAAATGCCTTACTGGGTCACAGCAACAGATCCATTTAGCTCAGTATTGTTTAATAGCAGCCACATCATGTTTGACTTTCTCTGACAAATATTTATCCTTATCATCTATTTTACTGGAATTATTTCAACATTCTGGATATCAGAATGCTTGAAGAAAATTAATGCTTAGTACAGTCCAAGGTGCTGAAATAGATCTGGAAATCAAGAAAATTCTGATATAGGCACTGCTTACGTTCTCATAAGCTTGTTGCTTTTTACCTATTTCAGTAGAAGAGCCAGGGTACTAGACAGCAGCATCTTGCACTACAGAAACCCACTTCATGCATAATATGCCTACTCTGTGCACTGAATAAGCAAAAATTGAGGGAAAAACAATTTGTGACCATCTTATTCTACTGATTTGCCTAAGAGCAAGAAGATTAACATAGCAAACCTGAACAGTGTTTAGTTTCATTTATGTATAACAATATACTAGTTCTATTGAAAAGAACCTGTTTCTGTAGGAAAAATGCATCCATATTTCCTTACAGTTCACCCCCCTGTACTTTTCTTTCTCAGTTCAAAATGGCACAGGGTTAAGTAAGGTTCACTAACCATGTAATTTTTACCATCATACTAATTTTACCATCATTGTCATCATCAATTATCTGTAGTCTTAAAACCTCTAATGGTGCTCAGGAGACTCCTCACCATTATACAGCATCAATTTTTTTCTCATCACATCGTAATTTTATAACCTAATCTAGACTCCCTGACTTAAACCTAGTTCTACTGCTCAAGGGAGATTAGCTGGGAAATAGCCGGTACCTCTGTCTCCTCTCTGGGACTGGTCAACCCTATTACAGCACTAACAGAAAAGTGTGAATTTAGGGGATATAAGGCTGTGATAGCAGTTTGTTCCTGATACTCTTTTCCATATGCACTTGCTAAATATTTGGACTTAGTATTTGCATAAACTTTCTACTGTTGCTTCTTATATTAAAGGCTAACACTCAAGGGCTTATAATAAGATTGTTCTCACAGTGACTAAGGTAAAGGCACAGAATGCAGTGATATTAAAGATTTAAGTTGCCATTTTAAATAAAGCTCATGCTACTTCCCCATTATAGATTGGGGATTACATACATAATCCCACTTCATACGGCTGACTTTTTCCTCTTCTTCCTATCTGCTTTAGAGACTAGCTTACTGCATCACACCTGAAAATGAGCACCAACTCGTGGCCCAAGGAAATGTCAGGCAGTTTAAGGTTTGTACTCCTTTCACATGCCTCCTCTCCTGTTACCAGCCCTTTACTGTCTTTAACAGCAACTGCAGGTTTGCACCAATCTCCTTATAATGCATGCCTTTGCAGGTCTATAGTTCTTTATTTCTGCCAGCATGACAAGACACAGGAGGCTCATCAGTACCATATGATGCATCAACTCTGTTGGAAGGCTTTTGGCACCTTCTTTGACTAAGGAGAAGCCATGATTTTACAGATCACCTGAATCCAGCATTTTAAGTTGTATTTTAATACAGGGAGATCTTACCAAGAGGCAAAGGTATTTCCAAACTACCATGGGCATTTGAACAGGTTGTGGCCTCTCGCTCAGTTACTGCACAGCAATCTGAAGTCATGTTTCCAAAAACTGTAATTACGTCCCACAACACATGGTAAACAGCAAAATAAGTATCCAGTGTCAGAGCTTACATATAATGGCCATGATGAAATCATGTGTTAGGTTATGTGGAACAGAACTTCCCCACAGGCCTACCCTACAACTGACTGAAAACACTGCTGGAGACTTCTTAAACCATGAAAAATATGCTATAGGTTTCTAAATACTGTTTTCCTTTTAGCAAATAAAATGAGCTAATTGAAATAAACTCCTTTTTGTAGAAGATAAAAAGGATGCAAATATGAAGCTTGTTACACTTATCAGCATTCATGCTGGACCACTTTCTGTCTTCAAAGTTGAAAGCAACTAGAATTATGCACACCTCCACAAAACGTGACCCAGATTTTGTAGTGGTGGTTTGTATGTTGATACTGAGAAAATAAATCTGCCTTTTGCTTATTCTGAAACATACTGTTTGAAGTATAATTTTAAAGGAAATAATCCAAGTGTAGATTTATGGGATGCAGAATGAAAGCAGGAAGAAAAGGCTTCCTGTTCCATGACCACAATTTATTTGATGTGGCACAGCACCTCTTCCTGCCTTCTCTGTCTCTGTTTCTGCCAGATGATTTACTGTTCCAGCTGTACACAACTCGGTTTTTCCAGAGGCAGATGTTCCTGTGTGAAAGGGCTACAAACAGCCATTCCTATACAGTATTGGTTGTCAGAACCCAAATCTATAATGGTGAAAAGGAAGCAAATTAACTTCACATAATTTAGAAAAGGTTGTCCTCAGAAGTAAACTCCTAATGATATCTCAATACCATGCAAAACACAAGGGCATTTTAATTTGTTGCCATCTTCAATGAACAGCTAAGAGTGGGTTTGTTTGTGCTAAAGCATAGTTAGTGTTTTGTTCACAATGCTGAAGTTTGTAAACAAAATATTTCCTACTATAACTGGACAAATACAAATATTTTACTCCCATGTATGTTTAGCAGTTCCAAATTTTAAATCTGAATTGAGAGCTAAGTAGCTTTTATATTCAGCATATTGCTCACTGCAAAGTGGAATGCATAGAAATTTAGTTATATAATGGATACCCTATCCATTATTTTGACACTTCTTTGTAACACTGGATTTGTCAACCAGTGCATCTCTCACTATCATCATCTGAATCAGCAGTTATTTAACCACTGTTTCTGTTTCCTTACAGCTCCAACACTGGCTAACAATATGACAACCAAGAGGTCAAGGAAAAAGCCCACATGTTAAGCTAAACTGAGAATATGGAAAAGTCAAGTTCAAAGCTCCCTCGATTATGCCTGGCCCAGGCTGGCGCAGAGCTTATCCACTGACTCATTGAGGGAAGACTTCTGCTCTCTGTTGTCAATGCCTCCCTTCTATTACTTAGCTTCAAATGATCTTTAAAGACTCTGTTTAATTTTTCTTGCATCCTTCGATGCCATGAGATCCCTACATGACCAAAACTTGTGAGTTTTGCTATTGGCAGAAGTGGAGGAGGGGGGAGCAGCGAAAAAAACCAATCAGCATAAGTTAAATGCTTTTCCATTGTGAAGAGGTGAATTAAACTTCTCCGACAGTAATAATTACTTCAGATACTCATGCCATAACCTATTGTAAACAAACACCACCTGAACATTCTTAGACCTAAGGAAAGAGTACATCTCAATTACGAGGAAAGAGCAACTTTAACTGTGTACTCACGTCTTTAGTTTTCTTGCCATACTATCCTTTGGGATATAAGTTTGCATCCTACTGAAGTGAAGACCCTGTGCTTCATTTTCAGTGGTTTGTTATTAGTTTCTTCTCTCAGTGAAGAGTGTTGTCTTTGCTGTATATGTCCATGCCATTTTTTGCCCAGTTTAATTACACAAGTTGAAGAGCAGCAGGAACAGAATTCCTGTTACAGCTACTAGTACAGAGCATGTACTTCATGAAAAATATATTCCTTTATATTATATGAAATGGCTTTATTATCTGATCCATACTGCATGGACTTTTCCAGCTAAGTATGAAAGTTACATCCAAATAGACTGACTTTCATCATTCTGTTATATTTGGTTCCAAATAAAGAATGTAAAATACATAGATCATTTTTAGAACTATGTAACTACCCAGTGGCACAAAAATACCAAACTCTAGCTTTATTCTCCTGCTGTGAACATGCTATTAATTTAACCTGGTTTCACCTACCAAATAATAGTAAGACTGTGTTGAATAATTTAAAAGGATATTTTAGGCACACTCAGCTCTCTAAGCCTATTCCAGCTCTTCTCTCTAGTAGTATTATGCAAAGTAAAAGATACAGAACAAACTCTGCATTTGGGTGCTGTTCTTATTCAGTGGTCACTTGTCACTGTAGTACCTTTCCAGTGATCACTACATTCAGTAGCTTTATTTCTTGTAATTATTTATCACTAGATCTAGACTAATTTTCATAGGCCATAATTTCTCAGCTGGATCCAACCCAGAGTTTACCTCTGGACATTACCTCTGAATATTTTTGTCTCTATACATTCAATTCAGCTTGTCTTTTAAATGTATGTACTGCTTCCTCTTTTAAAAGGGTGGGCCTTTTTTATTTATAAAACATTTTTGTTGAGTTTTTTTCTGTTTTAAAATAGACCAGTTTAAAAGTCCCAAGTGATTTTGGCTTTTTTTATCTAACACTGATTTCTGTTCAAAATAACAGAAGGAAAATTTCTCTACTTATTCATCCTTTCCAACAATACTTCAGAACATACCAAGTATTGTCCTTATTTTAAAGAGTCTCCATGACAAAGAGTAGTTTTATTTAAACAGGGTTTTAAACCCAAAGGATATTTCCTTCTAATTATAAAGTCATATTTGCTGGCCCAGCTGATGGCCAACAGCTGGTTAAACCTTGTTATTATATATATTTCAATAATAAAGGAATTCCAAATGTTGCAGTTCTAGGGCTGTAATTACACAAGGCTAAACAGTGAAAATACGTTGAGGGCTTCAAAAAAGTCATCCCACCAACTTCACAATTAATCCCATTTTTATTGTTTGCTGAACTACATGCGAATCTTTTCATTGCTATAAAGCTTACTTTTCAACAATACAGCTGCTTCAGTCACTGATTTGGCATGGCTCAAAAAGCTTCTTAGCATGGATATAATTACTACGTTTTGAAACTCTTGGGGGCTATTTAATGTGGAGCTTTAATAGCGTATCATACGACACATTGTTTGGTTCACTCGTGATTGGAAACGCTAAAAACCTGCATCAATGTTCACTTGTGACACAGTCCATCACCACCATCCCGAGAGCAAAATCCATGCAGGAAAAGTTACATTTCATCACCCTCTGCTCTGAAACAGGAGCAAAGCTGTCTTAGCATGGGAGTGAAGTCAGGCTTACCTAGCATGTTTGGGTTAGATTGTATTTTTAATACAAACTCCCAAGGCAATTACCTATTACATTTATTTTATTTATGTTACTGTGTAACTTGTTAGGGGTTTAGTGTAGTATTTATAGCTCAGGACTCCATTGCACTATTGCCACCTTGTTCTGAGGTTTTATAGGTAGAGAACTTGCAGTCTATATGGAAGACAAAAGTCCTATCAGAGAAAGGAGGAACCTTACTGCCAAAGTTAACCAGAATGAAAAAGACAATACACAGTACATGACTGCATAGCTAGACTTTAAGTTCAAGATGTTGCCCAAAGAAAGCCTCTCCCAAGATAATACAACTTCCATCCCAGAGACAAAAGAACAATGTCTTCAGTTCTCCACAGAATAAGATTATGAACTACCTCATGCCTCTTGGATGATAAATGATGCCAACAGACACAAACTAGCACCCATTCAAACAGCACACACGTTTGTGAACACCAGGTTATATTCCTTTACTCCACTCAAAGATACGGTACAGACAGTAGAATAAGAAGCCATAGCACTGGCACCACCTCCTCTTAGGCACCTGCTTGGAGACCCTGACTGCATTTTCCCTAAGGAAATAATCAAATGCCATGAAGGTACTCATCTCCCTTCAGTTCAAACAGGTGTAGTTTTTAAAAAAGAAGACAAACCACCCAGTCAGGTCCTTATCACCTATGTGGTTTAACTGCAAGTCTTCCTCTAACTCTGTCTTGAATTTTCAGCCCAGCAGCTCACTCTTTCTCCCTCAGCTGTACTCGTTAGGGGAACAGACCCACTCTGGGGAATGGTGCTGTACCAGACAGCCCTGTGGGATGGCAAATATGTGCTGATTCAGTAGGCAACTCATGTCCAGAAGAAGAAAATGTTTGATATGAATATATTCAAGGTTCTGTATCATCTGCTTGTTAATTATGTTTGCTGTTTTGGTAACAAGTCAGTAGGAAAAATTCAGTGAAGCAATTAAATAGCTCATTTGACAGTTCTAGAAACGATTTCCTTAAAGGCCTTTTCTTAATCTGATAAAGGAAGCAGCTGTCACACATTAGCATCTCTCTTCTGACCTTTCTTTTGACCAGTAAAAAAGACCTGCCTGTGATCCATAGTGTTTCATCAATCCACAGAAAGCACCAAGGAAAGAGATCCCCCATTCTCCCTTCGTATCCCTCCCTGCCCTCATTCAGCAGGAGAATTCTTTACATCCTTGGTACTGGTCTAAAGCTACATCAGTAAAACCCTACAGATTTAGATTTCTGGAAGAAACAGTGTGTCTTTCATGCACAAAAGTTCAAAAAGAACTACTGGTATTTAGTATTTGGCCCCTGTTTGAATGTATCTTTTCTGTCAGTCCTTCTTGTTGTTCCATCATGTCCTGAGACATACACCCTGGCAAAACTTGAAAGGCATCTTACCATAGTGAGGGATAATGCAGGATATCCAGGATCAAACATGATATTTTAAATATAGAATGTAGGAGAAATACTTGGCTGTTACTATTGTGCGTGTTCCCTAACTGCACGTGCAATGTATGTTTTTATGTAATTTTCCCAGGGGAAATTTCCTATACTTGGTCATTTCTTCTCAGCAAAATACCATTTAAGTGTTATTATTTAAAAGGGTCAAGCCCAAATATTTTGTATATACATTCATTTCTTATGCTATTGTTAATATGAATTAAGTTTATTTTGCAGTGTTAGGTTGTAAGGGGCCACATCAAAAGTTCTTTTGCTGTTAATGTCTCTTTTGCAGTTTTTCCAATTCATACAGCATTAATTAGCAGATACTTGCTTTTATGGGAGTAGATAGCTTTCATTCATATCCTGGGCTGCTTCATTAAGTTTCATGAGGCACTGGCAAATGCTTAAGAATTTCTTTCCAAAGAACCAAATTAAAACCATAGATCAGCAATTTCAAAAGAGATGAGACCTAAAAATGTTTTATTTTCAGTGCTCTGTTAAAACATTTTAAAATTAACCTGAAGGACTCGGACATTAGAGTGTTACCACAGTTCAACACATGGCAGTATACAGCCCACCTGCAGGACTTGTGTGAACTCTGAGCCTCTCAGAGCAGTAAAATAGGATAATTTTGCTCTAACACACTTTATTTTCTCAGTACTAAGAATATTTATGGTCCACAGATAACCTCATGTGTAAGAACTGAATTTTCTTAATGTAAAGGTGAACAGGATGTTTCAGATTAGATCCTTGAATGACTCAGGAAACTTTTCCAGTCTACCTTCCTCTGATTCAGGCCCCCTTCTTGTTGGTGACTGTGGGCTCACCCAGCTGATCAGTGAACAGTTAAACTGTTAAAAGATGAAGCTAAACTGTTTACATAAGTCAGAAACGAGACCTTGAAGTGACCATACAAGGTTCATATCTATATACAAACAGAAAGGAGCATATGGATTATTTTAAGCAAAGCTGGGCAGAAATCACCATGAAAGACAGAACCCCTGAGCTGCTTGGACACTTGAGTTATTTATTACACATCTTCATTTACTAACCTAACATTACTCTGGGACATGAGAAGGCCAGAGAAAGGTACATGAGTACATGATACTGCAAAACAGTCTGAAAGGAAAATTCAGAACTTTATTTAGACAAGTTGAACAGTCAGTTGAGTTCTGTTCTATCTGTGGCCTTGCATCACTGAGTTTCAGAAAGGATCATATGCAGGGAATAGTCATATATCAAATGTCCAAATTTGAGTGTTTCTGTGCTGTGGAAAATAGCTCTTTGTTCAGCCATTTCAGTCTATTGTAACTTAGACCTCAATTGGAACATTTCACCAAGCACTTGCCCCTCTCTAATCCATATTCTCAAAAGAACAATTTTTGCTGACAACCACCCAAGACCACTCAGACTGACCAAGCAGGCACACATGTGGTCCTTAGCTGCGATTAGATGTACAATTACTTATTTTTCCTGAATAAGCTTAGCTGAGGAATGACAAGACTTGTAAACCATGTCATACACAGAGAAATTTTCCCTGGGCCAAAAATTTCAGGATTTTTGCACATTGTTCCTAGCAAAAATTCAACATACAACCAAGATCCTCAGCTGGTGATTAATTTGTACAGTGGTCCTGTTCACTGCCCACGACTGAATTTAGATGCATCTGCATGCATCAGAGACTGCTAGAGAGACCTAGAAGGCTAGTAAAAACATTTCAACCAGTAGAAAAACATAACAGGGCAACAGAATTGCTTTTTAGCACAGGATTTGATTGGTTTTAGTTCAGCAGTTAAAAGAGAATTTGCTTAGACAAACGGCCATCACTGTGTGACTGATGGAGCAGAAGCAGGCAGAGAAACCACCAGAAGAAAACAAGTGACACAGATACTATGATTGTGTTCTTTGAAACTGTCCTCCTCAGAAGGACATGTAGGTATCCAGATGCAAGTGGTTTGAGAGAGAAGGGGAGAAGCTGAGAGGTTTGTGTCAGTCCAGCAGCTCAGCCCTCATGTACATTAACACTGCAGTAGTTTCCACGAGAGCAGTGGGGCTTTTCTGCCCCAGCACTGACACCAAGATTGAGCCACCTCTGCTTTGCTTTCCTCCTTTCTTAAGGTGTTTCTTTAGCTGCCATACTAAACATAAGATGCTTCATTTCTTTAATAAGGAAATAGAACAAATTCAGTGAACTAAGAGAATTACTAAGCCTTAAGCTGGCTCTCTTTTAAAGGTGTTTCTTGGTCACTGCCAGGCCTCAAACTTGCAGGTGTCCTGCATCTGTAATTTACCTTGCACTCTCTGTGAACCTGTCTGCAACACTTAGCTCTCCTTTGCTATGGGCAATATCAGTTAAAAAGGGAGAACCTCCAAATAGTACATTTTGAAAATAAATTCTCATAGGTCTGATGAAGATTTGCCTTACAAATAAAAGCTTTATAGTGAGCATTTACTTGGTTTACACCAGTGTTTTACTTAATTTTTAATGCCTTTTTATAGCAGTGACTAGAATTTACCTTAGATAAGGGTACCTCTGTATAGGAAATATTTTAATATTTTTACCAGTTTTTTTAATTTTCATAGAACATGTGTATATTGTAAGGCGAGAAATTCAACTTTGATGTAACAAGGGTATCACACAAGACCTATCTCTCCATTATAAGATTTTGTAGTCAGCCAGTCTAGTTCAATAATATGTTGGCCTTTGATTATAAATGTAAAAACGTGACAAAGGAGAATAGAATATTACCTACAGCTAATGCACATTGTAGCACAATATTCTCCATTGCTGCCTTAATCTCATAAAATGAAGTCATGTGTTTTTAATTTATATTCTAAAAAAACCAAAAATTCCAGAGTATCCTTTGGCTGCAGTTTTGTGTTGTTAGATGACTTAACATTAAACCAAATGTCTTAGTGTCCAGTAGATCTACTTCCAAAGCAAGAGAACACATTGCAGTTTTCAGGAATAAGTTTTCATAGGAGCTCAAAATTTGCCAATCGTAAAAATACTCTCCTCAAAGTGCCCCAGTGACCAAAAGTGTCCAAACACAGCTACCACATTTCCATGCCTGATTCCATGAATTGTGCAATCTGAATCTGCAGGTCCATTTGCCTTTTGTTTGTTTGTTTGGGGGGGGGGGGGGGGGGGTTAATTGTTTGG
>JAWWEU010000020.1:11274506-11410747 GCA_035583155.1 Acropternis orthonyx
CCCCAAAGTCGTTGGTGATCTCGGGGAAATGGCATTTCAAATTTTTTCCTTTTTTTTTTTTTTCCAAAGAGGGACACCTACATGCCCATATGTGTAATTAGAAACAATACATTTCTTATAAATATGGATATGGATGTGTGTGATGTGTGCTGGTTAACTATACTTAAAATGCTGATAAAGATGGTGAATGTAAAGTATTTGTCCTCATACCTCTGTCTTTCTGTGATCAGTGTAAATAAGAACTGTTTTAAGCTGTGCATTAATGTAACAGATTATCCCAATATTGTGTATAAAATTATTTAAATAAAATCTGACAAATATGCACATAAAAAAGGTATAAAGAAAAGTCTTATGTACCAAGAATTTACTCATGACAGTCAATTAAAAGGTGAAATGAAAGTTTTGCTTGTTGTCAATACTATTCCCTTCTAAAGCTTCACAGGGGCAGATGTTCCTTGGCTCAGCATTCTTCTCACCCCAGAGAGAATTGGTGGAACATTTGACTTCCAGGGACAGGAATTTTTGGAGCAGGATCACCTGAGAGCAGAGGGAAAGGGCCACTACAAGCCAGTCTTGAGCCAACTCCAAAGACTGGCAGAGAGCTGAAAACAAATCCCCAAAGGCAGGAAACCTATACAGCTCTCAGCCTTCAGGGGGTCATTCACATCCCGCTGGTGTCCAATAGGAGCAGTGGGAAGATTAATTTCCACATTTGAACTCCTATCAGAAACACAATCACAGTAATGCAATGTGAACCACACACTGAAAGAATCCAGACCTTTTAGGAATATGACTCAAAATGCACAGCACAGAAGCTCTAATTCCCCAAGGCTACATTGTTTTCCTTTTTTACAGGCAAATCCTTTTGCCTCATTCATTTTGCCCTAAGTAGTAGTAGCCATAAGCACATTATTCTTGGTTTACAGATCATCCAGGAAAAGGCTCTTATCCAGCATGAAGGAAGAATAGATAATTATTTTTATTATTTAACTACAACTTACACCATTTTCTTCTATTTCCATGTGGAACATCATAAAATTATGAGAAGCACTGTTTCCAAAGGTACATTTTCTTAGGCACTCTCACTCGTCTACATACAAATTTCATACCTGGCATGTATTGAAGCTAATTGAACTTTCTTCAGTGCTTTTTTTTAAGCAAATCTCAACATTATTAAGGCACAGCCTTCAATTGTTTATATTTCTGTACTGGCTTTCAACTAAGGAAAAACAGGGATTAAATTATTTTAATACATCTGAAAAATTGAATAATGACATTCTTATATATCAGTTTTTAATAATGTCAAACACTTAAAACCACAAATTAAAAACTTTGAAAGAAATTTCTGTGAAACTTTAAAATCACTTTGCTGTTCAACAAAAATCTGTTCACCACATTTTAACTTTACCACTACATTCTCTCATCAAGTATCTTCACCAAGCTTCAGCCAATCGGTAAGTCTTTGAGACTCAGCATTAGCATATTATTATGGAAGTAAAACTAGGCAGGGATAACTTAAAATAAGGGAATAATTTTGTATTCCTGGAAATATTGAAATCAAGTTTCCTATCTTTTTTTGGATATCTATAGCGTTTCTGCTAAGATATTCCCCCAATTTACCCTAAAAGCAGGAATTTAAGTAGCAACCTCTTTCAACATCCAGAAGAGAAGAAGCAGGTTAGGTACTGGGTGCTGTTAGTGGTACCAACAACTGCATCAGCATCCCTGATTCTTCAGTATCTCTGACTCGTACAAGCAAACACGAAATTTCAATTTGCCTTCTTACCTAAGCTAATATTTATAACTTAAGTTAGCTTGAAATGCAGAAGCAAAACAAAAAATTACCTTTGAAAAGAAAATTGAATGCTGGAAAAAGTCAGAACACATCTGATTCTTTTGTCATTATAAAACAAAACAACAATGCTGCCAAAAAGATTAAATATTACACTTGGCTAAATGCAAAGAGAACAAAAAGAGAGAAATGCTATTATGTGTTTAAAAGTAGTAAACTAAGGTAGCAAGCACTTTTTAAAAAGAGTTCAGAGAAATCAGTTTGGCCTTTATGAAACTGAGTGCACTGTTATAACTGAAAGAGATCCAGAAGTGCCTCCTTTCATAATCCATCAATGTCTAATCCAACAATAAATCAAAAGCAATTCCTAGAGAACAGAAAGGCCCTTTGTTTCCTCAGCTGTAAAAACACTGATAATACTGCTTATCTCCATAAAGTTTTGAAAGATCTCAGACAGACCAGAGCAATGGTATTACACAAGTGAATTATTAGAACACTTCACTCCTACAATTGTTAAAACTTTTTAAAACCAAGAAAAAACAAACCAGGAAACCAGAATGTGATACCGTCTCCTATATTTTGGAAAGAAATTTGCTTTAATTTTGTTTCACTTCTGTATTGAAGATTTATTTTCAGTTAAGGACTTCAAGCCACTTGAATGACAGAAGCACTTTGCCTTTGAAAGGGTCTGTATTTTATGAGACTCTGAAAGCAGCTTGAGCAATCTTATCTGCCCCAACTCTCTGCTGCTGCCTGTTCCCTTTTCTCCCACTGCAGCCATCCCTGCTTCTCCCTCTCTCTCTCTCCTGTGTTCTTCAGTACTATCTTCAAGACCTATTAATTTCGTGGGGGTTTTGGTACCCTCCTGAAATGGCTCTTTGTGCCTTTATCTTCCTGATTCCTCATAAGAGCATGTTACTAGTGGCAGCTACACAAGTCCCAAGCAGACAAAGGTCCAGGTGCACAAGACACACTTTGGAGATGTCTTGGCCCACAATCACAGAAGTCCTCTCAGAGACTTCCCTCTCCAAGAAGGTTCTACGCACACACAACACACAGTTTCAGTAAGTTTCTGCCTAACTCAATACTGTGGATACCAGTCTGAGAGTCAAGAACTGAAGAACGCTGCCTCGGGAAGCCAAGACCCCTCACAGGTCCTGCCCTCAAACTTGGCCAAAGTTGCAAAAGAGTTAATTTCTCTGATAAGGCCAGCGACACACCTAGAAAACCAGTGTGTAATACAGACTCAGGAGAGAAAGGCAGTCACAACCCTTCAGTTAATGTAACCACTGCAGCTATCAAGCTATATTCTGCTATTTCTCATTATGCTTCTAGATGCAAAATGAGACATGAAAACTTGGATCAGGTATCCACCTATGTAAAGTGTTGTGAATTTAAAAGCTGAAATTAAATTTAGAAAAGGAGACTGACCATTATAATTTTCTCCTTTCATCATTATAATCTTTGCCTATGCTATCACAAGTCTAACCATTTCCCATAAAATTATCATCATACTTTTACTACCCGATTAATAATTCCTTAGCATGGCAGAACAGTCAGTGTCCACTATGCTCCTTCAGAATACAGGAATATCAACATACCATAAATGTATAGACCCAGGCAGCACATACATCCAATTATTGAGCATTTTCCACCAAATTATTCTCAGTAACAGAATATGTTTAAGCATTCTGAAGCACAGTTATCAAATTTCACAGTAACAGGGCAAAGAACTAATTCGGTCTTATAAGAAGCTCATTAGATTTTAATATCCACCTCAGCCAACAACAGAAATCAGAAGCTTGTTATGTCTTGCAAATCAAAGAAACATTAATACTAAGTATGTTTTCAAACATCCAAAGACACCGGAGTAACTCAAAGAGTCACAAGTAACGAAATCATTCTTTGTTGGCACATGCTCTATCAACTCATGTTCCAACAGAATGCCTAATCACTTTAAGGGAGTCCATCTCTTGAAAAGTATTTTAAAATCAGTGGATGATTTAATTTCAAGATCTTATCCTTACTGCACATGTTTAGATTTTCATGATACTGGCTGATCTTTTTCTGACCATTACATCTTAGACAATGCTAATTCACATTGGCTTGAGCAGAAATTAAGCCAAATACATCCAAAGACCCCTTGACATTCAAAACTGAGCTAGTCAATAACAGGAAAAATTACTGGCCAAAGGAAGACAAAGATAAATTATAAACCTCTTAAGTCTTCAAGAATTCTTACCTTTTTTTTTTTTTTGGACAAATATCAATGATATTTGAAATTCTTTGCAGATAAACTGCTCTATTTCTTTGCCCTTTTTTATTGTTATGGAAGAAAAACATTCAAAGTTATAGTTCAAATACTTAATAAAACTGTAGTTTTTTCAATGTATTTGGGGCTAGATGAACTTTACAGATACACAGCTGCATTACCCACTAGGAGTACAGAAAAGCTCAATGCTTCAGCACTGAATTTCAGTCATCCAAGTGCCACATTTTCTAAAGCAGTGAGTGTAATCTACTGTTCACAACTCTTTTTTCCTAGTACAGAGAATTAAGTCAAACTAACCCTATGTACTAAAACAGCGTCACTCCTCATGGTTTGCAATAAAGAATCAAAATAAGGCAATAATTTTCTTCATAGATGTCTACACAGTGTCTGTGGGAACATTTACACATATTAATTAACAGTTTTTCCACAATATATAAATCATCATCATTGAACCAAACTGGAAAGCAGAACACCCACATCTACTGGTCTTAATTTGTCCTTATCCATATAAGCAGACTAAAAGTTCAGCCACCCATTAATTATCTTTCTTCAGTGTCACACTAAAATCAAATTGTTAAGTTTACTGTCATTTCAGGCAAAATGTATGGTCAGGCAATTGATTTCAATTTCAGCAAGGATTTACTTCTCAAGTTACCCAGACAGGAATTGACTTTAGCCAAAATATATGACACTGCATACATTTTCAGAAGGCACCAGTGTTGGGGTTTTATTACTTTTAGTCACTGAGACTCAGAAAAAAGCAACATAATTTAAGATACTTACATAACACTGAAACATTTTAAAATGAAAATCCATTTTTTAATTTCCTTTCTTTCTGCCAAAGCAAGTAAACAATCAAGCAGGGAATACTGTTGGTCAATACCGTTTTTCTACAATTCCTGATCACAAATTTTCCATAGACAGGCTTGGGAAACACTTGAAGTTCAAGTTGTCTTCACTAAATGACACACAGTATCATTTCTGATAAATTCATGAGATTAATGTTCGGAATTAGGTTTTCAGTTTTATCCAAAAAAGCATTTGCTTTCCACAAATATCAGCATAATAATTATTGTTCCTACATATATTTCTGCAAGCAGTTATTTACTACAATATTAACCAATGTGAACAGAGAACAAAACTGTCATTTTGATCTAAGTGGTTATTCACTCATTATCTTTTCCATAAACTTTCCCAGACAACTACAGCAGAAATAAAGCACTTAGAATTTTTTCCTCTGCCAGAAATTAGAACTTTTTTGCCATCTCTATCACCTTTCAAAGAAGAGATGCTTAATGCTTCATTCCATGGTGCCCATGAAAGCAAATCTTTCAAGAAATTTGATATTTGGACATTGAACATGACCAGCAATTATCACAGTTACCACTATTCAGTTGCATAATTGCAAGTATAATACTCAATATTCCGCATTTTCACACATTTCTTCAATTTGGGAAATCAGTTTTCTGCCTGTTGTCTCTTGTCCTGTTGCTTGGCACTCCCAGCAGAGCCTGGTCCATCCTCCAACACCTCCCTTCAGACACTGACAGACATTGCTGAGGTTCCCTCTCACTCACCTCGTCAGGTACACTTAACTAAGGCTAATTCCTCCCTCCCAAGAAGGGAAGCTTATCCTAAACCAAGGCTTAAGGTAAATATGGGTGATTTGCTTGTAAACAAATACACACATATCTAAACTATTTCCTGACTTCTTTCCAGAACACACATTAAAGGAACCACAGACCAGAATTTTGAGCCTGAGGTGAAACAGACAACTGACTGCAAGACAATGGGGCTTGTCCCAGTTTTAGTTTCTAAAACTGACTGATTTTTCTGCCACCTACTGTCTTCATTAGAACTCTGGTCCTGAGAGTTCAACAACATTTAGTCTTCCATGTTCTGCTAAGAGGTCACTGACAGCTTTCCTTAAGCCTCTGCTTTCAAACCTTGAAGTTAATTAAACTTGACTGTAAAGAGTGTATTGATTGAACTTCACAGCCAATTTTTAATTCTGCCATCACGCAGCCTTTCACCACCAGTAATGACAAATCTGAAGGGGACAAAGGCATTTTATTGCTGCATGGTGAGAAACACAGATCACCAGGAGCTTCACAATGTCAAAGGAGAGCCCTCTAAATGAACACACGGCATTAATGAACTAAGGCCGTGCACACCTTGGCTCTGCCAGGTGACTCTAGCACTGTCCCCTACTAATGGTTGCTGCCGTGCCTCCTCAGTCACCTCGGATTTGCCAGCCATGCAACCCCTGTAGGGGTTTCCTAATCCTCTTGGTTCAAAACAATTGCAGTCAGCTGTGGTATTTGAACTACTTGTAGCTCATTTGGTCTAGGCCAGGTATTAGAGACTATGAGAGAAAGGGAAACTGCACTCTCTTTGAAATAGAATGAGGCATTAAGTTTTCCAGAAAACATTCCATCATCTAAGAAGACAGACATAAGAGTCTGTATTTGAAGACTATGACATTTGAATGTTAGAAAGAGATGACTTTATTTTATGTATTATCTAAATACTATATTTGTGTTCCTGTTTCTCTGTGCTTCAATGGCCCCATCCCTACTGGGATAGTAAATAAGGCTGAGAATTGACTGTGTAAGAACTCTGATTTCCCATTTTTGGAAAAGAACTGTTTTTCCATTTCTAGTTGTTTCATCTGAAACAATGGCTTGAGTGCCATTTGAGTGCCAGTGCAACCACCTAGATGTCCCTGAAATCAGCTCGGTTGGTTAGAGCATGGTGCTAATAACACCAAGGTCATGGCTCTGATCCCTAAAAGGGCCACTCATGAAAGAGCTGGACTCATGATCCTCGTGGGTCCCTTCCAACTCAGTGTAATTTATGATTCTATGAAAGGACAGAAGCCCACATAAGCCTTGCTCTAATTTAAAACACTTAAGCAGCTCAGGAATTCCAAGCTGTCTTTATATCACAATTTTGCTCTTTCTCTTTCTGTTAAGCATGTTACATGCACCTACTGAACTGACCCTGAGTCCCTTGAACTATCTTTGTTTTAAAATCTATTTAAAAATTAAACCTGAAAGATTAATCTCCCTCCTAGGCATATAGACTACTCTTTGTTATTCGAGAAGAAAATAACCTGTTTCCTACTCATCTGATTTGATGTTTTTGTCCTTGCAATATGCCAGTTCAGTAGTTCACATTTTCCATTGACTTTTCAATGGTTTCTGAAGCCCAAATGACATTACCCTTTAAGTACATGAGGTTGTTGTCATCAAGAAAGAGGTAGCACAGAAAAGTCACTGTATACAAAGCTGGGATACAATTAAGCAACTAAAAAGAAAAAAAAAAAAGAATAATGATCAGCCATTTCTGCTCCTATTCACCCTTTTCATGCAGAGCCTGGTTGGAGATACATCAGCTCTAACATTCCTCACAATACAAATTAAGATAGGAAGCAAGATCAGGTCAGAAAGAGTTCAATTCAGGCTTTATACAGTAGGTTGGGTTTTTATTTGGGGTTTTCTAGTTTGTTGCTTCAGTTTTTGTCCAGACATAGGAGTTCCCTGGATAACGAAACTTCAAAGACACCTTACCACCTCTTCTAGATGTTTTAGTCTAAGTAACAGCCTTTGAAATACCTTTTTAGGCATTACATATAGCCTGGCCCCCAAAGACTTCTGAAACATTTCAGTTTCCTATTTTAAACAAAAATATTTCATTTACCCCTAAGTTTTGTTTTAGTCTATGACAATAGAGTTATCACTGTGATTTTTCATCAGCCCCTATCAGCAATACCAGCTTGATTTCCAGGAATATCTTCAACACAGCTACATGTACTATAGCTACACCAGAACAGACTTTTCTGATTATTTTGTTAACAACCTCAGTCTCCATAAGATTAGAATTGACTAAATGAGGACCTCAATCTAACAAAAATGGCTTATGAGCTCAATATTTTGTAAAAGACAGACAGTATCTTTAGGCAAGAAGTTAGGGTTTCTGTCAAAAAAACTAAGCTAACTCTCGCAATATTTTGTTTCAGAAAATATTTCTTTACAAAGCAGGGGAGGGATTATTTACTACTTTGTTCTTCATAACTCCTTGATATAATTTCTGTAAAAATAGTCTTTTTATTTATTTTCAATAGCTAAGTTTTGCTCATATATTTGCTAAGACCAGAATATGTTTTACAGAATGAGTACAGAAGACAGACAAAGTGAGACAACTTTGACTGGCTCCTGACCTCCTTTAACTTATTCCCATTTCTGAGATAAATATGACATTATGACTACAAGGATGTTTATTAGATTGCACATACAAAACACTGTTCCACACAAGTTTTGATCCTGTACACACAATCAGTAAAATTTTTTTTGCTATTACCTTAATTGATTTTTCTGCTACTTGCATTGGTTTGAAACACCTCAGTACTCACAATGTAGGGCTGCATAGCCCTTATTCAAGCCTCTACCTGCTATATTTCCATTTTGAGTCAAAATCATAAATAAGAGTTCCACAGAAATCAGACTTTCCCAAAGAATTCCTTTATTTGTGATATATTCTTTTCTCTATTTCTGGTACTCAACACTTTTTGTATGTAAGTAGAAGAAGCTAGAACAAACACACCAGGATGGTATCAAAGTATTTAAAATTCAATTATTGTGAGAAATAGCTCTATTAAATTTTCAGAAACAGCAAAAAGCTGTGAAGCAAAGAACTTGATAAGAGCACGTGCCGGGTGTCTCAGCCTGTGGGAGGGTCTGAGCACCACCGAGGGTTGGGGATCACACCTTTCATGGTCTCTGACATTGGCATGGCCAGCCCCTCTTGGAAGCCAACCCCTCCCAGGTCGGGATTCATTCCCTTTCCTTAAAAGGTGAGAATTCATGGATAATTGGGTTTTATTGGCTGCTGAAGGCCCAGGGAAGACTGCTCCTCTCTGGGGAGTGTGCCCCTTCTTGTAGGCAAATCCTCCCTGAGCCCACCACTTAGAAGGAGGAGCTGTGGGTGCTTAAATCCCATTGGTCACTTTTAGGCAGGAAAAACTGTTAAGGCTGTACCCGAAATATCTTCCCTGAAAGGAACGGCTGTGAACGTCCAACTCCCACTGACTGCCTTAAGGCAAGAGAGGCAGTTCTGCCCTGCTCAAATTTACTGAGTGGCCCAAGGCAGGTTTTGAAATCTAAAGTTTTGCATGTCTATGAATCCCTATCCCGGCCGCCAAGGTCCCTTCCCTTGGCAGTGGGTCCAGACAGGACCCTTTGCCCCACGTGCTTTCTGTTTCACCTGTATTTTAGTCCCAACAACCCACAAACTTCCCATCCACAGGAAGATCCTTTGGTAACTTACACACACAAAATGGCCTCTTAGGCAACTCGACACAAAACAGTTCCTGGATAACATAACACGAACTGGCTCCCAGGTGTCTTGCTTGTCCAACTTTAAATTGCTTGTAATAAAACCAGTTTTCTTATTTCCTACATGACCACTCAGAATTTCTTAACTTCCAACACAGAAATAATAAAAACCCGACATGAACATTAAAAATTAGAAAAATATCACTTAGAATTATTCAAGAGGTTTCAAAGATCTGCAGTTTTAGTATAATTCATCTTCAATAACGATCATATGCTTGAGTAAATCTGGCTTTTCAACAGTTCTTTAGCCAGCTGATTTCCTTCCAAACACCTGATGCTATCTGATGTGACAAAAGGTCAAACTTACAAAATTCCTTAAAATTTATTTAAATAATAAAAGTCAGTAAACTGCCCAGAAACCACAGCATAATTGCTGTGACTACAACACTTTAATCCAATTCAAGAGGGAAAAAAGAACTTTGGTTAGCTGTCTGGTATCAAACACATTCAGACAATTTGGACTCTAATCGAATTCACAAAACATTAATCTGTCTGGTTCCTGATCTAAAAGCTACCATTTTCAAAAACCAGCATCTGATCTTATTTAAATGTTTTCAAGATGTATAAAAACATGTAAAACATCTCCCAACAGGAAAAACTATGTGCAATCACACTATTTTGACCCTTTTTACAAGTCCTTCCCATGGTTTATAAATATTAAACATTAAATACCATCCCAAATATAAGGTACTTAAGAAATACTCAAGAAAGAAAAGTAATTCCTGATGCTAAAGTCTCTGCACTATTTTGCTATATATAGTCATTATTACAGATTGTACACATGCATACAACACACAGAAAACAAGAATAGCCTGATGTCAAGCAATGCACTATGCTGATTTAGAGAAAGCTTCTTTATGAGAGGACTTCCATAAAAAAGGAACTTTGTAAATAACTCTCAGCTGCTGCTCCAGCTATCTCCAGCTCCCAGGAAACACTTTATTCCAATCCTGTCCCTATTGTGATTCAAGTATGTAGAGTTATAAATTCCTCATTAATTCTTGTTTATGTATGCTCTGTGCCCAACCAGTGGCAATTAGATTGATAGATGTTTATGCCAAGAGAAAATTCTTATATTAAACCTGACTATAATAAACTATAAACTCAAATCCACTGACCCTAGCTAGTATAATCCCTAGGGAGGGCACTTCCATTACTTCCAAAAGTTTCCATAATACTTCCATATACTGTCAACTCACAAACACACCCCCATTCACCTGTGCGACCATACCCAGAGCCCAGCAAAGGCATTCAGAAAATCTGCAGAAAACTCTCAGACTCGGCCATTCTGATGTTGTCACAAAGCCAAATAAAATGAGGGTAGAGGAAATGCAGGGAAACACCTTGCATGAATATCCACTGAAATTCAACATGAAATTTTGAACTTAGAAGCCTCTGCAAACACGAAAGCTGTTATTTTTTATGGCTCAAACACTGAAAGAAACTCTTGAGGGCCAAATTTCCATTCTGTCAATAGCATATGTTAAACTGCTAAAGAATAATTTAGGACCACAAAGCTGTGCAACTGCACACCCTCTTAAAAGTGAACTTACAAGCTTGGATGACAATGTTGCCTTCACTGGGTTTTGTGTCACTTATTACATTAAGCCATAGAAAAAGCAGATATCTAATATATTACTGAAAGCAGTGTGATCACAACCTTCTGCAGGCAGGCACAGAAGGTGAGGTGCAGGGAACACTGCTCCAAGATCGTTCAGTGCAAGCCAAACATACCAGGAGATACAAACAGGAAATGTGCGAAAAGCACGATCCTGAGCAGAATTTAAATACGAATGTAGACACATTTAGACTTTATCTGCAGTCAGTACAAAAAGGCATCACCAGACAGCACTAAAGATTCAGAACTTGAATAGGTTTAATTGCTTTCTGGAATCTTTGCTCTTCATCAACTAGTTCCTTTAATTATGAGTCTCAGTTATGGTATGATAGGTTCCCATTTTGTATGGAATAGCATCCCAACTGACCCACCCAATTTTACTTTCCTCAACATCAACTCTCTTGAAAAAGCAGGATGTGGTGACAAGCACTGATTGCATATATCTTCTGATAGGGACAGTCTGAAAACAGTACTCCTGAGTGACACAGATAAATAAACATACATTTGCATTAAGCGTTCCAAAGAATAAAAAAAAATCTGCAGGAAAGCATAACGAGAAAACTTCAAAACAATAACTGGATTCAAGGATTTTATCTGTTTAACAGAAATGTCATACCAGGAATAAAGAGAGGGGTGGAGGGTTTGTTTTATAACCCACTAACAGCTTGACAGCTGTGTTTTACAGCCTAATAAATGAAGCTGATGAGCAGAGCTTCCAACAATTCATGATGATTTTTCTATTAACTCTGAAGAACTTCAGACATTGTTCTGATTAGTTGTTTTGTTTAAATCTTATGAATTATTTTACACAAATACATGAAAAAAGCATCAATTCAAGAACACAGCGAATGAATTTCTGAACTCCAGAAATTACTAGTTACTGTTGGAATTTCACATAAAATGTGGCTGTATTTTGCATCCTGTTCTATTTTAAAATAGTAAACAAACTTGTACTGTTAGCTTGTCAGTTGAGGTAGTAGAACAGCATCTCTGCTTTATTCCATGTTTCTCTCAGCTACAGTAGAGACCTTGGTCCAAAATAAGTGAAAATGGTTTCAAAAATTTTTCAGGAAACCACCTAGACCACCTTACTTTTTCTCAAAGAGATATGACCCTGCAAGAGAAAGCAACTCCTCTTGTGATCTCACTTGAACCAAACTAAAAGCACATATAAACTCCCAGAAAATGTCTTCAGGTCTACACCAGCATCAGGTCATTGACAGATAATTGTGGTAACAAGTTAACAAGTCAACAAGTCGATGTTGTTACTACTGTTGGCTTTTGGGGGTTCCCCCCCCGCTTTTTTTTTTTTTTATCCAGAACAGCATTATTAGAATTCTAAAAGGAAAATTTCTTTCTCCATCTTAGTAATATTAGACTGCATTCTGTAAGAAAAAAGCCTCAACCACTTATAAATCTACATACTGTGCAATATATTTTCTATAAATAGCAGTTTTCTTGTCAAATAGCTCTCAAAATTTATTACCAAAACATTATTAATTGTTCCCAAGTCAACAGATGAAAATGTTTAAAGAGTTTAGAAACACAGAAAGAAAATGTACTCCTGCTATACATGGGCAAAGAATTTCAAGCCTCTGAGCTGGCAAGCAAATCCGAAGCACAAGAACAACAATAACCTGTAAAACAAAATGACCACCCTCTTCTGGATAAATAAAACTTGTACACAGACATGAAGACAACTGAATACCAAGGGCTATGTTGAGCTGCAGAATGGTTTTACTGCCCCAAAAAGGAGCCCAGGCAGTAATCCTGTCCTTGAAATCAGACACCTCACAAGCTCTTGTGGGGCATAACTAACTGGCTAGAAGGAGGAAAAGCACTAACTTCAGGACTGCTACTAAAACCAGTCTTACAACACATATATTGCTTTATGTTGATGTACAACATACACAAATATCATCTCTTTTGCCTCCTAAGACACGGTGCCACAGATGCTCAAGAAACATCCACATGGCAAAAATTATGCAAGAGGCAACTGTACTTCAACTCATACATCCTCTTCTCCATGTTTTCCTACCTATATGTAAGCCAGGCCATATGTCATTTCTTATTCTATTTTCAAAATTCTAAAGCTTTGCAGCTGCACCACAGAGGAGGATTTCCAAAAGAAAAATCATTGCTGGAGAAGTTGGTGTTCGTCCTCAGGGTAAGTTGATAGACACATGCTTTTGGTGCATAATGTGACAGTAAACAAAGCCTGCTCTATATATTTTCTGGCTCACAGACAAATACCATGCAATTAAATGTCAAATTAACTTGTGCAGCAACTGCTAATAGTTTTCACATATTTGGAAAATAGAGCAATTGTTGTCTGTTACAAACTATTTAAGGCTGACTCATTGTCAGGGTTTCTAAGCACCATAGGGCTCCACAGCTTTTTGTGACACTGCCTGGCTTTCGTAAAAATAACACCAAAAAAAATTTTAGGAGTAATGATAAACAAGCTTGACGTGACCTACTGGGGCTCTTGATTACAAAACTATTTAGACAATAATATGTAGAGGCAGAGTAGAGCTCTTGAGCAATAAAAAATTAAGTACTTTTAGCCTCAGGAAGCACTTCTTGCTAGCATATTCCACCCATACTAAAATTGGGATTAGATAAAACTCTGAAATATCTAACAGTACAAAGATTTTTTTTTTCATTAACACAAAATAAGTATTATGCAAAGTTTAATTCACATCACCACTGTCAAAAATGTTACCTGAAGTACATTCAGACTTACGGTATAGGTTTAGGTAATCCTGCCATGCCTTATTCTTGTCCTATAAAGCAAACGTGGTATTTCATTCCCTCAGAGAAATCAGCTTATTCATAGAGGTTCTACAAAAGCTCCAAAGAAAAAACAGAATTTGATACAATTTCTTAGCTTTTCTGATTAATACACCGTACACAGCTGCTATTCTTGATTCATTTCAGTTGTAGCCTTCTACTCGGCTAATACTGGTTTTCTCTCACATACAACTGAAGATGATAAACAATATTTTCCATACATTTGCAAATATATTAACCTATAATAAGTTAGTTAAGCTCATTCAAATTCCAAAGAATATAAAGGAACAGAATGTACACAAGTTGATATCTCTGAACTTAGAGTTGTTCAGTAAAGAATCAGTGTCTATAACCCCACCCAGATCTACCATTCCTGCATCACAGCAGTTTCCTCTTCTGCACACAAGTCTTAATTGTTTACTCTTGTCCCTTGGTGGGCCTGAAACAGGGTAGAGTTTAATTTACTTAAAACACAGAACTATAAACTGTTTGCAGTGATTCAGACATGTCACTTCTATCCATGAGGTACAAAATGTGTGTGTGTACAAATAAATAATTCTTTTGTTGAAAGCTGCCATAAAGACACACCACTTGGTGTTGACCAGAATGGCAGCTCTTGTTGAAGTAAACAGAGCTGAGAATAGGCCATGAGATTTAAAAACTATTAAATCCTATTAATCTACCTCTTTAATAAAACTCATTAGTTACACAGAAATTAATTCTGTGCTGAGTGTTCCTGTGGGCTGATGTAACTCACTGACTTCAAGGAAGTCACCTCGTGGATGAATTTGCCTCTCAGTTACACTGAGGATCTCAATCTCTGATAAAGTTTATCTGTCAGTGTGGAGCTGAACAGGAGGACTGGGTCAATAACAAGCTATCTCCTAACTTAAACTGTGGTAACAACTCATCTGGTCTAAGCAGGGCCTCAGAAAATGTTGCCACAAACTTCACTGTCAGAGCTGCTAAAAAAAACTGTGTGTGTCAGAACTCAAATGAGTTCTGACATTTTAAATGCCCCTTACAATTCAGCAGATAATTTTGTATATACACACACACACACTCTTTTACAAGCCTTAACTCCCAACTTCCAATTCTTCACTATGCCTTCTCTGCCAGCTCTGATGGCCACCTACGTATCAGTTTACACAAAAGATTATTTTCCTATCTTACCAGTGCCTTTCTCCTCGTGGATTATTCAAAAGCCCTCCTCTGCCCAGAAATTCTGACATCCTTTATAGGTTGGAAACAAGGCATCTTCAGGAAAATAAGACTAGACCAGGATCATTCTATTCAAGGTTAAACCTGACCCCTCTAATATTGCAAGTGAGATGCAAAGGCCAAAAGCATGAGGAAACCACATTGCCATCATCTCAAAAGTTTAATGTGGTTTGATTCAGACCAGTCAAGGTCCTCTTATTTAGATAAGGGACACTCTGGCATCCAAGTCAAGACCTCAGTCAAACAAGAAAGCTTCCAATCCAGTCTATTTTAAAACTATTAGAGCAAAAGGTACATTTGAGCCAAAGCAGGAACAGTAGATATTCCTGCAGGGCTCTGGATAAAATGATTACTCAAAGAACATGTGACTTCAAAACAAAGTTGTACTTACTACCAGACAGGCCACAACTTTGCTGCTTGTTCACTCAACTAATAAGACCCTTTTACATCATGATGGAAGGACACTGAACTTTCATACAGGCAAAGAACAGTAGACACAATAGACTAAATGGGAGTGGGAACTGAAGTAACAGCTATGATCCACCTCACCTAACTTTTTTCCTCCAGTGTTAGAAAGATCCACAACATCTGTGTCTGGAAAGCAAGGGTGAATCAAAGACTGGCTTACTAAGAATTGTCAGTTTCCTATTCTCTCTACATCTATTCACTACCAGGGCAAGTAGTTAAAGCAAATACCAGACACCTATCAGCACACTTAAGATGGTTGTGAGAGAACATCAACAAGCAAGGAAATTTCAGAGACCTTGCTACAGCTATTTCCCCCATCCTCAACATAATGAAGTCTTTACTACTAAATATGTATTTTATATATCAGACAAATTCTCATATGTTAGCAGGAATGTTGTCATATGTTGTTAGCAGGAAAAGAAGCCACAGCACCAGTCACACAAATGTAATATTCAGCTTTGAAAAAATCTTTTAACACTGCATCCATAAAGGTAGGCAAAATCTAATCAACTGATATCCTAACACATGACATTTTTAAATGGATAACAAACCACATCCTTCAAATATTTTGGGTGGTTTTTTTTTTTTTAGTCAAGAAAGCCTTATTTATTCTTAAACCCTAGTTTTAACATTTTAATATGGAGATAAACACTTTTGCACCAAAGCAACATGATGGCTATAAAAATGGACACAAAACTAACCAAAATCCTTCTTATTTCAGGCTGATTTTGTTCAAACTGAAGGCAAAAGAACGAATAACACAAAAAGATATGGGTTTAAACAAGACAGAAGTGTGCCAGAAATGAAAACTCTTTTTCAACACTCAATTCCCTCATACCAAACTTTCCTCAGTTTTGAGTCTTCGCAAGTGGAGTTTGGCCCTGGAGGTTTTGGTCTAGATTAGGCTTTTGGAAAATATGAGCAAGAAGAATCCATTACAGCTGCTGTATTCACACCTTTCTTGCTGGGGGAATAGACTGAGTCTCCCTTTTCCCTGTCATCAGTAGGTCATGTAGGTGTTAATCTCATCAGAAACTCTGCTTCCAGGGTTTTTTCCCCCCTCTCCTTCTAGATTTTACAAACAACGATAAAAAAAGAAACTTGCCTGTGTGATCCACTGTAGCAGTAGCAATAATCTTCCAGCATTAACTCCTTACTGAAAACCGTTTCACATCTAAGAGATTACCATAAAAGGACACCATTTTAGCCCCTGTGCATTACTGAGAAATCATTGTACTATTTGCAGGATCCTGCAGGAAGATAATAGCTCATTAAAAGCAAGAAAGCCAGAGAACAAGCTTATCTACCAATTGCAAAAGTCATCATAGGGCATACGAGGTCAGCTTAAACCCTTATGCCATGTGTCTCACAGCATTAATCTTTCCATGACACATACTGAAGCTGCTGGGAAAACCTGCAGGCACCACAACATCTCCAGCAGCCTTTCAGGGCCACTGACACAGCACAATTAATCAGCACATGCATAAGTGTGTTCCACAGAAGTTACTTGACTCCATCTATATCTATTCCCCTTATAACCACAAGGCCCTCACACCTACAGGGCAGCACAGCTGCATTGGCTTCCCAGCAGTTTGGAAAGGTGAGGGATCACATGGTCAGGGGAGAAACAGCCAGAATAGATTCAGTCACAGCTGTTTCTTTGAGAAATGGGTTTGAATGACCTTTCCCTCATGACATTGCACACAGAGATGGCCCCTTGCTCATGCATGAGTGTCTCTGCCAGCTCCTCTGATCCCCACAGGCAGTGCAGAAGGCAAAGCCACAAGCTCTTTTTTTCCCCTTAAAGAAAGAGACAGACCAATTGAGTTTGCCAGACAGACACAGAAGTTACACAGCTTTCACTTCAGGAGTCCTATGACCAGTTACTTAAAAATTCAAATGGAACTAGAACTATGACATGGCACAAGAGCGTATCTACAGGCTTTTAAGATTATTTTAGAGCCAGAGGACATAGTGTTTACTGTTGCATGGAAGGGTTAGGGGAGGTACAAACCCAGCTTCCATTCTCTTCTGAAGAAATTAGAGAATGGATGTCAAGATCTGTTTCTGATGCCTTCCACTGATTCCACTCAGAGAGGTGGCTCACCTTCCATTTGCACTTTACCCTGCACATCCAGAGGGCCAAATCAGAGTCATCTGCTGTTCTCATTTAACACCCACACAGATATTGCCAACAGTTTCTTCTGAAGAAGCTGGGACACTGCTGCATCACTTCAGCTCTCACCTGACTTTCCTCAGTCTTTTCAAGATGTGTGCACAAATACCAGCTATTTGCCTACTGCTATACTAACTTTGTTTTCCCACTAAGATCTCTCCATTATATTTTCCTTCTCATCTACCACATCCTGCCACACATAGACCCTTCTGTTTTGCCAATCACTTTTAGCACACTTGAATATTCCAGGACTTTTTATCACAACTTCATAGATTCATCCTCCCTGTATTCTCCCTGTCTCAGGACAACAATTCTGCAAGGGAGTACTTTCCCAATGAGATCATTTAGCAGGACCTACAGGGCATACCTAGTTTTGATCCCACTTACAGCAAGCTTCATACCACTGAACACAGGATTTCAGTCATCAATGGAAGACATTTCATACTGGACTTTGAAAAGCAAGGAACTGCAAATCTTTTTATATAGTTAGCACTGGGAACCAGCTACATGGCCATTTGTAATAGTACAGCTTCCTAGCCCAACAATAGCAAAGAAATTATGCCAAGCCAAAGATTTTAAACTCTTATCTTGTAACTTAGCAGACAAAACCAAAAAATCTTCAGAACACAGATATCCATCTATGGATCAAAGTTTGGTAAATGCTGCTTTAAAAATATTCTCACAGCTGAGTCAGAGATAATAGCCTTTCATGTAGTGTCTCTTAACTCATAAAAGATTATTTGAAGTACTATGCCTATAAATGTGCACATATATCTTATTAATGCCAACTGAAAGCATATTTGTGGAATACAGAACAGATACTTGAATCTTGAATCAAAATTACAAGTCATATATTTAATAAGCTCATTAAAAAGAAAAATCTTAATGCACTTACTTTAGCAGAACAGGAAAGACAGAAAGAAAATACCAAACCGGGTTTTGGTAAGATCTCTCATGGTAGATAACAGCTCTCCATGTCCGGATAAGACCACAATAAAGTAAGCCAAACTCTTTCTTCCCCTTTTCACTTTTTACTCAATCCTCACACACATGACAGCAATTGATACTCTGCAGGGGCAAAATCCTCAAATTATTAATTTTATTAAACATTCTGCCATAGACCATGCTTTTGTGTTGAGTAGAATGTTTGGCCCTGATAAAGAAAAGAAACAAAGATCTCAAGGAAATGGATGGTACTGCTCAGACTAACCCAGTCTTTAGAAGTACATTTCTTCCCTTTTCCTTAGCAGCTCCTCTGTGTGAAAGCGACAGAAGTGAGGAGACTGAATGAATCTTCCATGACACTGAATACATTTAGGTTTCCTGGAATCAAGGAACTGGTTAGACACTTTGGGTTACAGGTGCTTCTGCTGAGTCTGAGTAGGAAAGCAGACAGCTTGGCTGCTGCCCTAGAATCTTTCCTTCCACTGCTAACAGCATTTAAGTAGTAAAACTAAAACATCATATTTATTTCCATCATTCACACACCTTTCATTTCAAGGTGTTGGTGCAATATTTAAGATATGCAACGAGCTGATATGCCATGAAATAGAAACTATTATAAATTCTTCTGTTCATGGAATTGGATACGGCTGACATAGGCCCCTAACTGAGCAGCGTGGACCTCGAAGGGAAAAAGAACATCATCTGAAATTTCATGGGGAATTTCCTTCTCAAGACTGAAATATTGCAAGATCCAATATAAACCCATCAGTAGAGCACAGTTAAAGAATCTTACTCATCTCTGCAGGAACAGAAGCCAGAAAATTCCTACTACATATTCTACTTAAAGGAAGCAAATTAGTTAGTTTGGCAGTGTCTCATTCAGGACTCCCAATGCCTTCGCCAAGCCCTGAATAAACTCTAAAGTATAACTAAAGAGATAAAATCTCCAGAACACATTTGTTTTTGTTTTTTAAGAAAGCACATTTAAGAAAAAAACACAAACTTAGCATTTTGGAAGTTATGAGAGGAATCTAATTGTTTTCTTAGACGAGTTCTAATCGATGAACTTTAATAGGTACTTTTCAAATAGAGACAGTTGTCATTATGAGCTTTTGCCAAGCTCCAATGATAAATTTTTGTATTAAAAAACTGTCATGCAATCTGTTCAACACTATGGCATAAGGTCACAAAGTACTTTTATAAATAGCAGTAATAGTTTATGCTGTTTCTTTTATGAAGAAAGCCAAGAACAGCAACAGCCAAAATACACTATGCATTCAGAGAAATTCCTCATTCTACAGAAAAAGCTGCAACCCAGAAAAGCTTTATGGAGAACAAGTGTATTTTGGCAAGCCATGATGTGCAGTTTTCTTATGCCAAAAGGTTTTCACAGTACTTTGCTTCGCTTCCCCATATGAAGCTGGGGATGGGGATTCCTTTTACTGTGCATATGGTGCAGACATGAAAATCACAGATCCTCACACCAGACATTTCTCTTTGTTGAGCTAAAACGAGCACTCAGGTGCCCATAAGACACTGCAGAAACTATATTAGAAGGATAAGCAAAACAAGTATATGTACTGGAAGTGAGAATGGCACCAAATTATTTGTTTGGTTTAGTGTCTAACACAGAAGTGTTATTTCAGTGTAATTTACATTAAAAATTTTAGTGCAAACACATTTCAGTATAAACCCTTCACTAGTGGTCATAAAACACTGAATAACTGAGTATAGATTAAGTTCTCAACAGGGAAAACACAACTGTTGTCTTTAAAATAGTTTTGGAAGCCTCTGCAGTCTCTACAAATGCCATAAAAATTAATTTCTTCCTAACACTGACTTCAATAGTTTTTTTTTTAAAAAAAAAAAAAGGTTATTACTTAACTTCTTAAACCTTGAAAACTAAGGCACAGAGAGGAAAGACATTTGCAAAAGGCACCCAGCCAGCCATATTCAGGAAGCAATGAGATCGCTCAAGGCTCAGCCTACTACTTTTGACCATTAAATAAAGGTTTTCATGCACATCAAATTTTCATAGAGGAAATAAAAAAGAAAAGAAAAAATTACCTCTTGCTCAGTTTTTCTTCCTGCCCAGAGCAAAATGCAAATGTAAGCATAGGAAATAAGTGCCCATCTTTGCCTGACCTTGTTTCACACACACTGTAACCATCAAAATTAAGAGCTCTGTTTCCCCAACAGCTGTAGTCCCAAAAGAGGATGCCACTTTTCAAAGATGACCACACTGCCAATAATTTGCTAGAAGAATTTAAGTACGGCATTTAAAGCAAATAAAAGCTCAAATGGTCACTATTAAAATGTCAGAACTCCTTTGGTAAACACTGAAACTGTTGACATTTTAAATGTCAACTATTTTATATTTCCACACTATTGCAGAAGCCCTTTATCATTTAAAAGGCACTGTCAATTTTTTTCAACTCCTTGTTTGTGGAATTTCTTTGTAGTTTCCATCAGTTCATTCAAGACAACATTATGTCTAATTTAATTCCAGCACATATGTCCCAAACATAGGTTGTTCCATTTTCCCTTTTATGGTAGCCAGACCAGAACAAGTCAAAGCCTTTCTGGTACCTCTCCTTACAGTGTCATCGGTTACCTTCTTTCTGTCTAGAACACATCATTGCTAATATGCAGAATTCCAACTGTGCATGACCAATGCCAAGCTGGTAGTAGTCTCACCACCAACTCCTGTGCAATGATATTTCCAAAAGGATTAATTCCAAACTCAGCCTGTTTTCTTTCAGATCACATTAATGGGAGAGACAGAACAATGTTGACTATGCCTGAAAACTGCACTACTCTAAAGAACACGATTTGGAAAATACCAACACAGAACTCTTGGGAATAGTACATAAATTAATTCTTGTGGACATAGAGGTTCCAACGCTAGGAACTGTTCTGCACAAGCAGCTTTCCTGCATACATTCTCTGGACTAGAAGGAAGTCCATAGGCCTTCAAGGAGAAGACTGCTCAAACCAAGTCACAGTAGTGTTACTATACTACTTCAAATAAAGGCTCTGGAATGAACAGAGCTAGTAAAGAAGCTTGTTATCTCTGCATCCTTGTTCAGTCTTCATAGCCTGTATTCTCAACTACTTTGGAATACACTAGAAAGTGTGTCAGTGACTGGGTGACTATAGCTGGTCACTGCAGTGACTGAGTACATGTATTGATGACCATGAATGAAAACCTTCAATTTTAGCAATCCACTTTACATTTCGTGTACACTTTCAAACATACAACCTGTGAATCCTGTTGTGGCACATGGTCATTTCTGGTCTTTTTTAAAGCATGCTAGATTGTATTCAAACTGTGGAAGGCCAGAAATAGACCTCTTCCAGCAGACAAAATTCAAAAGATCACAGAAGGGTTTGGGTTGGAAGGGATCTTTAAAGCTCCTCTAGTTCCAAGTCCCCTGTAATGGCAGGAACATCATCATCTAGATCAGGTTGTTCAGAGCCCCATCCAACCTGACACTGAATTTTTCCAGCTACAACCTCTCTGAACAATCTGTAAAGACCCCTTTATGCAAGTCAGAAGGCACTTCACACTTTTCCTCTGTGACAAGCAGCAATGGTTAATTCCTAAAAAGCTTTCTGTAAGGAAGACAACACAAGTATAGGTCTTATATACTTTTTGTTAAACCTTTAAGAAATTGTCATTGAACCTCTTTGAGGCCAACTGGTACCCATCACAGAGAAATGTACCAAGAGATACAGGGTCCTGGGACTATTTTGCACACTCCTGTAGTCAAAATTTGAGCTTTACTGAACTAGCAGAATCTCATTAATAATTTTTGGTTAAAGTCAAACAAGGGAACAGTATGCATGTCTTAATTATTCAAGGAGCCATACTGCCACACGCAACAGCATCAGCCACCTCAATGGCCACCACCTCTGGTCAGCATGAAATACAACGCAACACAAAGCTCAAGCAGAGACCAAACACGCACAGTCTGGCCACATTTGTTACTGCATATGATAAGGTCTAAAGCAAGTGAAAGGTTATATTCTTGAACTTACAGTGCCAGACAGGCACCAGATCTCATATCACCATCTCTCCCTATAATCTGCAAATTACTATAAGAGGAGAGCTTTCCAGTAGGCCAGTTTCCACATAGGAGCTTCCATTTTAAGAGGACAGATTTTTCAAGAGATCTTAAACATGATTAGATGCTCAAAACCTCTGATTGTTGATCATGAATAAAATTAAATACCATCTCCCTGTTATAATACCATGTCCCTGCCAGGTCTGGTCTGTCATAATGCTTAATGCTGTAAACTTCAAATGTTCTCATTACGCATTTGTAGCTTTGCATAATACAATGGAACTAAGATTTATTAGGGCTTCTAGCCCTAATAATACAGAGAAAACTAAGACAGATTCCAAATAAACTCCCTTTCCCCCCTTCAAGTGGCTCTTTTACTTCACTTACTGACAATACAACCCCAGGAGAGAGGTAACAGACAAAGGAGAACAAACACAAAAATATTTGCCTTGCTCTTTCAAAGCAGTAACCAGTGTCCCACTGTTTTCATAATCTTTGCTATGTCAAAGGCCACTTATGTTTAACTAATTAAAAATAAAGCCAAGAAAGAACAAACCAGCAGGGTAAAAGAAAATGAGAAAAATAAAATAGACTTGGGAAGTACAAACAAAATGGAGTAAATGTGAAAAAGGAAAGGGCTAACATGACTCAACAGTAGAACTCCCAGATGGTCTAGAGAGACATTTTTGGATATAAACGTATGAATGAAATCACATTAAGCAAATACTACCCTTGACATTTTTCACTCATCATTTTACACCTTTTTCCTGGAATTTTCCATCGCAGCTATACTTCAGTCTGCAGCCAAAGCCTATCAGCAATTTGAAAAAAAAGTTTGAATTTTTCTAGTAGTAAAATATACTCTGGTATATAACTAATTGCCCATTTGATTCTTTTCAGTAATGTCATTTCTGAGTAAACATTACTCCTACATGTCCAAATATGAACTTGAAACAAGCATTAAAACAAAAGTTCAGAAAATAATTTAAAGTTTGAGTGATGTTTAAACAACCACCAACTCCTTAGCAGGATCATGATCAGTATTAGATAATCTATTACTGCCAACAAAACATTGATATCAGTTGAGAGAGAGCAGAGAAAGCAAGAGATGTGTTCATTGCAATAGAAAAACTGCTTTTCAACTGAAATGTTCAAAGAGCAGTCAACACAATTAGTGTCACGGACCAATGCATAGTAGCCTGCAATGGCGATACACAAAATGAAAGCTAATGCTACTTGAAAAACCACCCAGTAGCAGAAGATGCCAGCACTCCTCCTGATTTCAAGATATGCCAGCAGTCTTGCCAGAGATCTGCTAAAGCTGCCAGAGACATCACACAGGCAGTTAGGGGATTTGTTTCCTTCCCCTAACCTCTATTTTGTCTTATCTTTTTGTTGTAAGGCGATTTGTCTTTTCTTGCACCCACCTAATTTACAGGTTCCTGAGCACACGGCAATTCAGAGGAAAGCTTATCTCTAAACCAAACTTCTACACCTTATTGCACCGAGTTCCACAGGCTGGGAGTTAAAGCATTTGCTTGTTTGGAGAGAGAACACAAGAAACACGCTTTTGAGGCTTCTAGCTATGCTTTCTTAGTATAGCTGCAGTCATAACAGGGATAACCTTGTTCAGTGCCTTAGAACAAATGAAAAAACTACTCCGTGAGCATCTCCGTCAGCGCACAGCAGGGAATCCAGGCCACATTCCAGCTTTTGTTATTTCTGCAAAGGCTGCTCGCAGGTCATTGTCTCACGCATCCTCCACAGACTGCAGCCCTCCAAAAGTTTCAGGCTTTTTTAACTCTGATGACTTTAGTGATCTGGCTTCGAGGCTGTTTTCAGAAAAATAGCCTCAATGGAAAACTACCGCAGTAGGGACATGCAGGGCTGGGGACTTGAGTCTGTGAGAGGGGTGGGGCCGTGTCAGCATTTGACAAGCTGGTTTTCTGAACTCTTGAAGTTACCACATCAACACAACAAGAATTGATGAAAAATACATCCAAGCCACTACAAGATGCTTCTGTGATACTTCTGATTAATCTGGTCACCCCAGAAGTTACTTTAAAGCACCAAGGATAGCACAGCGTAATATAGACTAATTACTTAATACAAGCTTTTCACGGCACACAGCTTGTTTTTGAAGCCACATAATATTTGAAATAAGCTTATCTGTGCTGCAACAAATTATAAATGAAGATTGGTTCTGAGATCAACTATTGAAATGTGATGACACTTGCAAACACTGGTATTAGCTAAATAAAGGTCTGCTGGCATAAGCCACAATGTGTGTTGTCAACAAACAGAACACATGGGGGCACCCATGTTCACCCTGACACCAAAAACGCTTTCCGCAAAAGAGGCTCTTTGGTAGGTCTTAAACCTCACCATGGCCCCTCCTGAGCAAGCAGGAAAATCGCAGAGGACATGCCGCTCCTTCTCATGCATCTGACTTTCTTCTGCACTTGCTTCTAACTGCGCTCTGTGCCCTGTCTCTTCACTGACTCTTCAGTCCAACTATGCTGCACAAAAACACCAGAGGAGGATACAGCTTATCCCACTCTTCCCTGCTGAAGGGCAACAGAGAGTGTTACCAACAAACCAGTGACAGGAACACACAGCAGATCAACACACCTGTCATGTGAAAGCTCAAAGCACTCACCCACAAATGATCATGACTGGTATCATTGTTAATGCCTTCAATTTTGATTGTTTATAATTTTTCCTTTACTGAATACTACTCAATGTACTCATAAACCAGTACAAAATACTATCAGCCATGGAACTGAGCCTGATGAAGTCTCAGTTCTCAAGGTCTTAGAGTACATTTAATGGTTCATCGTCATGATGACATCTTGTTCTTTCTAGGGGATTTTATTTCTTAAAAAACTAACTTACTACTGAGTTGCTCTCACAGAGCTGCAAACAGTTTGGGGGAGAAAGAGACACTCTAGATTGCCATCAATAGATAAGACAATATTCGAATTTGAGTTTTGCAAGCACTGGTCTTCCATGTGTCACCAGGCAAGACTGTCCCTAAAGCATTCTTAGATCTCATTTCCATGATGACTGATCTCCAAATCGCTGGGGTAATATTTCATCCCTACAGGACTTAGTATCATGTTAGATTGCAGCACCTCACACATTTTCTCCAATTTCATTCTTTTTTGTTGAAACAAAAAAAAAATCTAATTATACACCCACTCAGGACAGTCACTCACAAAAGTGACTGTATCAGAGATTGGTTTGATTTCAAGCAATGGAATACCAATACAGAATGAAAAGTCACTACACAGCCATATCAAAGTTGCTGGTTTCTGTTCTCCCAAAACAATGAAATAAATATCCATTTCCCACTGACAGAGAAGACACCTTGTTTCAAACTTATTTGAAAGCAACTGTACTTAAACAAGTTGAAGAAACTTGCAGCATATGTAAGACATCATTAAGTTATACAGGCTCCTCAAGATGTCTCCATAGGTACATTTTTAGTCCAGGGAAACAGTGCTCTTATCTTAGCAACTGAGCTGGCTAAAGTGAGTAAAGAGACTCACATTTTTAGTATTAAATAGGTATTTCTTCTCTAAGGCAAAAAACCCCCATTAATCTACTGCCCAATACACAGTGAAACTGGTAAATAGTACATAATATAACAGGCAACAAGATTCAGTGGCTTCAAACCTTCCCTAATACTATTAAAATAAAGGAAAAGAGGTGATTTTTTTTTTTAATGTTCTATAATAATTTATGTAAAATCATTTTCTCCCTTTACATTCTTAGGAAAAAGAAACACAGTTCCATTTCTATTTCACTTCTTCCTAACTATATAATTAATGAATAAAAGCTTTTACAGAGATTCAGACACTCCCCATGCACATCAGTGTTATCATTTTAGTCAACTTTTCCTTATCCATCTACTTTCTTGGCAGGGCCTATGACACTCTTCTTTTCTTGATGATAAATACATTTCCTAAAAGCAAGAAAAGTGTACATTGCTTTGTTCCATCTTGTACTTCTATCCCCTCTTTGAAGATTCTGTAGTTAAGCAAAGCCATTGTGCAAGGACTTTTTCTATAAAGCATAAAGTTGACACAATGTCATACCTAAAAGCTTTTAGATCCAGATTTAAAAGCAACATAAATAGCCAAGAAAGTAAGAGCTGAGACTGTCAACATCACTCTCTATATAATTTTCTTAGGACAATAAATTTAATGCTTCAAAACAAAGTCAAAAAGGCTTATTAATGAACAACATCCTAGACAATGAGCTAGGATTTCAGCAGAACTGCTTATATACCAGAAATGCTCAAAAAGAATGTTTTGTGTAAAGCCACCATGTTACAATAAATGAAATACCTGCTAATTTACTGTTATGATACTAGCAAAATAAATCAGAATATCAGAGCAGGGTGCATAATTGCAAGCAACAATTTTTTTTTTTTTTAAAAAGGATATTAAATGCATGTCACCCTTAAGACTTTGTTTCTGTAGTATCAGCTGTAGTGTTTTATTCAAGTGTGTGTTTTAGGCTTACCTTGAAAACAGGCCTGTTACAGGGAGTTCCAATTCTATGAGGTCATAGGCTGCTCCTTGAAGAGCCTGGAAATTTTTCTCTGGGCCATTTCATGAAGGTCTCAACAGTAAAACTATAAGAAATACAGAAGCAGTTTAGAAGTCTCATTTTAACAGCCTATGTAAAAAGACAACAGTTTCAAATAAAATGTCTCCTAGGAAATCATAAGAGTAAAAAAAAAATTACATATAACCTTGCAATCATAACTTGGACTGCAGTTGTGTGGAGAGTTGATTCATGTTATCATACATGATTTCAAATACAAGGGGGAAAATTGTTCCAACCCACCAGTAGTACTACACAACCATTATTCTACCATTTAAAGTTTTCAGAATTTGCTTGCCCAGGTCCTAATCCCCATTTTTCATCTATTAAAGGTGACCTAAACTATATATGATTTGCTAATTAGAAAGATATAAAGGGCTTTTCAGAAGTAGAAGTGGGATAAGAAAAAAGTTCAGGTTCTTTCAAAAATAAAAGGCTCTTCTTGTCTCATTGCAACAGAAAATAACTGAAATACTCATAAAAAGACAGAGTTTTATACAGTCACAGAATTTTCCCGCCAAGGTTTATGGGTGATCAAGTCAGGGCTGGTTTATGAGCAAATATATTTAGCAGATCCTTACCAAGATTTTTTTACCTTTTAGATTCTGGCTTTCAGGGATAAGCCATCTCTAATTCCACACACACCCCAGAAAAACCCAGCCACTAGATTTAGATACATTAATTGTTTCTTGTGGCTTTTATTCTGCTCTCCAGCTACCAGAAGTGCCACCACACACACAAATCAGCTCTTTGTTAATAGCAGAATGAAAAAGAAATCTTGTGTTAGGGAACAAAAACCTTGTGCTTGCCATCATCTGAAACTCAGCCCTCACGGTGCCGGTTCTGGAGTACATGAGGGGAAACGCAGCCGTGACCCAGCTATCACGTCAAACTTTTCTATTGTTCACGTCAGGCTTTTCTATTGCACCACTTCCCCTGCCACTTTCTGCTCAGTGTTTAACAAAAACACTTCCAATGAAGCAGACGAGCAGCGCCGCCACAAACAAGATCCACCAACTTGACTGCCCCTCACAGGACGACTCCGGTTTAAAACTGAAGCCGGTACCTGATGAAGCTCAAGTCATACCTATTAAATGACGCATCGCAGTCGTGTACCGATTGTGTTCTCCCTAGCAGCATAGCATTTCACCTACGGTTATATGTCGCAACCTGACGCTGCGATTTATTTACTGCATTTTGAATTTCAGAGTATACTTTCGGGTTTCTGTCCGGACGAGCTCTCCCGTACGGAGCGCGCAGCGCTGTTTCCCTCCCATGCCGTGCCCCGGCACTTCCAGCCGGCGGAGCGGGGACAGGGAGGCGGTCTGAGGGGATTAACATCCCTCGCTTGCTCCCGAGCTCCCTGGCAGAGCTGCCGAGGGCTTTCGGTCAGCCGGGGACGAGTCCGCCGGGCAAGGAAGCTCATCAGGGTCTGCCTGGATGCCCCGGCAGAAGCGTGAGGCGACACGAGTCCCCCTCGGCCCCCGGGGACTGCCCCGGCAGAACGCGGGGATGCGCTGCCAACCCCCCAGGAGACTCAGCGAGTCAGAGCTACCCTGCAAGGGTTTACGGGGTGCTCCCAGAGTTATTTGGAAGCGAAAGCACGCCTGAACTTGGGACCTCTCTGTCCACACTGCCCTTCCACCGCCCTCGCCGGCGCGAACTGCGGCTTGAGACACCGAACCCCTTGGACACTCGAGAACTCTCCCGGGCGGTGACAGCCTGAACAGTGAAGCCGAGAGGGCAGAAAGCTAAATGCTTATTTAAATCTCAGACTTATTGATATACAAGTAGTCACCTGGCAAACAGACCTGCCACGGCTTTAAAAGGTACAGTGCTCAAGGCTACATCTTTGTGCCTCATTTAGAGTGAAAAAATCTGCTTATACATACAGGCTCTTAGTCAGTTCAGTAACAGCTATCATTGGTTGTAGCTAAAATCCTGTGACATGCCACTGCTTTCCCACCAACCTTCTGTAACTGCCAGAGGAGAATCCTTGGAGGGCCCCAAAGGTGTCCTTATGAAAAAAATCAATTTGTTAAATTCTGGATATTCTTTTGCATCTTTATATAGGCAGCATGTGGTTCTTCCCCTCCAACCAACTATAAAAAGCAAGAAGTAGTGAATAAAGGAGAAAAAAGGGCAAGAGATTAAGAGATCCAGGTCCTAACAGTAAATGTTGTTTTCCTAAATGTTCCTGTCTAACCACTTGCCCCAAGTAACTAGAGGTCAATGTCTACCATCTGTTTAAATATCCAGAATTAGATTCATAGGTAACATGCCTATAGCAAATGCCATTTATCAGTGCAAAAAGAAAACTGAAAGGCAGAAGCAGTCGCCTCCACCTTCCCTTTAATGCCTACAGGTCTGCTTGAGGATCAGCTGTAGCATATAAGAGAGAGGGAGGATGAGAAGTAGTCACTTTTTACTGCAAATTCATTGGCAATAGTAGCACAACGGACTACATATTCTGTCTATCCAAACAATTAGAAGTAAGGTGACCTTTGCACTTGTTGTTTGTTTTGTGTTTAGTCTCAAAATATACTTTGTGATAAAATATCACAAATGTTCACAAAGAATGAACACTGCAAGAGAGATTGAGGTTATATTTATTCCTATGCAGGTGCCTTTAATTTGTTTGTTCTTTAGAGAAGCTTTTTGAGGAAGTCTGCAGCCACCAGAGCTGCAGTTACATACAAGCTGTCAGCACATTCAAGAGTGCATGGCTTTCTATGTTTGTTAATCTTTAGATTATTGAGTTTTCTGATTGCTGGAAAAATTCATAGAGTAAGTGTAGCTGTTATACCAGAGTCCCTTAGAATTTACATCCAATTGATTAGATCTACTCCATGCCATTGTTTAGAATAAAAATTCAAGTCCCTTTAGCTCACCTCAGCACGAACAGAGAGTAAGACATTGTAAGAGCAAGTAATACCTCGTTATAATTCATATATTCTGCAGTTTCTCCTTTTCTTGAAGGCTATACAGCACATGAAAAAGTTTGAGTCTTCTACTTCTGAAGTAGATTCCTCCCTGTACTTTTTATCTGGTCTGATTCAGCTGAGGGAATTAAGCTGTATTTTCTTTTAATCACATGTACAAGGAACAAACAAGACTGTTTATACAGTTTACTCACTGTTGGAAAAGCAATTGAGGTTTGTTTGTTGTTGTAGAGCTTTTTAAAACAAGCTAGAATGTGAGTATTTAACCAGAAGTTGCCACCTTTTACTTCCTTAGTGTTGCACATGGTCTAACGTTGAAATAGATTATGTAATAACTGAAGTTAGACAAGCAGAGGACTGCTGGTTGCTACATTATCAAATGATAGGTCTGTTGAAGCAGCAATTTCCTTTCCTGCATTTGGTACTTTCCACAGTTGCCATGTAAAGTAAATTATCTTTAACTCAGCAGACATTTCTTGTGAACCTGGCTGCACAAGAAGCCACAGAAAAGTCAGCTAGCTGCAGGAGATGGCACATCTCAAAGCAGCAGCTTTCAGCTGAAGGCATTGCTGGCAAGTAGGGCAGACTGCTCCCCAGTTCCATCAGCTGGGCAGAAAGGTAACCAGCAGGCTCTGTACTTTTAGAAGGCCTTTCTACTCTCAACAACTCTTCCATACTAATTAAGAGGAACAGAAAGCCTGGGCAGAAGAAACACACATCTTTGGAAGTGAAAGGATACGCTAAGGTTGTATACAACCCTGACTTCTGAAAAGTCCAAGAAGTCCTGGCACCACAGGAAGTTTCCACTGTTCTTTGTGGAAAACCTACCACTTTCCCAGTGCAGTGTCCCAACTGCTGAGTGACAGAGCACTGTTAGCTTGCACTCACAGAAAACTGAAGTCATGGCCTGTGATCTGTATGCAAGAGTTTCTCCAGTCCCATTAGCACTACAGTATCCATTGTGAGAATGACAGGTGAAATATTTTAACTCAATATAACAGGGAGACATTTTTCCCTCTGCCCTCTCAGCAGGATGACCTCTTGGCTCACAGCTGAGACTGAAATCTTTTATTCCAGCAGGAGATAAAGTGTTGCTATCTTCACTCACCTGGCTCTGTTACCCTGCAGGTGAAGCATTCTTAGCAATATACACCTTTATTGTTCTTACAAACACTGACTGGCAGGAGGAACGTGCAATTCCAAAAGCTTGCTCTTAAAATTCTTCGTAACCCTCTCATGGGTCATTAGACCTATTTCACGAGTCCCAACACTATAGTAGCAACAGGGACTAAGTCCAAGATAGAATCACAGGAAAAGTGGAAAATGCAGGACAGTGAGAAGGCTCACAAGCAACATGATCTGATGAATGTTCCTTACTGTTTTTTCCATACTACAGTGTTATATCAGACAACATTACAAAACACCAAGTGAATCTAATAAGCTGCAGTTAGGATCATCATAAAGTCAGTATTCTTATTTTCATTGTTATTTTTTTTCTTATTCTTAAGCTGATACAGACCATAAACTCTCCTCTACAGTCTTGGCCAGCCTAGGAAAAACAGTTGAATTAAAACTAAAGAAGGGGACTTCCTTGTCATTTATAAATATTGCCTAGAACAAAAACCTTAGGGGCAGTGAAGAGTTATTTAAGCTAAAAGGCCATTTTGTTGTGAGAGCAAATGGCTATAAACCATGAATAAATCAGATTACAAGTTAAGGCTCAAGAACAGCTCTTTAACTAGACCTCCTATCTTAAGTAGGAAACAACCCAGCTATTTGAAATGCAGAACTTGAGTTTGAAAAGAATGCATGCTGTTTTCCCACATTCACAGAATAATTAGATTTAATTCAGTCCTATCATAATTTACAGCTTACTAACTTTTGGGCAAGCCAAAATGCTCCCTGAACTCAGTATGAACCACTTATTTTACCTCTGCTGCTGTGAGAATGGAGAACATTCACCGCTGCTTCCCCAGCTAAAGAAAGTTATAGATACTGCAAGTCTAAAATATCAAACTGCATCTCTGGCCATTTCAGTGCATGAGCTGAGAGATCTTCCAGGTGGAATTTAAAGACTCCTATTAGAAGAAATAGGGTATTTTGCTAGTAATGAAAAGCATAGAACAACACAAATTCAGTGCAATTACACATAGGACTAGATGTAAAGCCTTATTCCACAAGCTTCTTTGTGCTTCAGCAACTGCTCTTGGTTTTGCACTGCCAGCATTCCTCCTGGAACTCTCAGCTGTTCTTTGTGATAGAAAGTGCCTAACAGCAAGGAGAAAAGGTACCTCTTTATCTTACCTTCTATTCCAATAACCACATTGCTCTTATCTTTTACTTTATCTCCCTTTGGGAGATATTTTAATAAACAGAACTGTTTTGGGTAATGTGGAAAATTTCTTTCTCTCAAGACAGTTCTGGTTATGCTTCTCACACTAAATATATTATAATAAGCAAGAACTGTAGCCTTACAGAATTCTCATATGCACATTTGGAGTGCTGCACCATAAATAGCTAATAATAACATATCTGCAGCAGGGCAGTAGGGTTTCTCAGGGAGTAGAATCTATCAAGGTAGAATAATAAAATAATTTAAGTTAGAAAAAACTTTTAAGATCATCAAGAAAGAAAGGTACCAAAAAGCATTCAAAATCCCAAACCACATTAACCCTAACCCCCCTCCAAGCACCAGAGAAACTTAACACATTGAGTAGAGTTTGCTTTCTTAAGGAACAGTAAAGCAAGTTGTTCTTCACAAGCTTCAGAAGACAACCAGACCAAAGAATAAAAGATAAACAATTAACCACAGACAGACACACAGCTCTGGCACACAGCACCACAACGTTCTCAAGAACTTACTCTGAGGGAGGAAGCTCTGTTATATGTGGGATGCCATTTTAACCAAATCAAAAGCTAAACTAGCCAGAAGCTTCAGGAAGACAGCTAATTGAGAAAACAAGGCTCCTCCTACCACAGGTGGTAATTAGTACTCATCAGAAGAGCTGCAGACCTGAGTGGCAGCCGCTGCTGGTCTATAGAAACCCCAAGAAGCTAATTATCATGATGCTCTTTAGGAGTTCTGCATCACCTGTGGTGCCCCAGGTGCTCTCTGTAAGTATTCAGGACTCTCTTGTCAATGATCAGTAATAACCCAGGGGTGGGTTTTGTTGCTGCAAAAGACCAAAGTAGTCAGGATGTACCAGGGATCGTGCAAAGGGCAAGCTGGAGGCTGGACTGTGAGCTTTGGTATCGAAGAAAGAGTCCAAACAGACAATACGGAGAAGATATTGGTGAGGAAATGCTGGAGGTCAAACAAAGGAAAACGTGGAGCAGAGTTACTTCCTTCAGTTCATGTAGTGCAAGTGGTGAGTACACACCCTCTGTACAGGAGTCTGAGACTTTTTGCTGAGAGCAGAAATGAGAAAACTCAGATTTTCCTGAGTGAGTACATGGTCCATCAGGCAGTAAGGGGGACAAGTTTAATTCCTGATACAGCAATAAAAATTACATTAAACTTAGCATACTTTAACTGTCCTTTTGAAGAGAATGTTATTTGAACACAGGACTGTGAAACCTGCTAACTAAAATGTAGGCTGGGCTTATGTATTTTTGCTGTCTGTTTTGTTTTCAGTTGTAAAGCAAGCAGTATGAAAGACTCTGTGCTAGTAAATGAGGTTTTGAAATATACCTCTCATGAGGAGAGCATTTCAAACAAGAACTCTAACCTCTTCCTTTGATTTAAAGGAGGTACTCAGACCCAGTTAAGTAGTAGTGGTACAAATAACCTCTGAAGAAGCCCTCAATTTTCATTTAAATTCAGTTTTAATCTGGTGACTCAGAGTATTGTATTTGGAGAATTTTGGATTTTAAACTGAACATCAAATGTTCATTTTAAAATCCAACCTTTAACTGAAAAATTGGCCCAGACTAGCATGATGACATCTGAGTCTTGTTCCCTGAGGAATTCAACAACTTCTGTGAGCTTACTATCTCCAAGAAATGTACAGATGTCAGAGACTAGGTACCCTAATGCTGCAGGTTTGGAGTTTCTCTGAGTGTTTGACACAGGTTTCTTTGATGATGCCAGTGTACAAAATTACTTGGACATCTGGAGTGAAGCATATCTAATTCTTTAGTTACAAAGGTGAGATCAATTTCCTGGCTGATTTTGGTACCTTAAAGCAAACAAAATGTCAGCATCAGGAGAAGATCAACCTTGCTAAAATATGTAGACTTCTTCCTCTCTGCCTTTTATCTGTAGGACTATCAACTTCTAAAGTTTTTTTTCTAAGTTGCTTTCTCTGCTTCTTAGAAAATTTGCCACTGCATGCCCAATTTAAAGACAATATTGAGTTTCCTTAAAAAAAAAAATGAGAGGCAAGTTGTAGTACCCAGGATTTGATTGTAGGCATATGGTTAGTAATGAGATTCTAATTAGATTTTGATACTTAAGCCTGGTGTGAGAAGGGTCAGTCTCTTAATCGTGTTAGACTTTGAAGAGATTATGAGTGACTTTTTCCTCCTTACAGACTCTGCACAAAAAGCTGCCTCTCTCTAACTAGATTGTGACACTAAATGTAACTTGATAAAACACTGGTACATTGCTGTATTGCTGTAAAACCACACACACACGTTTAGTCATTTTCTAACCCCACAGCACTGAATTGCAATATGAAAAAGGGCACCCCATGCCAGTCCTAGTAGAATAAACTCTTGGCACAATTACAGATGTCCAATTAAACAAGCACTGTGAATTCTAACAGGATTTGTTCTCTCTGCAGACTTCACTGACAGAAGTGAATTAACATAGAAATAAGACTGCCTCTAACTTCAGTTTCCCAATAAATTTGCTTCAACTTTTTACTTCTGTGTAGGTCAGAAATAATAGTAAAGAGCATCTCTGTCACTTCCACTGTCATTTTTGTTGTAACTTCATGCAAAATGGGGGTTCAGGAAAATGAACACCACTCTTGGTATTAGAGGACAGCTAAAGGGAAGGGGAAAGTGCAGGGATATAAATGCATCCCCCTACAGGGCATGGGGTCTAAACCTTATGACTTGGCATTCTCATCTCCTGTCCCTCTCTTTCCTTCACCTCCTCTCCAAAAGTACTCATCTTTACCACCCTGACACACAATTCTAGTAACTAAATCTGTCTAGCACAGTTTTCAACAGCAATAACATTTATTTTTGTACATTAAAAGTTGATGTGGGCTTTAGATCAGAGGCTGTACTTTGAATTAATCTCCCAGATCTTGCATATAAGTTTACACACATGGGAGTCAAGAGGCCTTGAGAGTGAAAGACCTCTTAATGGTTACAGAAAGAATAAGCTTTTCTCTCCAATGCCCCCATTCTGGGCTGCCACTGTACCCAAGCTACAGCCTACACAGGAAGGCAGAAGGAATTCTCTGTGTGAGATGGCAGAAGATGCAAAGGTCAGAATCAGGTTTAGACACACTGGGATGTAGCCATACTGACTTCCAGGAGAGTGCTGTGTACTCTCATATGCATTCTTAGGATGTATGGCCTGACTGCACACACACTGTGGTAGAACACTTCTGTTTTACCCAGTGATGTGGGTTTTATGCCAGTTTCCAATAATTACTGTCACAACAGCTGGCAGAAAGAAAAAGGTAGGTGAAGGGGAGGTTCTGTATCCAAACACAAGGAGTAAATCAGGCCTATTTGAAAGAGCTGTTTTTAAGCTCTGAGAAAAAAAAAACCAGCATTGTAGAAACCATGCACTCTTCTGAGAGCAATATACCTGCTAAGCTTTGCTACAGCAGAATCTTACACAGCTTTAGTGTGTGAAGAACAGGACATGGGAGTTAAACTGAATCCACCTAAGAGATAGGCTGGAGTAAAACTCATCTGCTTTTTATTTTCATTATATTCATTTTAGTTGGCTGGCCTGGCTGACCACTTCAATAAGCTCTTTTGAGGTGAGAAATATCTCTATAAATGCAAGCAAGTTGAAAATTGTAATGAGTGGAGCCCAACCAAACACACTTTTATGAAAAACAGAGCTGAAGCCCCTCTGACAAGACAAGAATTGTGCTAGTTTAAAGTCTATAAACAATAAACAGGGCCACACTTCACCCCTAGCACAGCTGCCTGCGAGGAAGTTAATTGTCCTTGTCCCTGAAAGAGAAAAGAGCAGATAAGCCACAAGGAGTTACATTGTGGGAACAGCTTGTGTGGACCCTGGTGAAGGACAAGAAAGGAGCCAACTAAAAATACATGCAGTCCTGATTGTAGCCAGCTTATTTTGATGGGAACTATTTACATTTTCCATTTAGATCTTTAATGTTTCTGAACTGAATTCTGTTGTTTCTTTTTGGGGATTTTTTTAAGCCTCAGCAACTGATTCCTTATTAACTGATGTTTTAGGATTTTTTAAAATCTAACAGAAAGCAAATGACAATATTTAATCATGACTGAAAATTTAAAAGCAGGATCAAATTAATGGCTACACTTAGGAAATTGTTTCAGATATGTAACAGGAAAGTCCTATGTATTTGGCTATGTGGAGCAGGCAAGCTTGACAAATACTACATTCATATGACTTTCTACCTTGTTACCTGTAAAAAATCTTGAATTTAGAATTGATATCTCTCAATTTTAAGATGTAATTCTTGTAATCTTTACTGTTGCTTGCAGATTGAGAGTGGGTCTTCTGTAGTAGTAACTACCTGACACAGCCAAAAATGAAGTCCCACAAACTGATTACAAGAAACTGAGGACCAATAGTCAAGATGAGTGCCTTGACTTTGGGTTCTTTATTTCTATTTCTAAAAACTATTTGTCATTCACACGCTCTGCTGGTTATTGTGTTTGCCTCTTGTTGACACACAATGCAGAGGACTAAGTTGTCAGAGAGGAACCACACATGTTTAGCATTAACAACATCAAATACACCATACATACATGATATATACCTGTACAACAGATATAGGCACTCGTGTATGGAGTCACGTGGGTATCAGCATTCGTTGAGGGAGGCTTACCTCAGCTGTTAAAATGTTTGTTTGATGAAGAGAAGATCTTTTCAAAGGTATCATTTTTTGAAACTTAAAGGTCTGGGTTGTGTTGGGCTTTCACTCAGATTCACTGCCCTGACCTCCTGCAGAAGTACCAAGGACAGGCCAACCCCACCTTACAAAAATAGGAAGCTGGTGTTTCCCTGGAACCCTCCCGCTAAGCCTGGATATGGCCCATCCTCTGCACTATGACAGCTGTGGTTCAAATCCCTCCAGTACTTGGCTGTGTTTCATCCTCAGGGAGTGCCTTTTGTCTGGTGGTGAATGGACAATATCATGTCCTCCTGGCAGCTGTATTTTATTGGAAAGAGAAGAAGCTACATCAAAAAGGCATGTCCCAGCTTGGAGCTGGCAGGCAAAATATGTGCTGAATTGTCTGCTTTGGTTCTTAAAAAGCATCATTTTATAAGGACTGACTTTGCCAGGCATTTAAATTCTATCTCATCCAGTGCTGCAGTTTAAATATGCAAAACTTGTCACAGCTGCCAAGAGGCATGGCCTCATCCATTGCTACATGGCTGGACAACTGCTTGGGCCAGCACAAAATGAGCAGAGGTATATGAAATTATCTAGATTTGAGCTGAGAGGAATCCTGACCAAGAATTAAACTGTTATATGCATATTTGACAGCAGAAGGATAGTTTGGTAAAAGAAACAGGTGAATAGTATTCAAGCATTGGACATTTATGCATCAAAAATGGTAGCTTGGTGCTGTCATCTCCTTGTTGAAGATAACCCAGAATATCCTGACTGCCTTCAGCCAGAAAGTCAGTGGCCCAGCTGGTATTTTCCTCTTCTAGTGGTTCTGTGAAACCACTTTCTTTGGTGAGATAGATCTATTTTTGTTTTACTTACTTAATTATGAATGAGATTTACACAGCATACAGTCCCAACCTCTCTCTCTTACATTTCTTTTTAACATCATAGAATCACTGGCCTATTGCATGACACAGAACTCTGAAAGGCTGAGACCTCTGCCTGAGGCCTCTGGTGTTGTTATTAACCCATTATCAATTCCATTGCTGTGGGCCACGGACACTTCTTGAACATTTCTGTTTCAGTAGTGACATCTATATTATTGACATTGCCAGGGAACAGCAGAAATCAAGGCAAGCACAAGGAGAGCCTCAGACCTCATGGCATCAAGTACTGACAGCTATCTTGGGAGTCCCAGGAGATGGTGAGAGAAGTGACAGAGAACTCAGACAATCCCTGTGCACGGAGCAGCTGGGGACAGCTCCCACTGCAACTCAGCACTGACCAGGGACAACTTTGCTTTACAGACTGTCCTGCTGCTCAGGCTCTCGCCCCAGTCTCTGCTCAGCTGCAGCCCATCACACACAGTAAGTGCACTGGCTGGCACTTCTTGAGGCACTTGGACAGGCTCCCTTCAGGAACTGACAGAAGAAATGAACATCAAGCCTGCCAGGAGCAAGCAGTGTCTGCCCAGGCTGGCAGGCACCTTCCCCGGCTACAGGAAGAGACGTGCCCTTAAATGATGCTGTTCCCAACAGCAAGAGGCCTGCCTGCATTATTTCAAGAGTGGAGAGACAATTTTGGACAGACATGGCCAACCACAGACTCCATTTGTCAATTGTGCACTGGCAGGGCTCATTCTGTTTAGAGAGCTGCGTGAGGCTGAAATATAGACGGTGACTTCAATGGGGAATATTTTTCCAAAACCCAGCACCTGGAGCGTGCTGTGGGTCTAACTATGCTGTCTGACACAGGAAAGCCAGAGCAATGGGGAACCACTCCCCAGGGAAAAGCAGTACTTTGCACTGGCAGCATCTCCCTGCAGCTGCCCCGTTTGACCTGGGCCAGCGGCTGTGCAGCGGGATAATTACCCCAGAATGGAACGGGAACTTCTGACCTCCCGAGCGCAGCATGAGGCAGCTTTGCCCTTCGCGGGGGAACTGCTGGTAGACGCAAACATTATTATGGGTGACGCAAGACGAGAAAATGAGAAGTTTAAGTGCAGCTCTTTGGATTTACCGCGTTTCATTTGCCATCGGTGCGCCTGGATCCCGCGGGAGCGCCCTTTGGATGCGGGGAGCGGCAATTCCCGGGAGCGGGGGCGCGCCAAGGGAGGCGGCCGAGCGCCCCCTGGCGGAGCGCGGGGGCCAAGGCAGGGACCGCGGCGGGCAGCAGCATCCCTGCCGCTCTGGGATGGTGAGCTCCCTGCAGCGCAAACATGCCGCAAAGGGACGGATATTCGCCCTTCCATAGCGTTTGGTGGTTTTTTATTTTTTTTTTTTTTTTTTACTACCTCACCAATTATTAAAACCGTATTTTGAACCCTCTTTATGTAGAGATGACTTATATAATTGAAGCCCCTTAAATCCTCATGGCCCACACAGCAGGGAATTAGGGTGGGTGTTTCAATCCACACTGCACATAATTACTCCTGAAAACCTAATCTACTGTATCTGTAAGGATATTCACGTGGTTGTTTTGATGTTAAAAACAGAATAAAGACACAAACAGGTTTCTTGGGTCAGGGAACAGATAGCACTGAAATCCTTTTGTGAAGTGGACTTATGGCATTCCATTACATAAAATTTCCTAAGGAGGAAGTGTACACATTTTTCAGCATGCTTAAAGTCAATTACTTTCAGTATAAGACATCTAATACCTTAGAGTTATTTACAAAAGTCTGAGGAACAAAAAAGTTTTCACAAACTTTTTTATTACTCCTATAAAAGGATGTTTGCAAACAGATGTTAACTATCACGATTGCTGTACACTTGCATTCTGTTACTTAGTCCTCTGAAGATGTAAAAATAACCTCTACAAATAGCACACTATTTACAAATCAGCAAGCTTTATTGTTTCCATTGGTTTGAAAGTTTGAGTGAAATGAATTTTGGTTTTCAAAAAAGCAAAGACTGTTGTTGAAGAAAAAAACTACCCAGTAGAGTGCACACCTCCGAGATATTTCCTGGCTGTTTTCTTGCAGGGATCTCGTCATGGATTAATAGCACCCTGTTCCCATCAGGTATGTCCTTTACAGAGAGAACAAACAGGCTTTAACTATAAAACTTTTATGAACAGCATTTTTTTAATTAATGTTGTTCATGATAAAAGCCTGAATAGTTTCTCAGATGTGTCTCTTGGACAAACTGGTCATGCTGCACAACACTCAGGAGCACCACACAGCAGAGCTAACACAAGTAGTACACCAATGTGTCCATCCCAACCTTTCTTCCCATATGACTAATGCATTCCAAAGATAGTTCACATCTGTAGCTTGCATGGGATTACTGCTTTTCCAGAGAGCCAGAAATCTTGAGGAGGTACCAGCTCGTGGGTGTGGAATAGTATGTCGGTGCAGAGTTCTACCTGGCTGCGTGGCAGTAACTCTGGAGTGTGTACTCACCTGGGCCACCCAGCTGCTCTGAAGTGTGAGCTGGCACCTCCACTATGCAGCACCTGTGCCATTTGGGGGAGCACCAACCTGTCCCCACCCCCTTCCCCCTCACCCCGTGGATCCAGCGGTGCCGATGTCGGACCATGGCAGGGCAGGACAGGGAGGCTCTTCCCACGTCACTCACATCGCACACAGAACAGAGAATAGGTTCAAAATGTATGTAACATTTTATTGAAAAAATACGAATGTTCTGTACATAAAGTACAACTTAATGGGCTTAATAAAATCTCCAGAGACTTATTGGTTAACACAGGTCTTCTTTTCTTCTTCTCCCTCTAAGGGCATAAAGCATACAGTGAAGCAGCAGGTCCCCTGTACTTGTGCAAGTGCCATCCCATTGCTGTGCGTGCAGCATAGCACCTGGCTCTGCACATGGAACTCCAGCATGCTCAGTGTACTTTGATGGATGGTCTGCAAGAAATTTAAAGCATGGAAGAACGGCACAGGACTGGTCCTTCAATCCACTGATGATTCAAGAATTTATTGTGAGATCTCTGTTCTCCTAAACAGTCTGCATCTGCATATCCAATATTTCTGACAAATAAATACAAAAATAAATAGGGATCTGGCCTCACAGAACCTGAAGTCTCAGAAGCAACACAACTTATAGCAAGCTACATACATAGTTTCAACTATATCAACATAATTTATTTAAACCTCTATCAATAAATGTATTAAAAGTATAAATTCTTATCCAATACTGAGAGTTTAGTTCTGGAAATAAACCCAGAAAAAGAAAGCTTTTTCAGTCCTCTCTTACAATTTAGTGTGCTCTTAGAAAATGCTTTATAGCTGATCTTCAGCAGAAACTAGCTGCTATATAATGTACTTCTATTCCCCAAACCTAATAGAAAAAGCTTTTTTAATCTTTTTACAGTAACTGGCTTTCATGTCCTAACTTTACATACAGTTACTAAAAAAACTGCACATAGCAGTGCTGACTAAAAATAGGTTTAGTGTTAAAACTACATGCACAAAGGCTGGAGTACCAAAGCAAAAACTGAATAATGTGGCAGCTTCACAATTAATTTATGTTGCTAATTGGATGGTGTAACAAATACTGCAATCCCAAAAGATATGTATGTTGCAAATGGAAAGACAGTGAATAGGACTGGATGAGGAGAAAGTTCGGCAAAAAAACCTTTTTTTTCTTCTCCATTTAAAACTGGAATGTCCATTATCGCCAAGAAGGTAAACATAGACCAGCATTAGAAGCTTCTAAATCAGGAGTAAATGGTGATGACTTCTCGTCCGCCGCCTCTAACAAGTAATACTCTCTCCAGACCCTCAGTCAAGACTTCAAGAAACTCCATGTCTGTTTCACTAAAGTCAAGGACAAAAGAAACACCAAAACCAAATTAGACAGTGATTAGCCTCTGTCCTGGGTTTATGTGGCAAGGCTTCTGTGAGATGAGACCAGGGGCTGCCCCAATATCGGACAGAGCCAGTTTCATCCGGCTCCAAAACATACCCACCACTGCCTAAAGCTGAGCCTGTCAGCAATGCTGGTGGCAGCAGGTCAGGGTCACACCCCCTGCCGTGAATATTGAGTGGTTTTCAGTCGCAGTGGCTCAGCCTCTCTAGGGAGGGGTGGGGCAAGAAGCATCCTCACCCACAACCTCAAGTTTAAAATCTCCAGAGCTGCAGTAGCTGCTGTTCAACCCCCCTTACACTAAGAGGAATATTTCTATCCTTTCTTGTGAAACACCTGTTAAAACTACTAGTACTATCTAGATTTAGGAGAAAACAATCCTTTGGCCCTTCTCTTTCAGGACTTTCTGTTGACTCAAGTTCAGATATTGTTCTGCCCAGAGCACTGGCTGCTGTGAATGCCTTCTTAAGTATCTGCTACATCCACTATGGAGAACTAAATTAAACTAACAAACAAATAAAATCAAGCAAGAATTTAGACAAGATTACATTCAAACCTGCAAGGTTTTCAGAGGAACCAGTGGCAACTTTTGCTTTAAGCAATTATTACCTAACAGCCACAAGCCAGTACCCTCCCCTCAGTGGACACTTCATCACATATTACAGTCCGAGGGTACTGGTGGCAAAATGAATTCAAGAGCACAGATTAAAGAAAAATCCTTCTGTGTAGCCCAGGCCTTGCCTGAAAGGATACAGTTTTCGTCCCCATCAGTGTTCTTTGGAGGACCAGGCATGTTGAGGAGCACAAGTCTGGCATCATGGGATCTATTTACAATAACTTCATTCAGCTTCACTGCTGTGTGCATCCTTCGGACATTAGACTGATTCCTGCAGAAAAAGCACATTCAGACTTACTGTTAGAAACATGCCTCTGAGAACTGAATTGTTAAAAAGGCCCTTAAAAGCATACTTTAAATCTCCTAAATACCCTGCAAAATGTCAACTCAACATGCAGTAAATTTTTTCAAACTTAATGATGAAGATACAAGAAAGATTTCAGAGTCCTTCAGGTACAGCTAGTCCATTGGTAAGATCTCTGGAGTCATGTCACCAGTTTACAAAGTTACATTTCTCTCAAAGAAGTGCATTTGATAAAGGTGATGTTAAAACACAATTGTACAAGGGGATGTGCTCTTTGACCATGGACACTTAGGACTGCAGAGCCATCCCTTAGGGCAGCCCTGTTCAGAACCCCTCACGCCCATGGCAGCACAGGCCACGCACCTCTCCATTCTCAGTACCAGAAAACTCCTAGAAATATCAGGACCAAGTAACAGCCTGGCACCACTGCACTCCACACTTCCCATGAGCACACTTCCCTCTTTGTGTTGAACAGCACTTGGCATCTCCAGAGAAAGCCTGGTTTACTACAGGTTGTAATCACGTGATAGGAGAAATGCAAGAGGCTGGATGTATCCCTGCTATGGGACTTTTCTGGAATGTAATAAGGATATCAACATCTCCTTCAGCTGGACACTAATCCACCTCTCTGCCTGGCTGTTTACAAGAAACACTTTCACCCAGGTATCCTTAAAATCTCAATCATGCTTTCAAACTCGAGTAGCCACTTGGTTCAGATGTTATGGGAGAGAAGGGATGCATCATGATCTCATAAGCCTCTGCTCCTTAAGAATCCAGGCTAAGAGAGGTAACAGCACTATTATTCAGAAAATATTAACACAAAATAACATCAGTTCATGCAGGAACTGAACTCAAAAGCATCCTTTGGGGATTCCGAGCCAGAGAATGTTTCCTTCTTATAGGAAATCAAACACTATTTTGGTAACATAAAAGGAAATACAATACAGAAATAAACTTATCAAAGGGAGAACATATTTACAGCTTTGAGAATTTTCCACTTGGGTTTTTTTCTTCAATATACTAAAAACAAGTGTTAGTAGAAACAAATCAAATATGAGTCTTTGGTTTCCATAATTCAGTTTTGCATGATATGAGGTGAAAGGCTTTAGTAACCTTGCTGCTCTTCTAAATATTCAGATTTGCAAAGAAATAATTTATAGAAACAGAAAACAGAAGGTGTGGCGGGAAGAATCATGTTTATTCTACTAACAGCATAATTTACCCACTGTAAATTATTTCTCTGTTACTTCATGTTCTTATTTAATATAGAGCAAGGACACCCTCTGTCTTCACCACATCAGCTTCAGAAAGCCAGGGACAACACTGAGGCCAGATTATGTTTACAGGAAGTGAGGAAGAAGCCAGCAGCAGGAACCACATGCTGTTATTAACTATGTATAGTTTTGGGAAGAGAACTGAAAACTGAAGATCCAGTTTTCTCTGCAGTGACATTTAAAATTGGCTCCTCCCCAGTGATTTGAAGGTGTAGGCTATAAGAAAGGGCTTCTTTAGTGTTCAGAAACTGCCAGAAATAACATCCTAGCAGTGTTGTGGAATGAGAGCTTCTCTAAATGAGTAATATTTCCTCCTGCTTGAGTCACGCTCCGCTTAAGAAAATAGGTTCAGACCTGTAATTGTTTTCTATCCTGACTTAGTTCTTGTCAGGACAACTCTGGTAGTTTGTTACAACCTGTTTATAATGATACTTAGCTTAAGTAGCTAATCCTGCTCCCTTTACAACATTGCTAAGACTGCTCAACTCTAATGCCTTTTCTTCCATCATTGCATACAGTTTTCCTGCTTTTAGTTGAGAAAATGAAGTCTTCCCTCTCAACCACCTTAACGTACTTCTAAGTTAAATAACAAACTTACAAGTTTTCCCACTGTCTGAAAGCATGGAAGAGGAAAAAGTACAGGCAGTTAACACCAAATTCAGCAGAATTTCTACAGTATGATTCAGCCTAAAACAGACTTGAATTATAATTTATTAGGAAGAAAAATCTGGAACTTTGCCAAATATGCAAAACTAACTAACTGAACTCTTCATGTAAGATGTAGGACATCAAAGAAGTCACAGGAGATTCACACATTTTTATACAAAACTAAAATAGACCTTTACTTCTAGTTCCTCAGGGGGCACACACATGGGACTACAGCTGTTGTAACATGTCAGTGCTCCTTCAGCAACAAGTCTGTCTCAGAGGGTTTTATCACACACATATTCTATTCCAAGTCATTCATCACCATCTCCACAGCTTCTTCCTTTCTGCCTTAAACATCCACAGCTACACATTATATAGCAAAGATATCAGTATTTTCTTTCAATTCTGATTAGATCAGTGAAATTATCAAACTGGTGTGTTTTACTGGGCTATTTGGGAGGCAAGAGGAAAGTTGTTATAGGATTTAACAGCTCCAATTTGGAATTTGACTGTACCAAGTGAAATATTGAGGGATGTGTGCCACATTTAACTGGCTGGCAGTTTCTCAGGAGGCTAACTGCTGTCTTTTGAGTAGTCAGGCCTTAATGTTGATCGCACAAGTCTAAACCAAGGATCAGGAAACAAAAGATAATAAAAGCACAGCATATGTCGAGTTTCAGGAGGTGCAAGGTGTTGACTTAGACAAGACTCACGGCTTAATGCTGATGAGATCTCTAAAGCTTCCCACGCCACTGCCTCGGTTCCGCTTCTCAGCATCACATTTCTCTTTTGTCCAGGTCATCTGGATATTCTCAGGAACTGGGTCCCCCTCATCTTCTTCATCCGAGTAGAGGCTCTCCAGACGTGCTATTGAATGTCTGTCCTTTACCAGCTGAGCCTAGAGGGCACACAAATGACAAGGTGAACTCAGAGACTTTATTTTATGCTCCCTGGTTCTCTTTAAGCAATGAAAGACTTTTTGTTCCATTGTATCTTTTATTTTGTTAGTCAATTCAGCCCTTCAGACAGCTCTGATACCAGGCATCTGCCCTAGCCGATAATCTTACATACCAAACTGACTTTAAACAGTTTTGATAGGTGTAAGCCGTGCAGAATTTGGACTGACAGAGGCCTGTATCTATACAAGAAAAAAAAGTCAGTCTAGCTCACATCATGACATGGTCAGAAACAACAGACAAGTCTGACTCAAAACTGGCAACAGCAACAAAACAAAAAAGCTGGACAAACACATGCAGAAAAGTTAGGTCATCTGCACCTTTCATAGCTACATGTCCTATAAGTCCAAACTGGAATGACATCTTCAGTAGGAAAACAGGATATGCTATAAATTGAGACAAATACCGGATATCCCATGTAAAGAAAAAACAAGAACTACATGCAATTTTGAGAAACAAAAAAGTTATATTAAAAGTGGTTCCTTACATCTTTAGAACCCAGGAGTTAAATTTAAGCCACAGCTATGTAACACACTACTAGGAAGGAACCTTTGTGTCATCCCCCTCAGCAGCCCAGAGCAAAGAACCACAAATGACGTACCTCCCTTTCCCTCTCAGTTTTTGTCAGCCTCATTTGCCTCAGCATCTGAGATCTCTGCTCCATCATAAGAGTTCTCTCATAAGTATATGCTGAGATATCACTATTGTGCTGCAGAAGTAAGGACAAATATTGTGCTTGTAATCAAGTCATAACCAAACATCACCACTTGCATAATAAAGTGAAAAACAGGCTCAGTTCCCTTACCATTTCTACCACTTCTACCTCTGCCTCTATTCGGAGTTGATAGAGGAAAGTAGCCAAATCCTTTTTCATCTGGATGCTGTTATCATCCATTTGAGCTACAGTAAAAATTCTCATTTTGCATTTCCTCCAAACCTGGTTAGAGAACACAAACTCTCAGTATTTGAACCAATAATATTCTGCTCTACAAAACAGACTCTTGGCAATGTATCAACACAGGCTCTATTCCTGGATCCTGTTTCTTTAAACAAGCAGAAATAGGTAGGTGACATTCTCTGACTAGCTGCTTACTTTGTGCTGTTTGAGAAGGAAAGGAAGCAGCATCAACATGCCTCCATCATGCACAATCCACCACACATCAATGTTGCCTTCGTTGTAACGCTCATGGTTGCTGGGGTAGAAAGACACATTTTTGGGAACCAGCAGAGCCAGGTGAGCTGCAGTTGTGCAGCGAACAGTACCTGCCCAAGAGGGGAAGAACACAGTTACTTTCAATTCTGCAAGAATGATCTATCCTTTAAAAAAAATAAATGTTACTCACAGAGCAAATGTCAGCAAACCATAAAAGTCATTGCTTAAATAAAGAAAAGTTTGTACAGCAAAGCTTGCATAGGCAGGTTGGTCCAAATGACAAAGCCAGGATAAAGCAGACTCACAGGAACACAAGCCCTATTTCACATTTGAAATAAAAGCAGCAATCTCCAAAGGTAAGTATGAGAAGAAACCATCTGCTCTGTTCTAATTTGACTGAGTTAAGTAACTGGACCATAGGAGGAGAGGGATAGAGGCAAGAGTGTGTTATTCAGTGATGAAGGATAAGTTAGAACCAGTGACAAGACAAAGATTATCTAGGAAACAAATTACAGTTTGCCATAAAATCAGCGTCTCTCAAGTCTATAATTTTTTAACCATTCATTAGACACATGAATTTTAGCTGCCAGATTAATCTTTGAAGATCTTTCATAGGTCTTTTACTTACAGGAAATGACATTTCAGAAAGAGCAGTTTTTATGACAAATTACCTACTTCACCCATCCATATTAGAAGAAACCAGACTAAAACCCAAAACCAATTTCACAAGGATTCTGTTAAAATCCCCAATGTGTACCATGTGTGTAATAAACATCCCTGTTCACAATGCCTGATCACAGAGAACCTTCAAAGCTCACCTATAAATGTCTTCCAAGACCTTGGATCTTCACTTTGTCTCCAGCCATAGGGCCATCCCAACACCACAGTGTTATGCTTCATGCCACCAAGTCCACAGGACTGAATCAAGTGAGCAATTCCTTCTCGAACTTTATTGGCTACAACTACTTGACAAAATCCCTTAACCTTCTCAATTTCCATCATATTCTTAATAGTCTGCAAGAGAGACAAGGAGAAACCTCAGAACCAAGAGAACTCCCAGTATTGCCCAATCATGTGATTATGATGTAAATTCCTGTTCACACGTCCATAGGTAAAACACATTTCAGTGCAAAGTTCTCATCAGCTTTCCTGAATGAAACAAAAGAGAAAATGCCCACTAATTGTGTGTAATACTTGTTTAAAACATTTCCTTCCAAACATAATCATTTCTAACAGATTAAGATTAGGGTTTTTTTGTTTGTGCCATCATATCCTATTCACAGACCTGTGCTAATATCTCATTTTCCATTTTCTAATCCTGTAACACTTACCTTTTTATACCCAAGGCCAATTAACTCAATTCGGATTTCCAGTTTCAGATTACCAAGTAACATGCTGTGTTTATATTACATTTACAAATATATGAACCAAATCCCACACACCTATCAAGTGTACCCTTGATTTGTTTAAAAGCTAAATAAACTCAGTCAACACATGGCCCATGAATTACTCCTCCTTTTGTAACAATTTTCCCATATAAAATGTCCCTAGGGGAGAAAACAGATCTGCTCATGCTATGCACATGTAAACAGGGCTATGATATTATAGAACGGGGAAGATTAATTTATTAACAAATTTTCAGGACCATCCTTCAATGCTTTTTGTAATACATTTATCAACACACTGAAAAAAAGAGCACATTTATTAAGTTTGACAATTACTGAAATGCTACTTGGTATGTTCAGAAAGCTAAAGAGTCCTCTTCTCTCCATTAAGCAGCACAGAGAAACTTCCATAGTAATTATTTCTTATAAATTAAGACAGTTCTATGCAGTAAGGCCATTCACACAAGTTCTCAGCATTGATCTTGCATTCCCAAAGCCACAATTGGCACCTGAAACACATTTGCAAGCCCTTTATTGAACAGCTGTAGTACTGCTCAACTAGTCCTGTATTTCATAAAGCCTTATTAACATGTTTTTTGCCATGTATGATTAGGAAACAAAATTTCGCATGACCTGCCCACTCGCCCCTTTCTGCTTCAGGGATTTGTTTAAGACACTGACCTGTTCAGCAGCCTGGGCTTCTCCGTAAGTTTCCAAGAAATTCCCTTGGATCACTGATCCTATGATAGTCAAACCTTTACCAGCTTTCAACTGGGATGCAAATGTTAACAATCTAGGGTATTTTACATGCAAATCTTCATCCAGTTTCAGAAGCACCAGCAACTGAGGCCTGGAGAAAATAAAAAAGGCACTGTAATTTTTAACTAAAGCTTTAATAAAGACACTTGTAAAAAGCCGCTTCTCATCACTTATATTGTGCCTGAGTATTAACTATGAAACAATAAATTCTTTCTGTATCTCACACATAAGAGGGGTTTTACTTAATATTTTATTTCTCTTGATTAAAAGAAAATGTGAAATATTGTGGCTATTCTGCTGCTGCACTGTGTGACAGTCATAAAACCCATCTTAGCCTAAGAAGCTTGTATTAGTGTTTATTTACAAGCTTGTTTTCAAGGCTCTTTTAAGTACTATTAGAGCACACAGTGTGTTCATACTGTAAGACTGCTCACCCAGACCTATATGGATTCTTTTGCCAAGAAATCTGTATTCTATCTGTACACTATACTATCTGTATCTATCCAGAAAGCTGGCACACAGAAAACACAAATATTTTCATCTAAACACAGAACCCACCCTCCTTCTGTCCCTTAAGGTGTTGCCACACATCAATTAAATTATTTTCTGTCTCAAGTTATGGATGAGCAAGTAGAAAAAGATCTATAGAACTCTGTCTTTGGTAGATTCCTAGTCCTCTTGTTTCAGAACCCAAGAGCTGTGCGATGCCCAACTGATCGGAAGGTTCTCGCCCACTTAATCTGTTCTCAACACAAAGTCAGTGGGAATAACGTTGGTCACGGTTTCAGTTTCCTGGCCTCTGGAACTCTGCACTCACAGACCTCCAGTTTCCCCAGGTTCCACTTCTGAATCACCAATTTGGAGTCCAGTTAAAAATCCAAAGGGCATTAAAGGTGTGCCCATACAGAGCCCATACAGGGCTTGGCAGTGGTGAGGCAGCTTACTGCAGACTCAACACTTCCCTTTTTTTAACGTTCTGGGCATTAAAATTCATTCACACAGACCAATAGCATCTTGTTTAGAGTCCAGTTTAATTCCCTAAGTGTAAGCAGGTAATCATGACAGTGTATTTTATTAGTCTGCGATGAGTACCTCCAGTTCTTTGTGTGTGGAGGGCCCTCCTCCAGTCTGAGTAAGGCATATCTTGCTGCGCTGAGCGAAAGGCCCCGGATACCATCACCCCACTCCTTCTCTGCCCTGTGAAGAAACACAGTATAGCCAACATACCATGAGCATTTAATTGCACACTTACAGTCAGGCTATGGAGACATCAGTACTTTACAAGGAGTTTAATAACGTGGTACATAGCACACAGCACATATATATTTATCATTTGTACATGAATGTCTGTGATACCACATGAGAAAAATGCGAATGTTTCAGTCAAATATATATGACACCACCACCATTCTGGGCTTAATTTGTAATGAACACTCCACTACAGAGAAAGCTTCCCAAGTCTATACAAACATTTGGCACTTCAATACCTGATTTAGTTATTAAGCCAAATTAATTTATACTACAGCCTGACTCCATCCAATATTATCAGTCTCAAGCAACCCAACCTGCAGATTCAGCTTTCCAAGGACTGTTCTAGACAAACCTTTGCACCAGATAAATTGGAATAAAATGTCTGCCGTCAGCTGTTCTGGGCCTGAAGTAATCATGTGCAGTAGACAGCAGGAAGATAAACCCCAACCAGTTTTCTGCTTCCTGTGACTCAATTTTCACCAAACACCTTTAGAAGCTTAACAACAAAGCACTTCAGGAGCTTTTGTTTAGCACTGACACAGTAAAACAATGAAAACAAGGATCTATAAAGGAAAGTCCTTCAAGTCATTTCTGTGCAGTTCCTTCTCCAAATGTGAAGACTAGAGATAATCCATTAAAAAATTAATCCAATCTCCCTTCCTACCCTTTTTAATCCAGTTAATACTTACCCTTGGTACTCAATGTACTTGTAAATCATGCCTGCAATAAGCATTGCTACCAAAGCATAATACCAAGACGAAATGAACATCAGTGCCAGGCAAATACTCATGCCTAAAAATGAGAGGGCCCTAAGAGAAAAAGCAAACGTATTAGTAATTAGCAGGGCAGAAAAGCCAAAAAACAAGTCAATTACACTCTTGCTCTTTTTGATTCAAACTGTCTATTCTAAACTGGCAGTGCATGTAAAGCTCCCAAGGAATCTCCCCGTCCCCATCAGTTTTGGTATCCTGCTGTTGAAATACCATCACATATCTGGGTCTGGTCCACTTAGAATATTACATCAGTGCACTGCCCCCTGCCCTCATGCAGAGGGTTCTCCTCAAGCCCTCCCTGCAGACCAGACTTGGCCTTTCACTCACCAGTGATAGTATTTGAAGCGAGGCCGCCAGTTCGGCGTCCGCAGGAGTGTCTGTACTGCACATGCCAGATTAACAAAGAGGTAACACATCAAGAAAAACCTGCAACAGCAAAAAAAGTGCAAAACCCTTTAATACACACATTTATAGATTCTGTCACATATAATTACATAACTGATTTATAGTGAAAATCCAGCTGCTCTGTCACATGTGCCTCTGATTTTTATAAGTCTGAACTATCAGTATAAAGCAGTTAGAACAATTTTTTTATTAGATCAAGCTAGATCTATTCACAACATCAATGCTGTCTTTGCTCTGTGATAAAAATGTTTTCCCAAATCAAATAAAAATATACCACAAACTCGCTTATTCACAGAATACTCCAGAGCAGAAAAAAATGGATTTATATGAAGAGCCTGAAGTCAGAGGATTCACAGAAATAATCAAAGTGGAACTCAGGCTCCAGTAATTTGTTTTACTGGTTTAAGCTATGGTTCTGAAAGACAATCAAACTAGCAAAACTCAGCAGAGTATTCCTAACATCCCCTACCCCCATAAACAGCAACCAGCCTGTTTCTTACATTGAGAGAATGGGAGCCACCATGTCAAGTGAAGCAATAAGGATTCCCAGCTCAGCAATCAATGCTGTTAACAGAAGAGCCCATGTTGGTTCACCATTCGCTTTTCCATGACCAAAGATCTGAAGAAACAGAAACATGAAGCATAACTTCCAAGTGTTTTGTAAGGTTGTAATGGAAAAAAAAGCAGACTACATTTTTAAAAACAATAGTAATTTTCCTACGTATTTCCTTCTCTAGAGCAAGGAGTCAAATTATTATAAAATTCTTCTGTGCTTCACTGAATTAGATGTGCAACTTCTTGATAAAATTAACATATCATGTCTTAAAAGCATTCCTTGTTTTTAACAAGGAGGGGAAAAAAGCATGAAAATAAAAAAAACATTGACCCTCAGTTCAGTGCTGGGCAAACTAGGGAAAACAAATCAGATTTCCAAGAGCATTGAGTCAAGCAGCTGGTTAGGCAGTATGAGCAGGGTGAGGTTTTCAGCTGTACGAACCCAGAGGAAGGGAATGATGTTGTCCTTGGCTATGGCCTGCAGCAGCCGGGGCGCTCCGGTGAGGCTCTGCAGACCCGCCCCACAGGTGGAGAAGAAGGATCCGATGACGATGACCCACGGCGAGGGCCACGACAGGGTGCCCACCACCAAGTTCTTGTTCACCGCGTCGCCGTACCTGCGGAGAGGAACGGGGGGCAGGCATATTTTTAAATTCTTGTATTATTATCACCACATCATTTCTGACTTTCACCCAGATAAATGCAGGAATTAAAACACAGGAACCATGCCAGAAAATATCAAATAAAATACAGGAAGATTCCCAAAACATTGATTACAATTTACATACAAATATGGTTTTGAAAGGCACCCAGAAGTAAAAGCCAAAAAAAAAAACTAAGGGCGGGGAGATTTGTGAGGGAAGGGGGAGGCAGGATGGGAAAGAACACACTGCAAAAAAGAAAAAGAAAGGAGAGTATTAAAGCAGCAAAACTTACTTATCTCTCAGGACAACACCTTCTATGCAGGCTCCAAATAATAATACACAGCTGAAGTCTTGAGGACAGTGTGCTAAGGAAGTAAGATTTATTGAGACGTGGCAGATAAAAAACACCCATAGAAAGCATTGTGGAAAGGACAGTACGTGCCTTTGTCCCATGGCATTTGCACTCCAGCATCTCCACAAATACGTGGTAAAGCTGTGAGTAAATTAATGTCTCACTGCTCACATAAAGCTTCTAATATTAAAATGACAATGTTGTTCATCTAAGTTTCAGTTTTTAAAGCAGTTTTAAACATCATGATATGGGAGACAAAATTAAATTAAGCATTTTTATAACAAAATGTCAGTTTAGTCTTCTGCTAGTAGAGAAGCTGATATTAAAACATCTTTCTTTTCTTTCTTTCTCCTGTGTCTGAAGATATTTTGAACACTCTAGTATAGTTTTTGATCTTGTGAATTAATTTCACATGAATGGTCAAATCTTAAATTCCATCCCTGAAATGCAACTGTAAATTACAAAGTGTAATAGAAGGGGAAATGTTGCTCCCTCCTAAAAACCACGGTGTCAGGCTCCCACAGGGTGGCGCATGAACACCAAAAACCTCCAGTTACGAGTCAGTTCTGAACTGCCAACAGAGCTGGGGGTTACCTCTGTGACCTCTTTTAATATTTATGGTGTTCACAGGAAATGCTGACTTTTTAATACAGGGTCAGTTCCCAAAATAACAGCTGGGGAAGGCTGCGCTCCTAAGAGGCTGGGACAAGGAAGCCAGGATCCTGATTTACGGCTTGGCAAGTTTTGGCAAAAAACAGGAATGAAGCAGCAGAATTTTCAGGAGAGTCACCATCTCAGCCAGTTGGCCTTTGGGCGGGATTTGCTCAGAAAGCTTTTTTTACTTTTCTTTTTTTCTTTTTAATTTCTTACGTTGAAAAATTATCATTTAGGACCCCTAGAGCTAGGTGAAGCTGAAAGACCCTGGCTTCATCTCTTCCCTAGGAGGACAGCAGGGATGAAGACAGTCTTTCTGAAGCAAAGCTCTTGTGGTTCTAAGCCCAGAAGAACTGAAAAAACACTTGGGAACATCTTGTCTCATTTCTAACACCAGTTTATCTTGTCCTAAAATGTTCGAGACAACCTATACTCCTTAAAGTCATTCCAAATAAATGGCTTTTTTTTCGCTTTAAAGGAACTAAAACTTATGAACTTTCCCATTTAAAGCCTTCCCTCATCTTAATGGTTCACTGCAACCTAAAAAAAAAATAAAAAAATCAAAGTATCTTCCTGTACTCCACCAGCCTGAAAAACTATAGATCCCTATGGAGCACAGAACAGCAGTGCAAAAGGAAATGCAAAAGAACAGAACCCACCATAAAAAGGGGGGTGGAAAATAACAGGATAATAATTCCAATGCTTTCAGCTCGAGGACTGTTGTTTTGTTGTTTGGTTTTTTCCCACTAACCAATCATACTCACGCTGATAATTTGGTGACCTGAAAGCAGTTCCACAAACCAGACACAACGTGCCAGCACTCTACTAATCATAAAAGGATACAGACTAGTGATGTGGTGACAATGGCAAGAATTGTTCCAACGGGAATGGATTTCTGTGCATCTTTGAGGTCCCCTGATCTGTTTGAACCAGCCATGATCCCTGAAAGTACATTTTGGATGTAAGACCACGGGGCAGGAGGGAGCTCGGAGGCCCAAGATGCCCCCTCATCCCAGCATTCTCACCAGTCACTGAAGGGAAGAAAATGCCAACCAGCACCATGAAGGAAGTAGCAATGTCTGAAAGCACGTACAGGTGCAGGTTGTTCTTCTGGCCTGCCACATCAACAGATGGGTGATGTGCTTTCTCCAGGATCTCTCCTTTCTCCAAATAATTGCTCCATAAGTTGTCTTCAAGGATATTATCACACCACAGAAAAGAAAAGCATGTTTCAGTTCAAACCTGTAGTCATTATAATGGGTCTACAACTGAGGATTACAACTGCAAATCAGTAATCAACACAAATGGAGACATATACAAGTTACACAAAATAAAATTTATACTGCATATTTTCAAGGGAATCTGTATCAAAAAAAAACCATAAATACGCATCAATAGCCTATAGAAGTCTAAGCAATTTATCCTTTATTACTACTAAATGTAATATTCTTTTAACTTCATACCTATTTTAACCCAAGGAAATACACTGAATATTTTTATGAACCAACATACACACAGTGGGTCAGAGATGCAAAGCAGCAACACTGACCAGCTTTCTAGACAGAAATGGATGAGTTCTTCAGTCAATTGAAGAATTACAAAATTGTATGTCTGTCATTTGAAATTTCACTAATAAATGCCCAGGCCATTTTAGAAACTAGACTGCTGGTTTCTGGGAAAATAGGAACCTTTGGCACTCAACACCTGCACAGAGCAGCTGTTCTCTGAGTTAATTTCAATAATGAACACTTATCAATGACATTATATTCAAGAGTGGGCAAAGAAAGAGACACACTATTTCTGTACAAGTACTCTTATGTTTCAGGACATCATCTTAATCTGTCTAAATGAAGAGTTGTCACTATGCAGAGTTTTGAAAAATTTTAATAACTTACTCATGTTACTATAATTTCTAATTATAGCTGACTTCCTGCTGGAATTAGGAGATGTACAAGGCAAATTTAATCAATTTTACAGCAGCCAAGTACTGTATCAGGACAAAGTGCCATCTCTTTTTAAAGATCATAAGAATTGGCTTTCTTTATTGAAAATAATTTTCTTCGCTGTAACTACATTTCTTCAGTCCCTCTTTCTTAACCAGCAGGGAAGAGTACAACCCATTTCCACTGCTCAGCATGCCTCCTCTTTAAGGGAAAAAAAGACTTTCTACCATACCTATTAAAATGCCACTAGCAGCTCCTGGAATTCCTGCTATCTCAGAGACATTGTTCATTAGGAAATACTCGTCACAGTGTTCGTCGGTTAAGTTTGTAGTGTGGCAGAAGAGCTCCCAAAGCTTCGAGGCCACAGTTATGTTATCCTTAACTATGGTTTTGGCACAAACATCAAAGTGATCTCTTGACAAAGTCCTGTTGCCCAGCATGCAAATCCTGGAAGGGGAACACGGACACCAGATTTATTGGATGTTACCAGGAAAATGAAATCCACCCTTTCCATAGTTGTTCTTTCATATCATGGAAGCTTCGAGTGACTCTAGTCTGCTACATCATTTCTTACCTTCAAAAAAGATGGTGGTAGCAGGACAAAGACTGTGTATCTGTTCCTTTAAGGGTCAGAAGTATAAAGCTACTTTTTCAATAGTTTTGAGAGAGGTAAAAAGAGCCACATCAATGTGATTTATTGAATTTGGTCGATTTACCTTAAAAAATGAAAGGGAAGTATGAGGCCACTTTGGTTTTGGTTTTCATTGTTGTTGTTAGGTGTTTTCTTGGTTGGTGGGTTTTTTTATTATTAAAAAGAACTACTGAAGTGGAAGAAATCTGAAGAACACCAGAATTCAAGTTATCTAAATATATTTGGAATCTCATTATTCCAGTTTCTGCATAGCAGCACTTGAATGACCCCTGACACTTTAGCTTCACAATTAGGAACATACATTTCAATCAAAATAAGTAAGGGTCTTCTTGTCAGAAGATACTGTGCATAATTGCTAAAAATCCTCCAGTGGCTGTTACGTTTAACCTAATCACAAACATCATTTATTCCAGAAGTGAAAAATTCTTAATCCACTTCTCCAAAGACAGCTCCACAAGACACAGTGATCCAACCTAACAGCTTGCTGCTGCTACAAGTTCATTCAGCTTCTCTTCCCAGTGTCAAAGAACACCCACAGGAAAAGAAAACAGTTTCTTCCCTTTTATTATGTTTAATTGTTTCACAGGTCTTGTCAATCACTAAAGCCAGGAAAATGAAAGAGACAGGGACACTTTTGCAGGCCTGAGAACTGTAACTCTGGAGAAGCCTTCCCCTCCAGAATTAAAAATAAATACACTATCTTGTTACCTCAGGGGGAAAAAAAAAGAATACAGCCAAAGGAAGAAAGACAGAGAAAACATTCATGAACAATCCAAGAGAAAATGAGGGGGAGGCAGAAACATTGTTTTACTGCTGTAAATCTCCACTATTTTAAAATATTATAATCATTGGGCCCTAAATATCCAAAGGGAGCACTTGAGGGTTGCAAGTACTTAGTTATGGTCACAGCATTTTAAGATGTGAATAATTATGCAGATTCAACTCCCCTATTTCCATTCTATTCATCTCTTGTCTGCATATCAGCACTGTTTGCATTCCTGGTAAAACACACATACCCACATTATTGATGCTCCAGTTTAAGAAGCTGCCTTACACATTTAACAGCCAGCATGCCAAGGAGCACACTCTGTGTGCAGAGCAGGGCTCCTCATGTGGAGGACCAGTCTGCTCTCAGAGCAGGGGGCAGTTTTGCTGGAGCCTGACCATGGCCCCACCAGCACATTCCTAAGAGGTACCCTGTTTCTCAGCAAACAGTTTCATCATGCCACCGGTTTCCAGCCACAAAGGCAGCACATCATGTCTGACTGGCCTGGGGAAAACTGACCTGCCAAACTGCTCCCTACTTAGTGCCACAAATAACCCAGCAAAATTGTCACTCAAATCTTAACAACCATAGGCCAAGAGACTGGATTGTCTTCGCAGGAAGTGGAGAAATGTCAGGGTCCATCAACCTCACCACAAAACTTTATTCTACCAAAACAGTTAAAGAATGTACTAATGCATTCATTTCAGCCTAAGAAACTTCTGTTCCATGAGCTCTGCTCTCAGAGGATTATCCCTGTCACTAGAGACAGCTAAGAATGTTGGAAGTCATTCACAAAAAAAGGCAGCTTCAACAATGCGTTAGGCACGGAAATACTACTCACGGAAATTCAGGTGGATCAAAGATGGACTTGATAGCTCCAGCATAAATGGACAGAATGGATATTACTACGCAGGCCAAGAAGAGGGAAGCAAATTTGTTCACATATTTCACACCTACGAAGACCACCACTGCCATGAGGATGAGGAACACAGTGCCATACACCCTCATGTTGTTCAGCATGGCACTGGAAGCATCGTGGGCACCAGATGGATGAAAAATTGCTGCTTGTGGCACAATATATGTCTGAAACAAGAGAAAGCAAAAGCAAGCTGAAGGAACACCGGAACAGAACTCTGTCTGGGATCATGTACTGGGAATCTTCAGCTTGCAGAAAAAGTCAAGAGGTAACAGCCCATTCTGTGCCAGCAGAACAACTGAGCCAACTTTACCAATGATGAGCATGAGTCTCAGATTAAGTCATACTGTCACCTGTGTTGTGAGAAGAGCTTCCTGTCTGGATACCCACAGAGTGTGCAGCTTCCAAAGGGAAGCACTGGTGGTACAGAGCTGGACACTAAGAAACTGGAGACCACCTAGTCTCTTACTGTAAATGTGTGTAAAAATATGGGACAAGAATACTGGGGTAAAAAAACAAGTATGTTATTTGTCTTTAAATCAGGACTACTCTGGTACTACTCACCAATAAAATTTCAATGGCACCAAGGATATACATTGCTCCTGCAAATGTTGTTCCCAAATAGAAGCACAACCCTACAGCTCCACCAAATTCTGGGCCCAATGACCTAGATATCATGAAATAGGAGCCACCAGCTATGAAACAAGAAAAGTGAAAGCAAAATTATAATTTCTTGTTATAAACCTTAAATATTCACAACAAGAATACAACAGAATTATATACTGTGTATCTGCTATTTTGAGGTTCAAATAAGCATCTTTTTTGTCAGCACAGAGGTAAAAATCAAATAAGTTAATCTTTAGCCTAATTGATAATAAGAAAAATTACTAGATATGAATTCAGGCTTTGTATCCTGGATTAAGCAAATTTCTCTTAAATAAAACCATGTTAACAGCTTATAGCAACTTAGGTTTTGTTTTGGTTTTTTTTTTACTTTTTAGCACAAATAAGACATTTGCTACCCACACATACCTGGAACAACACCATTTGTGGCAATAGCACTCATTGATATGGTTGTCAACATAGTCTGGGGAAAACAGGGAAAAGGAAGCAATTGTGTCAACAACATTTTTAAAAACATTACTTATTTCTTGATAAAACAAAGCTGCCATATACAGTATTTCTATTTATTCTGCCTGTCATTATCTAAAAGAAAACAAGGGCAGCAGGAATTTAATCACAGAGCTGTTGAGACTTCTGTTTGAGGGATGGCCCCTGCTTTATCAGGTCAAACAGTGGGAGTCTGCAGACGGAGCAAGGTAAGAGAACACAGGTGTCCCTCCATCTGCAGAGCTGCAGTTCCAACAAGGGCTACTCCAGCAAAGCAGCCATTCACCACCTGGGACAGGCATGGGAAACAGCTGTTTGCTGAAGAAACAATTTTTAATACTGTATCTACACTAGATAAAGTTTGTCAGTTTAGAAGTACCAGCACATTAAAAAAAAAAGGTGGGGGGAGGAAATTCTGGCATGAATCTGGCTTCTCTTTCCACAAGCACCTACAATGCCTCTCCAAGTTTCTCAATAGTTTCACAGAGGTTATGTCACATGCATCACTCTACCTAAATACTTACACAACAGCAGCAAAGCAGCACAATCAGGAAGGACTGAAGGACTCCAGCCATTCCCACCATCCAGGTCAGCCGAAGGAAGAGAATAACCCCGAAGATATTCTGCATGCATGGTAAATATACCCCCATCAGGGTGCCCATGCTGGGTGACTGAAAACAGAAAAGTTGATATTCATTAAATGAAATTATTCAAAGCACAGATAAGCAAAAAAGCCTAGAAGTTCAGTTCTTTAAATGGTAGAAACCTGGGAAACATAAGGCAGATAAAGTCAAATACTGGTGTGCTGGACTTCGACAAAACACAAAGCAAACTGCAAAATTATGAATTTCTGAAAGAAATGCTGACCTTGTCACATCTTCACATTTGAAGTAATTACCCTCTAGCATTTAACACCAATTACTACAACCAGAACACATATTTACTTTACTGTAGACCCACAGAGACTCTCATATGAAACCTGTTGAGTGCTGCAGACTCTGAGTAAGATCAATCCTACCCTACCCCCCAGTTATAAATTGGTTCCATTGAAAATACATTTTTGTGGTGCTACAACTGGAAAAGACTTGGAAGCAATCGGGAGACATCCATAATATATTTTCTTCCATTTTATATACTCCATGTAAAACTAATGGGTCTACCTTTTCTTGTGTTTAATGTCAGCATCAGACTCTGAGTTACTTTTGACAGTGACTGAGAAAATACAAGTTAGTTGCATGACTTCACAGAACTGCACATGACTGGCACTCAACATCCTCCTTTGCCCAAATACATACTGTCAAAGATAGTCAGATCCAAAATAGTAACATCAAAGTGCCACTGGTAAGGGCTTTATTTCAAGGAATACAGAAGTGTTTGCTGCATTGGCACACCTTGCACTAGCAGCATTTCAGAGCCCCAAATCTCTGTGGCTTCCTGCCAAGACATTTCACTGCTTCTGCTTTCTGAGGTTTTCTTTTGCATTTAAAATTCTATTGAATTCTAAAACATAGGGGGAATACAGAGTGTAACTTCTTGAAGGTTCACCTCTTTTCATACTCCCTTCTATAAATAAACTTGAATTCCAAAACATATTATAGACAGGCAGCATTTAAAGAAACCCTTGACCAATTATTTAAATGATGAGGATATTAAAGGGAGGTGACACCACTTATTCAAATTTAACTCCACACAGCATTACCCAAATGCAAAAATAAACAGGTCACATGCATCTTTATAGATAAATAGGTACTACTGCTTTGGATTCATGACTACGGACAAGCATATGCTCTTAAAGCAATCAGATGGCTGTCAAAAAATTTACCTGAGGTATGTCAAGAGTGTATTTCACTACATGAAGCAAAATCCTAGAAGAATCAAATATTTATAAGATCACCAGGTCAAAATAAGAAACCTGGGAAGTTAGTGCTTCAACTTGCAGTAACATGTTACAATTCAGAATTTTCTCATCTGCGTTAGGAATCTGCCATGCTAGAGATGAATGAAAACTGTGCCCAGGAACATGACCAGAATGATTCTTTGACAGAAATGCCAGGAATTGCTGACTGAATTTTTTTAAGTCAGCTTTGAATTCCTTGTGTGACTAAAGCTAAAACAGATCAACCAGGCTTTCCTCATACACATTACAATTGGGGTGAACCTCCTGGAGTAAAGTGGGAAAGAGAATCTCGTGCCAATGGTTTGCAATGGAGTTACCCTATGAGACCTACTAGCCTGGGGCCAGAGTTGTTCTTCAGCTGCTCCAATGTCACAGTACAAAAAAAATCAATTCCCTAAAACATCACCTGCCTTTGTATAAAAACTACCAACCTAAAGATGTAACCCGATCAACTTTGTCAGGATTATGTATAAACAAAAAAGGAATTTTGTCTTCTGATAGTTACAGAAAGGACACTTGCTCATAAGATTCTGATCAGGGAAAGGATATTTACTTATGAGTTGCTCCAGTGCTATAATGGAAGAGGATCTTCACTGGGTATTATTTATAGTGTACCTGTTTCCTCGGGGAAGGGGAGGTTTAGATACTTCTGATTCCAACACTTTCATCTGATTCATATTCTTCAACTGCATAAACATTAACTGAGACAGGACTAAATAATGTTGCCAGGGACTGGGCAGATTTTTCCCAGCACAGGGGCTTCCCATTCTCACAGGAATGCACACTTTGCCTTTCAAGGACACATTCCACACAGTTTTATCATCTATCTGATCATTCATCCATCAGTCACTCCTCTCACATCTCTGAACCCAGCAGTCAGCATCACGTGAATTTATCAGATGTGTGAGCATGTCAGAGATAAGGAGTTAGTTTGTCAAAACTGGCATCTGAGAAAAGGAAAGAAGCCCAACCTGTTGCTCCTACACAGGAGAAGCAAGTGGACCGCAGTTTTGGTGTATTCTACATGACAGTCTTCCAAAAACCATGAAAGCAGGTGAGTTTTCAGTCTCTTCTTTACACACCTCCCAACACCTGCTTCCTTTGCATAAGAATTCACTTTAGCTCAGCTCTTGCCTATCTTCTGCATATGTAGTCCCTGCAGCTTTGCTCCACTGTTCCATAATCATCTCCCCTTCCCTCTTAAGTGGCCTCTTACACCTATCAAGTTACAAGATCGCTTCAGCCACAAAGGAAGAGAAATTGTGCATTAGTTATATAGTTGTGAGACCACTGCAGAGCAGAGCAGCCTAGGAAATGCCTGTCAGCTCACAGCCACAACCCAAGCCACAGGATTACTAAGTGTATCTCAGGCATAACAGTTTAGTCTAGGTTTTCTTACCCTGTGGAAAAAAAAAATACTTGTAAGAAAGAACAATCCACAAATACTACTTCAATCAGCTTGTTCACACAGATATTTAACACCAGTAACCTGCAGTGACTTGACCCTTTTTTATAGCATCTGATCATCACTAAGTGATACTAAACCAGCGCTGAAGTCTCAACAGCACGACCTGAAACAAGAAGGGTATTGTTATGTTCAGCCTTAACAGCAACCAAATGAAAAATGTAACAGCTCATGCTGAATAAAGGAAATAAAACAGAGACATTTTGAAGAACACTGTTTTAGAACAACCAAGGGACAGAAAAATCTCGAAAACAGTCTCAATTTCAGTGATGCAGATCATGTTTCTGTTCACTCTCATCAGCTGCAGACACATAATTTATATAAATATTGATCTGAGTCTGAAGGACACTATTTCCTTTGTGCCAGTGTGATGGGTTATTAAAGCACTTGGCTGCAGGGCTCAGGGACATTGATCAGCAGTGACAGCTCTTAGGGTTGCTCTGCAGCATGAGGACAGACAGCAGCACAGAAATGAACTGCCTTATTAAAGACACATGAACTAAAATAGTTTATCTAATTTTTTTCCATCATGAGAAAGGGAGATTTCTGTAGCACTGTGACTATTAAGTGCTTTATTATAAGACTGTATTTAGAAAAGAAAAGCAAACCAATTTCTAGCTTATTATAAGGAGTTGTGTTGATCTTACCTGATGTGTACTTAACAGAGAATGCTACTATCAAAAATATTTAGTGGGGATGCTGAAACAGGGTAATATGTTCATATTAAGGTGTTTGGCACTGAAATTAAATGGATTTGAAAGGGTATGATTTGGCAGGCAGGGGTGTGCTAGGTCACTAAAAGGTATTCACTGAGAGACCTGTCTTACCTGCTCAGAGAATTGCAGTCACTTAGTGAAAGGACTGCTTTCCTCAGTTCATTTTTGAATATCAGATCCAGAACCTGCTCATCAGTCTTGCTCCAGTTCTTGCCTATGAGGTGCCAGTTCCAGTGAGTGACAGGCAGGTTCCTTTTCGTCCCACTGGCTGGGTACGTATTTGCTGAGCACACCCAGTACAGGATTCAGCAAGGAGTGGGTTCACAAAGCTGGCACTTACACAGACCTGCTGTGGTGCTGGCATGGGCTGCCACACGTCTGTACTCATGCTCAGATGGGAAGGAGAAGGTAACAGCAGCGCAGTGATTTATACTTTAAAGATGATTAAGAACAAATATGTAGAAAAATCCCATTTTCACAGTTTCTGAACACCTTCAATCCCTAGCCTTGCAGTTACTGCTTTTGAATTTTCTGGGTTTGATGGTTGTAATTATTCACCAAGTTAATATTCAATTGTCTTATTTTTTGCAAGATGTTTAAAATTTTATACTGCTCATGGTAAGAGAGGGAGAAGAAATTCAAACTGCAGTTATGATATTGCAGCTGATATAATTTACCCCAGAGACAGACATGGAGGCAAAGACTCCCTTAAGGAAACTGCAGTGTTTACACAGAAAATACTGAGATATTAACACAGGATGATACCGTCACTTTTGGAGTGGTTACCAAACCCATTTACAGAAAACATCTGAGAAGCCTGTGAACACACATTTTTGAGACATGGGAAAGCATAATCCAGGACAACCCAGTTATAAAACCCAAATTCTACCCTGCCATAGAAGCAAAGCTTTAACAAGGACAACAGTCCTTTTTTATGTCAGTAAACAGCTTGAAAATATACAAGCACTTACATACACCACACCTAGATGTAGAAATATTAGCACCACACCTTACATGGTACTCTACCAAGGACTGAAAACAAGTTCTCAGTTCCCTGTTATTTGCCCATTTTTATGTTACAAAGTTATGTGCATTTGCTTTAACCAACTTTATGTCACCAACCCACTGCCAAATTCTCCCAATTCTTTTTCCAGCAGAGACCTTTACTCTGGTATTCTGACCAGGCAATTAATAAAGAAAAAAACAGCAAAAGCAATCAGAACTGCCTCAAAATCCCCCTCCACGCTGCTTTTGTTAGGGAAATAACCCATCTGCTTCTGATAGTATGAGGATGAAAATTGTTTTAGATTATGCAATAATGCCATATTCACAGCTGGTGCCTGACATTATTCCCACCAAAAGCTTGTTAAAACAGAGATGCAACTGACATTTCTTATTAGTAATGCAAACGTAAAAATTTTGGACAGACTCAGCAATTACTATAACACCAAGTACCACACAAAAGAAAATCGTAATTAAAATGTTTAAATTACTTTTTTTAATGTCAGCTTATAGTACCAGAATGCAGTTACTGCACCCAGATGACCTTACTCTGTCTTGTAATGATGTCATATTGACCACAATATTGCAGCTCTTCAGTGCATGTGGCCTCAGATAAAACTGAATTTTAAGCTTCATGCTGACTAAACAACTTTATTAACCCCAGTGTGAAACTGTGCAGAGTAAGGAGCTGGAGTGTAAGGGCATTCAGCACAGGGTAACGTGCATGCTTTGTGAGAACACTGCTGGTTTTCAACACTATCACTGCCATCTCTTTCTGAAATGGCTCAAACCTTGACAGGGCAGTGCTATAAAACCTGCAGAATTCAAGTGCTATCTCAGCTTTTTGAAAACCTTTCCTTTTACGGAGTTTGCAAGCAAACTGACAGGTCTGCAAGTGCCATAAAATGCAACCACACCACTTGCAGGTGTAGCATTAACCAAAACACCTGCAGAGGGACTGTCAGAGGAGAAGCGGAGCAGATAAACATTCCCTTCCCGATAGAAATCTGACTCCCAACAATCAAACCTCACCTGCTGCCTAGTCATCACAAGGCCAGCCCAAATGGGCTAACCACCTAAATGCAGATCCTTTGGGGCAGAATTCGGTTCCCTAAGTGCCTAACACCAGAATGACTCCTGAGCTGCCCCAGGGGGTCCAATCTGAGCTCCACCCAACCACTCTAAAAGGGTGTTGTCTCCTGCAAACCCTGTGTCATACCTACCAGGCTTGTAGAGATGTCAGATGCCACTGGGCAGCTAAAACAGCACCAGGAAAAAGCCGGGCGGGTTGTTTTGTTGTTTATTCATATCCCACTAAAAGCCTATCCCCTTCTTATCTAAATCCATACCAAGTGTAGGGAATTGCACTGTACTGTGCAGTGCTTAACCATGACATCTGCCCCAACTCCTCAGTAAACTCTGATTCCCTGCAGAGATCTGTATCATTTCTTTCAACATTGTCATGGTTCCTAACAGAAGTTAAAAAAAGGGCAGAAAATCACACAGGGAATCATCCCATTCATCAGCTGGCCATGGAGAGAATCTTTACTTACTTTTGATACTTTCTTCTTCGATCCATCAGTACTTTCTGCTTCTTCATGTTCCTTAACACCTTGGGTAAGATTTGTGTAGTTGACCAACTTGCCAAGCAGAGATGACACTTTTGGTCGTATATCAAGTTCTTCCTGTGGAAGAAGACAACTACTCAACTTCTGTAGTTCACAGCACTTATGAAGAGAGGTTGGGGTCACACCTTCCTTGGCACACCTGAGGCTACCAGGGAACACACCAGGAAAATCATCCAGGGAATGACAGAATATTTCATTGTGCCTGAACCAGTGATGAGAGGATTTAATTTTCTGAAAGAATGGCAATTCTGACAGCAAAAGGCAATGACCAAAGGTCTGCACTGCATCCTTCTCCTTAGGTACTAGAAAGCATAATTACAGCAATAAAGAAGTCTGAGTCTTGGGACTCTAATAAAATGAATGTGTACCTTGTGTGTATCTCTAATGTCAACTTACATCAACAGATATGCTCTTTAAAAGGTCAGGTTGCCAAACGAATCAGAGATTTAGTTATTAAACTCTGCTCATTGTAGACATGCATGCACTCTGCTGATTTTATCTCATTTTTCAAACTATGTAATCTAATTCATGTGTATCTAGACAAAATTCCCAAAAGCCACATATATGAAGGCCTCCCACCTTTACATTCATCTCATTCAGGTGCTGTTTCTGAAAGAAAGTTCAAGGAGGAAATAAGAACCAGAACAAAATCATCCCCTTCCCCTTTCTCTTTGAAATTAAAATGTCTTGCATGTCTGATTGCACAATAAGTGCAATGGTAAAGAGAAATAACTTCCCACACAGGAAATAAAAACCGGTTGAGAAAGATTTCACTGACTGCAGATTTATCATATGTTTATGTATCATCTTGAACAGTTTCTGCTACGTTCAGTATCGTTATGTGCTTTGCACCTGATGCAGAAACTGACCCCAAATGGGACCATCCCATGATGCCGTGAGCCAAGCACCCCTTTTCTTACTCCTTCCTCTGATCTGACCTGCAGTAGTTTACATCTTGAAAAACCTGACTACAATTCCTTCCAGAAAGAGCATGAGACAGCATGTACCTCCTGTTCAGTCAGCTGAGCAGCATGGCCTTTGGGATGTTTCTCCCTCTGTTTAGTCCCACGGAAGAGCCTGCACACCTGGTGTGGTCCTGTGCTATCACTTATGGCAAAGGCAGGCGTGTGACCAGCAGCAGCCCATCTCAAGTAGCCAACTCTCCACAACCTACTAGTGACTTTATCCTGATCACAGATTTACTGTGCCTTGGAGTGAGGAAGCACTACAGCTGGGAATGTGCCTCCAAGTCTTCTAGCCCAAGCACACTGCCTGCAAACAGGATGGCAGCACCTCCGTGCTGAGCTCCCATGCAGCAGCAGGTCGGTTCTACTTGCCCGAGCTCTTTCCCACACAGCTGGACTGTGCAGGTGCCAACCCATTGGGGTGCAGAGCCAGCTCAGGCTGCCCCACACCGAGTTCCCAGAAGGGCAAACACAGGGTATTGTGCAGCCAGTGTTGCTGTGACTCTGTAATTCAGAAGCCCAGCTGGGAGAGCAGCTGCAGAGCCACACAAAGCCCTTCTGCACCAGCCCCCAGCACCTGAGCTTCTGCAAACATTTTTGAGAAACTAGGTCTTAGTGTGTTGTGATATACTGGCGTGTAATGCAGTGCCAGTGAGATGAGGATGTGGAGGGTTCTGCTGGCCTCCAGTATTAGTGTCTGGTCCTCCTTACTTCCCAATGGGAACAGTCACACCCCTGTGCCTCACAGTCCGGACTGATCAGAATATCTGAGCTATTCTTCACACAGGGTATCTCTGCCTACTGGTACCTTGGACAAGAGACATGCACCCAGAAAAAAGCACATGGAAGATAAAGATGTGCTCAATCTCTCCCATCTTGGAAGATAAAGATGTGCTCAATCTCTCCCATCTTGGAAGACCACAAATCACATTATGAGTATGAAAACCAGTGAGAAATTACCTCAAACAAGGCCAAATTTCTGTCATAGTAATCACCTCCCTTGCCAGCTTCTGAACTGTTCAGGAAAGGACTGTTTTCTTTATGGTTGCCATGACCTGCAAAGCAAAAAATAAACAAGTTTTGATAAGCAGAGAAGGACAAACTTTGTAACCTTGACAAATCCATAGGGAATAAACTTGTTTAGTCAATTGAGTTTGTTTCTTTTTAGTATCTAAAGTTATGCAATATTAGCAGTATGAGGTGTTATTCTAAAGGTAGAGTTATTTCTATTTCTACTCCTCTATCTCATTAAAACAGAATAAAAAGTCATCACAAAGTAAAATTTAAAAGTAGGGTCACAGCTCCAAGGCTTTATGTGCCTTTACCCTCTACTGCTCGCTTCTACAACTATTTCTTATATAGAATAACGACAAGTGATAAGACAGTTCTCATGCACTTAGAAATCATTATTAATGCGAAGAGCAACTTTTGAGTGGTTATGTCCAAACTGCTTAGGGACATTTAGTAAGACTGAACACTTCACAAACTAGATTCTCTTAATACACTACAGCTAAACAGACCCCAAAGCACTCCCTCCTTTTTTTTACAGTTGTTTGTTTTACACTATGCCCACTAATCCCAGATATTAAACACACTCATCATGCCTTTATCCTTCCTGTGTTTTGAACATTTAGACTGTGCAGACTCCTCTTATACTTTTTAAGTTAAAACCTAACATCAGGTACAGTAAAAGTAAAGCATTCACATATGCAATGAGTAATGTTGAAAAAAAAAAGAACACAGCAGATCAGTAGAGCTTTCTGTAACAAGTAGTAACTTAAAAAATAAAATAAAAAAAAAATAAGGTTACCATAGTTTAAAATAACATCTGGAGAAAAAAAAATAGATTAAATTGATCTCCATCCTCCGAAGTTCTCAGACCTCAGTCTTTCATTACACTCTGCTCAACAAACAAAAATTCTTTTCTTTTGCCTGTACCTCTTCACTCCCTGCTCTTTCAGCCAATACAAATGAAAGATTTCCAAGAGCATCTCCTTAAGAAAGGATCAATCCAAGGAATACTTTTTTCTATTGACAAAAGAAGCAACCACTAAAGAAACTGAAAATTAAAGAAAAGAATTGTTATCTGAAATGAAAATACTGCATGTTAAAGAAGTATTGTACACTCAACACACCAAAAGCAAGAGATTAAACAGCTGGATTTTTTGGTGCACACTTTCAATGATTAAGGTAACCAATTCAACAAGAGTACACTAAATTATTTTAATATAATTGATGTGAAAATATCTGTGCATTTTGACATCTGAATGAACTTACAAAAGGACCTTAATAGGCAAACAGAAGAGATCTCCCCTACACACAGTGATCAGCACATACTACACTGTTAAAAAAGTAACTGTTATAAGCCAAAAACTTATGAAAACATTCAGTCCTATTCTTACTGAGGGGAAGGGATGCATGAAAAGCAGCACAATTTGCTGAACATTGCTGACAGGTGCTTTGAATAAAACTGTTGGAAAACAATATTCACAAACAACAGAGGGATTTTTAAGCTTCTGGAAGTAAATACTTAGCTGACCAAAAATATGTGCAGAGAGCAGTCTGCTGTGCTTCAGTGCCTCTTGCCTTTCTCACAGCTCTGACAACTAACCCCAAAATGCTAATTAGCAGCTGCCTTGAACAAGTCAGCTCAGCTTATTTGCCGACCCCACTTACATGTAAGCAGTGCTCACTTCACTGTGCACTGTAGAATTTTTCACACTACTAGGAAAACATCAATAATCTTAAAAACACAGCATGAAAATCAAGTATTTATCAACTTCAGCACAGGTAAAAATCTGCGCAATCTACTTGCTAGTCGTAATGTCTATACTGGCAGCAGAGTATACCAGACCAATTGTGCTGCAAAGCCCTAAGCTGTGCTGCAGTCCCGCCTTCCTGTTGTGGTTAAAGTGCATTTGCGCTTTCTGCCGAGGAAATGGAGTTTATCTGCCATATACATTTTACTCATTAAACTGGACACGAGTGATGGTGCAAGTGCTGACAGCATCAGCAGAAATACTGTCTGCTTGATTCTTCAAGACTGGTCTCTGCAGTATCTTCTCACCATTACACTTTACCAAACACAGCAGGCTCATGAGCAACTTTGGTTTGTTTCCTCATTTCCCATATACTATGTAGGAAATCCTATATATGTTCCTGTATACTAGCTCTGGTGACTGAATGTTTGAAATGTCAGACCGATTTATTTTTTTTTAATCACTGAGTGATTTTTAAATCAATTCTTTGCTGCCCTAGTTTTCCTAGTTCTTCCATCAGGAACCTCACCTTACCACTGTCTCAAGTCCGCATAATGGGCGTTCCCTTACTTGTAACCCTTACAGAAATTCTCACCCTTTTGGTGTATAAAATCACGCTGCTGCCAAGATAATTAATACATTCAATCTCAGATATAAGATAATAATTGCTCTTTCAAAATGCCAAGTCTCTCATTACCATCATCAGTATAACCTATCCTTAGTTAAGAAAGATTACTTCAAGCCTGACAAACACCAGTGACTTAAGATGAATCTTCAACAAAGTTGGTATTACTTTTTACACGTATCTTCATTTTATCACCAGTGAATTTTTCACAATTGGTCTCTTCAAGAAGCTATCTCTCTCCTTCTCTCTCTCTCTCTCTCTCTCTCTCTCTCAAAGAGCTTCCAGCTTCTCTCTCATTCTCAATTTGCATGTTCAAGCATCACCATTACACTTTCCTTCCAAATTTGACCTCTTGGTGTGCTTGCTTCATACACCTTCCCACACACAGGAAGCCCAAACAAAGCAAACTGCAAGAGAAACATCAGTAGAACCAGTGACTGGCAATAGAGTATTGTTTTTGCACTTGCTAGGGCACATTTTCCTCTCTATAGAAAAGTTTAGATGATAGACAAATACAGCTGGCTTTTTACCACATTCACAGCACTAACTCCATCATCTGTAAATAACATACAGATTATGAATCAGTGCAGACAAAAATAAAACTGAACTGTCCTACTGATCTAATGAAGTGCCACATTAAAGCCCCTTCAAACACTGTACACTTTCAACAGGAAGTGAAGGAGTGTAAGTTTATATGCAAGTTCTTCACAGACACCCTAGTTTCACCTCACCACTCAGCAGAACTGGGTGCTGCAGGGATGTGTGCCCTTTCAAGAAAGGTGCTACATTGCTAAGTAAAATACAGCTAATTAAATGATAGCCAAAAATCACCTTCACCACACTTGCATGTTCAATGCAATCCCTACTTCTCAGACGCGTTCTAAATCAAAGTGTTCATCTCACTTTCTCTGCTTCCATGTTCAGTTTCCATTTCATGAGTAAAGCCTATGGCAGCTGACCATTTCCTCAACAAGAATCACAAATGTACTTTCGTATATGCTGCAGCACAGTATATAAACTGCACTGCAATAAAAGATTATTCTAGTACATCCTGTCTGCCAATGAGCAATACCAGCAGCTTCAAAGAGACTTACTTGCACAGGAAGAGCTTGTTATCTCCATCAGTTTTGGAAGAGAGCGGATGTGACCTCGGAAAGCTACTCTGGGGAATTCTTGCCCCAGCTTCACACGAGGACAGTTTACATTCTGAAGCACGAAGTCTCCTGGGCAAGCACCATCCTGGGACATGCGCACAGTTTTCCTCATTCTTAGTTATCAAGTCTTTGGTCTTGGCCAGTAGCTATGTGGTGTTAGTTTTCATCATGCAAGACTGTTTTGCAAGGAACATTTCTTAAAGAGGGAGCTATATACTCTGCAACAGAGAACAATTTATTTGCCTTAGTGCCTAATTAATCTCAAATTTTGAGGCAGGCAAGCTTTATTCCAAGTAGGCTAATGTTTCCTCTTCACTTGTTTCAGTGCTTCTCAGTCTTCATTATCTTTCAATAATAAAGGCATTTTATTTCTGAATGCTACCAGCTCTCTTTCAAACCAAATAATTCTATTTGCAGCCACCACTACAACTATACAGTTTATCTCAACTTCTTCAGCACAGTTCCCTGAACATTTTAGAGCTCCCCTACTCAGATACAGACAGATGTCTATAGAACAAGTTCCTCATCACGTGTATCACCTGAGTTCCTTAAAACATCAGAGATGGTCCATGGAACAAAACCTACAAGCCCCAAGTGTGCACACTCCCACACATGCAAACACAAGCTTAGAAAACAGAATAAAAGCAATACAAGGGTGTCCATACTTTTGCCTAACTTTTATCTCAGTGCCAAGAAATAACAGTGTGGCTAAACTGTAGCAGATATTTTACTGACTGGTTTTATTTTATTCTTCTCCAAAAGGTTAATGTTGTCTTTACTTTTAAAAAAAAAAAAAAAAAAAGAAAAAAGAGAGAAAAAAAAAAGATTAAGAACACAGAGGACAGTATTCATGTTACTGCTCTCCTTCTTGGAGAGGATTAAGCCAGACACACAGTTTCACTGCTTGAGCACGTTGAATGTAAGCCTTTTGTGCAAGCCATTGTATTTTCTTTAGTAACTGAGGGATGAAAAACAGAATTTAGAGAGAATTACAAATAAAACACATATATGAATGTAACTAAAGAACAGATTAGTGAGGATAAATGAAAGCTGAACAATTAGGCACAGTGAGACAATTGTAAATAAAAGAGCAGGAAGCTTCACAGTGCTAAGGTCTAGTCAGCCAGACTACTAAAATAACCATCCCTCTGAAAAGGTAGCAAGAGCAGTTGCATGACTTCACCTGTCAAGGTTTTATTCTCCTCTACTGGCAGTTTTTGAACTTCCTTATAGAAAACAACCATTCCCCTACTTCCTCATGTTCAGGTAAATAAGTGGAAATCAGTGCATCTTGGACATGACTAACTCAGAGATGCTCACCAACTTCTTACAGAGGCTTTCTCCACCTGGCAAGTTAAGGCGTGCTGAAGGCACAGATAAGTCTGACCAGCTTCAGTCTGGCCAGCACAGGGAAAGCGAAACAGAGGAATGCCAATTAAGCTACAGTAAAGGCTTAAAATACTAAAAAGGGGGAAAAAAATCTGAAGCAGGCTGAAGTTTTATAACAAACTTCTGCCATAATCCTCCCTGTCTGAAGTGCCAAGAGCTAAATCCTAAGTGAGGGGCTACATTTCTTCAAATAATTTTAGGGCAAATCAGAGCTGGAACTGAAATGCTCAGCTTGACAAAGAAACCCATTGGTTTATTTACCTCTGTAAGTGACAAACAGCAGATATTTCCTAGAAAAGCAGCTCAAAGGACAGCCCAACACTCCTCCTCTCAATGTAATTTAATTTCTGGAACAGCCTAAGAGTAAATATCTCACTTGTAATTGTACTATGCATGTACAGACTCCTTTGTGTACACCACAGTAAAAATATTGTAATGAAATAGCCTGTCTAGCAGCTAACACCACTTTTGCTATTATTCAGACACTATTTCACAAATATCAATGGCTACAAAGCCTGTAACATTTAAGGGCACAAAGTGAACCATTTTCATGCACAAGGAACATCATTTAATCAGACTTTTTTTTGATTTTAAAAAAAAATCATTCATACTTTTAATATTCCATCTATAAGTAACACTGCAATCTAAGATTAGAAATTAGAGTTGATACCCAAGTAGTTGCTGTGGGTTTTCTTTAACCTAATTTCAGCTATCTAAACAGCAGGCAGTTATATCCAGGCTCACTTTTCACTCAGAAAGAGATGGCTTAATTAGCTGATCCCTGGAGTGCCTCTGCTGTGCACCTTGGCATGCTCCAAATTACTTCTACAGAGAACCAAACTTAAATAAAAGCCTAACCTATAGGTGGGTTAAGGTATGCAAAATTTACCCCACTCTGGAAAAAAAGTTGGTTCTGTTCCGATTTATTTATGCATTTCCAGATTTTCAAGTATCAAGATGTTCTGCACATTTCTATGCAACTGGTAATTAAGCCAGAATTTACTTTGATTTTCTGACCACAAAACCAAAATAGGTTTGCTACACTTAACTGTAGGTCTCACAAGACCTAGAAACAAATGCATACACCCAAGGCAGGTATGCTACAGGGGAAAAAAGGCAGAGAAGCTATGGGATTGCTCCAAACAGAAATCACTGCATAACCAGGTAATTCTACCAGTCACAACATTATTTTTGAGTACATTCGTTCACAGCCTTACGGATAAAGTTTTTATATTCAAAGCTGTCCGTGTCCATTTTTATTACACTTTGGGGTTTTTGTTTGTTTTTAATAGTTCCTGAGAAAGCCCTTCCCACATGTCAATAAGGACAGTGCTTTCCCAGGCACTTGTTCTGTTCCCTCTCAAAGGCTGGGGGATGTTCAGAGATTCTGCTCATCGCCCTCTGAGTATTGCTGAGGAAAAGAAAAACCTCAACACCTTTCTTGGCCTTTCAAGACCCGGTTGTCTCCACATTTCAGCAGCCAAGCATTCAAGAGTGCTGTCCAAGTGTATCAAGAGACTGTCACATCAGGATAACCTAAGGAACGTGTAGACAACAGTCTGATTTCAAATACACTCCAAATCTGCTCATAATCTTCACTTATGTGGTTCCTCACATGTGGCTGGACTAAACAAAACTCCTCGAACTGCTATGGAACCTTTTTCTTGGTTCCGGAGACTGTAACAGATAATTTTATGTACAATTACGTTTTTGCAGATATCATTATCTTTAAATTTCCTGAACAGAAATTGGATATTGCTTAAGTTACTAACTTTTAACAACTTAGCAAAATTCCTAATCCAATGTCAGCAGCAGTCCAAAGTAGTATCACACAACTAGCCAGAAACACGAAGCATTTCTAAAGTGAATATTCTGATTACAAACTCATTTATGGCAGCCGAACAGGCAGGTGACTTCATGGATCTGATAATGAGGAATGCTTATTTTCCCTTTAGCTAAAAGTAGTCAGTATTACCCAAAACACTTTTTTCATGCAAAACCAGAAACTCACAATTTAGCTTTCATGTTTTTCAAAACTGAAACCAGTAATTTCTTCATTTTGCAGTAGCAAAAGAATGACAGTGACATTCCAAGCTCAGAAAAAACAGTTCTCAAAATGTGTTGATAACTTCTTGAGTTAGACTGTTTTAGGTGTGGGGTTCTTTTTTATTGGGAGTATCATATTTACCTCAGAAATAGAAGAAACAGGAAATAAATAGCATTGCATCTAGTTAGACAAAATTCATTCACACTACCAACTAGTCACAGGTTAATAACTGTTAATGTCAGGTCACGTAAGACCTTGGGCTACCAGGTCTTTTTCACTGAAAGTGGCAGAAAGCAGGAGCAGTAAAATCCCAGCTGACCCAATGTTTTATGAAAATAAAGGTCAAAGTCACACTAGATAATGACCTATCAACAATAAGGCTGTATGAGAAGAAAGCACAGCAGAACGAAAGGACAGCTCTTGCCCTGGAGAGCTTTAGGCAGCCAAGAGATCCTGTGTACTTTAACCAGGGCTCAAACTCTCAGTTACACTGACAACACAGAGCACTCACACACCTGATCCAGACACACACCTCCATCAGAAACTGCAGCTTAAAGACCAAACTACTGACATTCATGGGTATATTAACAATATATGGTGTTCATTCATTGTTATAACATTATTATATTATGTGATAACATTATTTGCTTCACTGTTAAAATGACACTGTCAATACAGTTTTGAGTTTACTGAATTTTACCCAACTAGTAAAAGTGTGACTCTTAAGATTCATTACACACAACACTGCAGATACCATGTACATATACGTAATCAGCAACACCTATAGCATCTACAAAAGTGACACAAAGAAAGCACAATTTTACAAAAAAAAATAAATTTAAAAGCCACATTATTGGTAACATTCATTCCTCTGAAACAGTTCAGAGTTCAGAAGACTGCAGTTGCTTGTGTTCTGCACAAAAGAAACAGCTGAAGCTTTCCCAGACAACAACCTATGCAATAGTTAGGCTGCAACAGAGTACAAAATTAAGTGTACAGTTAAGCACAGATCTTGGATTTATCCCTAGACAAACACATGTGAAGTTACTATCAGGCTCCTACAGTACTTTGCAAAACTAGATTAGAGAATATCTTTACCAGTCAAGTTGACTGATCCTACACAATTCGAAGGATTTCACAATTTAATAACTGAGTTTCAGAAAGTGCAATGATTTTATTCTTCAGTTAAGATACACTGACAGTTTCAGAACACCACAATTCTTTGTAGGTACTAATATCAACACAAAGTACTTACCCTTTAGCAATAGCTCTTTGCCATTTTCAGTAATTTGGTTTACCATCCTTCTTCTTCCTGCTCTTAGCACATGCTTTAGTGAAAGCCTTCCCTGTGAAGTCCTGAGGATTGGACAGGTTTAACGATATCGTATTGCCAAAAGAACTTTTTCTACCTGCTCTGACAAAGTGCTGGCTGTGATGTTGAATTGGACTGATCCCTTCCAGGACGCAAGAGTTTCTTACAGAAAGCTAAGCTGACACCAATATAACCCTGGCATTATAATCCCTTCAACACCAAGAAAACATACCAATGCCAGGATCTTACTGAAAATGCTATTTGTCAAATCCAAGCCCAGCCATGCTTCAGAGGCACACTGCCAGTTGTTTGCACACTTACTCAGAAAAGTGTGCCACAAATCTGCTGCTTGCTGAGTGTCGATTCAGACAGCGTTTTAAACCTGCTAATGCCACGAAAAGTGTAGCTGTGTGATGCTAGCCCTGCAGGCATTTCAGCTTTCCAGTGAAAATGGTGATCTATTTCTTTCCATCTTCAATATGTTATAATACGATTACCCATTAATGGACGAACCATATACAAGATCACAAAAAAAGCATCAGCACAATGAAATGGGAGGTTTATATAAGATACACAAGTAAATACTAATTTAATGATTCTAAGCAGTTCATAATTACCAGAACCCCCCCCATTCTGCCCATTCACAAAGAGGTCCTCTGGATACCAGCACACACCACACCAAGACTTATCTACCTGATAGAGTCACCAAGAATGCCTGTGTAATTAGAGATGCCAAGTCACTTTTGAGAAATTGGATTTAGGAACTCACATCACTTAGGAGCTTTCATAATATAATTTGTCATTGCCAGCTGAAAAGAAAACACTATAAAAACAACCTTTGTACTTCACTGTAATCCACTTCAGAGGTTCTTTCATGTGGAACAACTCCAAATAATTTCTCACGACTATCCTCCCCGAAACTCCATCCCTTCACATGCATGAAGGCACCTCAGATAGAGCACACCCTGTATCAAAATATAGGGAGCAGCATTCTAGCATTTTCCCTGCCTCAGGAAAAGCCTCTTACTGCAAAATGTTCTCACTTTCTGTGAGAGCAGCATTCACATTCCACACAATATTCAATTCCAGTTCACCTTTCTCTCTGATACCAAACACAGAAAAGTGTTTTCAGTCCTACACATGTTCAGCTGACCATGGCTGTGCAGTACAAAAGATGAGAGAACAAAACTTTAAAAAAAAAAACAAAAAACACCACGCTCCAATTTTGGACATATCTGCTCCCTCTTCCAGCTCAACATGGGCCAAAGAAACAACTGTACGGGCACAAACCATGGAGAGAGAGAAAGCAGGTGGTAACAGTGACCATTAAAAGTCAATATTGCCACCAATTCAAAAACCTTCCTACAGGGAACAAGTAGAAAGAGAGAAGATATAAGCCAGGGTGCTTAATATCTCCAGACATGTAAAAAATAACAGAAAAAAGGAGGTTTAATTACTTTGACATTTCAGTGGATGTACAATTTATGCATTACATACTGTACAATGTACATGAACAGACACCTACTATCCATTCCTGGAAGATACTAGAAAGAAATGGGTAACCAGTTACAGCTTATTATGTAAAGCCTTGAATGCTCTATTAGTTTTCAGCTAACTCATACAGAAAGTGCTGAATATCAGATATTTCTTACATTTGAGAAGTACTGTGTTCCATGTGAAAACAAAGTTCATGAGATACTTTTTTGAAATGAAGGAAAGGGGGGAGGGTGTTTTAAATAAAAAAAATAAAAAAGAGAGTAAAATCTGTATATGGTCCAAGCTTGAGATCCAAGGATGACCTTTCAGTGTGAAGTGCTGCAAACAGCCAAAACCCACTGTAACTCTGGCCCATAATACAAAAAGTACAAGTCAGCAAGAGACTTCTCCAAGGAAAGGGAGTCACTCCTTCCCACTGAACATTTTACAGGGTGGGGAACACTCTGACATTGCACATGATAAACAACAAACCACTGCACTTCTAAAATACATATATTCTAATACACATTTATAGAGTCCACAGGTCTTCCAAAATAGCACATTTCACACAGTGGAACACACAGCACAGACCAAGACAAAGTCAGAGATCTAGAGAAGCCCTGTGGCTTTTATCATCAATTTACAAAAAGTTCATCCCTTTGCAAGAGCATCAGAGCAAAGTGCGTACAACACATCAGCTTGCAGAAACTCTTCAGGGAGCAGTGGGCTACATTAGATCACTTTTCTGCTTCACCAGTCAGGAATTAAGCAGATGCAACAGCATCTCAATCTGAAGAAATGGCGAATTTACTCCTGCTAAATATATGTTTCTACCACAAAGTCCAAAATACAGGGTCTTAATGAGGCAAAATATTGCAATTAAGTCACTCTGTGTGTTGCCTTCAGTTAAAGCTTTAAAGCTCCTTGCATATATGCTAAAAGGCATCTTAACACCAGGCAGATAATCATCCCACTGTCTGGTTACATAGTACCGGGATCTACCAAATGCTACTCATCTACACCTCCTGTCATGCCTGGCTACCATGTCCCAGAAATTAATCCCTGACATTGTCACCACATTTCCTGAAACAGAGAGACACATCAAAAGGGAGTGGTTTGTGTCTGCCTAGGCAAAGAAGTCAAGATGTAAGTTCCATGTGGGAACTGAAGCAAGGGCTGGCTCATGATGCTCTCATACAGCTGTGCCCTGGAGATCACACCCCAGAACACAAACAGGGATCAAGGGAAAGGAAGGGATCCTGTTGAGGGGAGATGGGCAAGCAGTATTACTGCTGAACACTTCATATCATAAAGTCAGACTGGACAATTAAAACCTTAGCAGAACAAAGCGAGAAATATTCTAAAGGTTCTAAAATAGACCTGCAAGACTACTAAAGAACTTCTACCTTTGTCCTTTGCATCAACTCTGGACACAAACATACTTTTACTCCTACTTTCTATAATACAATGTCAGTTATACTATTTAGAAGCAGATCGGGAAGACAAAGCTCTCCTGAATGCAAAGGTAGAAGGCAGAGGCAAAACAGTAATGTGCTGTCCTCTGTCAGAGACAGCAGCAGCTATGCTGTCTTCTTGAATTACTCCTAGTCCTGACTCAGATCCGACCTCCTACATGGAAATCCAGAGGCAGACTTTGCACACAGTAACTAAGCTCAGGACTGCTCAGCTTGCAAGCAGAGACAGGGTCATAAAACAAAGCAGCATTGCTATAGATAATTTTATGGAGAACAACTATACTCCAGGGCATAAAATTTGTGTTTTATTGCAGCAATCAGCAATTTAAAGTATGCAAGAGCAAGTCTCAACAAGTTTGCCTTAGGAGTTACTCTAACTCAGCAAACAGGCAGCTTCTAATGGCACACCATAAAAATCCTTTCTTCCCTTTCACATGGAAGTGAAAGGCAGAAGTCTGGATGGTCTAATCTGCTTCATGATAAGGGGGGGGAAATGTAGTGATTGAATGATGTTCTAAATCCCTCAGATAAACACCAGAAATTGCTGGCTACTGCTAGGAGATGAAAATGAAGGCTGGTAATTAGACCATCGGGAAAAAAACCCACATACAGTTTTGTTCAGGCATAATTAGCTTGAACCTATACATAGTACAGCATGCCTCTGCCCTAAACACAGCTCTGCGTCATTGCTCCTCTCCCAGGATCTTATTATACAATCTCTGCTACAGTTCCCTCCAACATCAGCTTACAGCTTTGATTCTCATTTTCACAGTAATCGATGGACTGCATCCTAATTATATTACAGACCACATGTCAATCAATGAAAGAGTGGGGCTTCTAGGACAGTGCAGGTCACTGGGGTGGAGTGGGGAGAAAGGGGAAAATTAAGCATTCTGGATTCATGGGCCAAATATCCACGGGACATTAGGTAAACCCAGAATCTGAATACCTTTGGAAATGCTGCTACCCTATGCCATATGCAAAGGAGCTTCCCAGCTTCCTGCAGAAGCACTGTGAGCCACACAAAGGTGGGATGATGACCACCCCTTCACCAGTACCAGCCATCTCCTCCCCCAGCCCTTGCCCTGCTGCCCAGCCCAGCCTGGCACTGGCCTATCATCTTCTGCTCAGCAAAATGTCATTTAATTTACATTTCTGACAAGTCTTAGGCTGTCCCCAGTCAGCGAAGCAAAACTGACAAGTTATCAAACTTCCCCATTCATCCATAAGCTAATTGAGTCAAAAGCTCTTTTGGGGCAATTAGAGCTTTATTTTGCATGTCAAACTCCACCTCTCTGTCCTACAGAGCACAAAGATCAAAAGATGATTAAGAAAGAATTCCACCAAGCACCTTTTAATAGCAACAATAATTTTGAGAAAATGTATTCCCAGAAGTGTTCTAACCTATACCTCTGTTGCTCAGACATGAATTAAGACTGCTGGAAAGTGAACACCCTTCTCTTCCAGGCCAAAACCATCACCTACCACAAAATCTAAAGCCCTATTACGTGGCCTATTAGGAAAAAATGCTACTCTACTAACTGCAGGTTCAGAAGTGAATTTGAGACTTGTGAAACAATGTTTAAAATAAGAATCACTGGGGACAAATAGGCAGTAGACAGGCTACAAAATAACATCCAGATACAGTTACATACATATATTTGCAGTTACAGTATAAAAAACACTGTCATATCCAAAAGACAGACAGGTTTACCCTACATGCACTGTAAGAGCTGTACTCTTTGTGGTCATGTAGACTTAAATTTAAAGACAGACATATTAACTGTCAAGTATTTGATTCTGTGAAAAGACTATCATTTTTTGCGTACAGTATTTTGTTATTTTGCCTGCTTAAAACCAAGATACTGTTTGCTTGGCAATCACTACAGCAGCCACTGTGAAAGATGCACAGTTCTCTATGCATGACAAAATCCAAGTATGCTGAAAGAAATCATCCAAAGCAGCTCAGCTGAAAGAACAAGAATAGTACTACTCATTGCTAAGGGATCACTTGGCAGCATTTAAATAGCTGCTTATTGAAAACTAATAATTAAGAAAGCGGTTTTACTAAATCAAACAAAAAAAATACCGAAACTTTATCATCTGAGAATAAGAATCATCTTAGTACAACTAAGAGATTCTAAATTTCCAATTCAAAGGTTATTGAAGACAAAAGAAACACCCCTAAAACATAACTTAAATAGGCTTTAGACCATGTCTTAGAATGGTGCGCTTTTTTTTCTGTAGTTCAGGTCACAGACCAAAGAAAAACCTTGAATCAACAGGTTGAAGACACAAATCCTTCCTTGATCAAATAAATCTTGCTGGAATTATTGGTGTTAACAGAATTTCTTCTGCAGTTCGAAACAGTTCACACATTTTTTTGTTGCAAAACAATCAAAAACAGGTGTAAATCTTTAGCTTGATCTTGCAAGGGGAAACTCACCAAATGCAGCTTTTCTCTCCCTGTGGCCCTGGGTATCCCCCCATTGTGTTACAGGCGCTTAAAAAGAAGGCAGTGAGCACTAAGTCTGATCTTCCTCAAGGTGGTTGTTGCCAACTTCAGCAAATAGCGTTTTATTACGTTTGGCTACATTTGCTGTCAAACTACCTTAGTCTTCATTCTACACAGAACTTTAGAGCAAAAGCCAAATTTAAACTTTACATTGAAGAGCATGCAAAAACATATTCTTTAATTTTGTTGCAGCAAGAAAAAGAAAGTAAGTATCATCGTTTTCTTTAAGGAAGTGAAACACTGAAGAAATTTGTAACAGAAAATGGAATAACACACAGAGACCAATTTTATACATGAGAGAGAGAGAGATGTACGACAAACACAATATAAGAAACCCAAAAATACACTTAAATTCTTTTAAAAGGTTCAGAGGGGATAGAAGATGCAGCTCCAGCATATTAAACAATTCCCAATCTTACTCTTAAATCAAGTTTGAAATGGGCGCTTAGCAAGCATTTGCAGTGAAAATCAGATGGAAAATCCACGTCTTTTCATGTGCAATTGCTTAGCCTCTAATGCAGGTGTTCTCCAAAACATAAAAAATCAGCAGCTGCAAAAGACCAGCAGAGGGTTGTTTGGGTTTTTAATAATCTTCTCTTAGTTTTTTGCAATATGCACACCCACACATACACGGTCACAGGAGCTGCCTTCACATTACTCAGATGTATCACAAAGATTCTTCCCAGAGCTTTTTCAAATAACTGAAATACCAGAGAACCCACAAAAGGGCCCATGTTTTTCTATATTTAGCTAAGTCTCCAGGTCACCAGCAGCTGGCACCACGACCCTTTGGTACCAGACAGCTGTAGCCCCTCCAGCTCCGCCTTAATCACTGCACAAAAGGGGTATGAGACATGCTTAGCAAAAGTAACAGTTTATGCAGTAACATGAACTTTCTGCTTTTCCTAGACAAGCATTTTAATAGACGAATTAAACATTACAACACTGCATGCTGCTAAAAGAAACAGGGGCTATCCACCACGGGCTCCACTAAAATGAGCTTCACAGATAAATCTCTTTGCTTACAGGCAATAAAGTACATACCATGCCCTTCATTCACCCAACTGTTCCAAACAGCTGGTTACATCACAAAGCACTTCTCCCACTCTAATTTTTCACATACCAAACTCTTATCTTTCCTTATCTGAAGCAAGAGTCCATTTCTCCATGCACCTGTATTGTTCAGGAAAGTATTTTAAAGTCACTAGCACTGCTATCAGTTCTGTGCTAACTGGTGAATGCTTACACAGAAAGTAACAAAAAAAATTTAAAAAAAAAAGAAAAATTAAAAAAAAGGGGGAAAAAAAAAGGCCAAAAAACTCTCAGCACTTCAAATGTATGACCCTGCTGCTAAGACCCCTTTCAAGATCTGCATTTCAAACCACAACCATTGCTGTGTATCCCACAAGCACCCTTTGAGGAGCAGAAACAAATACTGACATATTTAGCACTGATGGTACACCTTTAATACGTCCAAATTTACACATCATACTTTTCAGAGAGGGAAAACAGATGCCAAGCTTAGCAGAACAGAACAAAGACCCTTCCTCATCAAAATGCAGCTACATTGAAGCAGATGCAGTCTCCATGCCATTCTCAGCAAGAGAATAGCTAACAAATCACCAGTAGAGGCAGTTCACTGGCATCAGTATTACTATTCCCAGGTTACTTTCTTTCCTCTAAACAGTTCAGAGGTTCTGCCTCAACTCCACCCCAATCTGTCTCCCCCACGACTTCTTTCTGCAGTTTTGAGGCAACATGAAAAACGCTGAAGACACACATGCTACAGAGGTTATGCAAAAATATTCCACTCTGACCACTGTAACTGTGCCATTTACCAACACTGCTACCAGCAGAAGCTCTTGAATTAAGGTAATTCAAATGTTATTTGGGCACATGTTTCTGTCGGTCCTATTTAGCTGTAGTGTTTAATTTATTACGTTACTAATTTTATCTTATCTCTGGACTTCGCCAAAACACCTACGTGTAAGAATTAAGCACTTTGAAGATGAATGTTTGAATGATTTATGTGTCCCCATTAAAAGTATCTTCAGACATATTTTATGTGAGCTTTATTTCAAGTCTTGCAAAAGACTGAAAATTTTTACTAGTATGTTACCACATATTAGAAGCAGTGAACCAGGAAGAAGCTTAAAGTAAAAGCACTTTATTATCACATCAGAACCCTATCCACATTCTCAAAACCAACTTGTTGCAAATGAGCAGCAGAACCCATCGCTGCACAAGAGCACTGAACACACTGATGCAGAACGTAAGCATGAGGAAAAGATCTCAAGTCCAGTTAGAGAACTCTGGGCTGAGAGGAAGCCATGTGATAACTGGAACATAAGCAGAGCAATTCCTTGGCAAAAATCAAGAGTGGCAGCTGACCAAATCTGGTTAGTGACACCAAGCTGATTAGTGTCTCATTTCCAAATAAAAAAGTAAAGGGAAGATAAGTAACTTCCCACAGGACACATGACATTGCCACACTTTGGTTAACAGGGTGCACAATCACTGTGGAGCTGAGATTCCTATTAAAGCAAAGTGTATTTGGTTTTTTAAACACTATTCAGACCCTACTGTCCCTCTTCTTGCCCTGTGTACCCAACCTAACACGCTGGCATTATTTCAAAGTCTGAAGGGATGCCAAATTCACATTTCTCATCCCTGACGATCCATAAAGAAGGGCTCACGTGTTTATCATAGGATCACAAGATAATTCTTTGTACTTCTTTTTCTAAATGAAAGATGTCAAAGTCTATTACAAGCAGTGACTGTCAGTGGAACCTGCTTAGACAAAAAAGGCTAATTTGATTCACAAGCAAGCACTGGAGCTATCTGGGAAGGCTAAATTATTGCACACTGACTAATGTCTTCTTATGGAAATGGTTGACAAGAAATTCTGTTGCAGAATGGCTTCATGTCTGTGGTGTTTAGATGACACCCTATCACTTGATGTCCTCAATAAAGCAAAATTCAGGAAAAAAAATTTAAAAACAGAGCTATGACAAATAAAGGTTGGAGTGAAAGGTCAGACTGAAATAAGAATCTATCAGAATCATAAGGAACAGCCCAAGAGATTGTGCAAGGAGCATTGGACAACACAACCACTACTTTGCACACTTACAGTGCCATGACAGACCATACTCTTGAAGGGCCATGTCATTACTGAGTCACCTTAACCCATCTTCAATCAAACTGAGCAATCCAAACAAGTTTTTAAACCAGATTCTGAATAACAAGCTGACAAAACAAAATCTTCCCAGGAGAAGATTCACAGAACAACTGCAACCAGTTTCTCACACTGGCTATAGTGGAGCTACTTATGACAGGAAAGCCAGGACCATTGGCAATGCTTAGGCAGCTCTGTGTGCACCCATGCACTGCAACTGTGTGCACTTCAACAACTTGGACTGTGCACTCAAGTCAAACAGTTTACCTTATCTGGGGAATCAGGGGCATCACCAACACCAACAAATCCCTCCACAAGCCCCTTATCAGCAGCCACAGAAGGCTCTGGAGGGGTCACTCTCTTCCCTCCGGTCTGCAGTCTCCAGCCGGCGCTAAGCAGCTGTGAGATACTCTGCCTCCAACAGGAGCTTCCATCTCTGCCATGTCATACCATCAACACTCCCCCCATAGGGGAGGCTTGGATACTCTGCATAGGATGGAGAAAGAAACACCAAAACCCAAAGGAATAACACAAGGGAGTTTGAATTCCCCTCTACAGCTACAAACTCAAAAAAACTAGGAAGAGACAGAAAAGGCTAGTGGGGAAGAACTTGCTTGTCAGTACAGGTAGGCAAGACACATATCTTTATATGCACACCCTGAGGATATGAAACGATACTTAATTACTGTGAAAGTAAATTAAAAAATATAAGGCAGTTATAGTTCAAACAGAAACAGAACTACCCTACCATATACTAACAGAGAAGGCACTAGATATTTATCGGCTTTAAAGCCACTCAGCTAACTTCCAGCAGCACTGCAGTCAGAACTGCAGTACATAAGAGACTACAGTTTGCCAGTGACTGATGGATCATGACAGGGAGCCAAGTGAGTATCTTGCACATATCTTATAAGGCAGTCTCATACCCAAATGAGAGGTGGTTTGAGTTGGCCTTCCTTTATCCACCATGGCAGCAGCTTCCACAAACCACACTTACCAACCCATGGCCAAAGCTAGATAGTGGAAAAAGCACTCCACAAGGTCTCCATCTCGACCTGCTGAGATGGGTGAAAAACACCTGTTACTTTCATGCACATGGACTGTATGGTAAGTAACCTGAAAGCAAAAAAGACCTTTTGTACAAAACTAAGTCAAGGCCCTACACAGCCTTTATGGTTAGTGCCTTGAACTCTTTGTGATAAAGACAGCCTGGGAAAAACAACTACCTTTCATCATTCCCAAATACCCACATTAGACGTGGAAAGAACTCACACAAGAGACATTAGGGCTACATAAGCTACTTGGTATATGAAGTCTAAAAAATTCCTTGAAAACTATACAGAGAAAGAAAGAAAAAACCCCAGTGGGTACACACTGGGAGACTGAAGCACATATTCTCAAAGAAATGAACAATGTAACAAGGCAGGAACTGAACTTTGTTCTTATGATAGTTGAGTATCACTCAGCAAAATAATCCTGTTGGCTTCCTTAAGCACAGGCCTGAGCAGTGCAGACTCCCTTCAGGGATTACTGTACATCCAGTAATTTGCAGTCTGAAAAGTTTGACTGCACAGGCAAGGAAGAACAGGTCAGGTGTTTACTGCTTTTTCTTTTGTTGCCTGGAGTCACACATGATTCACAGAGGGTAAGTCAGATTCACCAGCTGAGCCCATGGGAAGATCCTCTTCCTAAAGCTTACCGAAAACTAAACATAATCAAGGCAGAAGGAAAAAAACCAGATTGCACAAAGAGCTAAAACAACCTTGTACCAGAACTACTCTGCTCTCCATATCTAAATGTCCTTCACATTCCCAGCTAGAAAGACTCACTGTATTTAAATTGATTACCTAAAAGTAACAGCAAAACACCAAGACAGGCTGAGCACTGATATTAGCCGCCTAGTTAAAGAATGTAGTTCTCACCACCCAAAATCCCCTCCTACTTACGTGATCTTCTTCTGTAATTGGAATAACTTAACCTCTAACAAAAAGGAGCTCTGCCTGGCAGGAGCAGTTGTGAGGCACACAGGCACAAAGCACTTGCTGTAGTATTCAAGGGCCCGGTTTGATGGCGAGAGATCTTGCTGGACAGCCGCGGTTTTTAGGATGACATAAACAGGAAAAGCAGCCACCTAAGATGCTGCTAATTTAACTGCCTTCGCTATCAGCCGTTTATTTTGGCAGCGGAGCACTGAAAACACTTGAGAGTATCTCCACGCACTCTTATCGCCTCTGGAGACAGCAGTTTGTGGAGCAACGATAAGAGCCGGCCCTCGCTTCGGCCCCGCTGCACCGCGGGCTGTCAACACGCGGCCGGGGGGCGGAGGGAATCCCCGGGCAGCTCCCGCATCCCCGGGCACCGCTGCCGCAGCAGCCGGGCACCGCTGCCGCCTCCCGGCCCGGCCCCTCGGGCTGACAGCGGCCACGGCGCTCACCCACCCACCCACCGCGCCGGGCTCCCGCATCCCGGGCCCGCAGCAGCGGACCCGGGCCGGCCCCAGCCCCCGGAGCGTGGGCGCCGCCGCCCCCCGCCCCGGCCGTGCCCGCTCACCGTCGGAGCTGACGGTGTCGTAGGAGTCACCAGGGGCGGGTGCCGCGGCCGGCTCCCGGTAGTCCACCCAGCTGAGCCCTTCTACGCTGTCGTACTCGGCGCGGGGCTTGTCCTCCACCGGCACCACGGTGAAGTGCGGCATGGCTGGCGGGGCGGCTCGGGCTGCCCGCGGCACCGCGGCGAGGCAGGCGGGACGCGGCGCGGAGCCGGCGGCGCATTCCTGCCCCGTGCGGTCACTTCCTCTCAGGAAACCGCGCTCCTCAACTCCACCCATTCCACTGCGAGCGCCGGGGCGGCGCAGCTCCTTCCCGCCGCCCCCGGGAGCGCGCCGAGCCGGGGGTCGCTCCGCAGCGGGGGCGCGGAGGAGGGGCCGAGGGCGGCGAGGCAGCGCGGGGAAGGAAGGGGGAGTCTTCCTCCCGCGGGCATCGTGATGGGAGCCGGGCCCGGGGACGGGGGGCGCGGGGCGGGGCGGGCGCCCTCCTCCCGCCGCCCTCCCTTGCGGGCGCTGCCGGGCCGCCTCGGGGAGGGAATTTCCCTCCGCCGTGTCTCGGGTGCCTTCCCCCGCCGCTGCCGCCATTTGATGGGCAGGAGCGATGCGGGGATGGGGCCGGCTGCGAGCGCTGCTTGCCTGGAGCCGGGTGGTCCCGAGACCCCCGGAGGGACGGTGTGATGCGGGGCAAACATCAGCCACCGAGCCGCGGGAGCCCCGCTGGGCTGGGGGCCCGAGCGCTCCGATTATGGGTGTCCCGAACCCCGGCGGGCGGTTCCATCCCGGGCTGGGGCTGATGGAACGGCGCTGTCACCGCTGGGGCCGTGCGGGTGTCCCCGCGTCCCGTGCCGGCGGTGGCAGCGCACAGCGGTTCCCCTTGTGCCCGCTCCGGCGCTGGCTGTGAAACCCTCAGGGGGACGTGGCGAGCCGGGCAAGCCCAAGGGAAAAGAGAAACACGGCAGCCCAGAGGCGTGGGGGGAGCGCGGGGTGAAGGGCTGCCCCGCGGAGATTTGCATGCGGGCTGGAGCCGAGGGTATGTTAGCTGTATGCAAAGCACACAGTTGCTAAGGCAGCAGACTGCCAGGGCTGATGAACTGTGGCCCTGCTGCTCCGGCAGGGCTGGGAGCCGGGGTACCCCATTGTTCTGCCCCACTGGAGGAGGCAGTGCAGTGACACCCCCGCCCCACAGCCGTGACGGACGCCTCGCTGGCGGAGGGGTCCGCAAAGCCCGGGGCACGCCTGGCCCTCAGCTCGGCCTCTCGTCCCCGAGGGAGCAAAATTCGATTTTGCCTTCACATTTGGAAAAGCTGGCGCCAGCGATGGGTATCTTGGCCTTCATTTAGTGTATGGTAGCCTTCATGTGGAGTTTGAACGTGAATTAATAGTTGATAATGCTATTTATTGCCTGCGTTTGAAAGACAGCCTTGACAGTAAAAGGATCCCTTCTAATGCATTATGGAATCATCAGAAAAAAAGCTCTAGAAAACAGTTGTGCATTTTAGTATGGACTGTCAACTCAAACTAGTTCTGTAGATTTTTTGGCTAAAATACTCACTAATCAAGAAATCTGTACAGTGACAAGTCAATCCAGTAATTAAATTTCGTCTTCAGAATGCACAGGAGTCTATGGGAGGATACAAAGCTTAGAGTAGAGGAAGAGGCTAAGACTAAACATTTCCTGTGCTCAGAACCACTTTATCACCAGCTTTCTGAATTTGTCCTGCCTTTTTGACAAAGCAACTCCCTGGTCACTGGGAGAAAGAAAAATTCATAATGAGCAGAAGAGAGACAAACATGAAGGAGAATGCTTTGTTCATGAGAACTGAGTAATAAGTCTACTTTTAATTAGTTGGGTTTTGAACTAAGCATGAAGGATCCATGCTGTGGAGTGACTACTGCCAAGAGGGTGCAAGTCTCTCAGTCCACTTAACACAAAGTTGCTGGTAGACCACCTCGGGGGCAAGTCAGAGCAATTACACCTCTTAGTATTGATCAGACAGGTGGAAGGACTTTTAAGACTCCTACACTTTCGTATAACCTACATTTTACTTTTGTCTCTTTGCTCTCTTAGGGGAAACAATAATGATCTTCATGTGGCCATGTGCATCTCTCCTACAGCCTCATCAGTTTTGGAGGAGATCAAAAAAAAACCCCAGAATTTCTTCTACTCAAAACTCATGGTTTCTTGAAGACCTAGGGTGAGATTTTTTTCCCCACAGTAACCCTAAAATAAGCACATTTGTAAATGCAGTGCCACTGAGGTCTGTAAAGTTTTACTTGCAGTTTCTGTGGGCAAGACAGGCCAATTTTGATAACCTAGAAAGCATTTCTGGTCCATTTTAAAAGCATTAGTTCTGACAGAGGAGAAGTGTCCTAATGTACCGCTTAGTCCACTGTCTTACCTGCAGCAATATTTTCTCCCCTGGAGTAAAGCAGAACAATGGGCCAAAAAGTAGCATTATTTGTTTTACCCTCTGTGGTTGAATTATGTTTCATTAGTGTTTATGAAAAGTGTGATCTAATAAGCTAAAGCCCAGCAAGAAAACAGGAAAATACTTAAATAGGGGAAAAATAACTTTATATAGAAAAAGGGCAAGATGATAACTCACCCTTGAGCAAGTTAGTTCATGTTCAGTCATCTTTCCTGTTTTCCACTTTATAAAGCTTTTGAATGGAAGTGTCTGGTCTAAGTAAACTGTCCTAGATAAGAAATATGTCTCCAAAGTTAATGTTTTTGGAGTCATGCTTATTCAGGAAGAAGAATTAAACTGAGCACTTCCTTCTCATCTTGCTTTTGAAAGTAGATGTGACAAGGAGCTACTTTTCTTTAGGTCCCAAAAAAATGCATCTATGGCACTACAAAGTGTTTTAGTATCATAAAATTAGTGGTATTGAAATTGTACCCCATGAGGGGAAAAAATAAAATTAAAAAAAAATGAAGCTCATGGACATATACCAGCAACTCCCCTCTCTGGAATGGAAACTATATCTGAATGTCTCAAGAGGGAATTGAGCCCTAGAAAACCATTCAAGTTTATTGAAGCAAAAATATTTCTTTTGTCTAAATACAATGGTCCTTTACTGTCTTGTAGACAGACCATAATTAAAGCTAAGAAGTTATCTAACCATATCAATGTTGTTTATCATCTGGTTTGTAAGAGAATGCAGTTTCAACCTGGATGATTAACCTTTTTTTCCCCTGAAGGTGGTAAGTGATTGTTATTCTGAATGATATGAGTAGCCATCATAAGCTCAAAAGTTGTCCAGTATGAATGTGATGCTGGAATGAAACTAGATGATCTACAATACTACAGAATTTACCTGAGACAACATTGCTATCCTCTCATTAAGGATCAGGGATGAAAATTACCTGTTTTCTACAAAGCTAAATAGAATTTGGGATTATGGTTTCATATGTCTCCAGACTGGCCAGTGAAAATGAAAAGCAGAGACAACGATATTAATTTCCTCTCTTTTTTTCATCTCTCTACACACCACACCCCAGTCCCAAAAGAAAGAAACTGCATTTCCAAGAATAATTCTGATGGTTTCACAGCAAAAAACATTGAGTCCAGCTCAGCAGAATTAAGGCTTATTAGAACAGAAAAGGTCTGTATTTTCACTACTCCACTGTACATTAACAGCATCAGTGAAATCAGCAAATCCGTCATTTCCCTTCTGATACATGACCAGGAACTGCTTTTTAATTTGTTATTAACTCCAAATCATGGAGTCAAAGACATAGTTCAGTTTTTAATTAGTAAGCCACTGGGTATTTGTGAACTACCTTAAGTAGGTACAAGCTTCCAGCTGAAAGGCCAGTACACTTCCAGAGTAAACAACTCTGTTGTTCAACTCCAAGGAAAAGCTGTATGAGAAACTCTGAGTCTTCCAGAAGGGTGGTTTAGTAAACTGCTGAAGAGCCTGATAAAAATCCTCAGGGCAGGCAAGCCAGGTCAAGTTTGCCTGGAATGCTTCGTATCACAGGTGACACCACTGAAGTATTAAAGGAAGGAGCTTGGTGTTTACAGCCCAGCATGAAATAGTGATGGCACAGCACATGGGCTGTGAGAGACACAGGCTTGGCTTGTGTGTGCAAGGAATTTCTTCCCTTGGCTGGCAGACAGCAGTTCACAGGTTCTCATCCTAAGAAAAAGTGAACATAGAATTACTATCAGCATTAGTGGTCCCTTTTAAGGATACAGTAGAGGCAGCAGTCTGCCTCAGCCCTCACAAAGGGATGTGGTACATGTACTGGAAGGCCTTTGTACGTGAGCTCTGGAATACTGTTAGCTTGTGGGCTTCAATATGTGATGTTAACCTCAGTCAAACAACAAAAAGTGTCATCATTTCAACTCCTTCTAAAAGAAAGTCATTTTGCCATGAAGAAAACCCAGCATCTGAAACTGTTTGAAGACAGGTTTGCTTATCTTCTCTTCTTCCTAAATTTCATGGCGAGATGCCTAATTTTAAATAGATTATTTTTTCTAACTAGGAAAATTGAGGCCAAGAAATAAGTATCATCCTTAGAATTAAATATGTCATAAAATTCAGATTTTTTTTTTAAATTCATCTGTAAAATTATGTTACCCCTAATATTGTTTGGTGTGCTCTATAATAACATGATACCTCAGAAGGCTTGGTTTAAAAAAAGTTTAAATTCATTTTCTGTAAGTGAAGTTTGCAACCATCTAATTGGTGCAATAATCTGCCCAGTTATTGCTGTCATTGTGTAATTACATGACTGTCATATTTATGTCCCCAGGCAGAATACTCAGAGGTATATACACAGGATGCACTGCCCTAGAAGCCTGACGGATAACATCCCTAACTGTTTATCCAAAATACATAAAACTTCTTAAGTGGAATACCTTTATTGCAATATTTAGATAATAATCATATTCCACCTCTGTTAATACAGACCAGTATAATGCTTCTCTTCTCCTTGTCAATGAGAAAATCTATGTAATTATGCTTTGAAACCATAGGAAATTTCAAAACCATAGGACATGAAAAGTATTTATGAAATATCCTGTATCATGCATTTAGTCGCAGGGTAGTGGCCCAGAAAAAAATTGCATTCTGTTAGAACAGAAGTAAGGTGGTTGGTTAGGGAAAAGGTTTGCAGATTTATAGACAGCATAGATCTAGCATGGTAAAAACATCTCTGGGAAACTGAAACCCTTCTCACTTAGCCCACATGCAGTGAGGCACAAAACCCTGATATCTGGAAGTATTAAGCACCTGCAAGTTTCAAAGCCAACTTTATTTTACAAAGCACAGGGATATTTAAAAGCTGTGTAAAGAGAAAGGCTGGGATACTGGGATACACACAGCAGGGAATCTGTAACTGTTATTTATTGTTTTGATAGATTTCTCCCACTAGAGTGGAACAAGTAGAGTGACAAATAGCCAAGAGCTGACCATTAGAAAAAATTAGCAAAACAAAATTTTCCACTGCCAAGGTGCAGCTTCCCTGGATATGAGGCTTGACAGGAATTCTGCAGGTTCATGACCAGAATTTCACCATAGTGAACTTCGATTTTCAGCACATTCCTGCTGGTCCATATCCGAGGATCACACCAGCCTTGTGGACAAAGCAGGCCGGAAATTGGCAACCTGGCTGCAAAGGTTTGTGCCCCAACAAAGAGCAGGATGTAGTTCACCCATGACAAAGACAGGCAGTGGCTGGAAGAGCTCCTTTGGAGAGGACCACAACACGTCCACCCACATGTGAAGAATGGGGCCGGTGTAGCCAATCCTTGTAGGAGACACGATGTGCCATTTCCAGGAGAAAAGCAGGGCAAGGAAAGGCCACACTCTAGTAATACTGGAGCTCTTACACTAAAGGCAACTGAAAATTTTGCTGTTCTGCTGGTAAACATGTCACAGCTTAAACATTATAAGACCACAAGAGGACACTATGGTACCACTTATCTTCAAACTTTATTTACTTTAAGGAACTTCTGGTTCACTTGTAAAATGGCTCATAATTGTATTTGATACATGGAATAGCCATTTCTACAAAGATACCTTAATCTCATCTTTAGAAACTGAAAAGTTACTTAGTCGTTGAGATACGTTTTTCCTACTCACCCAGGTTCTATAAATTCCAAGAATAACTGTATCAAACTTTTCTGCAACAAACTTGTTAAACACGGCAATAATGTTTAGTGTAGAATTAAGGTGCTGGGGAAAATGCTGTGGTTTTTTCCTTCATCATTTTTTTTAGGATCAATTTTCACGTCAGTTACATTTTTAGCACGGATAGGTTTGTCTTGGTCTATTTAATTTTTACTAAAAGGTTCAGAGAAAAAACTGAACACAGACCTAGACAAGATTCTTTAGATGTTGAGTTTAACTACAGAAGACTCAGGGAAATAAATCCAAATGGATTTTTCAAAGCTGTATTAAGCTTTTTTCCAAATGTTTGGAATCCAGACTACAAGGACCTTGTTTGAATTGCCTGAAAAAATATATATTAACTTGTTTTAATCTCAGGTATTTTGATCTTTATTTTGCTTCTCAGCAACAACCTTTGGGGGAAACTTGAGTTCTTGCTTCCTGAGCTCTGTGCTTCCCTTTCATTGCAGAATTGGAGAAAATGCTCTATGAAAATACAGAGATCAGGTGCTAAGAAAGGGCTTCAGAGGAAAATACCCGATATAGAGAGGAAAGAATCATCCTAATGCAGTTTACAAAGCCATTGGGGGAGAAGCGACAGAAGAAAATGAAGTGCCATCTCATCTGAGTTCTGATTGTTGAGGCCAAAGCCTTGATTAGAAGCAGCACCATTTCTCTGGTGTAAGCTAAATGCTGAACTTTGTTTACTATGCTTGCTTTTTTTATTTATTGACTTATGACAGAAGCAACTGAACCACGTATAATATCTCTGAGATCACAGCTTTAGGAAAGAGGAGGTGGTTGTTGCTTTTGTTTTGGGAAAAAAAAAAAAAAAAAAAAACCAAAACCAAAACCAAAATGGAACTTCACAGCTTCTAATCATTTCTCAAAAAAATACAGACACTGGGGAAAGAATTGACACCTTTGCAATCTGAGTACCAGGAAGCAAAACAGGCTACAGGCAGCTCGTCTGGTAATACTGGAATAAGTGACTGAGAGGTTCTGTCTCAGTCACTGAAAATTCTGGACATTTGTGAAATAGAGAACTGGAGCAAAAATGCTTCCCATTGCCACAGATTTTGTTTTTCCTCTATTTCCTTCCTATTTCATAATGAAGTTATAAATAAACATGAAGGCTAGTAAAAATCTCTGGTTTCAGAACATAAAAAAAGGAAAATTATAGGAGCACAAAACAACCATTCGCATCTCAAGTGGTTCTACGTAGGTGTAGGGTTTGTAGGTAAGATAGCAAAACAAAAATCAAGGCCAGATTAAAAGAAAAAAAAATTATTCTTGAAACACTGAATCTTCCAGACCAGTTCAAGGAGGGTTATCCAGCATCACAGTCTGTCCTGAAAACAGTTCAGCAGATCCAATTACATACTGCTCTGGGTCTGCAAATTAAATCCAGCAAACCTTAAGAGTAAATGAAAGCACTGCTGTTAGTGGGAAGAATCTTAGTGTTATTTGGGGGTTTTTGTTGTAGTTTAGACTTGTTACATTTTCAGAATTTGAAGCAATTTGATCATTTCCATATGTATAAATGCAGATAAAAGCAAACAAGGCTGCTGCTTTCAATAGCAAATGGAAGAAATCCAAGTTGCTGCAGTCGCACTCTGCTTTTTCACTCCTCCCCTCTCCTAACACTGAACACAGTTAACCCAATCAGTGACACTATCAGCAGGAAACTCATCCCCTGTCAGAGGAAAACAATTTGCAGCTCGACCAGCTCCCCGAACCACCTTACTATGTAGTTACTCAAACACCAGTGCGGTCTCAGGGACAGGGGAGACAACACGCAGCCAAGAAACAGAGCAGGAGTGCAGCAGCCAGAGCTGACGCTGGCATAGACTCCTGTGGCACTCCAGAAGGGGAGGAGGATGCAATGATACCCAGCTTGTCAAAGCTGATTCTGCAGACCAGGTGCCTGCTGAACCCTATGTGTAAAATCAAGCAAAATTAATAAATTTATATAGTTGGTTGGACTTAATGCACAATGTTTGCTGAACTTGAAACTTAGAAATATGTTTGCATGTTGTTTGACCAGCTCAATGATATGCAAGAAGAAATTTGGAGGGTAAGCAGTGGCACTGTTGAATAATCTATATCCAGTGTGAAACATGCAGGAGTCCTTCCATGGCCCAAACAAGTGACCTGCTGGGCAGAAGTTGGATACAGGAACGGAACTACTCAGATTTTACATAATGGGTTTGCTGTATATGTTAGACCAGCAATAGCCTTTGGAGGCTCAGTTTCCAATCTCACAACTTGCCCAGATAAGACAACTGAGAACTGAAATAGTTTATTTCTGTGGATGCAGTCCATTAGTCTGAAAAAGGATCATACTGGGGGAAGCGCCCTGGCATCAACCTTTTAGAATAAAATCAATAGTCTGCATCAATATTGTCCCTGTAGATTTTGGCTGTTCCTGTCACAGATGTGAAAGCATGAGCCTTCAAGTATTTAAGATGCCTTGAACTTTGGGTCTTATTTAGAAAATCAGCCTAAGGTACCTCACAGTACATAGATTTTGAGATTTACAGAAATAGTCATAAATATTTTCAGAATTCCTGTTAGCAAAACTTGTTATTTAGAAGAGGTAAATCATGACTTGCATTGTTCCACTTGGCAGCCAACAAAGCTTATGACCAAGTTTGTATCTCAGTTATATCTGGTACTTCACTGATACCCCAGCCATAATAGAACCTGCCAGCTGAGCCAGCATGCATTCGAATTCCCAATGCAAATGGCTGTTATTAATTGGTGCAGGGCAAGGGCATTCAATTGCAGGATGAATCATCCTCCTCATTGGGAGGCAGAAAGCAGAGTGCAATCGTTTAATGCTTGACCTGTCACAAATGCGCTGTTGTGACTATCACTACAGGTTGCTGTCAGTAGGACTGGAGGCACTACACTCAGAGTGAAGGGTCACTATAGTTTTTCTGAGAGCAGTCACAGCTGCATCTTATGTGATTTTACTTTTAAAGTTAAATTCTAATGAGATGCCTTTCTACCATGTTTCAAGCTGTGTGGTATTGACCATTTAAGAAAAATAAACCAGCTGCTTCTATTAGATAAGCTAGATAACATGCATTATCAGTGCACAAGATCCCATTTCTTGTTGATTTTGCCCTCTGGTGTTGTTTCACACAAGCAGCTTATTTGAAACATTCTGAATTAACATTATAATTGGTAATGGAAAAGGGCCTTCTCAATGGTCACCCATCTGTGAGAAGTGCTGTGAGGCAGGGGAGGGTATCCTGCCCTTGGTGCAGGCAGCCTGGCTGCTTCCCCATAAGCCTTGTTCTCCATGGCTTGACCAAGGGGTTTGCTGCAGGTCACCATGAGCTCACTGCAGTGACAGAGTAGGCTGTGTTCACTTTCCACAGGCACTTACCTGGACAGGTGCAGCAGTATCTCAGTGTAGGTGAGGCTGACTGATACACCCAGGGCGCTCTAGGGTTAAACCTGCCTGACTTTCTCCTGCCTGCCAGGGAAGGGGCTGCTTTCCCTCTGATGGTTGACCCAGAGTCCTCATCATACCCTGGCCTCCTTTCTGCAGCAGAGTTGCATGGTTCTTTTAGGGCTTCAGGGACTTCTGAACTTCTGCATCATTTTGTGATATTACACCAGTATCCATACACAATTTTAAACAATATTTTATTTAAGTTTCATGTCTGTTTTGCCACAAGGTTACAAATTATTCATTGCACAAAGCAGTCAAATAAGTGCAATACATTATAGATAAGAGAAGTCATCTCAAAGTCTTATATGTATCTTTAAGAAAAGGAATATATATTTTTAATCCATGCTGTGGTATGGGGAAAAAAGAGTAAAAATTAGTGGGCAGTATAGTGAAAACACAGTATAAAGAAAACAGCTAGAAGGAATAAGGAAACATCTTACATTTCAAGTACGGAATGAAGCAACTGTCAGAGTACTAGTTCTGTGAAAAGGGACCATGGATGGCAGTTTTCCAATGGCTTATGAACCTATTAGAAGAAATACTGTGGGAAGAAAACATTGCCCTATTTAATTAATCATTTTACCAGTAAAACAAGTTGCAATGGCAGTCAAACAGTACCAGGAAGGCCAGACTTCTGAGTCAGTGCAGTTATTTCCCTTTCCAGATGCATTAGCAGGATCAGTATTTCTTGAGAAACTGTTCTTAAAAACTTGGCTTCTATATAACTAGATTTTTTGACACGCTTTGTAAAGAATTCGGTAAGTGACAGGAGTATATTCAAAATATACCTATCAAGGAGACCATCCTAATAAAAGAATTAATGAAGCTTCATTTTGAAGCAATGAAAGAACAGGGTTCTCTCAGCAACCCTACTTGTACATGGAATGCAGAAATGGATGGTAGGAACAGCCTGAAGTGACTCCAGAAAGCAACTGACTTGCTGTTTTTCCCTTCTGTTCTTGCTTAGCCTTCTCTTTCAGTTGTTAAATACTTTGTGTGTTTACAAATACTGCCCTTAGATCAATTACAGGACTTTTATGCTATACTAAGGCTGAATTCTGTAGATGTCATATCAGTAAATGAAAGGATAAAAACCACAATTAACAGCAAGTATCACGAGGAGGCATTTACCAGCAAGCACTGGGAACTGACCCTACAGAGATGTAGTGCTGCCATCCTATAATTTCATCATGCTTTTCAGTATATTTGACTGAAATGTCAGTTTTGAGCCTACCAAGAGTAGTCCTATCTCAATATATGCTCTTCTCTGTAAGAGTAACTTCTAACCTCGCATACCTTGTGTATTTGAAAACATGTTCCAAAGGCCAAAACAGCAGAAGATTTATAATAAAAAGTTTTATTTCTAATCTCATGTCTATGAATCCATTGGCAATGGTCTGATTTTAGGCAGAATAAAAATGAATTAATAAAACCTGTTAGTGATAAGGATAATTGTTTAAATGCAAAAAAGGTTTCTGCATCCCTTCGACTAGTCAGAATTCCTTCTTTTTCCTGGGTTGTTCTTGTTCCCATCTTCATGAACATGCAGCAAACAGCAGTCCCCAAATTACAGAAAACTATCTACAACATTGCCTGGTCACCTGTACCTGAACGCAGCAGTTGTACCTCCACCCTTCCGTAGCTCTCCAGTTGCCCACTGTCCTGGTCAGGGTTCAAAAATAAGAGTTCAGTATTGCAGGATGGTCTGAAGCCAGTGGTAGGCGTGAAATCCAAATCTATGAAATAGCCTTGTCATCCATCTTGTCATCTTAAAAATCAAACCAAAACCCCCAGCAAACCAAAAAACCCTTCTCCATAGAGCAGGGGATGGTCTGCTCTGAGTAAGCCATCACCTATTGATGAAAGCTGTATGATTTAAGAAGAAGTAATATCTGAAAACAACTTGGCACAGTTGTCTTAATCATAATCTAGTTCCTGTGTGGAACTGCTGATTCTGGACTCCAGTATTTATACCAAGTGCCACAATGTGGGTGCCAAAGCTGTGTGTTGTGTATTACAGAATTCATTAGATGTGAATACTTTCTATTAACAATGTTGGTCCTGGTTTAGCCAAGATGATACAGAATTTATCACTTCAAATTCTAGATGCTTTTGCTACATCATTTAAAATTTACATTAATTTCCAAGTTTGCAGGTGAATTTGTAGAAATTACATTTAAAATTTACATTAGCTTTACATTAACAAAACGTGAAAAGATAACTAGTTGCATTGAAGCTTACTCCATAAATCTCTGTCTAGACTCCACAGATATTATGATTCAAAATACAGCATTAAACATGCTACAAGTGTCAGACTAAAGGGTTGTGCCACAGAAGGAAATCCAGAGGACCTGGCTGGCTCAGACCGGTAATTATGTAGGTCAAGGCGACAGGAATTTTGTACTTCTTGCAGAATTTCACTTTCACCTGCGTCCATTACTCTGCTCATGTTCCGCACCTACAAAAATTCAAAACGTTGCCCCTGAAAGCCAGACTGGCAAAACAGCAAAAGCAAATTCAATGCTATTTCAAGTTGCCCAACTCAAACTGTATTGCAAAACCACATCTGAATGTGAGGAAATCAACATCATTATCCTGTTGTTTGCATTTCTATCAAACACTTCCCAGAATTCAGTACAGATGCATTACAGGCAAGAGTCACAGGCCTGGCTGTGCTTTGTCTTGACTCCCTCCACGTAGGGATGCATTAGCTGGAAAACCTTCAGCAAACAAAATCATGAGCTTTCTTCCCTGAACTCTCAAGAAAGAGCTTCAAGAACTCTGATTTAGAAGGAAAAATAAAACTACTAAATCTCCCAGACTGGTTAGGTGTGATGAATTTCATAATGTCAGTCTGCCACATGATGAACTCGGCATTATGTAGGTATTTTGGCAGATTAACTGGAATAGTACAAATTTCCCTGATTTCTGTTCATCTCACATACCCCAAAAAAAGACAGGTGGAAGAAAGGTCACTGTGACATATATGTTGTCTATAAGGCTTTGTGTATAATATCTACTTACTTATTCCTGTAAATAAAAACAGAGGTGTTTGAAAAGTTACCAGTGGGGGGCCCTTACAGTCTCCTTCCCTCCTCTCCTCCCTCATCCTGCTGAATTAGCTTCTATCATTATGCTTAAAGCTTGTTGTGATCTAATTGTTTGGTTTATGGCTTGTTAGTGATCTGGTCATGGCAGAAGCCTTTTGGATAGCAGCCCAATCCCATGACAAGAATTAAATTGATTTGCAGGAGTCAACATTCCTTACTGCACCAGCGAACACAGCCAGACTGTGATGCTGGAACATCCGCAGTTTCTCCAAACCATGAAGTGATTCTATTTAGAAGTCACTGATGTGGACTTATCAGATTACTGCAAAGAGAAAAAGTTCCAAAGAACTTTGTCTGCTCTCTCTCACTTCCCTTTATTCTGCTAACACTCTCTTGCCATCTTGGTTTCTTTCCCAGCATTTGAAATTACTGAATTAGGTCTTTACATTCCCTCATATCTCTCTCATTGAACAACAGCAACAAAATAAAAAAACACCCAAAAAAATAAACAACAAGGCACACAAGGCACCAGCTGTTCCTCTCTCCCTCTTAGTAGGAATCAAGATTCAGTTTGGGGTTTAACCTTACATTTTCCACTTCCCTGAAGACACGGAGGAAGTTCTCCCTTAAGACTCCTTTCAGTTCAGCTTCATTCCACCCTCTTCTAAGAAGTTCCTCAATCAAAGAAGGGTATTTAGACACATCTTCCAATCCCTCAGGGAAACTGTTGGCAAAAGTCACACAAGAACATTCAACACGCATCACTGAAAAAATATAGAAAAAGATTTTTAATTATCTTTTGCACAGACTGACTTTTGGAGGGAGCTCACTTTGGACCCAGTTCTTCCTTTGAGAATTCAGCTGACAAACAGAAGCAGGACTGGGGCACAACAAAAGGTTTTTCTGCACATAGAGTCCCATAAACACAACTGTGTATTCTGGAATGAAGATGCACGGGCATAATACATAGGCATATATATAATATATAGGCAAAACAACAGCATGGGAGGATATTAAAACAGAACAAAAGGAAAAAAGAATCAAACAGAAATTCTTGTATGCATTAATCCACTCCTTATATCTGGCCTTTAGAGTAGGAGGAAACAGCTGCATCACAGATGAAGCTGGTGCAACTCCCTTGTGTAACAGAGAATGACAGGAAACCTGCAAACTCATGATGGGCTAAGGAGTTGCAGGCAATTTTGTGAACTCTGTTGTTTGCCAAGCAGTTTTTCCAAAGATATTATATTGGAATAATAATACTGGTTTGTATTCAGCCATTTAGGCAGTGAAAACAAACCTATCCAGAGCCTTCTACTGAAGAAATTACAGTAACCAAAACTGATCTATGTCTTATGCTAATTCCTGTCAAAATAAAAAGAAATAGAAGTAAGAAGCTGCAAAACCTGCATTAAACAGCTGTTTTGAAGCGTATTTCCATGAGACTGTGACATTGTTTTGAGATAATTAGTATTTTTGTTATTTTTCTGTTCTGTGGATGTGTGGTGATAATCATATTTCAAGAAATCTATACCACTAGGAGTTAGGACATTAACCACTCTGCCACCAATTTCACTGATGACCTTTGAGAAAATGCATGTGATAAAATGTGTCCTTTTTTGCAACCTGTGTTTTTATTTCAAACATTAGAGCTTCAGAGCTATGATCAGCTATCACAGAAGCTGGCACAGTGGATTTGTGATGATATTTTCAGATGTGAGCCTTACTCTGTCTTTCACTTCCATGCATGTCTGACTCCAGAGAGAAAGAAAGAAAAAAGAGATGACGAGTCAACAAGAAGATAAAAAGCAAAACAAAAAAAGGTTTAGGGTTACACCAGCAAATGCCACCTAATCTGCATTTATTTCCTGTGCTGTAACAACAGTAGCCCAAGACTGAACAAAGGTTTTGTTGCAGGCTCTTCACCATGCTCTGCGTGCCTCAAACTCTTCCCAAGCCCCAAAAGCAGGAGTGGTTTCACAGCAACAAAACTCTTTGGGCTTTCCCCAAGGATAGTGGAGGAAACAGTTTTGCGGCATCTCTCTAGACTGACTCATTTACCATCTAAAGGCTGAGGCAGCTTTTCTGTAATTCATCTTTGGCTTTTGGAGAAAAACAATCTCTGTCACTGGGTTTGTATGCACAAAGCACCGTCTAGAACACAGGATTGCAGGGTTCTCAGGGCATTAGGATCCATTTCCACAGTTGTAGCACTACTTCATACCATTCTAAAAAGGAATCATTGCGCCCTTCTTTCATAGAACCTGGTTTAGTGTTCATCACAAGACAACTTGATACCACTTTTTTAGTCTGCCTTCTTTTTTCCCTTTAATGAATCCAAACCTCCATTATTTGAGGAACAGATGTCAACGTAAGTACAATTTTACTAACCGTGCCACTCCATCATAGTCACCACCAATTCCTATCAATTCTGAACCTGCAATTTTCTTTACGTGGTCAAAATGATCTGAAAGAAAATACCAAAGGAAACAACATCTAAACATCCAGCAAAAGAGAAATATTACAGTTCACACATATTGGCACTAGCTAACTCTTCTCCTTGGCTGTGGATTCTTGATCAAATCATTTTTAAAAAACATCAAAATATATCTCATCAGGTAGCAATTTTCAAAATAACAGCTACACTGATGAAATGCGAATGAGGAAAAAGACATGATCATCACAGCACATTCATTCCCAAAAAGTAGCTCAATTATAACAGTAGAATTTTCATTATCCATTATATACCCATGTTTTCCAGTCTGAATTACATAGGCTTAAGATGTTTTCCAGAAAGTAACAACTACTTTGGGATTAATGGCTCTTGGATCCATTTGTAAGCATCATGTCCTCCAAATACACACACACCTTGTGCCTCTTGTTATTGTTTAATGAACATTAGCTCAAAAATACCTAGAGTTTGGCTAAGGTGTGGAAGGAATAAACAAGCAGGATAAATTACATGACCTTGAAAATGATTCATGCACCAGGAAATTAATAAAATTTATACAAATTCATAGAATGTCAAAAATCTACAATATGTTAACATCAAACCTGCAAGGGTAGAAATATTAACAACTTTTCTGCCACAGGCCAGTGCATCTGCATTGAAATTCAGCATGATAATTCCCTTGTTCTTTTTCTGAAAGACATGGAGAGACAGGTGATAAGTGAACACTGTGTCCTGCAAACCTCATGGGCATCTTACATGGAACCTTCCACATCCATCCATCAGTAAGCACAGCAACGCTCTGTAAGTCAGAGCTCAGATGGCAACACAAGGTTCTGCCTCCCTGTCGCTTCCCTTGTGTTAGTTATATTCTCATGTGGCATAAATCAGCAAAAGGGCAGTGACTACATCAAACTTAACCAGAATTCCAAAGTATTTGCAAACACTTCATTTTTGTAGGCAGACTAAACACAACCCAAAGGAAATCTCTCAACAGGAAATGTGCTCAGCAGTCTGCTTCTAAATCAGATTCAGAGATGAGAAAGTGAAAAGCAAACACCTCAGCTTAGCCAAACATTGCCATTAAACCAAAACCCAAAACCTCCAAGAAGCAAGACCAACAAAGACTTTTCCCAAAAAAAACCAGCAAAACAAAACCAAGAACCATACTGCTCACCAGTTGCTGGAGGATATCATCAGGGACATTTCTTGAATGATTACAAACAGAAAATGCTGACGAATGGCTGAAAATTACTGGTGCTTTTGAGATACTCAGTGCAGCTTTTGCAGTGGAATATGAAGTGTGAGATAAATCTATCAGCATACCCAGGCGATTCATCTCCTTTACCACTTCCTAAAACAGATGTACAGAAAAGTGTCAGTATTAAACTTCTTAAAGGAAACAGTTCAACTGACATATGTAAACAGATAGATTAATTCTGCAGCTGTCAGATAGTCATAAGCATGCTGTGCCAGTATTGGTTTATGTATACCTATTACTTTATTAGTAATTTATTCACTCAAAATTAGCTAGCACACCACCACATGCTCAAAACCTGGAACATCAGTCAATCTAAAATAAGTAATTTGAACTGTTATTCATATCTCACTGATTCTGCATATGAATTCAAACATCTAATCTGAATTAAAACATTTTTTTATAATTACATCTAGTACTTCTTTTACCCTAAAAAACATCACAAGGTGTTTGGTTTGACTGAACCACAATCATCTCCTAACTATCAAGAACTTTCAGTTATTAATTTTTAATTACAAGCTGCTTTTGAAAAGATAAGGCCAGAAGTTGTTAGTTGCATGACAGATTGCCAAGATTAGCATTTGAAAGAGATCCTTACTTGGCCAAATGCAGTCAGACCAATAACACTAGGATAAAAGTTGTGTATTCCTTTAGATGATGATTCAGACCTTAAAAAGGGGGGTGAGGGAGGAGAAACATCACATTATTCTGGAGATTAGAGTATCAGCTACTGAAACCTCTTACACTATACACAATAAAAATGCCACATAGCCAAATGTGGGGACAATTAACCACATAATAGGTATCTTGTTCAGGCAGTGCTTTTTATGTTCATAACTGTTTTCAGATTCATGAATGTTCATGTCTGTGAAGCAATGCAGGACAAGCAGAGAGGTGATTGTCAGAAATTTTCTGATCAAACAACCTTCCATCAGAAAACAAAGAGATGCTGCAATGTCAGTTACCTGCCAGCTTACTTGTCAGCCCTCTGCACACAATTCCCCTTTCCCTCAGTCAGTGCAAGAAGGCATTTTACCAACCCAGCAAAGAGTAGGTGCTAATATTCCGATACAGAACTAAATACCCATCTCTGTAGCTCCATATGGGACCTGCACTTCTGAGCTGGCCAGAGAGAACAGTGTTGAAGGCTGTTGACTGCTGAGTTCTTACATACTATTTACCCTCTTTTATTTACATCATATGCCTATTTAGTACTTTTCTTTTTGTCTGTTTTGCCCCTAATACAGCAAAGGACATAGCAATTTTACTATCTTTGTGTTCTTAACAAGTTTAAAAGTGGCCAAATTGTCAGCGTTAGAAGCACTACATAACAGATGTAGTCTCCCAGTTGACACATGGCAAATGATATATCCCCAAAACTTATCATCCTTGACTTGATTCAGAGTCTTTCACAGGTTAACTCAGTGTCTGAATCCATATTTCTCTCATCATGGAGCTGCCAGTCTTTTGCATTAGACAGTCACTCACAGAAATGCACATTAGTTACCAAGGAGTATTGCAGGAATGTGTTAAAGTCATGTAACGAACACCCAAGTCATAATAAATCCTCAGTGTTGCCAAACTGCTGTCAATGGAGTGGCCACCTTCTATCCCAATCAAACACGCGATCCTTCTGCTGTCAGAGATACCTGGGAGCAACAAAGGGACATAATTCCAAAGTAATGTCGTGACAGATAAGAAGCCAGCACTACTGAGCAACAATTGGTTTTGGAAATTGCAAGCAGTAATACTGAAATTTGCATAGAATAAGAGGTTGTAGTAGTACATGTTTTTATGCCAAATTTTCTCATGACTGCAATGGACCTGGACTGTGCACAGAGTCTGTTGCTGCAGCTCCATGGAAAAGCTGAGTTAAAGTTACTCTTTAACGCAGGATAACTTGCCTGCTTGCAGGTCTCTCTCTCTTTTGTACATACCTCCTGCAATAATATTTTTACAAATTCTTGTACAAGAAAGAACATCACCTTGAGAAGTCGTCACTAGTTCCAGCTCTTCATAACTGTTACACATCCTCTTGACAACATCAATTTGCTCTAAGGTCAGACGCACAGCATCCTTGTTCTGAGCGCTGCAAAGAACATACACTGACCAAAACTGAAAGAGACATTGACAAGTAAACCAGATAACTTGTGTTGTGACTTTCAAGCTTCCATTTGCTAGTAGTTCATGAGCACAGACCAAAATAACTTCCTACAGTTTACAAGGGAGTTGCCACTATAGTTTTTCCCCAAAGGAAGTGCTATAATGCAAGACAAGAGCATCCACTGCAGACATGATTAAAGCTTCCTGGTAACCCACCTACTCCACAGTACATGCAGGAAGCAGGTGCAAACTTCCCTTAGCTTATATATCACAAAACAAAATGCTGCTGTTTTGACTAAGGGCACCTGAATTAAAAACCGAAAACTTTTGAAACATGAATGTTATGAAAGAGTGTCTGGGGTTTTTCAGTTTTATTGTATTTTTCTTTTTCAATACAAAGAGACAAAATCAAGTCTAGGCATACTTGTGTGGTTGGGAAGGGGGCAACTGTAAAAATATGGTCTCAGACTCACAACCACAGCAGTACGTACCTGAGCTCCAACATAACCAGCCTGAAGTTTCACAAGATTTGTGTGGGTCTTGTTGAGTTCTCTCAGGTTGACTTTACTGAGTCTATTTTGGTAAAGTATTCTCAGTTTCAGTGCAAAGTCATTGTGGCTAGAATTGAAAACAAACAGGGTTTGTGATAGAAATAAGATGTTTCCTTTCTAAGCCAAATGTAATTTCTTCCACTATTCATAGTCCCTTATTAATTAATGAGTTGCCAATAATCCTTGCACCAATAGAGGCTTAAAAGTCTCCCTTCTTTTCTGCCTCTTCTGCTTTCCACCCCACCCCACCAGGGAGCAGCTTGGGGGTGTACAATAAGTTGAGAGGAGACACAGCTGAGACAGCTGACCCCAGCTGGTCAAAGGGATATTGTGGACCATATGGGTCATGCTCAGTGTATAAAGCTGGGGAGAAGAAGGAAGGTGGAGGACATTCAAACTGATGGCATTTGTCTTTCCAAGAGACCATTATGCTTGATGGAGCCCTGCTTCCTGGGAATGGCTGAACACCTTGGTCATGGAAAGCAGTGGTAAGCCTTGTTTTGCTTTGCTTGTGCATGGCTTTTGCTTTCTTTATGAAACTGTCTTTATCTCAACCCACGAGTTTTCTCACTGTTCTTCTTCTGATTCTTTCCCTCATTCCACCAGGGGCAGGTGAGGAGTGACTCTGTGGGGTGTAGTTGCCAGCGGAGGTTAAACCTCAACACCTGACCAGAAAATCACAAACGTGTTTAGAATAATCCAGTCCTATGGTGGGTACTCTCTGAACCAAAATTCCTTCCCAATACATCACTGCAACTGGAGCAAACTGCTCTGTGCTACTAACAGCCTATGTCTCTCCTGGTCCAAACACACTTTAGCACTTCCTCCTCACTTGTCAGCGTTCACAAAGAGGGTTTAGTTGAACATATTTGATATACCCATCGATTAAACGTGCATCTTGCATCAGCTCAATAGCTCTCTCTCTCATAGATTTCTCATAACTTAATGGCACAATATCAGAAAAGAACATCAACAGCGACAACAACTTTGTTGTATTTCTCTTCATTTTCATTTTTCAGTTTGCTAAAGTGAAGAGATACCACAATTATTTGCTGATGGCAATGAAACAGCAAAATTTCCAGACTGTGGAGGTAGTAGGCTTAATAGTGTAGACAAAGCTGAAATGCCTCTGCTTCTGGTAAGGCTGGTGTGAATTCTGCAGTAGGAAAGAAAAAAATAAAGAAATAATAGTGAACAGAAAGGAAGGGAGCATTGAAAACTGTGACTACCTTCTCCCAAAGATCTTAAGGTCTCTGGCTACTGTACTTTTGCACGAGATTTGCACTCCTTGAACTCTGCTGCTGCTGCCACCAGCTTACTGCTGAAGAGAACCAACTCCTCAGTCAGAGCTGGCAGGGTGAGCCTGACACACCCTGGACTCAGACCTCCCAAAGAGCAGCTTCCAAAACAGCATAAGAAGATAACTTTATCATTACATTGACTGACTTTTCTCCTTGTTAGGGAAACCTCACACTGAAATGAGCACTGCAACTGATTTCTGAGAAAGTCCAGAAATGGACTGATTCTGAGTAAACGGTCTTATTAAAACAAACAGCATGTCAGAGTATTTTCAGAGAAAAGCTATCGAAATCCAACAATTTCCAAACCTTTGCAAGGACAGTATGTACCAAATTTGAAAGGGTCATTTTATTTCTGTGAGGAAATGGATATGACAACAACTTCAAGAGTTAGCAGAGAACCTCCTGCACTTTTTATAAACACAGTCCTCAAACACTTGATCAGCAGTCTTTCAGGTGGCAGTCAAAAAACATTTTTTCCAAACAGATTAGAAATGACTCCTGTTCTATGTAAAGTAAATATAAGGTCTGCTAGGAGGTGAAAATCCCTTTGCAAATAAAAGATGGGGTTCACCCCCACCCCATTCAGAGTTATTGGCAGCATTAGCTATTGAGCTGAGAAACACTTGCCTTCTGCATTCACGGGAGTGACATCCTAATTCGAGGCAATGCCCTCAGGGAGGACAGAGCTGTAATGAAGCAGAATGGCCATAGCTGCCGTATAAGGATGCAACAAAGGGAGGTTGCTCTTTTAAAGTAGATTGATTTTAAAGGAATATTTCTCAGTAAAAAAGAAGAATTTTTTCTGCATGGCTCTGTCATTTCCCATTTCAGAACCATGGGCAAGCTGCCTGGCCCATCCTCCCCTTTCCAGCAGGCACGCCAGACCTCAGTGCAGAAGTTTCAGTAAACAATATTTAAGTGGAGCAAATCTCACTTAGGAATGACATTCCTTTCATTCCATTTGAAGTCCTTGTTTTCCATATTATTCTTTCATTAAAACACTTAATAGCCATTATGTTAATACTCAAATTTGTTGAATTATTGTGCCAAATCAAATATGCAAAGTGCAATGAAAAAGAGTTCACTGCTCAAGATAGTAACATATCCTGAAAAATGAAGAAGGTTAATCCCCTCCACAGTCCACTTATGCTGAGATCTCATGTAGATAATCCAGTGTAGCTCTGAATTACCTACCTCAGATCATGGCAGCAGTTTAGTTGCAACAGCACAGACAACACTGAGTGACCAGGATCCTAGGTAAAAACTTCCTTGCTGACCACTGGCAAAAGCATGGACTCTACCTATTCCTTAAGTAATAATTCAATAGAATTAGTAAAACATAAACATTAAGCATACTTTTAGGAGCAGAACACATGCATCATATTATCAAGTGTATTTTTAAGAAAGGATACTGATATCTTTGAAATTCACCTTGTCATCAGAATAGTCTTTCAAATTTTTCTCGATTTTTGCTTGAAATTCTTTCTGCCATCACCAACTCTAAATCATCGTTCCTGACATGTCAGGTTTATCTGTTCTCCTACTTGGAAACCTCCTCAGTGCTGTATTACAATTCATAATTTCCAACCTGCTGTTCCTTCACTGGCTGTGCAAAGGTGTAAGGAAGTGCCACCAAGGCACTGAGCAATGAGAAAACATGGTGCTGTTAAACTTACTGCTTAAAATAGGGATAAAAGGGAGTAAATACAGTCATGTTTGGAAGGCATTTCAGGATCTCTGGGGAAGAGACAAGAACAAGCAGAATAGTTTGTCCCAAACTTCCTGGGAAAAAAGGAACCCGCCAGAGGTCACTGCGGTATTTCCATACACAGAGAAAATGTGTTGCCCACATTTTTCCAATCTAAAAGAGAACACTTTGTTTTATTCCAGCCATGCCATGCAAAAGAAAGATTTTGAGGAACAGCAAGTACTAGAAACACAACTATCCTCAAAACCCTTCCTCACATAGGAGTACAGTCTTAGAATAGAGGGTTTTCTTCCACAAGTAGACATTAGAAATATAAATGCACTGTGAGACCCAAAAACTGCAAGGAGACAGCACTTCTACAAAAGTGTAAAGATTAGAGCACCATCAAAAGTTATTTCTTTTCTGCTTTGTGGCAACCATAGAGAGTTCCCTCAAATGCCAAAGCACACATACAGACTTACCCTTTTACCACAAATGCAAACTTTGTTACCATGGTGAAAAAAATACACATATCCCTAACCTAGAAAATGGTACATTTGTTTGTGGCAGCCCAGCATGCAAAACGTGAAAAAGAAGACAAAAAACTGCCCAAGCAGCAGAATTCTGACAAGTTAGCACCACAAAGGCAAATCAATTTCTATAGGCATGTTTTAGTTTCAAGTTCCTCAAACCAAAATACAGGTCAGATCTGCAAAATGAATCTCTAGAACTTCGCCTGATCCTGACAAAACAATTCTTAATGGAAAAGTAAGATTTTAAACCTGACTATCTGCTCTGGCCTAGTATAGCATAAATTCATGTAATTTGTCAGTTCAAAATGCTTAATGAGAAAGTAGCAAACCTTGTTCACACAAGAAGACTGTTCTGATACTATAAAAGCTGCTATACATTGTAGATTTTGGTCCAAATATTTACTGGTTTTCCATGTGTATGAAGTCCATAGCAATTTTCAGGAATATTTTTAAACAGGAACTGTACCTACATGTTCTTCAAGTGGTTTGGCTGCTAAAAGAAATTACACTTATCTATATATTACCAAATCTCCATTCCGTCTATGTTACAAAAATGCTATTCCTTGTAGCTACAAGAATTTCCTACAGATTTGCTATAAAAAGTATCTTCTCTGTTTCATGCCAAATGTTCTTTATACTTTGACAGTAAGACTCATTTGTCTTTGCAACTGTTTAGGTAAAAAAAGATACCTAAGTATATCACCATTCAGAGATCAGTTCTTGAAAACTGAAGGGGTATTGCAAGCACTACACAAAATTAAGAACACGGTATATTAGCACCCCTGTTTAAACAACATTTAAAATACAAACCCCATGCAGCTTTTTCCCATGCTGACTGAGCAGAGTTAAAAAGTAGAAGTTAACATTACATTGATAGCTGCTTTCTTTTCTTTTTTATTCATCTCCTTGGAACAGTTACCTTCTTAGGATAATGCAGCTGAGTCCAAATCCACACCCATGCGTTGGATCCAACAGCTAAATCTTGGCACCAGGTCTGCCTGGCATCAGAGCAGTACTCAAGAAATGTCCCCTATTTCTTTAGCTCACATCTCATCGCGGGCTTCGCACACAACAGGCATTTGGAAATTGCCCCTCTCAGAGATACAGGCTCTGTGAACGAGCTGTCAGCTCAGCTACACCCATGTGGGAACCCACAAGCCTTGTGTGCAGTGTTTGAAACCAGGCATTTCCTCCCTCTCGTGGCAGCTTGGCTGTGCAGTCCTTAATGCATCTGTTCACTAACAGATGACGTGCTTAAAATTACGCTGTTTATGTTGTTCAGAAGTAGATGCCTCTCATCACACAATAATTTAGGTTGCAAGGGATTTCTGGTGGGATGTCATCTCATTCAGCCATGTAATGTCAAGTAAGGTAAATTCAAAGTTAGATGAGGCCCTCATTTAGTGGAAGCTTTGATATCTTCAAGTGAAAAGATCATACAATCTTTCCAGGCCCCTGTTCCAGTGCTTGCTGATTTACATTGACTATACCTAAGCCAAGAAACATCTACCTCTTGTTACTATACCTGCTGTATTTTAATCAGGACTTACGATGCTATTGTATATAAATAATGGCCAGACTTCGCAAACGAAGATCTTGGGAAGGGCTCTCCCCACGTGGGCGTGCCCTTCCAGGCTGCACAGTGGATTTTTTAGGTGAGGCACAGCGTGCGCAGAACTGGCCCCACCGTTTAAGTCCTAAGGTCCATTTGCCACGGCCGAGCGAGCTCGGACAGTGAAATCCTCGGGACTGTCTCCAGCACCCGGTACTAACAACCGGGGCTGGCCCTGCTGAGCATCAGAGATCTGACGGGATCGGATGGCAGGGAGGCATTGAACTGCCCAGGGGACGATCCCTACTGAGACTCGAACTCGTGGCCTTGGGATTCAGAGTTCAGAGAGCTAACCATTATGCCACGGGTGCCATTGTATGATACTTGTAAAGGTCAAAATACTCACAAGATACAGGTGACCTTTTCGAAGATATTTATGTCACTGAATCTACTGGGACTTTTCACTCCCATTGTGGGAGCTGAAAGTTTGGAAACAAAGCAAAACCATGATGCTAAAGTTTCGCAAGAAGTAAGGTTTGCATATCGTTGTTATTATTTCACTTCATGTTTTATACATAAAACCTCAAGGACATCATGCTTTTGTTTCTGATTTGATGGCAAAGAAATAACCAAGTCTCATGAGCAAAACTCCCACAGACCTCTTGCGCAAGTCGTGTCTTAACTAGAACATGCATTTATCATCAACCCTCTAGTTCTCACAAACTGGAAAACTTAAACAGAACTCCCCCATCACCGGGAATTCTGCTGAACTTTGCGAATTTGGTGAGCTTCACTTATAAACATTTATCATCCACTCCAGTGGACTGAAGAACACTGAACACAAATGAAGTGTCAGGAGAAAAGACAAGTTCAATCTCTGAATTGATTTCTACCTAAAACTCTGTGTTTCTCATGCCTCCAGAAAAACTAAGCTCACAAGTCCTTGTTCAAGAACAGTTTTTGCTGAGCCACTAAGCTCCTTCTTGGGCTTTTAACAGCTCACCTCTTTGCAGATTCAGAACTAAACTGATGCTTAAATCTGCTAAAAGCCAAATTCTCTCTTTGGCTCTTAATCAGATTTCTCCTATAATTTTCTTCCAATAGCCCTGGATGAGAGTTAGCAGCTGTTTGTGTATAACAATTCTTAGAATGTGACATTTGTGATGTACATCCTTCCTGCAGAGTCCATCTGGCAGGACTGGTCTCTTAATAAATATCCCGAGATCTATATCTTTATTGTCCAGAATGTTGTTACACAGCTGTCTCTCCCTGATAATAGCTATCTCTATGTTTCTATCATGTTATATTCACCTCACACATATTTTGAAGCAAGCTGAGAAGCTGTGAAATATCTGCAGCGCTTACACTCATACCAGCTGCCATCAGGACACATCAGTGTTGTAACTATTTCTCATGCTGGGAAGGCTTGTTCTGGCCCAGAGCAGCTTCATTAATTTTAATACTTACACATCCAAACCACTGGCGTTTTTACTACCAGTACAGATTAAACTATAGATTACCACAGCTGGGAAAGTAGGACTTTGCCAATGTAGATGCCTACTGTGGCAGTCATTTTAAACTGCAACTTGGTTCCCCCATAAAATCTTTGTATCCTACCAGCTCCTGACATCATCTACACTATATAACAGCACTCCAGCATTTGGCATGGATATAGTTTTATGTGCGAGTCAGCTTTAAAGCCACATGCAGTGTAATTGCTGAGGGACAGCATTAACATAGTGTTAAAAGTTCTGCTTATGGAGTCTTCAGGCTTGGTGTTTTACTTCTTTGTAAAGATTGCGATCTCCAAGGCTGAAAGTTTGGCATTTCTTGAGTGCTGATATCAGTGTTTTAATTAGAAACTGTTACAACATGTTAGGAAGAGGAATCCTGTGTACCAGCATTTGTTTGCATAAAATTATCAATACAGGCAGTCTTAACTGTTGCAAATTGAATTCCATCTGTTTCTTCTACACATCTTAATTTCAAGTCCTAAAATGAAGTGCGTTCACACTTGGAGGGGGTGTCGTTGGGAGGTTCTTTGGTAGTTTTAATCTGTTTAAATCAACATAGTTGCAACATATTTCTCAGATAAGACCTCGTGAGAAATATTAATCCAAGCTTGGGAAATCAAGAGGTTAAGAATCAACTCAGTAAAAAACTTCTTTTGCCCATGTTGCTCTGCCTCGTGGGTGCCTGAAGCTGCCAGTTTCATGACCTAATTTGACCAGCACCCTGAAGACTGTTCAGATGACGCCGTATATACTTCAGGATATGTACACACAAAACCACATCAGTTGGCACCTATTACCAAATACAAATGAAACAGGAAGTACAAGGACAAGTTTTTCTTTTCACAGAGAAAAGGCTCTGTATGAAGCACATCAAGATACCACCAAAGCTCCTAGAAGGAAGATAAAGGTGAACGTGTCCTAGAGCTGAAAGCAAGCTGTCCATAATGAATGTGGATACCTTTCAGGACAAATACAAATGAGCTTTATTCTGACATCCATTAATGTCTCACATCAACAAATTTTTATAAAAATACCAAAGCTGTTGGGGGTTCTGCTGGCTCAATACTCTGACAGAATTAATTTCTGTACTTTCCTGGAAAGAAAGACGGAGAAAGCAGCTGCAGGAGGGAGGGGAGGGAGAAGGCTGCAATAAGTTTATCTAGTAATCTAAATTATGCTTATTTTAAAATACTAGTAATATTTACAATTGATAATGTCCAAATAGTGAAGCAAACCAAACAAAGCCTGTTTGTTTAGCTATACGTTTGTTCTTCAAAGGTATCAGGTACCCAGTTTAACTCTTTTGATTCAAGAAAGGTGAAAGTTCTTGCCACAACATGGCAGGAGCTTCCCAATCAAATTCATGTGTAATCTGTGATCTGATGGCAGATTGTTAATTTAGAGACCATTTCTGAGAACCAGGATGTAAAACTAACTTGCTTCAGATGAGTTGTTTTTTTTTATTTGGAGGGTGCTTCCCCACCCAGGAAAATAAAAAATCTTTCTAAAAAGGCATTAGAAGATGTCACAAAAGACTCATGGACAGTAGAAGTTGCTTCCTACTCAGCTGGATAATTTTACCTAAAAAGGCTTCCAGAAACATTACCAAAATATAAGTACTTTGCCCACTCTGGATTGATTTCTATATAAGAACTCTTTCCTGTTTCAAAGCAGAATTCTCAAAGCTCTATTTCTGCCACTTCCCACTCTAACTTTTCAGGAAGAACAAAGCTATTTATAATTTAATATCTATTTAAAGCAGCAGCTGCCCTTGTGACATTAGGCACCCATAGCCATGCAGGGCAGCAAGCTCCACTGAATGCCATGTTTTCTGTCTAGCATGGGCTTCTGAGAGGAGCCAATCCTTTTGGTATCAATGAGAAAATCTAATTTTGAGCAAATCTACTTAGTCAGCTTCATTTTTGCCATCTAATAATGGGTTGGAGTTTTTTTATTTGTGTTTTAAAGGCTTAGCTTTGACTTTTGAAGGGATGCTTAAAAGTCATCATTGTTGCCTGGTCTGCAGATAACATCCAGGTAATCCTTGAGCAAGGCCTAAGTCCTTATTCATTTCTCTGCTTCCTCCAGTGGAGCTCATGCCGAAAATACAGCTGCTACACTGTTTTTGGAGGTGTTTTATCCTGTGCTTAACTGAGAGCCCTGCTGGTGGAAGTGTAAGTACAGACTTAACCTAAATCTTTAAGTGATGTAAAGTGACCAATGTACATGAATGCAGCATTGAAAATTACAGTTCTGTACCTTGACCCATGTAATTTTATTTTTTTTCCCCACATGTGTTTACTCTCAGAATTATTCTGGGGAACTGGAACATCACAGAGCTTAGGAAAGACCAAAATGTTTGATCCACTGCAGTCGCTCACACTGTGCTATCAGCACCAAGACGGTGTGACCAAGTTACAGTGGCCACTGGTGCTTAAGACCAGTAATGCATTTAACAAGTCATATGCCTAAACCCCAGTCACAGGATGAAGGAGACCAGCAAGCTAAATGTGAGTAGGGCTACAGAAGGTCTAATATTGACTGCTATACCTCTCTGTACCACAACATAGCTACAAATAAAACAGACATCCACTGTGTTTACACTGAAACTCATTCATTCTTTTACCAACTTTATAAATAATCAGTTGTTTGCTTGTCACTTCTTTAGTAATTCCTAAAGGCTTATGCAGTGACTTCTCTTTGCTGTGTATCTGCAACCAACTGTACCAGGCACACATACAAGCAGGGTTTATTTTCCTACCTCAGAAATATTATGAACCTAAATCAGCATGGAAATAAATTGACTAGCTGTGCCTCTTGTCCAGACCATGCTGAACAAACTGGAAACTAAGTAAAATGGCATATTCTGTCTGTCAGAGGCTTTCAAAGTAATTATTAACTCAAATTTTAAAAAATCTAAAATTTGCCGCAATTATTTTAAGTTAGCTGCCTCAGAATCTGACATGAAGCACAGTCATGTGCTCTTAAACATCCAGAGCTCTGGACAAATAAGAGATCCTAGAGATATATATTTTTGTATTATTATTTCTTTCTTTTTTTAACATAAGCATTAAAAACTTTGAAGTACCTTTTTCTTGGCATGTCTTTCTTAGACCAGAAAATTTACCAACTTCGGATCCATTATTACTGAGGTACTTTTATAATCTACACAACATATTGTGATGCTTAAGAACAGGTTTCTTTAACTGAGGAATTTGGCTGTAATTTGAATGAGGCAGTTGGTAGAAAATTGCTGTGATTCTACTGGAAAGAGAGCTATGAGGGCAAATCACCATGGAAACCTCTGGCTAAGATGATATTAAAGCACAGCATGTACACTTACATCTCTCTTTTGTAATGAGCAGTATTTTGTGGTACAGTTTGCAGTGACTGAGTAAAAAGGCTATTTGCACAGCAAGAGACCAGGACTTACTCAGAACTACTGCAGAATTTTGTTATGCTCCAGAGCTGGCCAGTTGACAGTATATCTTGTTACAGAAAGAAAAGTATTAGGAGATGAATGGGCAAGTGATCTTACCCAACCAGCTTGCTAAAGTCAAGTTGATGCACACCCAGGAAAAATAGGATTTTGAACAGGCCTCAAGCTAGGTTATCACCATGAGAAGCTAACCAAGTGTTTTCACATTGTCAGAATGATGTTTTCTAAATCAGGACGGACCAAGCTCATACCCTCTGCTGAAGCTGTAGTATCTTCTTGCCTTCCTTCATCTAAACATCAAGTCTGGGATGTTACAGAGGAGCAGCGCCTCTCCAGGGTCATGTTGTGCTTCTGGCTTTCACAACACAGGTACGTCTTTTCAGACTCTGCACTGGGATTCAATTACCCTCTGCCTGGAGTCATATATGTGTTTACAAATATATCACATTAGGACACAAATCAAGAAATCTTGTTCTGCTGTGTTAAGGCCAAAATTTGAGACATCATTCACATCACTTTGACCACTCTCAGTTCACAGAAGAGCTGTGCACTAAACCACAGGAGCACACAGGAAAAGATATGTTGTCTTCAATCTGATGACACAAGTCAGAACACATTCCTTCTTCTCTACAGAATACTAATCAAGTATCAACAAGCATCCTGCTTGAAGGTTTATTATGGGTTTGGCATCTTCTTGTCCTAGTTTTATATATACCTGCCAACACTGCACACCCAACAGTCTTCTCTTTCTATAGCTTTATTCCAACACAATTTCTATGACAGCCAAAATCATAGTTTGTTACTCAGTTGGTCATAAATTAATAACAAACTTTGTTAAACAACTCTACCTACCTTATCAAAAATTAAACTGCAGGAGAAAGTCTACAAACAGTGTGGATACAATGCTTTTGTCTGTTTGTGTTTATAACCAGCTACCTGTCCAGTAAAGACAACATGAAAAAGCCGTGTGAGGACTTAATGTCAGAGTGAGATATAAAAGTTCAATTCTGATCCTCCACCCAAGAGACTCAAACCTTACAGCTCACAAAAAGTGAAATTATTTACTTATTCATTATATGAACTTTTAACCCTAAAATTCATGAAGCAGAGAAGTCACACTTGGGACCTCCCCTTTCCTCCACCAAGTGCTTAGCTTGAACAATCAATTACTTTTCCTTCCGGCCTTGTGATCTTTGTACTCACTGCAGCACTTCATCATAATTTCTACACGAGCAAGACCACCTTATACAGTTTGGCTTGTGGCCTGGTGGACAAGTAACTACTATGGGGATCACAGAGTCACAGAATGAATGAGTTGGAAGGGATTCACAGGGATCATCCAGTCCAGCTCCTGGCCCTGCACAGGATCATCCCCAAGAGTCACACTCTGTGCATGAGAGCATTGTCCAAACCCTCCCTGAGCTCTGTCAGGCTTGGTGCTGTGACCACTGTCCCGGGGAGCCTGTTCCAGTGCCCAGCCACCCTCTGGGTGAAGAATGTTTTTCTAATATCCAACCTGAACCTGCCCTGACACAACATCAGGCCATTCCCTCAGGTCCTGTCAGTGGTCACCACAGAGAAGAGATCAGTGCCTGCCCCTCCTCTTCCCCTCAGGAGGAAACTGTAACTGCAATGAGGTCTCTGCAGAGTCTCCTCTTCTCCAGTTGAACAGAACAAGTGATCTCAGCTGTTCCTCATACATCTTCCCCTCAAGGCCCTTCACTGTCTTCATGAAGGTTTCAATTCCTTTAGGAGCCATGTAGATGCAATTTAGGAAAGGCATTATGCAGGGTTAGAAAGGAATTGAATCTGGGCTCTCATTTTTTGGGCCAAATATGCAAAGCCAGCAACAGTACCTTCTGCCCCTCTTGGCTGGGGTTGTACTTCAAGAAGGAAGAACACTGCACCATATCTTTCCAGGGCATAACCAGACTTAGGATCATAACTGGAGAGGGCTTGTGCAAGGCAAGTGCAGAGATTTCAGAGATTTCTTTGCTTGTTTCCTAGTAGTTGCATCTGGGTAGCTCATTAGTCAGCCTAAATGACTTTTCAACCCAAATCAGCCTTTTGAAGAGCACAGTACACCAAGGCAGATGCTGAACCCAAAGCCACAAACTGGACTTTGGTGCTGGATCTCTGTTTTTCTTTAAATGGACCTGAATCTGAGATGTAACCCCTATTCTCCAGAGAGAGAGAAAACTGTGACAGTGAAGTTCTTGCTCATTGTTATGCTTGAGTGTTCTCCTTCCACTCAAAAGTCAAGAGGCTTAGGGAGCTAATGCACAGGTATCCAAAAGCTGAACCACGACTATCAAAACAGTAAGAGTGGTTTACAACATACCTGATATTAAGTGCAATTAGGAGCTGAAGCACCCATTAGCAATCAGAAAATGGACAAATTAGTTTGTACCTACACAAGATTAAAATGTTACCATTTAAATATTACCATCTAATGTTTTGGGGTTTTTTTTTCCTCTTTCCCTTTTTCCTAGAGCTGACATTCTCCCACTCTTCTTACAGTGGGATTGCAAAGTGATCATGGAAGTCCAGTCCTGTCCTCTCTCAACAAGACACCTCTGAGGCCTGTTTAGTCAGGGACTCAGCATGCAAGTCCAAGGCTTTTACCTAACCCAATCAGCTTAGAAAAAGGCAACAGCATCTGCCTTCCAGTTCAGTCTTGATCTAGGTGATGTCTCTCAGACTTCTACATTTGTTTCCCTCCCACAGAGAATATTAATTTTCCTTTTCCTGCATCCTGTCACTCATATTTAAATGAGGACTTAATAAACTGTCTTGACCTTCTCCTCCTAGTTAGACTAATGAATAGGTCTTATGACAAGTACTTTGTCTTGGCATGGTCAGTTCCCTTCTGACTGCATTTGGACTGGGAATTCTTTAGGACAGGGGATTTCTGCCTGTCAGGAAGCAGTTGAGAAGTGTCACAAAGAGCAAAAGAGAAGAAGGAATCTTTAGCTTTTTGGAACTTTTGAATGCCTCGGTAAACACACTTTCAGGGGAAGTTTTCAGCAAAGCATGTAAATTAACACTGGAAGTTATTTCCTGAGTAAGGCCAGCCAGAAATACTCCCACACCAGACAGCCTCTGCTTAAAGTCAGATTTGCAGCGTTCCCAGGTTCCCAGGTTTCCAGGTGAGGCAAGCTGAGTACTCACACATAGTTAACTGGATGTCTAATTCAGCAGGGTACTGCCACTTCCCATCCACAATACTCACCCCACTCCCCCAGTTATAACACTCTAACTGAACTGGACTGTCCCTTCTGTAAGAACTTAGGAAATTTTAATTTGGGTGGGTTTTTTTTTTTTACAAATCTAAACAATCCTGTCCCTCCTCACTGTGCTGTCCTCTGCCCATTGCTGTGCCACACTATCTTTCAGATCTGCAAAGCTGTGATTGTTCTGCAGGTGACACATCCAAGCAATCCTCAAATTCCTGCATGCATTGGCTCAAATGCCCTGCAGCAGAAACCACACATGGTGCACTTTTTATTATTTTGCCCAAACCCACTAAAATACATGCTCTCATTTGCTGTGATTGCTACAGGTGCTTCTTAAATAATTCTTTCTGATATGACTGTCCACTAAAGAGAAGGGGGGAAAAAAACCCAAGCAAAACACAAAACCCTTAAGCATCTAAAATACAGAGACAGCCATTGAAATCACTTTCAATAGCCTTATCTTAAATGTTACATGTAGTTATGTGAATTTTATTATAAGAAGTAACCTTACAGTGGCCATATGTCACCACAAACGGAAAAGCAAACTATTACAGTTTCAATTTAAGGGTGTGTGCGTGCATAAAGATGAGAGGAAAACAACACCAGATAGTTATTACTGAACTCACTGTATGGGTGAGGGAAAGAAAGACCAAGGGGCGCCACAGGAGCTGCCTGAAGGCAGCGAAGGAGGCGAAATGCCAGTAGATGGCACTCAAACTGCAGCAGAGCCCCAGAGCACGCACGGTCCCGGCAGAGATCCCAGCAAACAAAGGATTCGGGAACTGGAAGACTTGGTGGGGTGTCTGAGGTACTGTGTCACTGCACGCCAGGCAGCCAGATCATAGCAGAAGAAGAGAAACTGCAGGTGATATCCGGGCTGCTGCTCCAGCCACGGGGTCCTGCTCTCGACAAGGGGAGATCATTTTTCCCATTGCAACTTAGCATCTCTCCCTCCCTGGCCGCTTCCCACCTCACCCCATAACTAGCCCCAAAGCTACGGGGGGAATAAGGAGTCTGGCTTTAGAACAGCTTTTGAACAAGGGCATAATCAGAGCAGGCTAAGGAAGGCAGCACTGTCACCGTCCAACAAGAGCTAAGAAATGGGTCACAAGGCAGTTACTGAACTTTGTTTCTAAATTTAAGGGGCTGCCTCCAGTCTAACCCTCCCATTCAAAGGAGCCATTGGTGGCCCACTCTGAGCAAGTGCTGGAGTTGTAACCACTGAAAACCGCGATGGGTGCTCTTCTCTGCAGGGAGAGCTATCCTGCATCCATAAATCACTGGGTGCAGGTACGGGTAATGTTTGTCAAAACTTTGTTCTCTTCTCTCTGCCTGCAGAGCCCACAGAATCCCTTAAGGAATATGAGGAAACAAATCATTAAAACTAAGCTGCTTAGTACCTCCTAAAACATACGTACTGTTTCTATAAGTAAGCCTAAAAACCACAGTAACTGAGGCATTAATCTTTAATAAAACTTGTTTTAAAAAAAAACATATCTCTGTTCCCTGGCAGGGAGTATTATACCTGCTCAGAACCACCAAGACTGAACATGTTCTTTTCCAGTGCAGATGCTTTTGACACTACTGGGCTGAACCCAAAATGTCTTAACAGCTGGATCAACAAGGTTCATCAATATTCAGGAACCAAGGAATTTGGGCAGATATCCCAGAAGTGGCAGGACTTAGTGCTGAATCTGAAGCTCTCCCAGGTTTTTGTGTTGAAAACCTAACTATTCGGATTTTTTTAATGCTCTAATGGCAGCATATTGAAGACTATGAAATAAACAAAGAAAATCCTTCTCTGTTGTTGAAAAATGTATTTTTGTATTTTCCCTCTTTATGCAGCCGGTTCCAATGCTGCTCCTCACGGAACTGCACACGCTATTGCTCAGCGGCTGCTGCTGCTTATCCGTCCCTTTGGATGAGAACTTTTGCTCTGCTCTTCTCCCTCAGGAACAGCAATGCATGGAGACAAAGCTGGTCACGTTGTTTTCCGAAGGGCTCAGGTCACAGGCAGCGTTTGTTCTCCCTGCCGCAGCTCCACACGGAGCTGGGAAAAGGCGATACGGCAGCCGCTGGTCCAGGGAGTGTGGGAGGGAAGCAGAAGAGGAGGGGCGTGAGGAAGCGGAGCCGCTGCCGCTCTGCCGCCGCTCCGAGCTCCCAGGGCAGCCGCATCCTCTGCCCTTCTGGCACCGACTTTGCCACAGAAGCTTCCCCAGCAAAAACTGCCAAACCTGAAGTTATTTCTTGGATGACACAAATTCCTCAATCCTTTCTTTTTTTTTTTTTTTTCCCCCGCCGGTTCCTGGGATAATCTGCACCAGAGACAGAGACAACTTGGAGAATCATCTGAAGAAAATTACTCCCCAAAGGCAAGACACCCAGCACTGGAAAACACAAAAACTCACCTGTGACCACCCCCAGCAAACGCAGAGCTACCTGACAGCACTCAGGGCTGCAGGCACTGCTCCTGCCTGCCGAGCAGCCTGGCTCCATGGAGCAACAGGAGGACAACTTTGGGCTTTCCCCAGGAGCCAACAACAGCAAGTGCAGCTCTGAGACCAACAAAACTGAGGCCCCAACATGCTGGGCCGGAGCAAGCAGGGGCGGCCCGGAGGTGGTGATTGTACCAGTGCTTTTTGGGTTGATTTTTCTCCTGGGAATGGTGGGAAACACATTAGTGCTGGTTGTTTTGGGACGTCTCCGGCCTGGGGGACGCCCATCACGCAGTGCTACCAACATCTTCATCCTGAACTTAAGCATTGCAGACTTCTCCTTTCTGCTCTTCTGTGTCCCCTTCCAGGCCACCATCTACTCCCTGCCAGAGTGGATCTTCGGTGCCTTCTTTTGCAAGTGGGTTCACTACTTGGCCATGGCAACAATGCTGGTCAGCATCTTCACTCTGGTGGCCATGTCTGTGGACAGATACATTGCTGTGGTCCATGCCAAGCGCTCACCCTGCATCCGCAGCAAGCGCAACGCTGCCCTGGGCGTGGGGGTCATTTGGCTGCTGTCTCTGCTCTTTGCCATCCCTGTGGCCCAGCACCAGGCCCTCCTGAGTGGTCATCAGCAAGCACCCAACTGCTCTTTCTGCTGGGAGCACTGGGCAAATGGTTCAACAGCCAAGCAGATGTACAAGATTACCATCCTGCTGGTGGGATACCTCCTGCCCCTGGTGCTCATCACCTGCTGCTATGCCAAGGTGGGTGTGAGGGATGGGAATAGTGTTTAAAGGGAGGGAACAAGCCCAGATTCTTGGTGTCTCAAGCTACCCAGCCAGAGAGCAGACCCAAACTTTTCCATATTCTCTCCTGGTACAGAAAACTTTTCTGAGGCAGGGGAAGGGAAGGAAAACAGAATGCAATCATACCAGCTCACGAAAAGGATTACAACTACTAAGATGCCCCCCAGTCTGACACCCAAACCCCCCAAAAGACTCTTGCTGTTTTTCCTATTTTTCACTTTGTTCTTTCTAAGTGTTTGTGGCAAGAGGAAAAACCTATGGATGGATAAAATATGCAGAGAGTATTCAGAAACACTTTTAGATAAAGACATCACCCTGATTTCTCTCTTCTCTCTCGGTTTTCTGGTTTGTTTTGTTTCTTAGTTTTTGTGGGGTTTTTTGGTGGCATAGAGCTCAGACACTCTGCCTTGCAAAGGCTTGCAAAAAGAGATCTTAGGATCTGAGTTTTATTCAGCAAGAAATGTTTTCCTTTCTTCTTCTGTATTGCTACCACTGCGATTTTTGGTTTCCCCTTACTGATCTTTGGCATGTTTAAGACTGATAGTAAGTCTATGAGTTGTGCTGGCATGTGGAATAAATTTTCTGTGAATCTTGAATTAATTTTGAATTATTTAACTGCCACAGGACTACAGGGCATTGAACTTCCTTGTCACTAGTCAGCATGCAGGTCTACCCTATCTGAAAAAGAAAGTTTACCTGGAATTTAAGTTCAAATCTGTTCAGTCAGAAAGTACATTACTTTTAATATTAATCTGCTCGACTGTCATCAGTGCTATGGACAGGGCAATGCACTTAGATGTGAGGTTTCAAAAGTTAGATCTAGATGTTGTTAACTGAGAATTCCCTACAGTGTTCTGATCTTCCTTATGATTCTCCCTCTGAAAGGTGAGTCCATTCCAACGACTGCATTTGTTAGTGCTTGTTCAGCAGTGGCAGGACAGTCACATCAGGGTACGGTCCTGCAGCCTGCTCTCTGCCCATTTATATTATCAGCCTAGAAAACAAATGCAGACAATCTGAGGTCCAATAAAAAATTCAAAATGCATGGAATGACCCCTGGGGATTTCAACATAGTGCCAGCTGAGCTCTTAATACATGTTGAACTACTGGAAGCATGCTAAAACAATTATTTTAATTTTTGGTACTTGCATGACAAGTTCATATACTAACACACAAAATTCAATTTTCCATTCAATATATTTATTCTTTTTTTCCCCCCAAGGTTTTATATCATCTCCATACAAAAGTAAAGAACATTTCCAAGAAGTCAGAGAGATCAAAGAAGAAGGTAAATATATTTGGTTTAATCTGTACACAACTATAATACAATAGATATGCCAGGTTTATAAAATAACTAATAGCCTTTTCAAGCCCCATCCACATACTGAAGTGTCATTCATGTACCAGTCTTTCAGTTCACGTTCAGAATTCATGTTGACAGTTTGCTGTATCTTTACAGACATGGGATTTAATGATGCATTTATGGAAATGCTGTATTGATCTCTATATACACACCTGCTGAACTGACTTTTAATTCACTGTGCTATAATAGAATCCCATGAATACTGTCTTTTTACATTGCCAGCCAGTAAGATACTCAGACTATAAAGACATCTGAGTGTTTTGAGTACAACTCAGCAAACTAAAAGGAAAATACACAAGGAACTCTGAAACTGAAGTATTTCAGTTGTGTTGCAGTTTGCATTTAAGACCTTTCTTAGGTTTGCACTTAAGTAGGTAGTGGATTCTGGTGTGATCCCTTGGCAAATCAAACAAGAGAGTTATCTCTCCCTCAAGGTATACAAAATAAGCAGAATTATAAGTATTTGCAGGGGCAAATTTTAAGGATAGATTTAATTTTTTTTCTGTCTAAGAATCTTAGAGTAAACAGGCCATGATTAATAGAAGTTTTCAGGCAGCAAAACTCACCAACCTCTGCAATGCAACATCAGATTTACCTGATGCCAGAGGGGGAAATGCTACTTCAGTCAGAAAAGCTGTAGTTGTTGGGTGTACATCAATAAGTGAAACTGCAGGCTGTCTGGATAGTCAGGGGGTCATGGCGTGATAGGACAGTCAGGCCACACTGTGTGCCAGTGGCACTGCAATTGTACCACCCATCTGAGCAGCGCCCGCCCCTCCGAGCAGCTGTGACAGCAAGGGGAGGTGGCCAGGGAAGGCTTTGCTTTGCTCTCAGCCAGCGGCTCCCTGCCACGTTAGAGCAGCCCTACAAGATGTGCCCGTTGTCTGTCTCTGACAAAGACAAAGGTTAATACAGCAAACACAGTCACTGATTGAAAATGGGGGAAGACACAGAAAGCAAACTTTGACATGACTCCAGCCAAAAAAAGGCAGACACTGATACCACAACTGCAACAAGCTACAGAAGTTTTGAAACATAGAACCACTTCTGGGCATGACAAGTTGCGTCCAGTAAAGTATTCATGAGCATTACAGCAACCCCCACTAAATCTAGATCACTCACAAGGAACTCAAGACACCACATTTTCAGCACGCTGCAGCTATGCCTAAACAAATCAATCTGTTCAAATGAGTCAATGGTGCAGCAATCCTTCCTCGATCCCCTTAAGTATTTCCCGGGCCATAATTCTGAAACACCCAATAGCAATTCTTGTTCCATGTGGCACAGTTAGGCCTAATTAAATAGGTGATCCTTTCTGATAAAAGAAAAATCAAATACATTCCTCTATACACACAAATCATCTTCCATTACATGTCTCCTTCCAGCTCTTCCTGTGTACAAATTTTCCACCTAGCCTTCCCATAAGCCAAACAGCATCTTTAGTGCGCTTTTTTCAAGTATATTTTCTTTCAAACACTACGCTTAGCACTTCCTAAGGAGTCTTTCTTAGGCTGGTTGCAGGCACACTCAATTCTTGCACATACTTTCAAAGCATACTTGAAACACATGAGAGTGTCACTCGTTTAAAACACATCTTATTAAGAACACTTCACATTAGAGCCTAATAGGAAATTCATACGTGTTTGTTAATTCTGTTAATCTAGCTTCCTTCATATGTATGTACTTAGTCCATTAGTGAAACTAGTTTTGTTTGGGTTTAATTCGTAAACTTCATCAGAGATTAAGTGAACAACTTTTGCTTATTTTGCTCAAATCCCATAGTCTGAGCAACAGAATACAGAAATGCAGTAGGAAATATTAGTGGGACAAATCCACATTCAAGCCACTTGAAAAGTCATAGAGTAGCTGGTGTTTTATCTGCTATTAGTACATCCTGGAAATCTGGAAACAACATGTGATTTCTGAAGAGATGATGGCCAAATGAACAGTGCCAGTGTTGTGCAAGTATATGCCTGACTTTCCTAGATGCATTGCTATAACAAAGAAAGCAAAATAATCCTGGATTTAACTGAGCACATGAAGCATATTACTAGAACTCTGATACTGGGTACTGTAGCTCAGCCTCCCCCTTTTAAAGGTCCTGTTGTATCAATAAGCTCTATAAAAGCGTTTTAGATTGAAGGGGGGAAAAAAAAGCTTTTTTATATTTTAATAAATCAAACACACGGAAACAAAGCCCAGTGTACTACACTACTAGGAATTTGTTATTCCAAGAACTCTCTTGCTTGTTTCTCTACCCCTCTTTGTGCCATTTCCTGGCACAGCACGGTTCCCAATGCCGTGCTCCCTTCCATGCAGCTTTCCCTGGTGTGTCCTGCCTGCACCCAGCAGAGGAGCCCCTGCTGCCCCGGGACCCAGCAGAGCTGCACATGCAGACAAGTGTGCCTGCAGCCTGTTATCCCATGTGGAAACCAAACCCACCGCAAAGTTAAAACAGCTGTGAGGTTTTTTACCATCCTCGCAATTAAGAGGAGCTCTGACACATACAGTTAAAGCAGAATGGCACTAGCACCCAGTTTCCTCTCAAGGGAACCTTGTCAAAAAGTCCTCACAGGACACTGGTGTATGAAACATCTTCTCTAAATAAGAGTCTTCAATGTCAGGCTTCACTTCAGCAGGCTCTGACCTCATGTCTCCCAGACCACATGGCCACAAGATATACCTGGGGTTCCAGTTCCCTGTCTGACTGTGTTGTAAAGTGTTTCATAAGAGCCCAGCCCCAGGAATTCTGATTGTACATCTGCCTTAAATAAGATGATTCAACAATGGAAATTAATGCAGACCAAGGTCTATTCTGATCAGGGCCCTGTGGTGTTTTACTGGCCTCTGGAGCACACCAGGGTTCCTCAATGTTTATTCAGTTCTGTCCTGTACATCCTTAAAGAACAAGTCTTGCAAACTGAACAACCTGAAGTGCTTTTTTAAGTTTCAGAATGTTTCTGGGGATGTGAATTTCACTGTTATTTTGCAAACTCCCTTGAAAGGACAGTAGGGGTTGTCCGACCTTGATGCCAAAAGCTCCAATTAACAGACCAAATGGGCCATTTAAAGATAACAAATGAGTAATGTGCTTTTCTGTAGGTTATCCACAATAGAAAGGTGAACCATGCCTACCGAGTGGGTAAGCAAATTAGCTGTTTATTGCTCCCAGAGCTAAGAAAACACACAGTTTGTGACAGTCTCTGGAGTGCTGCATTTTGAAGGTCATACAACAGCTTGAGTTAAAACACAGAATTCACTCAAGGTAGATGGATATTCCTAAACATCGTGGCCAAAAGAGGCAGACAAAGTTTCACTGTAACTGCTTCACTGTGTGTTGAATTAATTATTTGGCTGTTGTTCATGCAAGCTGAAGGTTTTGCTGTAGACAATGAAAGTGATATTTAAGGCCTTGGCATTTGAACAACAGTAAATACAGCAAAGGATCATGGAAGATCCTGGGATCCATCCAGCAAAAGAATATTATCCAGAAGTGAAATCCTGCACGTTGTTTGACTAACAAGAGCCCAGGGCAGCAGGAATTCAGAGCCTCATTGCCAATTAGGAGATAATAGGAATATCACAATGCTCATAGGCATTTCTGAATACAAAGTGAGTAAGCCTTAAGGGCACCAACAGAGGAGATTAGTGGCATAATCACAAAATGAGAGATGTGTAAATGAGCAGTTTGAACAGCGCAAGCTAGCTGCTGGGAAATGAAGAGTCCACCTCTTAGCACATAATACAAGTTCCCAAAATGAACTGATAACATATATTTGTTTCAATCCCTCCTCTTCTTCAGGATAGCCAACTGCCATTTCTGATTGCAAGAAAAAAGATACAGAACAATGAAAAAGAACACTTTCAATGTGGTTTTCAAACCACTGAAGAGTAGAGTTACACTCAGGTGTAATAAAAAACAAAAGAGGACCAAAGGGCAGTGGGAAATGCTCCAGAAGTAATTAACAGACATGTGCTCTGAAGCAGCAAAAGTTGCTACCCAACATTTAAGTAGTTAAGAACAGGGATGGTGTTTGTTGAACCATCTGGTTGGGCGTTTTTCACTAAGCTATAAGCAGGTTTCTGGAGATCAGACTGTGCTTGGGACCTTTCTGTTAGAACTTTATGGGTAGAAAGGAAATGAATATTTGCTAATGCATCAGGGGGAGTCAGGAACAAAACAAAGAAGAACCTGGCAACAGGAGTAAAGAAACTGACAGCTTTCACTTTGCACGTTGGCTTAAAGACCGACTCAAAGCAAAGGGATGCTCTTGACTGAATATCCCAGAATCTAAAGCCACAATTGTTTTCCTCAGAAGTTGGTAAGTACCTGAAGCAGTACAGTGGTACATTGCACTAAGCCACGTGTCCTTCCTGGGCACTGCCACAGTGTCCCTGCAGTACCTCAAACCAGAAGCTTAAGGCACCAGATGTCACTACTTTTATTGTATAGTAGAAGTACGATATACAGTGAAGTCTGAAACTCTGTGGCTTACCCAAATAAAGTCTAGGGCAACCAAAACATGCACCAATTGCTTCTCAAAGTTCACGGAAAAAAGGTGCAAGTCAGAGATGAGCACAACAGAAGAAAAGAATTTAGCAGTAAATCACATAATCAAATGGACTTTGTAGTAGAATTCAAGAGAAAAGTTCCAACCTACACACAAAGGTAGTCACAGCAGAGCATTAATTTAAACTGATTTGGGGACTAAGGAGAACGATGGCTCAAAGTCCAAAACCAGTTCATGATATCCCCCATCTTTCCACAGAGCAGTAATAAAGGAAGGCTCAATTGTTTTTTGCTGATAAGACAGTGTGAAAGAACAGGCATAGGCTCTTTTATGCTTCTTCCTTTAGAACTGTAGGAGGAAAAAAGAGGAAAAATAAATCTCACCATATTCTGAAAGCAGTTGTCTCAGTAATGAAGCCCAGTTTTTCTGCAAGCTAGTACTGTTTAATAAAAACCTAATTGAGTGTTCTTTCCCATTTCTGTGTGGCTGGGGTTCACAGTAAAAGTGGATGGTCTGATCAGCTCTGAAAAAAAAGGTCCATTAAATACTTGAAGCATTTGACTCCTTACAGGACAGTCTTGATTTTGTCGTTTACAAATTGACTGGCAAGTTGAGACAGCTTCATTAGAAGGACAATCAAGGACAACAGCTCAAAACAAAATTAAATGTTAAAGACTTCATCATCCTCCAGGATGAGGCATCTCCTAGCAAAATGGTTTTTAAACACATTTCCCATTGCATTTTGAAGGACAGGGAGGTTAAAAGCAAGAAAGAACTTGTCCAGAGCTGGGGGAAAAAAGTAATCAAAAGGCAAAAAAGGCAAAGAAAAGCAGGAAAGCATAAACAAGAGGCAGGTGACCTATAAAAATAACAAAAGAACAAGCAAGTAAATTCTAGACAGTCTGCACATGACAGAAAAAAACTGGGGCAGGGAGGGGCAAGGGAGAGGGGAATAAGAAAGAAGTTCATCTATTTATTTGACAAACAAAAATATTTATTACTGTCCTAGTCTTTATTTCTTACCATGCTATTGATTCACTCTGTAGCTTAAACACATTTACTTTGTCTGTACAACAAATAACACGGTAAGTTATTTTGTGAAGATGCTTGAAAGACTTCTAGGAGTATTAAAAGAGACTTAGACAATCCAGTAGTGGCCATTGTACATGTTTATTATGGACCCACTGAACTTTTGGAGTTGAACCAGAAGGTTTGCACTAAGTAGGCACTGTTAGATCAACAGTAAACCCTTAACAGTGCAAATTATCACAGCCCATGGAACAAGCTCAAAGAGTACACAAGCTTTTTGGATCAGTCTTCCACAGCTGGTCACAGCCTATAGTAACGTCAGTTTTAGCTACTACAAAATTACCACATTAAAAGCCAAACTATCTTTTGTTTCAGTTTGCTCTATCTTAACTAGGTGTTCCCTAACTTGAAAAGACAGGCACAAGTTCTCTTTCCAAAACCTGTTTCTTGAGCGAGGAATTATGTATATTATTGCTCTAATATTGTCTGTGTTTCCCATCTGCAAAATCCCAAAAAGCCGGGCCCCAGAAACAACTTCGTGCTCATATGTAGCAACTGCAAACCCATTTTGTAATATTCAGCCCTATGTTAAATGCACAGTTTGTTATTTCCCATTAAAAAGGGGGTGGGGGAGGGGGGGGAGGAAAGCTAGGTATATAAACCTTATTCAAAAGAATATTTCAGTGCTTGTAGCCCCCTAATTTAAGCAGATGGATGCTATGAAAGGTTGCCTCGGTAACAAGCCTAAGCTACTTAGCATTGCTAGAGGGTAAAGAAGTAGCACCATTATTGCTGGTGAAAGCGACCACAGCTGCTGTCAGCAGCTCACCTCATGTTAACCCTCATTTCAGAGAACAGTCTGGTCAAGCTTTGGGACATACAAATGTCAGATTGTGACAGGGCTGACCAGCCAAACTGGAGAGCAATCATTGCAGAAGAACATCTTTAACCCAGCCAGGACACAGGCTGAGATCCCATAGGCACAGGGAGCCTCTCGCAGGTCATCACCGAGACAGGAATATTTCTAACCAAAGAGCTCTGCATATTCTTAACAAACAAACAAACAAACAAACAAAAAACCCCAAAAACAAACAAACAAAAAACCGGTCCTTTATGCATTGGTTTTCTGGATTTCTCCTGTAAGAGAGAAGCTACTGGAAAAACCTTTCTTCTCAGGCCAGTCTTTGCTTTGAGTGGCATGTTTCTTTCCAGCCTGTTTTCCCCCACGGTTATGTTCAATAACTTTAACCTTCCTCAGCCTCCCAGTGTCAGGGAATATTGTTTCCACTCTCTCGTGTAACATTGTTAGCATTACTGTTGCAGCCTTTGTATTGTTTGAAGTTTTACATGCACTATCACCATTGCCTGTAGTTATTTGTTTGAGCCAAACCCAGTCAACCCAGTGTTTTCCAGGGAGGAGGGTTGGTTTTTAGCATCCTTTTTCATACTGTCATAATTTTCCCACCTGGTCATTGTCACTGCCACCTGTGTTATGCTGCCTTCATTTTTGATACAGGAAGGCAAACTCACTCATTCCACAGACTCACTTGATCACTGTGACCATGTAATACACGATCTTGTCTTTTCCAGACAGCGCAGACAGTGCTGCTTGTGGTTGCTGTGTTCCTGCTGTCCTGGCTGCCACACCACATCATCACCATGTGGGCAGAGTTTGGGCAGTTCCCCTTGAACAACATCTCCTTCACCTTCCGCATCATCTCCCACTGCTTGGCCTACGGGAACTCTTGCATCAACCCCATCATTTACGCTTTCCTCTCTGAAAACTTCCGCAAGGCCTGCCGGCAAGCCTTCACCTGCAGGTTCTTCCTGCGGCCGGTTCCCGTGGAGAAGCTGGCCAGGATACGCATGGAGAACTTCTCTACCACACACTCCACCACTAACGTGTAAACTGGGCTCTTCAGGAGGAAGAGGAGAGAAGAAGGAGCCGTCTGAGAACATGTATACAGCTGCATTCCAGGGAGCTGTGGAGTCTGCAAAAATGTGCACTTTGTCGGATTACTGGAGTGGTAGGAGGCATTTTTCCCTCAGGCTTTGGCAGAGGTTGTCCTTGGGTATCTTGCCAGGCACTGGCCTGTGTGCAAGAGAAGTATCTGAATGGCTACAAGATAGAACTCATACGCAGTTGTTACACCCATAAAGTCTAAAGTAGGAGTTACACAGAAGGTAGAATATGTACAGACAACAAGAGAGCAGTTAATGATGTCTGTAGACAGTCAGTAAGATGTGAATAATGAGTGATGTGACATTCAGAGAGCAGTTTGGGAAAAGTCAGACTAAAGGCTTTGGATATGTCTTTGTTTCTTCAACAAGTTTGACTCTAGGTGAGCTTCATGCACATTTAGCTCACTAGCTGTGGTAGGGTGTCCAAATCTCCCTGAAGGCTTTGCTACAGAATTTACCTCTTGGGCAGTAAAACCTTTCCCACGCCGTGTCGGTGATGTGGCTGTCTGCATTCGGTGGCTCTGTATCAGCTTACACACCCCAGGGTCTGAAGGTCTGTGTGCCTCTGTGTGCAATTACTGCTGTGAATCACTGGCTCCAGCAACTGGCTCCTGGTGAGCAACAGTTGGAAAGTGGTATCTCTCAATATACACTTGAAAGAACTGTGGTTTTGTTAGAAAGTAATGTTTACAAAAGGTTTTGTCAGTAAATATAGTGTTCTCTGAGTCTGTCTACCCAAGGAATTTTATTGGCCACTTTGGCACATAAATACCTAAAAAAATTGTGAGTTTTTTGTTTGTTTGGGGTTGGTTTTGGTTTTTAGTTTTTTTAGGGTTTTTTGTCTTTTTAAAATTTTTTGATAAACTGTTGTGATCAACAGTGCCCTAGCAACAGTTTAGGGCATTTGTAACAAGTTCAAGGTTACTGTTTGTAAATATATAGTGCATTTTAGTTCAAGATTAGGAAGCATATGGCTGGAAGGACTTTATTATTTCATTGTGTTGTCTAATTTGCTAATTTTGTGGGCTGCAGTCCAGACTGACCCATTCACAGATTGTAAAAAAGTGAGTTACAGAAGTTAAACTACAAATTATACATCCAAAAGCATAACAGAAATATCCAAATATAACTTTGTAGAATATCTCCAGCATCCTTTCTTATGGCCATCACACATATGAATAATTTTTGTAACAGGTAATAAATCAACCATTCATTGTTAAATGTATAATTTATACCTTAGTGCCAATGCCCAGATTGCCATTCATAATCTGGATAATTTATTGGAAGTCAACTTTCCGTACATTTTCCTTCCATGTATTTCAGCTCAAGGAACAAACTCTTCTCTTATCACCAACGCTGATACAAATTACTGATATAAATTAAGCAGATGCATTAACTATGAACTATCATTGCCACGTAGTTTGATCTCAGATTTTGTGTCAGAAGTTGTTTATGTGATATGATTTAACTGTGGTTAACTTTGGTTGCATTAGTTAGCTGGAAACTGTAGTTAATGGACTGAAGTATTACAGTACACACCATCTGCAACAGTTATGATATTTTAGCCAGAACAACTGATTTAGTCCTGTCTAACAGCTATATGAGAAGACAAATACTTGAAAGCTGGATATCTGAAGTCCCAAGCAACTGTTTTCCTCACAAACTGGAAAAGGGCAACTCTTCTTGTTGAACTGAGAAGCACAGTCGCCATTACCAGCAGCCTCAGGAAGGAAAAACACTCTGTGAAAGAGGGAGCACTTGATACTTATGCTAATAAAGTGAAGTGCTACAGCTTGAAAAAATCAGATTTGAATTATAAGACACTTGAGATGGAGTGAGAGTGAAATTGCTTTGCCAAAGCAGGCAAGCAACTATTAAAATATTTTACTTGGAATTTCTTGAATACAATTTACCTCATTCAAGTTAATCCATGTGTCTGGAAGAGAAGGAAGCCATTTCTCAGCAGTTTAGAGGACTTGATGCTAAACAAGATATATGTTACAAATGGAGGTAGGATCTTCTATAAAATATAATACTAGATTGCCCTCAGAGATTTACCCTACTTCTGTACATGAACAATAAGCTTCGACTTGTGAACACATAAATTGGCTGATTTTCAGGTAACTGAACTACACATGAGAAGTAGTTCATGCAATGAACGGATCCAAAATATAAAATTTCCAGGCTTCAAATGTATTTCTAGAAATTGGAAGCTATTAAATAGTTTTACTGGTTTGTAACTTCCTCTAAGAGCCCCTTAACTGAGCAATGTGAACAGAGCACGTGTGTACAACAGGATAAGGTCCTATAGCCTGATCCTTAGATGACTATCTCTGCAAGTTTTCTCTTTGTTTAGCTTTTACTCTCAGTATACTGAGGGTATCTCCAGTCCATTATTTCCTCAGAAAACAATTATTTAGATACTATGCTGTGGTCCTTTCATTTACCAGCTCACTATTTCTACATTCTGAGCTTTAGCAGGCTCAGGTTTTTAGTGGCTAGCATGGGAAAAACAGCCACTAAAAGAAAGTGCTGCGATATATCACTGCAACAGAAGTCAGAGCTAAAATGTTATTTGTGTAATTATTTACCATGGATACAAACTAGCAGCTAGATATGAAACAACCTCAGCCTCACTTCAGTCCTCTTGGTTTAAAGCAAAACAGAACAATGGCACAACATTCAAAAGAAATCCTGCACTCACTCTATTACTTTTGAGTCATTAGAACCTGGGTCAACACACACCTTTGAGAGAGGACATTTTTGTATGTTGGGGTGTTTTGGTTTTTGGTTTTTTTTACAGTCAGTTCAGAGACTGGACATGTCACTAACAGCATGCAGAAAAAATGAGCAGGAAACACTTAACAGCTTTTTAAATTTTATTTAATATAACATAAAGGAGCAAGATCCCCCTTCTCAGTGAAAGATAACCATAAAATGGCAAACTAAGGCCTTGAAAAAGCCTCAAGCTTTATTGTGCCTTCTCATTCCCACTAAATTTTAAAGGTATCTTGTCTAAAATTCTCTGAATGAACTGCTGCATCACAAGAAAACCAAACATAATTTGTCCTCTCGTCTTTTTACATGTACCTATAATAGGTCAAAGTTGTATCAATTTTTTTTCCTGTCACAGTAGTAATTTTTCAGTTTTAATAATGAATGTTTAGCTGGTGGTGAACACCAATGAAACGTAACAGAGCTGCATACCATACAGGCGTATTTTCGTTCTGATTTGAATTTAAGTTATTCTCAAAAAAATTAAACCAAATCAACTGATGAGGTAGTTCTTCGGTCTTCTCCAAAACCATCCAGTTACTCACTAGCTTTCTTTTGAAAAACCATGAGTTGTGATGGGTATGAAAATGATTACTGCAGCTTCCAGAACAGTGCACAACGTTAACCTCATCACCCGGTTCTGAAACTCAATTCTCTATTCTTCTGTCTACTTTACACACAGCAGCTCATTCACTCTGCCTTAATGACTTCAAGGTGAGTCCCTGCCAGGCCATTTAGTACTGCCTGGCAACATGAATCAAGCTCCTTTAGGTGAAGGTTTGTTAACAGACGAGTCCATTCCTGGGAGACCTGTCCTTTTCCGGGCTGCAGTCTCTATTTTCCGTACCAGGTCCACATCCCACCGGTGGCTGACAAAACTAACCACGGATCCAGGTGCCTTGCTTCCGACCCGCCCAACTCTCCCCACGCGGTGCAGATAGTCCTGCAGGGTGTCTGGGAAGTCATAGTTGACCACAAGCTGCACGCTGCTGGTGTCCAGCCCCCGCGAGGCAAGGTCAGTGCACACAAGGACAGACACGTCACCCTTCTGGAAAGCGGCAAAGATGCCAGCCCTAGCAGCTGCTGCCATCTGTCCCTGCAGCCTCAGGTGCTTGATTTTGTGGTCATCCAGGATATAGCCCAGCCAGTTGACAGTGCTGGCACTTTTGCAGAAGACGAGAACAGCCCCACCAGATGATGGGCGCTCCTTCAACAGCTGCAGCAACTCAGGCAGCTTGTCCCGGCCCTTGAGGCGGACAAACTTCTGCTGGACGTGAGGCGGCAGGCGGTGCAGGCTCTGGGTGCTGAGCGTGACAAACCGGTTCACGTCGGTGAACTTGGCCAGCGTCTCGCTGAGCCCCGCGGGGAAGGTGGCTCCGACCACCACCACCTGTGTCCTCTCCTCCTTGGGGCCGGCCGGCCCGGGGGCTCCCGCGGCCAGCGGCGCGTGTGCCAGGATCTCCTCCAGCAGCCCCACGAACGAGTCGTCCATCAGCGTGTCCACCTCGTCCAGCACCATCCAGCGCAGGCTGCCCAGGGCGAGGAAGCGGCGGCGCAGCGCCTCCCGCAGCGCCCCGGGGGTGCCGAGCAGCACGGCGGGGCCGGGCGGAGGCGCCCGCAGCTGCCCGCGCAGCCCGCCCGCCGCGCCGCCGCCCGTCAGCGACCGCACCGCCAGCCCCGCGGGCGCG
>JAWWEU010000020.1:11410963-11534088 GCA_035583155.1 Acropternis orthonyx
AGGCGCTGCACGGCCGTGAGGCGGCCGATGGAGAGCCGCTCCAGGCCGGCCAGCAGCGCCGGCGGCAGCCCCAGCTCGGCGAAGGTCGGGCCCTGCCCCGCCTCGGCCGGCGGCGCCTGCAGCGCGGGAGCCGCGTCCTGCGAGGGCTCCAGCTGGAAGTAATCCCCGCACGACTTCCTGTGCTTCCAGCCCGCCGACACCAGCGGCGGCTGCTCCCAGCGCCCCACCGTCTGCCAGCAGGGCTGGCTCAGCTCGGGCCGCCGGCTCCGCAGCAGCAGCTTCCCGGGAGGCGCCTCCGCCTGCCCCTGCCCCTGTCCCCGCCGCCGGCGCTGCGCGCCCCGCTGCAGCCGCACCCGCAGTGCCCAGGGGATGCGCACCACGGCCCCGGGGGGTTCCGCCGTCGCCGCCGCCCCGGTGCCCGCGGGCCGCCGCGACAGCAGCAGCGGGAGCGCGGCCGCCCGCCCGGCCCGGCCCGGCGCCATCGCGGCTCCCACGTGTGCGGCGGCGCTGCCCGATGACGCCCCGGCTCGCCCCGCCCCGCCGAGCCGCGGCCGAGCCACGCGCGGACGGTGAGCGCGGCGGGGCCGGTCCCTGCGCGGCCGCCTCTGCCCGCCGCCGGCTGGGAGCATCCCCGGCGGGAGCATCCCCGGCGGCCCGGGGGGCTGTGGCGGGGGCGGCCCGAAGCCCCTCGCTGCGGGGAAGGAGCCCGTGTGCCCGGGAGCAGCCCCCGGCTCCGCCGGGCTCCTCCGCGGCTGGGTCAGCAGGGTTTGGCAGGGCACCCACCGCCCCTCCCCACCGAAGGGCAGATCTGGGCGTTTGCCGGCAGGAAATGACATTCCATGTCTGTCACCCCGTGGCTTTCTCTTTCAGGCAGTGCCGATACGGGAATGACGGTGAACACACCCCTGTGTTTTAGGGGAAAGAAGATCCTGGCTCCAATGGTGCGAGTGGGAACGCTGCCAATGCGTCTTCTTGCTCTGGACTATGGTGCTGATATCGTGTACTGTGAGGTATGGAAGATGAGCAGATGAGGCAGCCTTACCTGGTAACACTGGTATTAGGAAAAGTACAAATAGACTTTGTTTATTTTAGGACTTGTTCTCTTTGCACGTATTTTCAATTAAAAAAATTGGGGAAAGAAGAATGTGGGTTAAGGCACTATTCAGTAATCTCAGTTCATTTAGACAGAACACCATAACAGTTTCTTCACATTGTACTGTTAACTTGGGTTTTGTTGGGGTTTCTTTGGGGTTTTTTTTTAATCTTTTTAATTTTTTTGGAGTAGAGTAAAAACTTTGATGGAAGTTTTAGACTGACCTTCCTTCTCACCTGATTAGTTTTGTGCATCCACATATATCCCCTCACAGCACTGCTGTCCTCCTTGCTTAACCACTTTTCTCAAAAAAAATTGAGACTCCAGTGTGCAGCAGATACTATTGGTAGGACTGCTCTGTAACTTAAGGTTCTTCCAACCTAAACAGTTCTGTCATTCAATACTCTTACATTGGTATGTTCTGTTAATGTTTTGAAACTTCAGAGTCTTGTATATTAAACTCTTGGTTTAATTTGTTTCTTTTTTTCCTATGTTTGATCTCTCTAGATAATTAATAAGATGGGCAGCTTTATTGAGCTGGCTGGCTGGCTGGCTGGCTGAAATACTTCAACTCACTGAGATTTTTTTTGTCCTTCCTTCTCAGGAGCTGATTGACATAAAGATGCTGCAGTGTAAGAGGGTTATAAATGGCAAGTATAGCATTTCTTTTGATAATACCTGTAAGCAGTCTTTTTTCTAGTGAAGAGAAATGATAATTACTTCTTTGAAGCATTTTTCTAGTGATTACAGTGATATACCAAAATATATAATCTCTCTAAAGTGTATCTAGGGATTTAAACTAAGCTTTTGAAGTGCTCCCTTAGACCTGTCTGCTGCTCTACAGTCTCAAGCTTTCAGTTTCCCTTCTAAAGGAATTTCAGTAGTTCAGTTAGTGTCCTTTGGAAAAACCATGAGGATTTTTGGAGGACATGGCTGATATATTAGTAATGGAGAGTTTGTTACTCTTTTGGGGGTCCTAACACAAGGTCCTTCTCCACCACTGGCATGGTTTATTACAAGGATTTGATGAGTTTTCTGTTTAAGCTTTTTGACAGAGGTCAGGGCACTGGGTGTACAAGTATTTGCCATCTAAAATGGAAGACTATAATTTTACCTCCTGGAATGATGTCTTTCTCTTTTTCTTAAGAAAAGTGGGTTCACTATTGGAAATCCATTACTAATGTTTCAGCATTGTGCTTCTGGCAGCAGGTGGAAGAAACTAGTAGCTGGAATAGACTGAACTTTAATGTTCTAGTGCATTGTTTAAAATGTTAAAGCTTTCCATTTTATATGGGTTAAAAAAACAAATAATAAAATTTAAATTAACAGATAAGCTTCCTAAGCTTCCTCAATTCTGTATCTACATACTGGCTCCAGCCTCTTTACTGCCTTCATATGCTATTATAGAATAAACAGTAAAAAAACTCTAGGAGTTGTTTTCGTTGGGTTTTTTGTGGTGTTTGGGATTTTTTAAAATAAATTTTACATGTGTCTGTGCTAAAATAAAATCCCATTTCTTGAGAAAAACTATTAGTATTAGATAAAAAGCCTTTTAATGTTTTTTAGATGTTCGATAGTGTCCAAGGAACAAATTTATTTGGACTGCAGTAGAGATACTTTCCAATCATGAGTCTTTTTAAATGTTAGCTGTTTGTGACATTATAATATACACACCTTCTAGTCTAATGCAATAAGGAAGCAACATATGCAACAACATATACACTGTTCATCATTGTTTATTAACTTGAGGTCCGTGGACTAGACTTGGCCTGACGGGATTGTCATTGCAAGTTCTTAAAATGGTGTCTTGAGACCTCCCTGCCTGAGTGGCATAGAAACAGTTGTTGGCAGTGTCCCTGTTGGGGAGCAGGAGTCCATTAGAAACTGCTCTCTCCTCCAACCCCTTCCCAAAAATAGTGCTGTTATGTTCATTCTGGGTGAGTCATCAATGGACTTGTTCTGGTGCTGATGTCCAAGAAACAGGCTGAGGGGTGATGAGGGAGCACTGTGGGAGGGAGACAGTGATGTGCAAGAAATGTACTGCAAGGACACGTAGGAGGTAGGGTGCCATTAGTTCTGCTGTTCATGGAAGGCTTCTTTGATAGCCTTTCATTTATATACGAATTACATAGTCACATGACTTTTTCGTGTTTACATTTGTGTGTAATTTGTGTCTGTATTATCATTTCTCATTTTGTACAGAAGTACTTGAAACAGTGGACTTTGTTGCACCTAATGAAAGAGTTGTTTTCAGAACTTGTGAGAGGGAGAGGCAACGTGTTGTCTTTCAAATGGTAAGAAATCAACTGCAGGTACTCTCCTAACAGCATAGTTAAACAAGACAGTGCTAGTAACATGTTGGTGTAATTCTAAAGCACCTCCCAGTATTGCAGACTGGCAATTTCTTGATGCTTCAGGTGGAGGTAAAGTTCCACACCAAATGTGTGGCAGAATTTCTAGTCTGTTGGTACATATTCAGTCAGATGCTACATTGTAAGGTCTCCTTACAGTTGTTTTCGGAAGGGGTGATTAAGATGAATTCTATGTTCTGTTCAGCAGTTTGGTTTTGTAAGAGGTATCTTTGCTTTATTTCCAGACATATAGGTGCCAAAAATCTTGCACCGTCCTGTAAAACAGTCTCATTGGAAAGGCTGAAAGAAAGAGGATTGTTTAGTATAGATAAGGGAGGATTAATGTGTACATTAGCATTGCACAATTGGATTAAAGGCTGTGGAGAAAGACAGTAGTTTGCTCTTGGAGACCACTCTGTAGGACAAGAGATGATGGAGTCGGAGGGAAGAAGAAGCATGGACTGTATTAGACACTGAAAAGACCTTTTCCAGTGGCGATGGTAGCCCTGAAAAGACTTGCTTATAGAGGCTGTAGAGTTGTTATTAGTGGAGCTTCTTAAGAACATGAAAAATAGATATCTAGTGCTGATGGGCTAAGAACATTTGGTTATTGCTGTAGGTAGAGAGAGCGGACAGACCTCTCTGACCCCTTTTTTGCATCTCTGTTGTCTTTCAGTGGCTGACTCTAGTCCATGCTTTAGCTAAATGTTTTAACTATCCAGTGTGCTGTGAGTGGGTCTCTGTCTATAGTACATGTTTAGAGCAAATACAGTTGTGTGCATGTGCAAGTGAGCACCTCTCTTTTTTTTTATTAGTTTGTCATACTTTGTAATTACCAATCCTCTTGTTTTACCAACAGGGTTCAGCAGATGCTGAAAGAGCCCTGGCAGTAGCTAAGCTTGTGTAAGTCATCCTCTCTCATTCCCTTCCCACCATGGGCTTGTTTGGGGTTTTTTGTACAGAGGAATTATAGTGGAAGACAGTTTTTTATGATTGAGAGGATCAAGGTAAGTCTTTGTAGAATCAGGAGAAGTTCTGTAGGAGCCGCACAGTGAAGTGTAGCTTCTGAAAAGGCCAGTGGTGTAATGGTGTAACTGCAGCTTCTGTTTGAAATGATTCTTGCTCAAAGCAGCAGTTGCATAAATTCTGTACTGGGATTGATGGCTTTTTGGCAGTGCAGTTGTGTCCTTGATGTCCCCAGTATGGAACTCCCGTGGGTAATTGCACAGCTGCGAATAAGACCATGTGCCTGAAAACATCTCATACTGTTTGAGGTTTGAAGCCTCCAATAATATATTGTGCAGAAATGAAAAGTGGCTCTCAAAAAGGTGTTTTTAGCCTTTCATTTTAAATAGATGGAAGTTTCAGTGCTTTAGTGATGGTGGTGAAGTTAGTGCTGGATATATTTATATATACTTAATCCTATAAAAGCATATTTAAGATGAGTATTTGCAGTTTCTGCACAGCACTGGTAATTGAAACCTTGTGGACAGACTCATCTTCAGATCACTGTGAAAATGTATATACATTTATATTAGATAAGTGACAAGATAAAAATTCAGAAGTTCAAATAAAACCCACCTTAAGTTCTATTTAAACTTAAATGATGATGGAGCAAATTACCTGCAAAGATATCCATTTCCTGATTCTTGTTCTAATATGCTAAAAGATATTTCGATTGTTTCCTTTTTCAGAGAGAGTGATGTGGCTGGTATTGATATAAACATGGGATGCCCAAAAGAATACTCTACTAAGGCAAGTAGCTTTTGATTACTCTTAAATAAGCTTTTTCTGTCTTGGAGACAGGAGTGTGGAATACATGGTCTGGTTTTCTGGGTTGAACAAACTCAAGTGATAAAATTTTGATACAGATAAACCTGATTTTATTTTTTTGCAATAAGCAGAAGACTCTTGAAGGTGTCATGGCCCTAATAGAGTAAAATAACATAGTCTTTTAGAAATCTCCCATAAGAATAGGTTCGGACATATCCTTAAGTGGGTAAGCATGTATAAAGTTTGTAAGCTCAGGTTAGTGTGGACTTGTACCACTGAGCAAGGGGAGGTTGTATTTTTCTGTAAAGGAAACCACTGAATATTGAGAAAATTGTAGTGAGGTTGTTAAATTGTATTGTACAAAGTTAACAGTAAAGATATTTCAGAATTCTGAGAACTTTAGCAATGCTGAATTTAATCATTGGTCAGTTTTAAGTGGGAGGAGTTTGGATCACTTAAAACTTGATTTTATTTTTTTTTAGATAAGCACATGCAGTTCTAAATTACTTCTGTATCATCTGTGGCTAAACCAGAGCAGTCAAATCGGTTGTTAGCACTGCTAAGCCACTCAATGTAGAGATAAAAGATCAGTGAATTGGGCCATGGGGCTCCATTTTGATGTCAGATGTCCACAGACTCTTAACAAAGAACAACACACCAAAACGTCCACCCTGTACTGGGGTGAAAGATCAAAAACTCAAATGCTGGGGTATGGTTATTCTCCAACAGTACTTCTGGGCCAAAAAAGTCTGTACAAAAATATTGTTGACCTCTATATCTATGCATGCAGATGAAATAGCGCAGAAAGAACAGCTGAAATATTAAATTGTTCATAATTAGGTTAAAGGTTCATTATTTGTGTTCAATACAATGACTTAATTTGTCTTTAGTCTCTTTTTTTAAATGTAGTGTATAGACAGAAACTACTGACATCAAGGCCTGTCAAATGTGGTGTATAATGTTAAAACAATACATCTGTTCAGATGTCACTATATAAGGAGAAATGGGATGATTACAGTTGCTAAAAATAGCTTTTTGATACCCTGTCTGCTCCATAAAGTAATGACATCAAGTTGGTGCCCTGAATTACTGCTTAGTTATTCTGATACAATTCTATCAAATGTTGTACCAAAGAGTTCACTAATGTTCCTGTATTTTAGATTTTGCCGTTTTTCCTTCTTTTCTTTTTCCCCCCCCTTAGTATAACATTGCACTTTTTTGCTGATCTGGTGTTAGGCAGCATAGTTGACTTGAAAAATGTGTTTGCCTGGTGTATAACAGTTTCTGTGTATGTTCCCAGGGAGGAATGGGAGCAGCACTGCTATCTGATCCTGACAAAATAGTGTCGGTGAGTATCACCTTGTGGCTTTTGAACTGCCTGGAAAGTGCTGTGCACTGTGCTCTCCTGGAAACGGGACTGAGTTGATTCTTTCCATAGCTCAGTTCTTAAATGGTTAAACTAACAACACTCATTTGTTTGATTGTTCCAAGTTTGTCGTAAGGAATAAAATGTGCTTTGTGTTAAGCATGGAATTCTTTTAAGCATGTTTTCTTTTAGAAGATTTAATGATCTTGCTTGGTATTCCTCTGATATTTTTTTCCATTTTGAAGGCTGTCTAATTTTTAAATGAAAATCTCTTTTTAGGGAATATTTATGTTTAGTTTTTTTGAGAAACTGACCACTGGAATATAAGATGACTGTGAAAACTGCATGAAAGTGAAAAGCCTTTGGACTTCATTTTGAAATTATCAGAGTTCACTGGTGACCTCATATTAAAAACAGCGTTGAAATTCCAGCATGTAAAAATCCAGTTGAAATAAAAAGAGAAGTGGAAATAAAAATTGTTTAGACTAGAAATAGGTTTTCATATCTGTTGTTTAAAATTATATTTTCGATTACAGATTGCGTGTGTCTGTCTAGCCTAAGAGTCTTTATAGAATAGTAGCAGTGTTACATTGTTCTAATTTCTTTTATCTTCAAGAGAGACAGAAGAACTTTAGTAATGTTACTGTTGTGATCACGTTTTTCTCTTTTTTTTCCCCTTTTTTTTCCCCTTTTTCCAGATACTGACTACCCTTGTTAAAGGAGTTTGTAAACCAGTAACCTGCAAAATCCGCATCTTGCCCTCAGTAAGAACATAAATCATTATCTGCCTGCTATTGTTGGGATGACCCACAGATATTTCTTCAGCTTTTGTAAAGATAATTTGCCTTATCTTTCTTTCATTCTCCCTTTCCCCAAAGCTGCATAAGACAGGCTAATGCAGCAGTGTGCCAAAAATCTTTCTGCCTTTTAAGAGCATCTTACCTCTTTGAACACAGACTGGGAGCTTCCCCACTTTCCACTGGGTCTTTTGATTCATTGATCATGTATGAATATTGTTAGAAATTTTTAGATACTGGTTAACATTTTTAAGACACATTTGAGATGAATATTTATAGATGTGTGATTGCATGTTATGTTGATTTCAGAAGGTATCCTCTTACTGAAAAGCATTTTAATTACAATTTACAGAGCAGTCATTAGAGAGGACTTGCTAACCAAGTGGTTTGTATCATTTTCAAATGACAGTCTGTAAACCTGCTGAAAAATGTTCTCCTCCTATAGAGTATTATGTTACCCGGTTTGAGAAAATTTGCATCTGTAGTTTCAAGGAGACGTTGAAAACGGATTCTTATTTTTGCCATAGTATGTAGTTCTTTAATTGAAGTATATATTAAGTGGTTATGATGTTGGGTGTTACTGATGAAATAAAGGAATAGCATCCCTGTTGAGCAAAGAAAAGACTTCCAACATTTGTCTGTACAGTGATCACATGATAGTTAGTCCTTTTGCTTTGAATTGCAGGCATGTCATTCTGTCTTATCCCTCAGGTTGAAGATACTGTGAGCCTGGTGAAGAGAATAGAAAAAACTGGTATTGCTGCCATTGCAGTCCATGGAAGGTAAGTTGATTTTAGGCAAAACAGATTTTTCAGTTTGTTGATGAATGGAGTATGATATGACTAGAGTATACTCTAGTGGTGTAGAAAATCAGGCCACTATTTAAGGAATTGAACTCCTTGCTGCTGTTTTCCAAACATTTTTGTCTCAAAGACCAAATAAAACTAAAATTATCTTGCATACTCTGTATCTAAAAAACCCTTCTTATCTGGATATTGAATTACAGTAGCAATGTTTTAAAATATATTTGATAGGAAATAGTTCTGTTGCATTTATAAAAAACACAGAAAATTATATCAAATATGTAAAATAAATAAGTGCAAACAAGTACATCCCAATACTCTTTGTGTCATGTCTGCTGTAATTGAGAGATCTAGAAATTCCCCAGGAAATCTTTGACCTTGTCTTTCTTTTGTTTGTTGGAAAGGAAGAAGGAGGAGAGGCCTCAGCACCCTGTGCACTGTGATGTGATCAAGGCCGTTTCTGAAGCCGTCTCCATTCCAGTAATTGCAAAGTAAGTTGGACTAACTAACTCATCCTAGCCAGATGCCAGTGCCTAATTTAAGATTTGCAAGAGCAGGAGAAAGATCCATGATCAATTAAAACAGTGTTTTTAATTTTTAGCGGAGGATCTCATGACTTCATCAAAGAATATACAGACATTGAGACCTTCCAGAAAGCAACAGCAGCCTCCTCAGTGATGATAGCTCGTGCTGCCATGTGGAACCCATCCATCTTCAGAAAAGAGGGGTTCTTCCCCTTGAAGGATGTCATGCAAGAATACATCAAATATGTATGGGTTTTTTTAGAGATCTTCCTTGTTAACATTGTTTAGAATTGTTAATCCAAATCTCCTTAGAGTATCCTAACTCCATTTCAAAGACTTAGTTCTGGGGATATTTTAGCTGAGTGCATATGACATGAGTGTTCTATTTTGTTCAGAAAACAAAAGTTCAAAAATCTGTATTCAGTTCTGCCTTATCATTCTTATGTACCATGTTTTTTTAGCCCTAATTTTGTGGGAACATTTATGAGGCTTACAAGGCTATCTACAAATGTCTAGACATTTAAAAATACGTAGAGGAACTCTTTGGAAGTTACAGTTGTACAAATTGAACAGAATATTCCATACAACATATAATATTGAACAGATACGTGAAGGAATATGAAATACTCAGTTCTGCTAGATTAGTTTTTCAAAATTAATTGCTTTTCACAAATACTGTCAAGAATTATTCACAGCAGGGAAGCAAAGGGAATAATTTGCCAACAAAGTGATGCTATATTGTAGTACTGTAGCTCCCTTAGCTGAGTCATCTCCTATATAAAGTTTTATCTATTATTCAAAAGACACAATTTTAATGATGTACTAGAAAATTAATCAGATGTCTGTAACTTTGATCATGTCATCAATTCAAAATTACTTGCTTTTTAAGAAGTTTAACTTGCCATTAACTAGTTACTTACTAAAATAACAATGCATTGCTAGTTGGTAATGTAAACTGGTCAACATAACTGGTCTACTTATTTATAAGGATATGAACAAGTAGAACTTTTGTTCATGAAGTCAGGCCAAAATAATCAGATTATAGTGACACTCCTGAGTGGTGTTGAACATGTTATTGAGGAAACTGCATTGTGGTTTGCCTTTCAAAAATGATTTTGAAAGTTATCAAGAGACATGAGCAGAATATGAGATAAATTTGGTAGGTGTGTTTTTGAATACTTTGTCTCTCTCCTCCAGGCAGTGAGATATGATAATCACTATACCAACACAAAATACTGTTTGTGCCAGATGTTGAGAGAACAGCTGGAAACTACTCAGGGTAAGAAGCTGCATGCTGCACAGTCCACACAGGAGATCTGGTAAGTGTGCTTCAGAAACAGGAATTGTTCTCTGTTAAACTTGCACACCACTTCTCTGTCTGCAGCACTGCCTGGCATTTCAAACCTTCAGAAGAAGTTGCAAAACCCCCAAAACCGAACAAACAAAAAAAAAATCCAGTTAGTGACATGTGAAATAACAGTAAATTTTCCAGATTTCCTCCATGCTCAGGTGTTAAATCTTTAACCCTAAAACTCTTTACATTCAACATGCTAACTTGAGTGGTTCTTCACTGAGTGACAGGCATATATCCAATATTTACATTAACTGATCAAAAAAAGTTTCAGCATTCTCTAATGTTAGTCTGGAATTAAGTGTGGAGCTTGTCTTCTTCCAAGGATATTTTTTTAATTTTCCCTCTTGCCTGTGGGGTTTTTTATGTCACTGGAATATTTACAGCAGCGTGTTTGTTTTAAATGAATGCTTAGAGAGAAACTCAAAACAATGGATGAGGGTTGTCTGTGTGATGCTTCAATGCATTTCTTCTGTGCTGCTTTTCATACCTGAAATATGCTAATTAATGATGACAGCCTTTTTGAGGAAATACAGTTACTTTAATGAATCTTGTCATCCTGGACATCTGGAAGTCTGGATGAGACTTCTCAAGGTGGGAAACCGAAAAGGAAGAAGGAAAATTTTGAGAGAAGCAATAAAATAGGCATGCAGTTAAAGAATTCACACAGAATTAGGGGAATTCAGGTTAGGACCCATCAAACTGGACAAAATAAATATCTGATATGTCTCATATTCATGCAGAGTGATATAATTAGCCTTCTGGTGAAATGGAGGGGAAGAGTTTCCTTGTTTTTATGAACAGTCTTACACTGTTTGATACCTTAAGTGTATGAAAATGGATAGAAATGTTGAAAGCTTGAAATATTCTGCAAATTAATTTAATGTTTTCTCACAAAACCTTATCTGCATTCTGTTGGGGTTTATGTGCTATTCCTAAAAATTCCTTAGGGACTTCCAAAATCGAACTTTGTCAGTTTTTTTACATGTAATGCAATACCAACTTGGAAATTGGCTGCTCTCTACCAGCAGACTTGGTCTTTTGACCCCTGTTCTGACCAGCGTGTTTCATGTCCAGATAACTGAAGAGCATTCTGTTATTTAAAATGCAGCCATGCATCTTCAGGCAGAAATGGTACATAATTCTGCTGTCTCCTGGTGGTGAGCGCACGTTACAGCCATGCAAGGTTTAACCTCAGTACTGAAAGCAAGAGAACAGGGGCTGCAGTTCAGACTAAACATTTGCAGAACACTATATAATCTGCTTCACCTTAGAGGCATAGGTTAGCCTTGTTCAGCTCCATTACTTCTCCACTTGGAGCGCTGGAGGTGGCTTTGTAGCCAGAATTCATTTTGCCATTGAGCAGCCTCGTACCAAAGAGCCTTCTCATAACTGTCGTAAAGTAAAAGTTTCCTCATGCTGCAGGTTTTATTGCTGTTATCATCTGCAGAAAATGAATAGTCTCAGTTTTTCAAGACAGATCCAACCTGCTATGGATCCAAAAATTAAAAGGATCTGAGGCTTTTTGCTTTGACTCAAATCCCAGTTGCTCCCTCCCTTATATTTGCACTTGTGAATAATACTCTGAAGTCAGAAAATCTGAGATTTTGAGGGTTTGGGATGTTACAGTGTTTATTGCCTGTAGTATTTTTAAATACTATAATTAGGAGAAGAATCTATTTCCATTTTGCTCATATTGTCCCTGTGAAGCTGATGCACCAGGAGTCACACAGAGATGTCTTGTGCCGATTCATCCACCTTATTGATTGAGCTAATAACTTGGACATTCTGCCTGGACTGTCAGGCTGCAAATTGCCTATAAAGTGCTGGAAATAAGAACATTCTTCTTCTATGTGTAGCTCAACAGTGTCTGGTAAGAATTGAGAGAGAAACAATATAAAGTCACTTTGCAGAACATAGCCACACTTCCACTTGATTCTCCATACACATACACTCTCTTTAAACACACCTGATTTCTCTATTTACTTTTTTCTATCATAATGTGATACAAAAATTTATAAACTGATTTCTAATACGAAGGAATTCTGTTTGAATAGTGAAGTCTTTGAAATGGGTGACTTCTACGAAGAAACAGCAGCTATTTTGGGAGCAAAGAAAACATCTTTAGAAACTGAGACACAAGATGATGACCAAATGGATGATCCAGATGTAATAAAAATGGCTGTTAGATTTGACAAGTAAGCACATAAATGAAGTTTTTCACTATCTGTAGTAACTGAGTTTGACAGTGCCCTAGAATTTTTGAAAATAATGATGTGCAAAACAGCACTTACTGAGTGAATTTTTATGAAGCAATATTTGTGCATCATTACATAATCACAACTCTTCTTGTGCTATTTGGATGTTATAAGATGGTCTGTAGTTCCAGCCTTTCTGTTACATGAGTTGTCTAATGGGGAAGCAGACTTTTTCTCATGATTTGAACTGTAAAGTTAAACCTCAAATAACTGGTAGAAGTAACATAATAAGCAGCATTGTCTGTTTTAAAATAGAACTTTGTGCGCAGTTGTTGACCACAAATTTTTCTGTCTAGGCGAGAATATCCACCACAGATTACTCCAAAAATGTATCTTCTGGAATGGTGTAGGAAAGAAAAGCATCCTCAGCCTGTTTATGAAACTGTGAGTCAATGAAGAAACCCTTTCAAAACTCTTCCTCTGCCTTGTCTATGAAATTAAGTATTTTAAGACTCAAGGTAGTGAGGGAATTCTGCTTCCCAGTCTGGCATAGCTCTTGGAGTAAGCAGTTTCAGAAATGGTAATACACGTAGGTATGAAAATAGCAGCTTGTTTTATTAGAAAATAAAAATTAAAAGCCAAACTTTCTGTCTGGTTTTGATTCCTGTGTGAAAGAAGTTGCTGTAAGCACAGGTCATTGTATAGAAGCCCATGACTGACCTTCTTTTACTGCTTCCATGAAGTAAAGAATTTAGACTCGGAATTTTGTCACACACTGTTATGGGTAGAACTATATGGGACAGGAGCAACTGTTTGGTTAGATGGGGGCATTAGTTGATTATTTTTTATTTTTGTAAAGCAAAAGGTATTTGCAGTTTGGGCAATTTCTTCTTATTTTTAATGTTAAATATGTGGTGTGAATTACAGTGATTTTAAAGCTGTTACTTGTTACTCTTGTCTTTACACCTGTCAAAGAATCCTGATGTTGTTTCTTCTGTAAATGACATGGCTGGTTTTTGACCCCCCTCCCTTTTGATTCTTTTTTTCCCCACAGGTTCAAAGACCATTGGATAGATTATTCTCTTCAGTAGTGACAGTAGCTGAGCAAAAATACCGATCCACTCTGTGGTAAGCTGTCCTTAATGGTTTTTCCAACCGGATTTTTGTTTCTGATTGCATTAGCACAATCAAGTAAACAGTAGCAGATTTTAATTCACTTTGTGCATTAGTCCACAAGCTGTATTGGAAGGGGAGCAAACAGGTGAGACAGTTCAGTTCTGTGTGTGATGAGTTCAGAATCAAACCAAAGGAGGCAGAGGGCAGTGTTGGAGGAGGTTGTGTCTTCAGCCACCACAGCAGCTCCGTTCCCAATACGAAGTCAGGATTAAGTGACTACACGCAGTGAGGCAGAGGACAGTGGAGTGGCTTCTTGGAGATCACAGTTCATTAGCAGTTACATCCAGGGCTACTCTAAAGTTTCAGGACACTATTTTGTACAATCATCTGTTAATTCTGGAGTTGACTTGAGGCATTTGCACCTAAGTCGGTCTTGATTTTACTGCAAAGCCAGAGCTCAGCATTGAGCATTTTAAAGAGGACAGATGCACACAATTACTGCTTTGCAGCCTTTCTGTTCAGAGACTTTAGGAAGTTAAGCTCAGCTGATATGAAAGTTTGAGGAGAAAATGTTTTCAAATACTGAATCTCAAAAATGTGTGATCTGCAGTACCTCTGAGAAATGACAGAGTTTTTGTTATTGTGGAACAGTTCCTGCTTTTGTCGGTGCCAATGAACTTGTTCACCTGCCAGAGACAGATTTAAGCCTGGGTCTCTTTCAAGAAAATTGATCCTTCATAACTCAGTTTTGTTTAGTGATCAGACTTGTAAAAGTTAACTTTCTGAGGATTTCAACCACTCGGGCCAAACACATGTTGACTTTTTACCTTTGAAATTGAGAGTGTTTGAGATAGAAGACCTGATAGAAATAGATTCTCTAGGAATATTACATCAGGAGTGATGCATCAACACTTGACACCTAGCAAGATTCAGATAATCTCTGGAACTGACCTATTTTGCTCTGCTGTGAGATGACTACAAGTGCTGTTTTTTTCATGATGTTGCCTCAGAGACAGGAAATTCTCTTGGCTCTGTAGAGACTTCAGTTTCTACTTTTACCTGTGCTCTGTCTGCTCGCTCCTCAGGGACAAGTCCAAGAAACTAGCAGAACAGGCTGCAGCTATTGTGTGTCTGAGAACGTTGGGTGTCCCAGAGGGAAAGCTGTGTGAGGGAGAAAATCACCTCCTCAACAAGCGCAAGAGGGAAGACCAGGAGCGCCTGAATAACAGAGGCCATGGAGAAGATCTTGCTGAACCTTCCCAGAAAAAAGCTAATTTTATTGAAGAAACTTCTGACATGAATGTGCCTCAAATGCCACGATAGCATGGAAATTAGAGGATTCATGCCTATGCAGCTACAAATTAGGTCCTGTTTGTATATCTTGCTGTTCACATTTCATTTGGATTCTCTCAGAGACATGAATTTCCAAATTGTGAAAAATGCCAATGAGATGTTTACTGTTCACCACTCACTGCCCCTATGGTGCCTTTCAGACAGGATAAATTTGGAACTTGATTTTAAATAACATGGAGAAGATTATCCCAAATAATAAATTTTTTTTAAAATATCAGGTGTTTTCAAAGCAATTTTGTCATTTGTTTTGTTACTTATTTTTACGAAGTCCAAGGTGTGCTGGTAAGAGATGTGTGAATACGTCATCCTTAAGCAGATGGATTCCTTGTGGAACTACATAGTTAATCAGAAAAATTAATGTAGGAAGATAATGAATTTTATGCATGTCTTGCAAGCTTTGTTTACACCCCTCACACGTCAAGAAATTTTGTTTGCAGAGATAAGTACTTAAAAATTGTAACACTATTAAAATAACATTCTTCTTTCATAATTTCAACTACATTTTACACTTCAGAAACATGACAGTAGAATTAACCATCCTTTCCTGGTGTCAGGTATTACAGTTGTGCCTTTCCAGTAGGGAATTGGAGCCAAGGCTGGTAGCTGTGAATTTCGTGAATGAAGGCACTTTGAGATGTTTTGTTCTTTTGAATTTGAAAGTCTGCGTAAATGTCTACAAGTGTATTACTTGCGATAATGGGCATCCAGATATGACCTGGTATGTTCTTGAAATGTGACCTAGTTTGTCTCAGTAATTAGCTGTTGGTGATACCAGTGGTCTCAATCAAAGGCACGTGTTCTTTTCTTCGTTTTCCATCATCACAACTTTGTATTAAAGTATAAGTGCATGCTATATGCCAAGAGAGGATACAGACCCAGTCTGATTCATGGCAGTCCAGCTGAGCTTGGCTGATTTAAGTTAGAGTTCTGAAAGAATGCCAAAAGAATTCAGGGGTTTCAGTTATTAACAGTTTATTGAAAGGGTGGTTTAATTTCCCTCAACAGTGTGAGGGATCTTAAGATTGTCAGTTCTGATCTGAAAACAAAATCACAGGAGTATATCATGCCATGATTTCTAAAGTACTTTGTACATAATAATGTACAAGATATAATTCGTTTGGATGTGGTTCATAAATACTCTCCCTATATAAAATTTTGAATCTTTTCCTCAAGTGATGGTGTCAATAGTAAACCATTCTTTTAAAAAAGGAAGAACGATATCTCACCAATGGATACGCAGAGTGGTGAGTTTTTCATGTTCGTTTTGGATTTTGCAGTAAATGCAATTAAATACACTTACATTTGATGTGACTTAAGTGCTACAGTTTTACTCCAAAGCAGCAAAAGAATTTGCAGTATTAGTCAGAAATATCAGAAGTGGCCATTTTCCTATTGTGAGTTCTCTCTGAGTATCTTGGTTTTGTCAGAACTATTTGGAACCATCATAATAGAGAAAAAGTTGTTCTCAGGTCCTGATAGAAGCGTGGCTTGCAAGGTCTAATATAATAGAATCAGAGAACGTTTGAGCATGGAAAGGCCCTCTGAAGATCATCTGGTTCAAACCCCCTGCTCAAAGAAGGGTGAACTGCAGCAAGTTTCCCGGACTGTGTCTCACTGGGTTTCACGCATCTTTCAGGATGAAGACTCCAAAATCTTTCTTGGCAACCTGTTCCGGTGTTTGAGCACCGTTATGATAAACAAAAGTGGGGTTTTTTTCTTCTTCTGCATGGAATACCCTGTATTTCAGTCTGTGCCCATTTCTTCTTGTCCTGCGACTTAGAAGAATCTGGCTCTGTCTCTTGTCATCATTCTCTGTCTAAAATGAAAATGGAACCTTTGGATATTACAGCTGATGGTGCCTAAATATAGTGTGGACTTGTATGGCAGCAAATACTATGGATTGGTGGAAGTTACAATGGATGGAGACCAATTTATAGATAAATCAACCATGAGAAGCATGTCATTTCTATTTTGAGTCAGAAAAACCCCCCAAAAAATTACTCAGAAGAAAGTCTGCCACTGCTCATTAGGACTCCTTACAAAAAAAAGACAGAATCATTCAATTTAGGAGCCAAGGCCTTCGTAAGTATTTGTACCTTTTTTCTTTCCTCCTGGTGTTTTCCATGTGATGTGAATACACATCCTGCTGCCTCCTTAGTGAGGTACAGTTGTGCAGACTTTTTATATTGTTTCTGTCCAGCAGGTAACTTAATGGTGAGAGGTAAGTGTTCCAGTGGCACTTGAGAATGTGTAAAGCTTGAATTTATTTGAACAGCTGAGCAGGTTTGTTCAGCATGCCGTCAAAAATTCACGTGGAACTGTAGCTGGAGATTGATACCTAAACAAAAGTTGTGTGAGTACCCAGCATGCAGTTGCTTTATTAGTCATTTTACATTACAGAATGCATGCCTTGGTTTGGTTGATGAGGAGACTTGGGTAACACTGGCTATATAGTTCACTATGAACTGAAACACATACTGTGTTAACACAAGTCTCCAAAGTGTATGTATTGCAGTTATATTAATTCAAATGGGTGCTAAATGTTGGAGGGGGGTGTTTATGTTTTCTAATAAGTGCATGTTTTCAAATTCATCCTGAAACTATTCTGTGGTTGCCAACGTGTAGCTCACTGCGCTGGGTGTGCACAGCAATGGAGCTGCCTGTGCTGTAGTTATGGACAGGCCAAACAGAGCCTGTGAAAATGAGAGTGAGGAGTCACTCTGTTGGAATGAGCTTTCAATGCTAAATATAGAAGGACTGTAAATTCTGGCAAATGGTTAGAAAGCATAACGTGTTTGACACCCCTGATCAGTTGCAGAAAGAACTAAAGGAAAGCTGCAGTTGTATATAGGTGTTTGTGGGTGTTAGAATGTCCTGATTTAATGACTTTTTGCTACATACTTTCCTTCTTCTCAACTCTGTTACAACTAATGTGTGATGACTTACCCTACTTCGATCATTCAGTTCATCCTAACCAGATAGAATAATTGTATTTATCATGTATGTTCCCTTCTCAGCACTAGTTTTAAAGTAATTACTTCAGTGACCAGTGCTTTCCTTCTAGAAATTGTTCTATTCACATGACTTTTAAAGAGCAAACTACAGTGGTGACTCTGTATTAGTATCCCCCGTGCTTCTCTTCTCTGCTGTACTTTCCATAAACAGAAGATGGCAGATTTTTTATTTTGTTTCCAAAAAAAATGCTGACTTCTGCAGTATTTAACGATCCAGCCACTGCACTTCTGCATTCTTGCATAGGGTGGCAATTGAGACCATAGTTGGGTGGGAGGATATTTAGCCTCACTTTTCAGATTTTATTTTTTTTAAAATTTTGATGTGGTGTGAATATGATGCTTGGTTGTGCTCTGTTTGAAGTATTTGCTTAGTTTCACTATGAATTGTATAGAACTCAATGAAGCAACTGGTTTTTTCTATCCCATGTGTACTGTCAGCAAACAAAAAAGCAGTTTTATTTTTCACTTGGTACTGATGCTGCAGAAAGTATTTGTAATGATACCTGCCAAAGTGTGGTCTGTGGCTGTTGGGAGAACTGTAGCTCGTCCTCCCTGTAGCCTACATGCACTCTGCCTACTAGAAGCCTGAATGGGAATGCAGAAATATTTTTACTAGCCTTTAGCATGGATGTGCTCACTATGGGGCTACCTTCGGGGCCTTGCTGGTTGGAATGCTTTTTGGAATGTCCCGGGCTCTGAGCCCAACCCCGCCCTGGAATGTGAGGTTAAATGTTGGCGGTACAAATACAGAGTTTGAATATCAAAATCCTAGAGTTCCCCACTACTGCAATTTCAGAAACTGGCAAGTGAACCACATGTCAGCTCAGCTGCTCGCTGATTCAAAGAATAAGCATGCCTTGGGTTGGTGGGGAAGGAGGGGGAGGTAGGATGTTGTTTGGTTTGGTTTGGTTTGGTTTTTACTTACCCGTTATGACCTGCAGAAGAACGTGCTTTTCAAACACGTCAACTGGCAAGATTGCAAGAGGTCCCAAACAGGTGTTAGCTAGAAAGAAGTCTTCATTCACAAAAGCATTTTATTGCCACTTCTTTAATCAAAACTAGGAGCTCAACATAATGGGAGGTGTTGCCTTATTAAACAGGAGTCTGCTGTGTTCGGACTCCGAGTCAAGACATGATGTTGATGAGATGGCCTGGAAGGCTAAAGTTCCATCTGTGCCACAGTGCAGGAGGCCAGCATTTGAGGCTTTTATTCACAGTCTCTGATGACAAAGCTGATGGAAAACATTAGAAGCTAAACATGAAAAGCAAGTCTTTGGTGAGGAGGGAGTGCCTCGTGTATTGTTAAACAACAGTTGCCTAGGTCAGTTAAGGAGAAGAATTGCTGAGCTCCAGAGGGAGTCTAGTTCAGTCATCTGTACTCAAAGGAGCACTAACCTCAGTAGCCTTTATGAGAGAGGCTTAAAAATACACATCACTTGTGGTGTTCACTTAGCTCCCAGATGAAACTGTTGCAGGAGTTAATGTGACTCTGCTGTTAAATATCTATTAGTTATATAAATAAATACTTTTCCCTTGCTCTAGCATGGTGGAAGAGTCTCCCGTTTTCGTTTTTAGAAAATAATTGTCTGAGAGATATCCTCTTGTGAGAGTTTACAGAGCACTGTAGTACAAATCTGACCCTTTACTCATTTTAACCTAATTTTCTTTGATGAACTCCATACATTGGTTAATGTTTCAATACGTCATTGTGAAAAATGAAATTAATATAATCTATGTATAGTTGTGAGCATGGATTTTTTTTTTATTACTATTCTATTGCATAGAGCTGACAGAACTGGGTTTGAATACAGATCTTCAACTTTTTAGCTGTTTTAAAACTATATAAAACTATATTCCTAGTCCAGTTTTCTGTTGCTTTGCAAACTTGGCTAGGCAGTGTTAGGCTGCTGCCTGTGCCATGCATGCCTGTGTACTTGCCACTGTGTGTGCACAGGTGTCAGCAAGGATTGTTTAGCAGTTGGTCAGAGAGCTTTATGTCAGACTTCTTAAACAGAAACCGATGAAGTGGTTTCCCTCATTGTGGTCTGAGAAAAGCAAGAGTTACAAAGATAGTAAACTAAAAGATAGTACGTTTTTACCTTTTTTAATTTCAAGTGTTGGAAAAGATGATCTTTTTGAGGTAAAAAAAGGAAAAAAGATCAGGCTCTAATCAAACATCATTGAGAAGCTTCCCAGTGACTTACCTGGTTTGACTCAGTGTATGCTTATTAAGAAATTAACTACAGCACTTTAAGTTTCTCTGACAGCAAAGAGGTTTTTTTGTTGTACTTTACTGTTTCATTAGCTCTCTGAATTGCTATAAAATTTAAAGCAAATTTCCTGGCCATCTGTGTATCTGTTCCAGTTACTTATATAGAATTCTCAGGCAACAAAAACTTTAAAAGCTGAAACCACTGTCATTGTTTCCTACTGTGCTGAAATGGAGCCAAATCCTGGACACTGGGCAGAACATAAGTAAACATGTCTAAGTCGAGGTACCTGTATGAACCACAAAGCAAGCCCATGAGATCTGAAGAGTGTTAACAACAATGTGGGACAGTTTCACTTGAGCAGAACTGCGCATTTATTTCCCTTGTGTGGCATACAGGGTTTGTAAGGGTTTGGGGTGTTTTTCAGAAGTTAATTGAGCACTGGGTGTTCAGATTCTTAGGTGAGAGGGAAGGGAAGATGGAGTATTCACAATGACATCAGAATAATATGATTTCAGAGAGGCGGAATATTGAGACTGCAGGATTAAGCCAGTAAATCACTGTTATACCATGATGCCTACCTGTCATATCAGTGGCATGGTATTTCTAGTTTACTGTGCTGCCCTGTGACATTCTCTTATTACATCTAATAGCAGCTTTCTTATTTTGCTTTGCCTGAACATGGCAAACAGTTGTTCTTAGAAAGTTCATGGCCCCTAGTCTATAGAAACACTGCATTGTGAATACTGAATTAATAGTGATTTAATAAATTACCTTCTCTCCCATTAACTTTCATCAGCATGGCAAATGTTGCAGTGTAGACTGTCGAATCAGTGGTAGTTTGCTCCCTCATATGGGTGACATGCAAGACTAGGCAGCATGACCTGAGAGTGTACATATCCTGGAATGGCAGCAATGCTGGGGTAAGGGAGAAATAGAGAGGGGGCGGGGGGGGGGGGGCGGAATATCACTGATGTCTTTTTTTACAGTAGTACTGGTACAGCATTTACCTATAGATTTAGCATTGACCCATTTTCTTTGTGTTTATATTCAGTATTTAAACTCTTTTGAGTCTGTAGGAGTATTCTCCATTCTTTGTTAGAGACAAAATGTGTAACACGGTGTTTATTTAAAGTGATGCCTCATGCCACAGAAACAAACACAGCTCAAAGGATGACGGAGGACAGAGTTTCCATTTAATTTTATAGAGAAACACACTGAAGACAAACAGATTTGATCCACCCCCACTTTGTTATTTTCTTCATACTTCCTAATTAAAAAAAAAAAAAAAGGTAATTTAGATGAAGAGGAGATTTTACAGAAAAGGCTGATGTATTTTCATGAAAGGAAGAGCTAACCTCTTCCTGTTAGAAAACATCTCACATCTTCACCTATCACTGCCTGACTGCCATTGTGTGCTGTTTTCCTCTCAGCCCAGCCTGTGAATTCACCGGATCACCAGGTCGGAGAGAACATTTCACCCACACAGTTCACTCTTGTCACTTCCCCTGTACTTTAGAAGCCCACATGCACACTGTCATTGTGCTGACATGGATCCTAGACTCACAGAAAGCAGCTCACCGTATTCCTTCTTGCATTAGTAATTTCTATTGGCCACTCTAGAGCTGTGACTTAAACTGATTTTCACTAAATACAGCTCAGCCCTTAGAGAAGAAGCTGTCTGCAACTTGTTATTGATTTTGGGCTACTGGCAAAAGCTAATTACATAGCATATTGAGGCTACTCTTCACTCAGGTCAGTGTGGATAGGGAAGAGAGGATTTTCAAATGGTAATTCAGAATAGTTTCTGCTCAGTTGTTTTCTAAGCCTCACTAAGCTAAAGTTAGCTTTGTAAATACCATTCTTTTCTTCCACCTCAGTATTTAGAGTAGGCATGTCACGCTGACCGGTCTTTTTATCTGAACATCAATAGTCACCTTGTTAATCCCTGAATTTTCCCTGAAAGCCATTCTTGCATCCCTGGGTGAACTAAAATGAATTTGGCATTCAGCTGTTGCACCTGAGCAGTATTGTGCAGGTATTGACTTCCATTCAAGAATAGAATAACAAAAAACTGTGTCTGTTGTCTTCCTATCTCTGCTTTGCAAAGATTGTTCCTGCAGGTAGAGCTCATTACACAGCACAGATACTTCTTCCTCGAGGTCTGCAGTGCACAGCTGGCAAAATTCAGCTGGTGCCAGTGTTGGTTTTCTTAACATTAGTTACTTACATTGCAACTGGGGTCGTCAAGAGCATGTGCATATCCCTTCAGCAGGGGCATCAGCACAGGGGCAGAGCAGACCTGAGAGTGGCCACCACCTTCACTGGCCCCAACAAAACCTCACATCAACAGCCAACACCTGAAGTGCCCTGCTTGGTGTGTAAAGACAGGCTAGAACAGCAATGTAGGGAGAATACCTCAGATGAATTATAAAGGTGGAAAACTCACCTGGATAGGGAGCCTTTTGCTCTGGCAACCTGCACTTGTGATAATACCTGTGCAGGTAGTAAGGATGTTTTAAATAAAGTAGAATGAGCTGCTGGGTACAGTTCAGTTCTTAGCATGAAACATCCTGTTGACAACCTCAGCACAAACATCAGTGGCAGAAAAAGAAGAGGGCAATTAAAATACTTTTTCATCCTTTCAAGTACAGTATCTCCAGATCAAAGCTCAGGGTCAGTGATAAGGGTGTCTGTGGAGCTTGTACTGTACTGTTTGTGATGTAGCTGATCTCCTAAAAGAATGTAATAATTTTCATTGTTTGACATTTCTATGCAAATTAGCACAGAAATTAGTGTGATGAGAAGATCCAGACCAATAGATGCAGTTGTCTTTTATGCTTCCTTGTGACTGAAGAAATGGAACTGGGAAATGCCTGGCATATTTCTAGCCAGTATACTTCTCATTTATTGACTGCTCAGTATTTCACAGACAAGTTCATAAGACTTGCACAAGTATTTATTCTGTTAATTTGTATAGATTATTTAATGAACAATATGTAGTATTGAGCTGTGTCAACAGCTTGTGTCTGTGTATCAGAAATACACCCCCAGTGCATGGTGAACTGCTGTAGTTTAACATAAAACTAGCATCAGGAGCATCTTCCTTGATAAGTGAGGAAGTGGCATGATCTGTCATTAGTTTCCTTCTAACGAGAAACAGGTATCTTCAACCACATCTTTAGACTCCCACGCCACTGTGGATATCAAGATGTTAAGCTTGGTTTATTTTAAAGGTCATCGTATGAGATCTCACACACAATTTCTAAGCTATAAACAAAACATAACTCCACAAAAGGAAAATGCGGATTATCGCAAGTGAGTGAAACTTAACACGGTGTCTTAAAATAGATTCTGGCATTACTTTTCTGACTCAAAAACATTAAGAATTATGCACACGGTTTGGTTGTTTTTTGTTGATATGAGATGAAGTTCAGGTCTGTGTGGAATATAGTGGGGGGGTTTTATTATTATAGCAAAATCCAAAATGGGCCAAGTGTTAAGATTATATGGAGCAAGTGCTATGAAGAATTTACCATCTAAGAGAACAAAGCTGAACAGTAGAGCAGACAGGATATAACTGTACAAAGGGTGAAAGGCAGGGAGGAACACAAAGCTGACTGACCCATTTTTCACTAGAGTAGAAAAGAACTGGAGTACATATTTTGGTGCTTTTTGTGCTCTCTATGACAGATAAGGATGGATGTGGTAAAGCAGGAGGAAGCTGAGGGATTCAGTGGATTCATGTTATAATCAAGACATGGGAGAAAGAAAAATTTTATACAAAGCAGCTTAAAGAATGTGTTGTGGATGAACTGCTGAGAAGAAAGTTAAAACAGTCAGGGATCTGGAACTGGCATTACATGAAGGGATATGAATGTTAGAGTAAAATGATTTACCATCTCCATGGGTGGTTGTATTGGTGATTTAGATGTGGTTCTGAGATCCTGGATGATGTCCTGAATTCAGATCTACTCACTACAAATATGGGAAGTAGCAACATACTTTTTGTATGATTGTTGACAGGAGATTGTTTAAAATGGAGATCAGCAGTTTCAAGTTTTCACTAGTTGACCATAAAGCTTTAGACTGAATTACTTACAAAGGATGAAATGCTGGTTGAATTAGATGGATTAAAGTAACCTCCTTTGGATCTAAGTTCTCACAAACTCAAAAGCTATTTAGTCAAGGAATTGTGCCTCAAGCTCTTTTCTGTTTAAAAATTTTAAATTGTGTGTTTAAGAAAAAGGAGCTGATATCCACTACTTCATGGGGACTGCATGAGATCTTTCATTAAACTGAGATGGGAGGGGAACTGAAGAATGCCAGAAAGGGGTCTTGAATGGCCATCAGTTAGGGAACTTGCTACCTGTCCTTGAGTCTCACAAGTGTATTGGAATGACACTGTGTTTGAGCTATGTTGTCACTATATCCTTGGGACTAATTATTCTTGAAACAACACACACTTCTCAGAGACACTCAAAGCTACTGAATGAACTACTATAACTTTGAATTTAAACATGTTAAATGCTTCCTTAAAAGGAATAGTGTGGAGATATAACTACGGCAAGGGACTGTAAAAGCTGAATTGACATCTATTCTGAGCTCTTTCATGGAGCTATTCACACTCACCAGTAATTTCACCTTGTTGCAGTTCCAGATCCTCTGTTAACACAGACACACTGTACATTTTCAAGGCTCACATAATGGGCTGTGGTATCAAGTCCTTGCCTCCTCCTTCTTGTTGCAACCTCATTCACTTACTGCCTCCTCCCTTTTGACAGCACAGGTGCTTGCCTGTGGTTGCTTTTATTTTTCAGCTGAATCAATTGCCTGATTTGATTCACTTCAGGACCACAAAAGCATTAGTGGTGGCACAACAGCAAGGGTGGCACCTTGGTGGCAAAGGGTACCTGGGAACAGAGAGTGCCTGGGAACTGCTTTAGGCAATATTCATCACTGAGGAAAGATCAGGAGAGCCACAGCCTCATTTAGCTTCAGGCCCAGGGAAGTTCTTCCTGGCAGCCTAACCTTTGAATTCATGGATCTTGTTTATGGGCAGGGTTCATAGTAGCCAAATGAGACTGGTAATTTTTTGCATTAAATTATCCCTACAAATTATGAGAATCATGGCAATAGAACCCTCCTGAACAAGAATACAGTACACTGGGAGACAGTTTGCTTTGTAAGTTCTGTGATTTCTGTGAGCAGCTCAGACAAATGGTATTTCCATGTAATGGAAGTTGTATTGTTAAAATACCAATTAGAATGACTGGCTACTGGCAGAACAGCTGGACTGAAACAGATCTTGGAGCTGGCTAAACTTCTCAAGCATTTATTCAGTTTTGTAGAACATCATGCACCCCTGCAATGAAGTCTGTGCTGCAAGGGTTCTGCTAACAACAGCTGATACAGCTGCTTTACAGCCAGGCTGGCTGTGCTTGCACGAGCTGGAACTCTAAAATGCCTACAGTGTAGGTACGCTCTCAGTCACAGCAGGGAGCTGGTGGGCCAGTGTCTGCATTAGTGAGTGGTAAAACAGTTGTAATTCAGTCAGACTGCCCATCGATTTTGGTGCATTGAACAGCAATGCAAGGTTGTGGTGGAAATCTCCATTTCTGAGCCTAGATTGTGATTTTAGGGAAGACCATATCTTTTAAACCCTAGACATTTTATTGCTTCTTGGTAGTTCTCAATAGGGATCATGGCAGCTGATAAACAATTTAGTCAAGTGTAGAATCTAAAATTAAATATCTTGTTTTACCTCTTTTGTCCCCCCAGTATTGTTCCGTGAAAACAAAGAACATTTTGAAATAATTATTGAATCCACAGCCCACTTGTAAATGTTTATCTAGGAAGTTAATGCTGTGGAAAAGGTTTGGATTAGCATCTGTATAGGCTGAAGTTCTCTCTATGATTCAGATACACTGTGGTCAAGTGAGGTTTACAAGTGTGCCTTGTGAAGTCCATTCTAGAAAAGGACCCTGGACCTCCTGCCTCTGCATGGCAGTCAGTTCTGCAAGTGCAACTGTGTGTACAGCTCTTCAGCTGACCAGACTGGGGAACTGATGAAGAGTGAAAGCAAGTCTGCAAAATAGAGTGGTTTTGTTACGTGGAATTTTTTGATAACCAAAGGCCACTGCTGCCAGAAGAACCACTCAGGAACCACTTTTATTCTCATCTAGGATGCCTTTGAACCAGGTTATGTAGTTCTTGGGCTATCCAGGGCCCCATAGTTCACATTACCAGATGCTTTGGACAATGTCTCTCTCCAAAACGAGATGAAAACAGATACCTTTTCAACACAGAAGTGACAGCTGTAAGTATTTAAAGGGTAGATATTGGCAACTACAAATGAGCTGAAATGAAAGCTAAGTGGATTCTTGCATGTCTAACAGACAAACAGCATTCTTGTACAAAGTGAGTTGTCTTTCCTGGCAGTAAGGCACTCAGCGTAGTTTCTTGTCTGTGTAACAGATGCTGTGCTTCTTCTCTGTGCACGTAAGATAACAGCATTTAATATTGGAGGAGAGTTAATCTACAGCAAAGAAATTCAAAATGTGGCAATTCAAAATGTGGACAAGAGATCAAATATATTTCATCTTGCAGCAGTTTCTGAGTTAACTGGTTTTAATTGTAGGAGATTATTTTTAAAATAGAACTGCCAGAGGCTAAACTTTGCAGATCATTAAAATATAAATACTTTTTTCCAAATGGTCATCAGTTCCTCTCTTTAAAGAAACTGCTGTATAGTTGTCTACTCCTATGATATTCCTAGGGTTTCCTAGTGAGTTTTCACTCCTTTCTTCTTAATCATGGTACTCATTCACTTGGTATCAGGGTATTAATAGCCATGATAACCGTCAGTGGGAACCTTGTCCAGTCCCTAGAGTAACAGGAGCCAACAAAAAGGAGCATTTTTCTTTCATTCCTTTCCTATGGTTCTCTGATAGTTTGCCACAAAAAGCAGATCATTTTGACAGACCCAGGTCAGGGAGTGGCTCTGTGTGTAGTCAGACTGGCAGATCTGAGAGGACTGGCAACTACAGGCAGTGTGAAGGAGTTAATCTCTTAATACAGATCAGCTGCACATGTCTGACCGTGTCCTCAAGTTCAGTAATAGTCCGTCTCAGCTCAAGGCAGGGAAGAGGAAACCCCATTCTCAAAGTGCCTTCAGATACAGAGGCCAAATAAATGCTTAGTTTATGGTCTGTATGATTTCTGAATTATAAACTTGGAGTTCTGATTGCTCTAGACAGGCAAATGAGTTTGATCCTTTGCTTTACTTGGCTACGAATGAAGTCAAGGTTTGCAGAGAGACTCTCAATAGTGAACTGGTCCCAAAGAGCATAAGGGATGGAAAAATGTAAGGGGAAGGGAAAGGTTCAGGGGAAAGAACTGAGAGGAAACTTGTTCCAGGATCCACACTAACCTTTTTTCACCATTCTTTGATGCTGCTCCTGAGACTATTATTTTCTAAACAAACAAGATGATGACCTCTTATACAATGTGTCTTCCCTACGAGTCCAGGTATTTCTTACAGCTGCTAGGGTAGGTGACAGACTAGCTAGACAGTTTGTGAACCATGTAACATACATCTCATACATATGGGAAAGCATATAAACTTTTGTGACATTATTCCCTCTTGAACTTTAAGGCAGATTGACAGAAACAATACAGTTGGCTCTGGTCTCCATGTTCCTACCACATCTATATAAGCCTAGATAAGATAGAAATTCTTTTAGAAGGATTTATGCATTTGAGTTTTCATCTGACTTCTGGCTCCATATTTTTGTCTATAGCTTAAAAAACCACAAGCCTGCAGGATTACCAAGAACTGTTTCTAAAGGGAATGATTGGGGAAGGGAGGAGGAAAACAAAAATGTGCCTCTGTTCCCTAAAACAAAAGCATATTATTTTGAATCTCTTTATAGAGACTCTAAATAGGAAGCATATACCCTGGTCAGTATGTGAAAGGTACTTAGTCTAGTCCCACAGCCCTTTAGAAAAATTACCAGGCTCTGGCAGTATCACTGTGGGGGCAGATATGACCTGTAAACAGACTAAGTGTTAGGGATTACCTCCTACCTCATGGAAAAACAAGTACTCTATTATACAGAGTAATAATTCAGCCCTGTATTCATGAAACTGGGGAATGAGCAGCTGCTTAACAGTTCTGCTTTGAGTGTTATAGAGCCTTTAAAATTCTGCCTATGAACTTTTATATACAAATACCTATATTGTATAGCTGGTTTAGGGACAGGCAAACATGCTGGATCTTGGAAGTTTATACATTTATGTGGGGTTATAAAGTAGTCTGCATATTTTAATTTTTAATTTTCCAATAAACTGCAAGAGTCAGTAACAACAAGCTTGTTCATACAAAAGCAGCTTGCAATTGCAACCATATCTAGGGTGGGAGAGGGAGAAGGAGAGACCCCCTTGGAGGGTGTATGTGACCCATTTTAAGTGGGTATCTCCTTGGTCCTCATAACACAAGTCTGATTTATAGGTGGATGTTCTTTTTCTGAAGAGAAGGGCAACGCCATGTAGTTTGTGCTCAAACAAAATGCCAGCTGAACTGTGAGTTCTCAATACATAACATGATCTTTTAAAAATAGCGTTTCCCTGCACATACATGTATTTGTCACGTAAAACTGTTGGTAAAACAATTTAAGCACGGCTAGGTACTTTAAAAATTCAAGTTTTATTTTCAGAACTAATATTGAAGACTACATCCCACTGGCTTAAAATGAAAGACTGATAAATTTCTAAGGCATTTTGGAAGTGAAATGTGGGGTTTGGAAGTAATTTATCGATGGTAGGTAATTTGCTCCATCCAGGCTCAGGCCTTAGTCCTATTGCTTTATACAGTCAGTCTTCATTTCTAGGCACTGCCATAAGAACTTGTGGTTGTCAGAGTTACAAGTCAAGTTAATTGAGAGATTTTTTATTTAGTGCCATGTAACTAAAAGTCAGAACAGAAGTTGCCTTTAAAGTTGAATATATGGGAATTTTTTAATCTTGTAAAATGAAAACAATTATTTCTTCTTTAACTGCATGCAACTTTTCAGTGCTAACCAAAATTTTACTTTACCATCCCATTGTCTCTTTTAGTAACAAGAGGCAAAGTCAGTTTACATAGTATAAGAGTTTCACTATAATCTTCTATATTTAGGACTGAACTTTTCCCCCACAACTCTTGAAGACAAAACACCATGTGAGAAGTTGACTACTCTCATCATATTCCAGCTGAGAACAGAAATAAAAGTGCCAGTAATGTCACAAATAAGCCTTTTTCTCACGAGACTTACAGCACATTTTTTTTCCGACAGAAAGCATTCAGATGGATTTCCAAACTCTTAGATGTTTATCTGAACTATACCCACATTTTTTAACCTTTTGTAGGTTTCCTTATATGTGAGACTAAAAAGTGTATTGGTCAGGGCCACGGCTTAGAAAACAATCATCCCTAGTGGATAGATTGTTTGTTTTCAGAGTTACTGGTATGAATTGTGGGGAAGGGATAAATTGATGTATTGTTATGTAAAGGTTTTATAGATTCTCTTTTACTCGAAGAAAGTATTTTGTCTGTTTTTCCTCATGATTTGCTGTTGCATGTCACTTCTTTCAGACAATGATGCTTTGAAGTGATTATCCTTTTCTTTACTGAGTGCAAAATGTGTCTTGGAGGTTAACAGGAGAAAATCCCATAGCAAATAATTCAACAGCCCGGAATTTATCCCTTGCAATAAGCCTCATTATTTACTTTTCAGGCTCACTTTCTCCGAGTTTCACTACTGATGAGCCTCATCACAGGCTTTCCTCTAAAGCCGCAGTGTGCTCTCAGCATTTATCCCTCAGGTACCATCTGTTCGCTCACACGCTCGTTCGCGGCGGGTCTTCCCGGCGTTCAGAAGGAGTGGATGTGCCGGCAGCGCCGGAGGGTTTGTTTCCCTGGGGCTGGTGCCCCTCGTGGCCGTGCCAGCGACTGCCACTGCCTCGGCGGTTTGGTCTCACGACACGCAGCACTTGGCAGCGGGACTAACTTTAGATATCCTTGGGGTGTGTTCTCATTGCAGCCGCCGCACCGTTCCCTGTGCTGACACAGCTTTTTGTGGGGCCACACTGTGGGTCACATCGGGGAACTTACCTGGCCTGAGCAGTCGTCCTTCTCTCCCCACAAACAGAACGGAGCTGGCTCGGGTCCCTTGGTCTGGCTCAGGTCCTTTGGTCTCGCTCACGGGGTGGTCTCACAAAGGGTCCTGCCAAGCCAGCTGAGCAGATGGCATTGCTTGTGCGGCACAGAGGAAAGGCACAGACCATGGCTGGTATTGCCTAACACCATAGTCTCATTACCCTCAGAGTACAAACAGATGCAAATATTAAATTTATTTCCTAATACTTGTTGTTATAACTGCAGTTTATCTTAACAGCTAGGTTGCTGGTGTAAAGTTAAAATGTGTAAGGGAGGAGGTTTTGAGACTTCGGTGCTATAATTTATTATGTAGTCTAAATTAATTTATTTATTCAAATCAGTTAAAGTGGTGTTAAAGATCTGAATAACTGGTACAGATCAAAGCATTGCTTCTTTTGCTAATGATTCTTTAATTGCTATATTACTATCATCTTTGGTTTGTGATCTGGCACAGTAAAGATACATGTTTAAAACAGCAACAAAGGTCCTGCAAATGGGGTCAGGTCTGGCTCTGTTCCCTGGATTGAGTGTGCTCTGGCATTCAGTCAAATTGAACCAATTCCAGTGATTTCTGTACCATACCTGACTTGGGCTGGCTTTTCCTGCGAGTCTTGTAGGTCAGAAATTGTGATGGTGCCTTTGCAGCCTTGCATTCCTTCTCCATAGATTGTTCTTTGATCAAACCTGCAGACACCCCATGGTTTAAAAGCTTTTTCTGCTCCCCCCGCCCCCCTCTGCACTTTGGCACAAGGCAAGCAATTGACAATTTCTGTTGTAGCAACAGGTTCATCCTTATCAGTACCTTATTTTTGAAACTGGGTATGTTCAGATGGTACAAATTGCTCTGTTTTTTGGTTGGGGTTTGTTAGGGTGTTTTTGGTGGAGAAGGCGTGTAGGAGGCAGAACAGAGAAACAGGAAAGGGCTATATGCAAAGCCCTTTCTTTCACATGTCTGTTGTGGCCTCATTGCAAAATAGGTGCATAATGAGAGAGCTCTGGTACACACCCATCAAATACCTCAGAGAGTTGGCCCTGGGGCATAGGCAGGTGGGCTGTTGGTGAAGAAAACTAAGGTGATAAAGTTTTGACCAAGTTACAGGTTCCATCCTGACTTTCACATGGAGTTAAGGAAGAGCTGCTGTTTAACTGTGGGCTAATGGAGCTTATTTGAACTGTAGCCGTACAGGGTGTGTCACTGCTCGTTGCGTGAGCTGTGTAGGTGCCCGGGAGAGGTCCCCGTTCCCTGAGCCCGGGACATGCATCCACAGCCTCAGAAAGAACGGCCACAGGCTGGGCTGAGCTGAAAAAACCTGCTGCTTCCCAAGAAAAGTGATTCCATTCCTGCCCTATTCTGCCCCAGGCGGAAAATTAACAGCACAAGTGGGTGAGACGTTCCCATCCGGTTTAGTGAGTTAAGTCAGTTCTCTGAGGGTCATACGGGAGAAGGAGTGTGGAAACCCTCCTTTCCTCAGCAGGGAGGTGTTGGGCTCGTGTGGCAACGTCACTGCACCTTGGCCATGTTGCTTCCACCAAACAATTTATAGCAAGTCATGCTGGATGATTTTTGACTTTCTGTTAGTGTTCATTTGTTGGAAGTATCATATCTAGTGACGTTTCATCTGTTTAATTTACTACCAGCCTAAAGCTAATTACAGTTCATGTCACTGTTTAGCCTGTGAACTCTGGGGCTCATATAGAGGTGGTTCCCACCGAGTGTTGGACGGCTGAGGGGCCCAGAGGTTCTCGGGGAGCTCCTATCCAACCAGCACGAAACTGAGCGAGCTGAGGTGCCTCCCTTGTGCCACTCATGCTACCATATAATGAGCCAGTTCAGGGAACTGGGACAAGAAGTTGCTTTCTTTGGAGAGCTGGTTCCTAACTGGCTCAGATCCCTGGGCTGACTTACTGCGAAGTGCTCACATCAGCACAACTCACTGAGCAGCCAAGGGGAGGGTGGAGGGCCAGGCTATGGCAACTGGAAGTTAGCTTGGCTTAAGGTGTTATAGAAATACACCCTAAATGGAAGCAGGAAAAATATAAAAACTTCCCTTCCAGAATACTTTTTCTTGAGTGATTGAGCCACTACTGAGAAATGCAGATATATTAAGTACAGAGGAATTTAAATCCTACACAATTCTAATTTCATTTTTAATTTTGAGTCATATTTGGGCCAGTTATAAATACTGAAGCAGATTTCCCCAAAAAGGAATTATTCCCACCCCTTTGTTTAAATACCTGTCATTCTGGTGATTTTATGGGTTAATTAGTTTATTTTCTGAAATGTATTTCTGGGATATTTTCCCTTTAACTACTTCAACCCATAACCTCATGTTCTGAGAGTTACTTAACCTTTGGTCTTGTACAGTTTACTGGCAACCATTCCTTTCCTTTTAGGATTTCTTATTTGTGATTCTCTTAGCAATATAAACCACATCTAGCTACTGTTTCCTAACAAGAAGCCTCACACAGTGAATGGATGGTACATTTAATTAACAGAAGAGTTTTAGATATTTCACAAAGTTACTGACACCAGAAATGCTGTACATCAATACCAAATGTTTGACATCATTTACTGCAAGAAGATTGCAATCCCAGATTAAAATCATATTAAAAGGTGGATTAAATTTATTTTCCAACTAAAGGACTGCTATAGGAAAGAGTTAACGTTGCTTGGATATACTGTATGTAGTTCTATGCGTTAACGAGTTTGGATTTCTTTCAAATTCTACTCTAACATTTCCTGGCTTACAAATGTTTTCTACACTAATTTTAAAGCTTAATTTTAAACTCTTACAATCAATTTTATAACAGCTTAAGTGTAATTTGTTAGGGGAATTCCCAATGAGAAAAAGTCCAAGAAATCCAGTAAGACTGTTTTTTAATACTCTGAAGGTATATAAATACCAATGTTGAAACTATTTTTAGTTTGATCTTTTGTCTGATTCACTGGTACATACCAGTTGTTTTGTACCAAGCACAGTCAGAGCCTGGTAGCCAGTTGAACTGGGTTTACAGCTTTGGAAGCTGCTAGACAAATAACTTTCATGTACTGTCTTGACTGGAAAAGATTAATTTTCAGTTTATGGTCATACTGTAGCAGACACACCCCTCCCCTTGTGATAATAAATATGAAACTCTATTCTGAGATACAGATCTTTAATATATTGACTGTATTTGGAAGGTGCTACTGTAAGAATTTTTTAAGCCTAAAATGCACTTTTTCTTAATCTAGGTAAAACTTGGAGCAAGCAGTGTCCCATTTGGTGCCTCTGGGGCTTTAGAAAGCTTTTCTTTTTAATGTTTCTTGAACAACTGTATAAACCCAGAGGATTAGAGTCTGCCTGCAGGAGAGCACCCAGAAGGGCAGCTGTTGTTCGCTTCAGCATTTTTTTGCTGAGCCATCAGGACATCTTAATGCTACTACATGCTAAAGAAGTCGTGCATTATAGTGATTGTGGGTACAGACAGTCCTGCTGACCACTTCCTGTTGAATCCCTGCCCCACTGAAACCACTTCATGGCTGATTGATTGTTTCTTCTCTTTCAGCTGTGCAAAACTGGAGAAGATGTGTAAGTTTTAATTCAAATGGAAAGCTAAGTGGCAGATTCCAGAGACCTTTTCTTGTCCGTATGTTCAGTTCGGCAAAAGGGTTTATTAAGTCAAAGAAGAAATTTCCATTAAACTGCTAGCACTTCCCTGTCTATATTATATAATTTTATGTCAGTTTATAAATACTAAAATATTTTTAAAAAATAAGTTAGTTCCATCCTTTTGTTTAGAAACCTTTACTTGTCCTGATTTTATGAGTTAGTTAATTTCTTTATTTCAACTGTATTTATGTGGTATTTTCACTTTTAACTGCTTCAGCCCACAGCCTCCTGCTTTAAGAGGAACTTAACCAAATGAATATTACTACTATGCACACTATTGCTAAAACACATGTTATTCTGCAGGATCCTCCCCTTGATTAAAGTATTTTTCTTTACATGTGTCAGAAAACATTTTGGACTGTTCAGTTTCATACTGAACAAGACTTGGAAAATAGACATATTTGGTTTTATTTAAATAGGAAATAGGCTGATATCACCCTGATATCTATTATCACCATGAGCATCTATTTGCAGTGACAGCATCACAGTCATACTTTTGTAATCCTTCAAAAATGTGGCCTTTGTTGTCTTACCCTGCATTTATGTCTGGTGCCCTCTGTGGTGCCTCACTGGCTGACCAGGTAATAGTCTGTATATATGGCATTTATTTCCACCAGTTTGTTTGCTGTTCCTTGGAGTGCAGTCAGTGGTGCCTACATCCAAGTGTATTTTCTCTTCTCTTTGCATTACTCTCATCTTATAACATCTTCCTTTTCTGCATGATTATATTAAAACCTTTACATCTGCAGTCTGTCTATTTTCTTTGCATATAATAGGATAAAAGTTAGATGCCGTATCATCACTAGATATTTTACATGGAAAACTTATCCATCTTTTTGATAATGTTTTGCTTGGCATTAAATCTATAAAAATGGAGTAACAGGATGCAGAATAGGCAAAACAGTAGTCTTCAGGCTTTTTCTCCTTGTAAGTACATATATTCCCAGTTGCAGTATCTTTCTTGCTGTTTTCTTGATTTATTTTTTTTCTTTCTCAAATGGTCATCAGACTCTGCTTTTGTGAATTTTCCCCCATTGTATTCTCTTTATCAAAAATGTACCTTCACAACCTCATTATGTCCCCAGGAAGGAACACTTTACTCTGGCCATGCAAGAGCTCAGACTTTTTTTAGATCTTCAGGGGTTTTGCATTCTTTTTCATCCAGATATTTGATTCATAGCACTCCTTGCTAAAACTCTGGTTTGTTTTAGACTTGTGTCTGTGGAAAAGGCCTTGGAGATGGTTTCCAGAAGTATGGGGCATCACAGTGCAGGGGACTGCTATCTTTACAGCTTGATGCCTAAGCTGGGGTTTGTGCTAATTACTTTTCTCTGGTGCTGTTAATCTCAGATCTTTTGCAAACCTTGTGCCCCTCTTGGCTTTGTTTAAGGAACTTCATTTTTCAAGGACAAAATATTTTGCTGTGTTTCTGCTACCTCCTTCATGTTACATACATAGAATATAAATGTGTTCTAATATATTTTTTGTGTTTCATTCTTCTTCCTCCCTGAATAGCTTGTAACTTTGATATAGTGCCTTTCATTTAGGAATATTAAATCACTTGTTATGGAGGTGACCAGTTTCCATTACTTTGTATTCTTTGTCTCCCAGTTGTTACTACTTGGATGTAACTATGATGATATTTTTGCCTAACGATGACAGCAACTAGAAGTAAATGACAAAATTAGGGAGTATTCTGCACACTGAGCAATTTCCTAATTATACAGTCTGCAATTTATGTCTGCTTTCTAATTGATCAATGGATTGTGAACCTCAGTAATCAGTATCAGTAAATGGTTTATAAAAAAGTCAGAATGAATAAAAATAAAACTGAATAGTTATTTTTTTCCCAGTAACCAGTGCAGCCTTGAACACTTTAAATGTTAACTCGCCAACATTTTAAGTGATAATGGCACATGGCATTTTGTACAGATAATCATATCTTCAGACTGTCAAACTCAAGCAATTTTAATGCCTCAAAAGGACATTATGCAATGAAATACATGAGAAAAAAAGATTTTGACCACTCTAAAGTCTGTGTCATGTTTTAGAGTAGATGTATTCTCAATTTGAACATGAATCACTGTTAATGTCATGGTTTATACAATCATTTTAGACAAATTTCATTTTTTAATGGAAAGATAATCTGTTTCTGTTTGGTAAGGACCTAATTAAATTATTTACTGATCAAATAATGTAATAGGGTTGAATTTGACAAGTTTAGCTTTTTCTCTCACTGATTTTCTTAATGTGAAAATACTTGTGGCTTATTGACATTGCTTCTTCTAACATGTGGGAGCACCAGACCCTGGTTTCTAAAGGAGTAGCAGCAGGTCAAACCTCTTATTTTGCATTTGTAGGAAGATGATTTGTGCATATTCAGACATCTGTGACCTTTTTGATAATGAAAGCAACTGATCATGTGATTTGGTTTTGCTTGATGACTAGGTGACATGAATCCTAGCAATAAGATTTCTAGTTTGAATACATGTAAAAAATCCATTTTATGTGAGCATTCATTGAAATGCTGTTGTTTTGTTCCATATAAATTAACAGCTAAACCATTCTTTATATACATATCTGACGAATTAATATGTAGGATCTGCAAATACAGCAAAAATAAATTCATTTTAAATGGGTAAACCTTTACTCAGTAATATTCTTTCAGAGCTGACTGGGATCACTCCATTAATTGAATAACTCGTTCTCCAGCTAGGAAAAATAATGAGGTAGTATTTAATCAGTTATTCCTTTCTGTGTTTTGTGTTTTCTACTTTCCATAAATTTTTATTATACAGCAGTACCTTTATCCCAATCCAGTCTGACATACAACGATCCAGAGGATGCAGGTAAGCCTGTTCCTGGGAAGTGGTTAGGGTAGGAAGGTAAGGATTGGGACCAGCAGCATAATATCAGATGACTGACTGTAGTGAGGATTGATTCTCTGACCAAATCGAATAGTTAAACCTCCCAGCCCTTGCTCTGTCAAAGAAGAATCAACCCTCTTACGTGCAATCTGGACAGCAAGCCAGGCGGAAACTCAATCAACTAAAAAACTGAGGGACAAGAGCTGCTAATGAAAACTACTGCCTCTGGTGCAGTGCAAGGGCAAAAACAAACGGCAGCCACCTGGCTGGCCTCTTTGACTTCATACTGGGATGGATTACTGCAAAAAGGACACATAAGCACCTGCAGCAGCTGGGGTATGGCAGTCGTGTTCCACATGTTACCTCTCAGCTGAGACCTCTTGTATCCAATGAAGACACTGGGTCAGAAAGATCATTAGGCACAGACTAAGCAAGTGGTGGGAACATACGTGATCTAATAACTGCAGACTGGATCCCATTCCACAGCGGAAACATAGGAGTCCAAAATCCAAACTACCAGGGAGCCTTTAAAGTTTTCTGCACTATTAGAAACTATTGTTTTGTGTTGGCTTATTCTTATCTGAGTCAAGGACAAGAGTGGTTTGCACAAGGCTGACAGTCCTGCTTATTGAAGAGTGACCCACCAGGCTTTCCTATGGAAATGTGGGCATATGCATGTTAAAAAAAAGATTAGCAATTCATTTTTCTGGTTGCTTATTCTGAATTATGGTGAAAAGGTGTAATGAGGGAAATACTCTTTTTCTACCCCTGAAGATAATTATTATACAGAGGAAGAAACCTTAATTTATGGATAAGCTAAGGCCTTGTATCATTTATTAAACTAGAATATATAAGGGGGGATGACTTAAGCACATGAGATTGTGGTTATATTTAAGCTAATCAAAGGACATTGAATGTAATGGGGAAACCAGAAAAACAGTTGTACCTGAAACTGCATATGCATTACACTTGAGCAGAGCAGCACTGTATCATAAAAGGACCATCGTATGTATAGATCCTAGAACAGAGTAGCTAGGGGCTTGGAGACTGGGGTTCCATTTTGCTGCAACAGTTGTGTGTTGCTTCTCCTTGTCCAGTACAAAGAGAGATACTAGCCCAAGTCATCTAGCCAAGCTGTTTGACTGCTCAAACACAGTGCATAAGAATTATTCCAGGCTTACAAGACCTTACTCAGAGGCCTTTGCAATATAAGTGAAAAGAAGAACAACAGAAGCTGTATTATCTTCACCTTAGAGGGACACTAAGGCAGTGCTTTAAGTGTCTATATAAATCGCAAGGTACTTGTGCCCCTTTGAAGAAGTCTGAAAATTAGACTGCAAGAAAGGGGAAGCTTGGAACAGAGCCTGTATTTTCTATATCCCAGTCCTGTTCAAAAGTACTGTCTGCTGGCTAATGAACAGTCCAAACTGAAAGTTAAAATATGGAAAAGTAAGTAAAAAGCCATTTTAGTCTTTTTCTCGAGCCTAAGAGCTTTTGCAAAACCTCATTTGAGTTTCCACAAATATTTATCTTATTCAAACATCACTGTGCATTAAAAGAGTTTGTTCTTGTTCTCGTAGCAATCTCAGTTGTCATCTGATTTCACTCACAAACCACTTTAGGCTTTGTAATAAGACTCTAAGGTATCTGTAAAAGCAATCATTTCAGAAGCAAGCACTTGTGCCTGGAGTGTCCTTGTATATTGATATCAGCAATAACACAGCTGATACTTTTACTTTGCTTTCACTTGATGATCTGAGAGCAAAATGCCATGAATATAAAGTCTGAGGAAAGCCATGCAGCTCAGTGCCAGATTTCTAGACCTTTTTTTAACATGTGTCATGATAACCACCAAATGGGAGGATTGCAACCTGCTCTGTAAAACTATAGAAATATAAAGCAGCAGCAAACTTTATGAAGTAATGTCTGCTTTACATGGCAGAATGTTAAACAAACAATAAAGCAAAGCAATGATTATTTAATGTCAAAATATATTGAAGAGAAATATATTAAACTGTGTTTAATATGACTGCAGTAAGTTTAGTAGAGCGATGAAACTTCTTGGGGAAAACTGTAAAATGGTTAAATGAGACTGTGACCTCATTAAGTTTTTATGTGGGTATGTTTTTGTCAACCCACACCTTGTAGGCAACCTTTTTTTTTTTTTTTTTTAACTTTGTAATCTTGCTATTACAAATGCCCCATTGATCAAACACTGAGCACAAGATCTAGATAGGAGTGTTGTAATTAAGACATGGCATAGGAAGTCTTAAAAGGATGACTCTAGATTTTCAATGGAAATTGAAAACTTATCCAAGTTCAGTCAAATTGCTGTCTTTTACTCTATTTTCTGCTACCATGTATTCTAATGCCTGAATTAGGACAACTAATTTCTTGCTACAAAACTTTCCAATGCTGTGCAATCTACTTTTGTTTTTGTTTGCCTTTTAATTCCCCAATGGCAGAAGTTTCATATTTCACCCAGGCACTGGTAATTAGCCAAGGAAATTATTTAAAATGCCAGATGTCACATATTAAATATAAATAACCTATGACCTTGTGTGCAGAATGCAAGCCCCTTTCCTATAAGACTGCTGAATTTAACTTTCTTCAACATAGGCTCTATACTGCAATATATTATCTTTCTCCTACATAGCACCATTCTGTTTGCTTAAACAATGGATGTGCCTTGTTAGCTGTAAGAGACATGAAGGCTGTGATAATTCTGTTTGTATGCCATTTGCAAACGAGTTTAAGAGTAGTAAGTATACATTCACATTGATCAGAAAAATGGCCCTTGTTGTACTCATGCTTTCTTCAATAGCAGCTGTAAAAGGCATAACCACAGCTGCAGCCAAAGAACACTGTCTGCTCATTCCAGGAGTCTTTGTGCTTTCTCATCTGCCCTTTCTGTGCCACGCTGGTGTGCGTGGCTTCTAAACAGGTCCAGATTCAGCCACAAGCGGGAATGAGATCAAGCACATGAAATCCAACCTTATGTGTTCTATTCCTAATTCGAGGCTGTTTGGTTTATTGAATCATGCAGAACGAATGCCTGACCATGCGTCTTCCAAAGCCTATTCTGGCTACAATTGCGCAGCTGGGTTTCATTTGCTGCCCATAGGAGGGGGGAGGAATCCCTATTACTCCAAGACAAATACAGATCTGGGATGTGGCTGCAGATCCAGAATTCCTAGCTATCCAGTATAGGATGATGTGTGGAAAATAAAACACAGCACAATGTAGCCCTCAGGTTTTTGGAGCCGAAAGTCACAACACGCCTAGAAAATAGCCCCAGTTTGGAAAGGATTCAAATACCACAGGAAGCGCGTTCCTTCCTTCTCAAGGCACATGCAATAACTCCAGCTCCTGACCAGATCAAGGTGTATCCCCATCTGGATGCAATAACACAGCCTAAAAGCAGCAAGGACAGAAACCACCTATACATATTAAATAAATGAATAAATAAAAGCACCCTTTCCTCACAAAACCACAAGTGAAATAAAGTCACCCTTGTTACTGCCACCGTTCAGTTTCTCAGTAGCAAACAAAAGCCAAATCAGCCATCCATGCCCTGGACCTCAAGCACAGACGTTGACATAAGTCCCTGGAAATTGATGTGAGCTCACATCAGTCATTTTAGGTCTTCTGCCAACTCACTCTTGGTCACAACCCAATCACTCTTTAGCTGTATAGAAAAGTTTTGAAGGAGTATTTCATTTTACAATTTCAAATGTAGAAAGGATGCACTTTTTGATATAGTAGGACAGAGACAGCCAAATGAAAACTATGATGAAGACAAGACAAAAAGAAAGGATAATGTTGGCAAGAAATGGAAGGTCTGAACCCAAAGACATATCTGATTTTGAAGTAAAAAGCTTTGTAAAGATTACTGTAAATAACTATTATTTCCTTACAGTGCCACCTCAGCTTCTACATACTCTCTAAATTCTTGTCTTCTTAGCTAGATGGGCAGGACATAACCAATTACTCTGTTTAATATTTTAGGACATACAGTCTGTTTTCTTTTTTAATTGACAGCAGTAGGTAGGACTGAAAGCACTGTCTTGCATATATCATATATATTCTGAATGGTGTCTCAAACAGGGGAGACAAGAATTATTTTACAGCTAAGGGAAAGGAACAAGTCAAGAACAATAATATCTTTAATTTAGCATATTCATTAGAAATATACTCTGCACATCTTATCAAAGAACATGGATCAAATACTTGTGTTCAAATTGCCCCTTATGAAGAGAACGAGTTTGATTGTGTTTTTCACCAGGGACATGCATAATGAATACTCTACTGGTATAGCAGAACAGGAAACTGCTGTGGTTGCTCCATTTGCTGTAATCTGACACAATAATTATTTAACAATAAGACAAATTCTAATACAGCTGCCTTGAAGAGGGAAAGATTACCAGACGTTTTTAGACAAAAGTTAGCTGCTAGAAGTCATTTTATGTATAGTGTATTTTACTGAATTCTTCATCGTAGATCTGTTTTCATTCAAGAGTGTATGAGGGTATTTCTTAACCACAGTTAATCCAATTACACACTCTTTTCCAGCTTGTCTTGCTATGTGACCTTGGATTTAAAGATAAAAAGACGCTACAAGCCAGCTGGGTGTGAGGTTCATATGAGGTTCAGGCTTCCTTCAGAAGAGGGAGTTGTCTACCCTAACAAGAGCATCAGTCTTTGGTTTAAGTACTGTAGGAAGAGTAGCTGTAGTTGCTTGTGTATTTGCAGTAAACAAATAGCTAGTGGTGTATAAGAAGTGACAATAGCAAGGACAGTGCTCTGGAAGATCAAGTAAAAAACATATGGCTGCTTTCACACTAGAAGCAGCTTCACATTTTGGGCAAATTTGGGCAGAGCTACTGTTCCAAGTTCTACAAAGTATTTTTTGACACTATGCCTTCTGTTTCCGCCAGAATTGCAATGTCAAAAAGCTGCTTTTCATTGAGGCTTGCTTTCTTCAGCATAGACTAGAGGTAGAGTTCACTGCACTCCATTGAGATCCTCTGGACTGAGAACTATTCACTGTAGCCAATTCTTCACAAGAGCCTTCTCTCACTTTCATTGACAGGCTCCAGCAAGAACAGCTAGTTACAAATGTGTGCCTGGGATTATGACATGCCTATTTGAATCCATCTAATCAGGAACAAACATGGAAAGACCCTGTGCATAGAAACAATTAGAATTAGTCATTTTTTAATCACACAGTGTTAACAGATAAACCTATGATTTCCACATGGCCGTAGAGTCACAACACACTAACTCTAGTTCAGTTGATTTTTCAACTAAGTCATGAAACCTTAGAGGCAGAAATGCTATTTCTGGTTAATATGCATTTCACAGTCCACAACAAATTAAACTGTAAATATTACATAACTGTTATAAACAAACTTGACTACTTGTGAGCAGTAGTTTAAATCCCATCAATGCCCAAGTTTCAACAAAAACCTAAACTCTTTCTAGATCACATATATTAAGGATTAATCTTTTACTAATTCCACAGCACAGAGTGATCATTTCATTAGGCTGGAATCATAGAATAGAATCACAGATATATTTATGTTGGAAAAGACCCCCAAGATCATCACACCCAGCTTTGACTGATCACCACCTTGTCAACTTGACCATGGCACTGAGTGCCACATCCAGTCACTTCTTGAACACCTCCAGGGATAAGTGACTCCACCACCTCCCTGGGCAGTCCATTCCAACACTTTCCATGAAGAAATTCCTCTTTATGTCCAACCTGAAAGTCTCCTGGTGCAGCTTAATGCTATGTCCTCTCATCCTGTCACTGGTTGCTGTGGGGAAGAGCCCAAACCCCACCTGGCTACAACCTCCTCTCAGGTAGTTGTAGAGAGCAAGAAGATCTCCCCTGAGCCTCCTCTTCTCCAGGCTAAACAACCCCAGCTCCCTCACCTGCTCCTCACAGGACTTGTGCTCCAGACCCTTCACCAGCTCCATTGCCCTTCTCTGGACCTGCTCCAGAACCTCAATGTCTTTCTTGAAGTGAGGGGCCCAGAACTGGACACAGGACTTAAGTATTCATATTAAGCTCCCCTCAAGTTGCTCTTTGACTTCTTAGACTGCAAATTCCAGACACATCAGGCCAGTTATGGTTTCTACACTGCCATCCCCTGCAGGGAATAGATGCTTCTGCTGCAAGAACAACTTAAATTCTACATTTTCTTTTGCCATTTATTTGTCTTTCAACCTGAACTCAAAGCAAAACCATAGATGATGGTATATTATTTTGCAGGCAATACTGTGGGATTGTTGGGGTGCCCTGTGCAGGACCAGGAGTTGGACTCGATGATCCTGATGGGACCCTTCCAGTTCTGGACATTCTGTAATTCTGTTTGCTCCATTGCCACTGTTCCCAGAGCCAGAAGGTGAGTGGCTGAGAGAGTTAGTCAGGCGACATCCCTCTGCTTTCACCAACCTGCCTAATTACTCGAGCCATTAATTGGTGTCCAGAGCACCACCTATTTACATGTGGTGTTTCAGAAGACAACGTGAAACGCGCACCCCGGGAGGAATTCTGCTCCTTTGCTCTCACAGGAGGTCGTTTGAGCTTTGCAGGAGAGTTCGCAGGGGGGCTCCTCAGCTCCCGCCTCCCCGGGACCGGGACCGGGAGCAGAACCGGGATCGGGACAGGACCGGGATCGGGAACAGGACGGGGACCAGGAACAGGACAGGGATCGCGACCAGACCCGGGATCGGGACAGGATCGGGACCAGGACAGGTATCGGGACAGGACCCGGATCGGAACCGGGATCGGGACCGGGATCGGGACCGGGATCGCGACAGGACCGTGCCCGTGCCCGGCGCTCGCGCCCGGCGGGGCTGACACGTGGCACGGCGCTCCTGGCGCGGCCCCGCCCCCCGCGCGCGCCGCTGGCCGCTCCTGATTGGGCGCCGCCGGCCAACTACAACCCCCGGCGGGTCCCGCGGCGCGGGGGGCGGGGCCAGGCGGGCCGCGCCCCCACGTGACCGGCGGCGGAGGCCCGGTCCCGGCGGTGACGGGGGGCGCTGAGGGGCGGGCCCGGCGGGGCGGGGCGGGGGGCGCTGCCCGGGGCGGGACCAGCCGCGGCCCGGAGAAGGCGCCCGCCCCCCCTCTGAGTGACAGAAGCGCCCGGGCACCGGAGCTCGCGCCGGGGCCGGAGCCGCCGCTCTCGCCGCCGCCCCCGCTCCCGCCCCCGCCCCGCTCCGGTGTTATGCGGCGGCCCTGAGGGGCGAGCGCGGCCCGGCACAGACCCGGCGTGGCCCTGAGGGGCGACGGGGTCTCACTGCGCCTCGCCGGCCAAACCCATGACTACGGCAAACTGCGGCTCCACCGACGAGTTCGACTTCAGGCTGATCTTCGGCGAGGACGGGCAGCCCGGCCCGGGGCCGCCGCTGGGGCCCGCAGGTGCGTCCCGGGGCCGCGGGGGGGGCCGGGCGGGTTCCTGTTTCGCTCCGGGCGAGGCGGGGAGGGGAGCGGGGGCTGCGGGAGCCCGGGCAGTGCCTCCCTCCGGCCGTGCCGCCCTCAGGCCGCGGCCGCTCCCGGCCCACCCGCGGGGCTCGGGGGGCGACGGGCCGGGCCGGCCGGGCCTGTCCCCGCCGACACAACTTTCTCGGGGAAAGGAACCCGAGGACTCGCGTCCTGCGGGCGGAGCCGCCCCGGGAGGAAAAGGGGAAAGGCCCCGGGTTGGGCCGGGTGGCCCCGCACCCCTCGAGCCCCCGGGGCAGCGAAGTGTTAGCGGGGTTGGACCAGAGGCGTGTTCGGGCTCTTGGGACGAAAAGTTTCGGCCGAAGTCTTTAGAACATCACAGCTACTCCAGTGTGTTCCTGCAGACTTTGTGTACGTGTGGATGGGCAAAACCCCGCGTGTCGGGATGCGGTGGCTCCTTGAGGTCCCTGTGTACAGATACGCGCACAAGTCGGGAGTGCTTCCATTTTAGTCTATTTTGTAGCATGGGAGCCTGAAGATCCTGTTTAAAATACCCCCTCGTATTTCTTTAAACTGCAGAAAGTAAAGTATTCCCTGTGAATTACGGTGTGAAGAATCAATAAGGGACAGCTGTGCAGTGTGTAGCTGTTACCGGAGAGTTTAATGGCTGTGTGCTTTATTTTCTAACCTACTTGAAATAAGTATTAGTTCGTAAAGGGCTTTCTTATATCTAAGTGTTAGATGATAAGATAGCTCTGAAACATGACTGTATCCAGGCTAAATGATGCAGCCATGTTGTTTAGTTCTCTGACTCGGTTGTCTGTCTAAGTTGATCAGAAAAAAATTTACTTGATACAGTCTGCGTGTGAGCAATCGGTATTAACTTCTTGCAAAATCCCTAACTTTCTTGATGATCAGATTTAGTTTGCAGATTCGTTCAGATAAAGGGAGATTTTTTTTGCCTATTTTCCATGTTAGTGGAATAGCAGATGGTGCTTTTTGGGAAGGGGGCTTGAATTCTGCTAACCAGAAAAATGCATTGCAGTACCATATGAAAGCAACGGAAAACATGTTAACAAATTACAACAAAAAATAATTATGACACCCTCATTTCTATTATTTTGACATTAAAATTGTAGTCTAAACTATGTTCCTTTGTCAGTGATGGATGAGAATGAGAGAACAAGTTGCTCAGAAAACTGGAAATACTACTGTGGTATCAATTCAGTCTTGTGATATTTGTATTTTGGTAGTATTCCTTAACAAGCAGTTCAGATATTACTCTGAATACAGAGAATTTCCCATGCTTGATAAGTTACAACTATTCTTACATCAAATTTAAAAATGCGATATTTGGACCATGAACTAATTTGTTTGCTGTAGCTTTCAGTAAGAAATCCTGCATCTGAAACTCAAGTAATTTTACTGTTTTGTAGAATACTGGAGATGATCTTGCCTGCTGTGCACAGATGTGGCCTTTGGGGGAAAGGGTTAGAGTAGCTCTCTGCCTTCATGTATTCTATTGAAAGTATTGCCACAGCTCATCTGTTAATTCTGCACAAGTATTTTACTTACGAAGAACTAGAATTCATTTGAGAGGACCCATATTGGAAATCTCATATTTTTTTCCCTTACCCCTCTTCCAAATATGTTAGTTAGATTAAAAAAAAAAAAAAAAGGTCTTAGAGCTCCCTGAAGCATATATTTTATAATCCTATATCAACTTGCTTCAGTGGTGTTGTCTGTTGTGCTGCAAAGTGAGCAAAAATGTAGTTTTTTCTACTGTATGCTAATAATAAAAGATCTACATCACAAGGAAAGTTGCTTAATTTGAAATAAATAATATTGAAATTACTAAGTGTTCCATGATCCATGGAGAACACCTGAAAACACCTTCTAATTCTTCATGCTGTACCTCTAGAAGTTTGAGACTGGCATTCTGATGAAAGAAGTGTCTGGTACCAAGTTCTTGCATTCATAACATGGAAATCTATGTTAATGGTTTCTTTTATGCGAAGACTACTGCAGTGTTGTGAGGATTTTGTTCTTTTATATGTGAACATGTACAAGTATTTATAGTTACATGTTTTATATTTAACTGTATTTTTAATCAAAAGCAAGAAACTGTGAGCTCTTCTTTCATTTCCTTTAAATACTTTTGATTTCTGAACTACTAAGAAAGTTCTAGTCCCAGGCAGTAGATTACCGTCTTTATGATATTAAAAGAAAAGTAAGAGAAATCAAATAAATTGTGATTCTGAGTTATTACACAAAATAATTTCAGAGGGTTGCAGGATAGTAGGACTAACATATGTGGTGTTGTGCTAAGTGTCAGGAATTGAGCCTTCTGTTCTGCAGCAGTGCTTGTTTGCTTGATCTGAAAGTTGTAGTTCCTGCTTCAGAGGAGAATGTCTGAAAGATGGCTTGAAGGTACCTGAAGTCACTAGTCTAATACTTGGCTTGAAACCAGAGGGGTAGCCCATTTCATACAGCTTGTGAGCAGAGGTAAAAATTTGCTCAGGTGATTTCTAAATAAGAAATTCACAAAAGCTTTTCAGCTGCTCTTAAGTGGATGTTAGGTACTGAGCACCTTCTGCAAAATCTTGCTCTCTGTTTCTCTGATAGTTTAGTGTCCTTGTCCCAAAGAATAAAGAAATTTTTCCTTTGGTTTTTAGTGTTTTGGCACTTAAAACAGGTGGTACAGTTCTGGGTACTAATGAGCTTTTTCTGACCAAAAAATTGAAGCCTCCAGTGCCCAAAGGTAATGCTGTAGAGCACTCTGAAGTGAACCAAATCTCTTTGGTGCTTTTTGTTGCAAAACTGTTTGGGGAGCTGCAACAGCATCTGACTGCATAGTGCCACCTTGTATCAGTTGCGTTTGAAATGTCCCTGTGAGCATCTGAGTTAACAGTATCGTTCAGGTCCTGTACAGGAGGCTGAAAGAGATTGTCCTGCAACTCTCTGTTACAGTGTTTGAGGTGCCACCTTGTTTGGTCTTTTTGACGAAGAGATTTTTTGAGATGTAATCTGTGACACTTGAATACTTGAATTTAGCTTGAATGCTTTCCTAATGATGCCCCCATTCTCTTCACCACCGCTCCCCCCCAACAGTTTTGCCATACTATTCAGTATGATTTTGGGAAGTTTGCCTCGAATTCATTAAGCAACTAAAGCTGCATTAAGGTTTTCACACTACTGAGGATGTGTTACACTGTTTAAATGCCAAACTGCAAAAGTGAAGCCAATATGGGTTGCTATGATAGTTTCTTTAGGTGAAGTTTTATTTTAAGGGTTCATCTTCTCTTTTAAAGAATGTTTTTACAAGGTAAGAGCAGTACTTTGGGGTGTGTAGTGCTAAACTGGGAGTTCTGAATCCTGTAAGGTTCTATATAATGCAAAATCATTTCTTGTTAGTATGTGATCAGGACTAACAAAAAATAAGGGGCTGCAAAGTGTTCAATATTCAGAAAATAGCTTATTTAGTTATGTGGGAAATTCTGACAGATGATTTATTGATACTGTTGTTTAGAATCCTGTCTCCAATGTTCCTGTTATTTCTGGTGAAGTATGGTAAGGGCAAAAGGAGGGCTAATGTTTTGTTACCCAGTGAAACAGAGTAATATGTGAATTTCACTCCACCTTCCACCTTTTGTTCTTGGGTTATGAAGTAGAGGAACAGAAATTAATATTTCAATGCAAGTGTAATCATCTTTCATTGATTTTATTTGCTTTCCCACAATATAAATCCTTTAAAAGGACTGATAAGAGTATCCTCCTTGGACTTCACGTTCACAGTATTTTTTTAATTTTCTTGAAAACCATGAAACAAGCTGAAAAGAGGTTCTCCATATTTCCTATGACTTAACATCTGGTTAAGTAATACTGTTTAGTAATCTTGTTACAAATCAATCTCACGATCTATCTTACTTTTCTCCTGAAAAGTGTGAAAATTATCCCACTTCTGTGATGAATTTAGTGAAATTTTAAAGCATCTTTGCAATCTGGCTATGGACAATATATTTGGATTTGAATCTTCTGTTGATTTGAAAACTTCTACGCTTGTTCTCCTTTGAGATTTTTTTCCCCCTCTAGCTTAGAGCTATGAGGTTCTTGGTTTGTTACTTTGTCATGATTGAAATACACATTTTGCTATAGTGATGGTCAGAGTAATACGTGATCGTTTCTTCTGAAGTTTTTTGTGTCAGACCTTTCTCTGTGAGCATCTGTGAGCTGCTTGGGCGGTTCAGCAGTTGCCTCCTGCCTGTGTTTAAGTGCTCTGAAAGCATGATGGGCACTGAATTTTGCCTCAGCTAGGTAGAGCTCTCTGTAGAGAACTGGTATTAAATATGTGTCATTTAATTTAGATAGGTAGTAGAAGTCTTAAAACCACCGATTTGTAGTGAAACACCACCACAGTGCGAGTCATTATAGCTTTTCCTTGATCATTAATATGTAAAGTATTTGTCTTTACTTCTTAAAAGTGTATTCACGACTGGTGTTGCTGTCAGGGTTTGTTGATAAAGGGTAGAAAACAGGCAAAGCTGTTTACAGAAGTTTGCAGCCTGCTTGAACTTTTTGTTCTTTTCCCCAAGACGGTGATTAAGGTAAACAATACTAAGAAAACCAAGCTGTGGTAGAAAAGAGAGTAGTCTTGTAATTAGACTGAGTGGAAAATTAAGGGCTGGATGCTGGCAATAGCTGTGAACTTGAGGTGTGAGCTGACTGAGGATTGCTCTTGGTGAAATTAATTTTTGTGTTCACATACTTCTAGTCCAGAACTGCTGCAAAGTTTGCTTTCCTTAGCTGAGTAAGAGGAACTTCTGAGACAACTTTTGAAGTCTCTTTAACAGGCTATCTTGCACACCTGTGTTCACTTGAAGTGAACTTTTTTTTAAAAAACATTTTTATCCTGCTTGGATTTGGCCACCTATATAAATGGGTAGGAGAGAGAGAAAGTCTTTGCACAAGATGGTAACTGTGGTTAATATGTATAATTTGATCCATCCATGTAAATTACAGCTGTCTGTGCTGGTCTGTTAACATTTGCTACACAAAAGAGTGCTGGGGTGGGTTGAGTAGCATCAGCTGGTGCAACTTTAAGAAAGGAATGAATGGATAAGTTGCTTGAATCTATTTGGGGTTTTTTCCTTCCTTAAGCATTTTAACATTTCTTTTTAACAGAAGTATTTGTTTATTTAGATACTGTGTACTAAACATATTGTGATAGAAACCAGCACTTGTGGGAAATTTAGTTACTATCATTTTATTTTACAAGCTAATGGATGCTGATAGCTGCATGTAAAAGATTGACACGCAGGGACACAATGCAAATCAGTCATAGGCTGTGGTTATATAATCTGCTGATAGGGGGGAGGAGGGAAAACCAAACAGCTGCATCTGACCAAAAATAGAGGGTCTGTGACAGGAACCTTGTGACTTCAAGATAACTTAGAGAAACACTGAGAAAGAACCAAAGGAAAATATGTATTAAAGTGGTATCAAGTGAGTCAAGAATTGCCTGGCAATTCAGAGGAAGAGATGAAGGTGGTAATCCTCGGAAGCTGCCATGTTTGAATATGTTGTGTTTTTTTCAGGATATTCTGGTTAAATGAAGTCTTGCCTGTTTGGATGAAGCTTGACCAGGGTGAGACCATTCAGGGAAAATACCAAACTATTTTGTGTGGTGTTGCAAAGCAGTTGTAGTTGCAGCTAATCAAATTTCATGACGTTTCTGTTTTGGCAATATGGGTCTTTGATCACTACACAGTGCATTGAGAATCACTGTGTAATGAGTCACTATGTAGTGCAGGGATTTGAAAAAGATCCCCAGGTTGACAAAATGTCACTTATTTTATATATGAATTCATAGTCACACCTCACCCCCTGTCTTCTTCCCTTCCATCTGCATAGTGGGCACAGTGCAAATGAAAACAAAGCCTGAGAGTTGGGATATGGGCAGGGTACAAAAGCATTTGGGCTAGTGCTTTTGTTTTACATATTTCTGAAAGTTAGAAATAAGCTCTTTCTTTCTTCAAAGTCAAAAGTAACCCTCTGCTTAAAGCATGACAATCCCTTTCCTTTAGTTTGTGTTGTACAACTGCAAGCAGTTTGTCATGTCCCACCTGAAGTATAGCCAAATCAGTAATGTTGCTGTGAATGAGTGAGAATAAATTAGAGTAGATGGGGCCTGGGTCAATAGTAAGCAGCAGTTTGGCTGTTCACAGCAATAACGTAAATACGGGAGTTGTTGCCTCAAGCTGCCCTAGTGGGCCAGGGAAGTGCGTGGAGCAGACTTGGCAGTAAGCCCAGCCAGTAAAACAACATCCAAGTCCTTGCATTTGTCCAGGCATGAAATGTGGGGTTCGAATGACACTGGAATTTAAGATGAGTGAAATGATCAGGAAGGCTAAGTAAAACTGCAAGGCAGGAGCAAGCTTATTAACAAGCCAACATCCTCTTCTACCTTTAGTACACCCCATCTGTGAGTATTCTTGTGAAATACTGGCAAAATAGAACAGATAGAACAAAAATCTGTATAACTGTTCCAAAGTCATTCAGGGAAGATGACTTTAAATCTGAAGCACTGCATGTTTGGTTGAGGAGCCGTTTTGGGGCTGTGCTGTGGCCTTCACATCTCTTGAGTTAATGGAACAGCTGAATGTCAGTAGCATTGTATGCTGATGGTGACTTTTCAGACAAAGGGTGATAGGTGTGATGGAATAGAAGATACTTCTGTCAGGTTTTTTTGGAGACCAGTTTTCATTTTTATGTTCCATGGGGAAGGAGAGAAGAATCAACTTTTTGGGATCTAGCTACAAACCCATGATTTTCCAGCAATAAATTCATGAACATAAAACTCTGCATGTGGTTTAAGTTAGTGTCATGTGGTGATTTTGTTGGGTTTTTAAAGCAAAAACCAAAACTTCATTTGAGGCTCCACAACAGATGTTTGTAGGTAAAAACATGAGCAGGTACTTACAGCTAATTTATTAACACCAGAAATGTAGGACTATATTATTAATATTTAAGTTACAGGAACTGCTTGCTTTAAAAAAATGACTTCTCAGGCTGCACTTCGAAGATTAGTCATTGCTTTTAAAAATGAGAAATATTTTTAATACAGCTAAAATGCCTATATGGACTTGCGTAATTCTGGTGGATGTTGTTTGGTTGTTTGGAGATGGCCGGGGGGGGGCAGTCCGGCAGGTTGGTCGAGGGGGTTAATGAGAGACTTCATGTTTTATTGGCTGCTAACTTTGCTTTTTTGGAAACAAATGCTGTGAGAAGTGGGTTTTTTTAGTCCCAGATTTTTATTTTTTTTAATAATTTCAGAAAAAATGGGAAGACCACTTAAACATAATTCAGTGATAAGCAGCATTTGTACTGTGCTGGAGGGGGCATGGAAATATGTCTGATTGTACTTGGGCCAGAGCATAAGCTGTTACCTTTTAACTGAAGTTGTTTTACAGAGTAACCCTTTGTATCTTCATACCCAAAATGAAAGTGTGACGGAATGACTAACTGCTAACAGAGTCGTGTTGCTTGTGAACTGTTAGTGGCAATGATTCACTGGGTTTGATGGCTGCATAATGGCTGTAATAATATCTACAGTGATTTATAGCTACTCATGTGTATCTTTAGATGCTTACTAGAAGTTGTTCCCTAAGTCAAGGACATAAAGGAGATGAGGAGATGGAGTACCTGTATGATTACAAAAGGCTTTAATGGCGTCATTTGGGATAGCTGTACTCAAATGACAAGACCACAAGGGAATATGTGATTTAATCCCAAGAACCACTAAGAAAATCTGTCAAAATTTTGGTTTTTGTGTATCTTGTTTAAATTAGGTTAGAGTCTCTGTATTTCATCAGTGCAGTTTGTCGGTTTTAGTCTTTAGAGAGCAAATGCTGCTGTTCTCCAAATGCCGACTGTTTTGGGGTGGGGGCAGGAGGTTAGGCTGGTGATGTAGAATATGTGGTAAAACCTCCACTCGTGTTGGAATAAACACAAACTCTTTAGGGCTCTGCAAAGAGATGCAAAGTTTCAGGGCAAAGTTACATGTGACAAGGTCATGAGACACACTAATATGATCTTCCATGTATTTGTGGGGATCATTCCGAAACTCGCTGAAAAAAATTGTATTCATGCTTACCGTCAGCCTCCACTTTCTCATATGACTGTTTGATTCCTGTTTCTGCCTGTTACTCTATCAATTTAGCAAAGTGAATTCAAGGCATTTCTGATTCTATGTTCATGGGAGCATTTGGAAAACAAGATGGTTTCAGACTATCATTCTGGTTCATTACAGTCTGATGGTACAGAGCCTTTGAGCTTCATGCACCTGAAGTCTACATTTAAGCTGTATTATCGATGAAAACCTGTAATAATTAATGTTTTGAAATACCAAGTTAATGATATGGTAGGACTGCCTGCTGTGGATTGGTTTGCCCTCTGTCATGTAGGACAGCTGCAGAAGTGTGGTGTAATTTGGCTGAGGTGTGAAGAGTTCCCACACTAGTTTGTTCAGATACTATCAGTACCTGTTCTCTATCTTTGTGTCAAGCTCTGTTTGATAATCAGAAAGGGATATGCCCCCATTTCAGTCTCCCCTCCTCTTACTGTGTAATTGCTCCCCACTCAAACATCTTGCCCTGGCTTATTGCTTTCCTTTTCTACCAGTTTTCATAAAGATCCTGATCTGTGTCATACTCTCCTATAAACTAAAATCTACATATTCTTGCACATTCCTGTCTGTTTTGTTTGATATGGCCCAACTGACACATTCAGATCTTGGAATCTTGGGTTCCTCAGGATTGGAGCAGGCTGTAAACCTGGCAGTGTCTGTAGAGAACAGCAGGTTGCTGTCAGCAGCTTATTGGTGTTAGAAGCTGGTCGGTGGTAAAGGCATCTGTGTAGGTAATTAGGTGAGGATTTCAGTTCTTTCTGTTTGAATTACTGAAGAGCCTTTTTATGGAGTGTGTTAGTCTTGCCCCCACAAAGAAGGAGTTGTGCACAATAAATGGCCTGCAATACCAGGAATGTAGGCAACCCTTCAACTGGCACCTACAGCTCGTAATTCCCTTATTCTTTTCAATCAGTATTTGCCTAATCTTCTCACCTTTATGTCAGTCTTCTTCCAGTGGGTCAAGGCACAATGCACTGGTTTTGGAGTGATCAGTCCTCTCAGTTCCCATGTCTAATCATACGAGATGCTCTGGGATTGCAGGACTGTAGTCTTTTCACAGACTCCAACTGATCATATAGAATAACATACTTCATTTCCAGAACAGCAGTGACAAAAAGGCTGTCAGTACTGTGAGTTAGTAACTGCTGCACTGATGTATTGTGGTGTTTTAAGAATCTTCCAAAAAGCCGTAGTGTATTTCTTAATATCTCTGAATTACAAGGTCAAGTTAAGCTGACTTTCAATCTGACATTGAATGACAAATGAGGCTTCATCAAACTGGAGGGCAACAGCTCCTGTTTTGTCTACAAGGGTGTTCTGCAGTGAAATACTGTGTTTTCTTGAGTGACGTAGCCACAGAGAAAAAAGGGAAGCAAAGAGGAGCCCAGAGAACTTAGATATTAAAAGCAAAAAGTAGATTTTTTTTTTTTAACCTGTTGTGAGTATTAATGAATAATCCCTAAATACTGAACCACAAGTTTTATAAAGTTATCATTTAAAGACATGCTTCATAATCAACCAGAAGTAGCAAGAGAGCTGGAGAAGGCACAGGTATAAACACTGCCTTGCACTTCCGGGTGCTATTTTCTGTTTTGTAACTGAACTTAGAATGACTAATTCTTGTTGAACCTTACAGGTACAAGTTGACTTATTCACCCACTTCGTACTTCACTTTTTATCAATGTACCTCAAGGCTGTTCTTTCCCTATTTGGAACTAATATTCCATTACTTCAGGGTGAAGCTGGATGTGCACTAAGACAGCCATTCCAGTTTAAATGTGTACCAGGCTGTGGCCTAAGGGTTTAGTTGAGTGTTAAGCTTTCATTTGATAGTGAACACTAGTGAACACCTGCAGTTCCTGCCCTGGTTGCTCGTTTCTCCCCATGTCCCAAAGCCATTCTGTCAGTTGTATATATACAGGTGTTTATGTTAGTGCACTGTAAATCTGATTGCCAACATAACTTGTGTTAAAAGTACCTCACTTCTCATTTCCCCTCCCCCTTTGTGTGTGAGAGTGTGTGGGAGGGTAGTTGCTGCTGAAAAAACTTCATGTATAGTTACACCCTGAAAGCCAGTGTGTTATTTTAGTCAGTGTCAGTTGTGAACATTTGATATGCTGTATTATTCTCTTGCTTAAGATGCTTAAACTGGTGCAGCTTCTTTATTCTTCTGCACTTCTACCAAGGGTAATGAATTCTTACAGAAATTGGAATTTGGAAAAGACTCATTGATGAGCTCCCATGGTTGAGAAGATGGTTTTCCTTCTACTTTTCCAGTATTCTTGCTCAACACAATGAAATGAGTGAAATTGTGACTGGCATGACAGAGCTGCTTCTGGCATACGTGATTGACAGAAGTAACATTTATTTTTATCCTTTTTTGAGTAATCAGATACGACCATGGAACAGAGCACAAAATCAGCGAAGAGGGAGAACTGCTTCATAAAATGACAGTTGTTGCAAATGATCCCTTTCTGAAAGCTTAAACTTGCACTACTGTTTCATGTGCTGCTAAATTTGGTCTAGAAGGATGTGTTTCCCCCTGCTCCACCTTGCTCCCTTAATTGTTTTCACAATTTATTCTTTTTTAGTACCATATTTGGATTACTAGTCAGTTATACTTCATATAAACTAATACATTGCTGTGTTTTTCTAGTGGATTTTTTGAGTTGTGTTTTTTTTTTTTTTTTTAGATTGGTGTTTAAGGTTGTAGGAAGTGTCTCTGGAGAACTTATAGCTTGTAATGGAAAACTGAAGTTAAATATCCAATTATAGAGCTTTAGTGGAGTAGTGTACCAAAGAGAACTCTGATCAATTGTCTTTTTAAATACACGAAAGGAAAACTGTGATTGAGTATTTTAGGTTCTTTGTGAAGATCCTCTTTCATCCCAAGAAATATATAAACTGCTGCAAATCGGCAGAATAATGAAATAAAAAATGAAGCTGTGTATGCTTTTTGTACTTATTTACAAATACTTTTATAACATTTTTTATAATACCATTGTTTTCAGAAAGAGATAATAGTAACTGTCATGACAGAACTGGAAAACAAAAGTAGTGGTTATTCTTTAAGTTTGGAAGTGAGACAGATTATATGACTTGCCTGAGAATACACATGATGTCCGTGGCAATGCCCAGGTCTTTCCTTATGCTATTTAAAGAACTTGATTACTGATCCTATTTTCACAGTAGTACTTTTATAAGACCTAGGTCTTGTGGCACTTTCTTAGTACCTGATTGCAACTCTTCTTGTCTGAATCTGTTTGTTTATGGGCTTACAAACTTAGAATAATAAAGTAGTTTGGATAATTTTGGCACAGGGCTTGTGTTCAGACACTTGATTGTAATTGACCTTCCTTCTCTGGAGAAATCTGGTGACTGCACAGCTGCACATGTGCGTGTGCCAGTACATCCCTGAGGAGTGAACAACTGGTGGGCAGGCATTACTAGTCCTGAATGTGCACTCTGATACAGCAAGTAGGGAGCAAAGTGTACTTCAGAAGCAGTTGTTCTGGACATTATTTAATTATATTTCCCCGTTAGACAGCTTATGTTGCAGTGTAGTTAGCAGCTTAGTAAGGGATGAGCCAGCGCTGTTTTAATACTGAGTAGGAGCTCTTGTATACTGGGCTGTTTCCAGACAGTAGCAAATGTACATTCAAGAGGAGAGACCTTCTAGTTCTCATTGACATTGGATGACACTGACACCCGATGTAAGGCTGCAATGAAAGTGTACAGCTTTATATAGCTCATACACTATGTGAATATAAGGCATCTGCTACCTTTTGTGATCCCTTGGTCTGTACTGAGTGGGGAAGAAGAAGATTTCTGTAAATTTCTAAAGACTTGAGGGCCTCTCTGTGCTTGATAGAGTTGAAAGTCTTAGTAAGTAAAAACCAAGCTGAGTTTCTTTCTATACCATCTATCCAGAAGATCTCCTTTGGTCATTACATAGAATTTATTTGACATGGTCTGTTCTTAGCAAACAGTGACTTGTTTTGTTTCTCTGTGTCCTTTAAAATTCTTACTGGAACAAATAAGCTGTTAATACTACTTCTAAAACTGAAGGTAAAGTTATTGGGCCATAATTCTTCAGTAATTTTTAACCTTCGATTTAGTCCAGTTTTCTTTACTCTGTATTGCTATTAGCTTTGTTAGCAATTTCCTCAGTTGGCTGTAGTAAAGCAAAAGCATTTAACACACCTGCCTTATCAGGGTCGTGAGCTCTTGTTGTGAATGGTGCTGCTTCTCCTGTATTTTGCTGTGTCTGTCCTGTCTACCGTCTTGTCCCCATGTGCTTGTGGTAGTTTTTATGCTCTACCTTAGTAATCTGACCTAGTTTCTGTGTCTTGAATTCTTTCTTATGTTTTATGGTCAGTGAAGGTCTCATGACTTGGCCAACTTCACTTCTTCACTGTCTTTTCTCCCCCAGTAGGATTGTTTGGATATAATAGCTCTCCTATTAAGTAACCAGATTTCCGTAACTCCATTTTTTTCCTTGGGTTTCTCCATAACTCACTTTTGCCTTGCACTTGCCTTTTGTGAGTCTTCCCTTTCTTTACCCTCTGCTTCCTGAAGCCCTGTGTTGGATTTGTTTTGAGCTTTTCTCATTCCTTGCCCTCTTAAGGGTTGTCACCTGAAGTTTTTTCATTTTCTTTTTTCCCCCATTTCTTTCACCCAAGTTGTATTTGTATCTTTACTATCCCTTACTATAGTTAGTTTAGAGGGCTCTTTCAGGTTGGATTCTCTGTACAGTCTTTAATAGGACAAAAATAATTATTGGTAAAGAATCTAGTAGAATTAATGACATGATTTGTAAAGGTCTTAGTGATGTCCTTTTGTGTAAGCAGCTAATGGGTTATTTTAACACATAAACTATAAGGGGGAAGATTTGTGTGTGCAGGCTGAAATAAAGATACCTGTTTACTGACTGTATCTGAAAATTATTTTGGTGATTTAGACTACAAACTCTATTGTGTTCACAGTCTTAAGCATGCTTCTGGGATTTGTTATTAGGTTTCTGGCTTCCTGTTTTTTGAGTATGTGCATGAGTGGGGAGGGGTAGTGGGAGAGCACAGTGCCAAACTCCTTAGAGGGTGTTTGGCAGGAAAGGGGCACAAGAAGCCTGAGTCAGAAGAGTGTTCTCCTGCCTGCTCCATCTCTTCTCCAGTTCTTCCCAGATGGTGTTGATAATTCTATGCTAGTCAGATTTCTCCACCTCAGCATCATGAAACTTAAATTTTGAATGTACAGGTGCTTTTTGTAAACCCCAGTGACACTGAAAGTGGAGAAAGTGTCTTAAATATTTTAAGATTTCTTGATTATTGGTCCAAGAGAAATAAGGCTCTTTGCAATGGTCAGAGTTTTAGCACAAGCAATGTGCTGCTACTGTTCATAAAACTGTTAATAACAGTACATGGTTACACACAGGGCTTGGAGACTTCCAATTGCTGTTTTTCTAAGACATTTTTATTATTATTTCAAAAATTCTGTAGCTGTAACTGGTTTATTTCTAAGTTTTGAGAGGCTCGATAATAGCTTTATTAGGATTGCCTTTTTGTTCCCTTGATCTATGCTTTTAATCTTCATACTGAGTTAATAAACAGTGACATCTATGGTCTTGCACATTAATATACCAGTAGGTGTGAAAAACCTGTAACCAACTACTGTCTGTATTTCGTATTTTGTGATGGGAAACAGGAAAAAAACCCACAAGAAACCAAAAAAAAAAAAAAAAAAAAAAACCACAAAAAAAACCAAAAAACAAAAAAAAAACCCCCACACCAAAAAGACCCCCCCATTACAGTTTTTAAAAATGTTGCCCTAGGATAGGGAAATACAGTTTTGATAGTGCTCAGTGTAGTGAGCTTGTGTTGTTTGTGTGATATATTAAATAGACCTTCATGAGAATCCCAACCCTTTTAGTGTGTGCATATTTAGAAAGTAATCTATACAGGGTTTTTTTGTGTTCTTAACACATGTAATAGTAGTTAATGATACAATTATATAATATGAATGATTGTCATACATGACTATAATATATATAAAATCACACAGTGCTTATGAAATTACTAGGTGCTCCTCTTAAATGCAGTTTGCGCCTTCTTTAATACATTTCTTTTAAAATTGTTCCCTACCCATGAACATTCTACGGAACAATACGTTTTCTTTCTCTCCCTTTCAAAATGCTACCTTGTCTCTGAGGAGCTGTAGTTTTGTTTTGTTTGTTTTAGTTAATTTTAAGATGATTGCTATTAGTGAAACTGATAACAGAACGAGTTCATTAACAAACTAATTTTTTCGTCATGGAAAGGCCTAAAATACATAGCTTCCTGTCTGGATATTTTATCTGATTGTGAGAGAGACTGGTCTTTGGTTTTTTGGTTTTTTTTTTAAATGAGTATTAATATTTTGCTCATACTCAGGATAAAAATCATTTTAAAAAGAGCTAATACCCAGAGATGCAATTAATGTCATCCAGCCTGGATTTGTGGAAAATTAGAGAGTGAAGGCTCTATTTTACAAGTGAAAAGAAACAAGAGTGGAATCATAATGGTCATAAAATAAGAAAAAGTTGTGTTTTCTACTTTTGTTTCAGGAAAAAGGTCTCATATTGGCAGTTAATTCAATGTTGAGAAGTGGGGCAAGAAACTCTGCTTTAGTTCTGTGAGACAAAGCTTCTGATTTTGTTAACGAGACTTGCGCTCCCTCTCAATTGCTTGTTTTTCTTTGGAATACTTCCTGTGTTTTGGATAAGTTAGTGAGATCTGAGAATATTTTGTTTTGCCTTATTTTACTGAACAACTTGTGCTCAAACTTCGTGAGATTGCACTTGAAAAATGCTATTTTATGGGATGGGCACTTAAGAGTTTTCTAAGCAACAAAAAAAATCTTTGGAATACGATTCTTCGTAAGGTCTCTAATAATATTTTTTGTTAGGCCTCTTGTGATTGAATGTTTTTAGAGATTCATGATCTTCATGCAAGTTTGAGTCACTGATGAGATGCTTTCTAGTGTTAAAGTAGATAAATATTATGTGTGTGCTGTTCTGGTGCCTGTATGTATTGACTGGGCTTGCAGAAAGTACCATAGTCCTATTTGTATCAAAAAGATGAATTTTTAATGATTTATTATGAAAAATGTTAAATTATAAGTGGAATACAGTTATGAAAGAAAGTTTGAATTGATTGTTTAAGCTTAGATCCTTTCAAGATTTAAACCCATCTTTCTGTTCATATTACATTTTCAACCACTGATGATGTGTATAAACTGTGCAATCTTGTCAAAAACAGGATTTATGATAGAATACCATGCTGTAGTCAGATTTAGCTGCAAATATGACTGGGGGTGATTTAAAATTAAGAATTAGCTTTATTTTGTGTAGCTAGTGTAATGGGAAATGTCAAGAATGTTGATAACAGTCCATATTGAGGAAACAAAGGGTTTTGTTTATGGCATTTTTCCAAGTATTGCATTCTGACTGTTCCTTTTTTATTTTCTTATAATTTTTGCTTTCAGATCTTGAGTCAGATGACTGTGCATCCATATACATCTTTAATGTAGACCAACCATCATCCTCTGTGAATCAGCCCATTTGTATTCCTCGCCACGGACTGCAGTCTCACTCCTCTCCTCTGACACCTCCTACAAGACTTCAGAGTCATAAGAACTATGAAGGCACGTGTGAGGTACCAGAATCCAAATACAGTCCACTAGGTGGACCCAAACCCTTCGAGTGCCCCAGTATTCAAATTACATCGATTTCACCCAACTGTCATCAGGGCATCGAAGCCAGTGAAGATGAATTACACACAAATGGCACGGAAAATGACTATATGGAAAGGCCTTCACGGGACCATCTCTATCTCCCTCTTGAGCCATCGTATAGGGAATCATCCCTTAGTCCAAGCCCTGCCAGCAGCATTTCATCCAGAAGTTGGTTTTCAGATGCTTCCTCATGTGAATCCATTTCCCATGTTTATGATGATGTAGACTCAGAGCTAAATGAAGCAGCTGCTCGATTTACCCTTGGCTCTCCTTTGGCATCACCTGGTGGTTCTCCAAGAGGTCCCAGTGATGAATCATGGCAGCAGCCGTATGGATTTGGGCATGCCTTGTCACCTAGACAGTCTCCCTGTCATTCTCCTAGAACTAGCATTACAGATGAAAATTGGCTAAGCCCTAGACCAACATCAAGGCCCTCATCAAGACCTACATCTCCCTGTGGGAAACGACGACACTCCAGTGCTGAGATTTGCTATGCTGGTTCTCTCTCGCCCCACCATTCTCCAACTCCATCCCCTGGCCATTCTCCCAGAGGAAGCATAACAGAAGACACGTGGCTAAACACTTCCATCCATAATGTACAAGGCCTTAATTCTGGCCTTTCACCATTTCAGTGTTGTACAGAGACTGATATTCCTCTAAAAACAAGAAAGACCTCAGAGGATCAGACTGCCACTTTATCTGGAAAAATAGATATCTGTCCTGAAGAGCAGGCTAACTTGTCATCATCCCTCGAAACTGCAGTAGATGATTGCTCTGGATCTCAGCACACCTTGAAAAAAGACTTGCCTGGAGACCAATTTCTTTCTGTTCCTTCGCACTTTACTTGGAACAAACCGAAGCCTGGTCATACTCCCATATTTCGGTAAGTGATTAGAAAGTGTTTCCCTCCTATACATCTTAAATAGACATTGTCCCTGTATTTCAGTGATTCATTAATACTTTACTTAAAGAAAACTTGTTGTAGGCAGGTAGATGTTGTAATTAGGAAAAAGCAAGTTAAGATACCAAATACCCGTATTTTTCTTCTTTTAAAAGAACAGTGGGTGCATTGTAACATAGGATTAGTTTGTTTGCATACTTGCACAGAGCCCAGCTGAATTAAATGTCTGCAGATTTTTTGCACACTTTGCAGATCCATCTGTTCTGAACAGTTGACATTTTAAGATAGCTAGAGAAACCTGATTTACCTGATTTCATAGAACTGTGAGACCACAAAAGAGGTAAGGAGGTTATTTGCTTTTGTTTGTACTTGGCTTCTTTGGGCTCATATGATTATAGAAATAGAATAAAGAAAAAAAATTGGATGCCCTGATGAAAATCATCCAGAAAGAATGGATGTCTGGGCTGTCATTCCAAGGTATTTCCACCATCTACCATAGAGTTAAATAGCTCTTTTCCTTTTGTTGTCCTGTTGTGTGCTAGCAGGATGATTTGCGGAGGCTCAGAAGAGGGAACTGGCTTGATTGGGGGAATCAAACCTTCCCGTTCTGTTACTTTTTAGATGAACCAGTTCTATGGTCTTTCCAGTCATGCAGCTTTTGGAGTCACTTTGCCAGTGCAGTGGGTAGAGTAGAAATGAGAGCTCCTTAAGCAGCATTGCTGCTGGATGGACAGATACTGTAATTACTCAAAGTATCCATTTGGTTCCTGAACCTTTTCCTTGCTCTACTAGATTTTAAAAATAAGCGGTAGGGAGGTACAGGGAAGCAGAAGCCGTTAGATTAATACCTGTAAAGTACAATTATCCATATAAAAGCCATGTTGTGGATTTAAATGTCAGTGCTTCCATTCTATTCTGTATTGATTTTACAATAGCTTTGGTTAAAATAGTATCATTCTGTCCACAGGCAATGCTTAAGATTTGCTCTTCAAGGATTTAGTGGATGAAGCAATTCCTCTTTTTTGGAGGGGAGGGAAGATGGATAGAGTAGGATTCTCCACATGTGCGCTCTATTTTAAAAACGGCAGAGTTTACATCGTAGCAGTTTATGATAAAAATGTGGTGTCCTTATTGTTGCAAAATTTTGTATAAATTTTTTAGAAGTTCTCAACTAACTTGGCGTGTTAATAGCTAAATGTATTTAAACAGTGCTTATTCAGCCATTTTGTCATTTTTTGTGTAATTGTATAGCCGCAGATTTTAATTTCTCTTCTCAGAATTGTATTGATTTTAGTAGATAGAAGGGATTTTTTTTTTCCTCTTTTAATGTCCTTCCACATAACTGCTTATGGATGTGAAATTTAACAGTAAAGATGCAAAGCTGCTGGCTGGAAAAATCAGTTTTATCAGATCTGAAACTGCTGTGTTGACAGATACATTAACTATCTTGAAGTTTAGGGGGTTTTAAACTTCTGTTATGTCTGTTAATAATAGGTGTTCTAATCTGTTACCAGAGTCTTTCCATTCAAATTAAAACAATGACAACTGCTTTTCCTTAATTGTGTATTTTGGAATTGTATTATATTTATGTAGAATACTAAGCAGTTCTAACTTGCCATTTTTGTTAGCTTGCAGGCTAACATAGTTCATAAAAGGTGGGCATCACTGAAGAGTTAAAGGTCGTGAACATATAGGTGTGTGGAAAGATGGGGTGTGGATCTATGGTTCTTTTGTGGGATGACCAAAGTAGTTTAAAAATAGATAACTCTGTTAAACCTGTTTCTTCTTGTGGTGGGAAGAACTCAGAACTGAATAAAAAGCAATTTTAATGTTTTCATTAAAAAACTAAAAGTATTTTTAAATGTCAGAATTTATTTAGAAGTTGGCACTGAAGAATTTTTGTAAATAAAAGATGGGTAAATAGGCAGAAGACAATGAAGACTACACCTGTACAGAAGTAAACTAAATAAATCTATTAAGTTGTATACATTTGGTGCCAAAATGTCATCTGACTATTGAATTAGTGGAAATGGCTGCACTGGCAGCTGTATCCTCAGTGAAATGTTGAATTACTTAGCAGTTGTAGCCTGTGCTATGACACACGGCTGCTATGACAGTGTGCATCTTCAGTATGTAAAACATTCCATTCTGTCATATAATATTTTATAATTTTGATTCTTACAAAGCAGAGTAGCTAAGTTGATCCTTATGTTTTATGATAAAAATGCAATGCAAGAAGATCCACTGTTTCTTAAATAGTTTGTGATAGTGACCAAAAGTGAACATCTTCATTGTCATAAAGAATTATATAATTACTATTTATATATTTACTTCATATTATATGTACAGTTGTTTTAATTATAGTATAAATTACAAGATATATTAAACATAATGTGCTTTTTTAATGTCTTGATTGTATTGTCAAGTACAAAGTAGTACATGAAGTAAACCGAGTACTGATTCCAAGCAGATGAAGTGACTGAGCAATGTGCACGCCCAGCTGCAATAACTGACCCTGGTAGAAGGGGGGATAATTTGCCTCACAGGTGATCTGATGTAAATGCGCTGATACCATCTTCTCTGATTGCTGTCTAAAGTTCTGTATTTCTGTAATCTAGTTTACCTGTCGACTTCTGACCATGTTTTCCTTATTTTGTCTGTGTTTACTAAGTGTGCACTACGTAACAAAGTCTAAAAATGTGTAACATGCTTTTGAGTGTTTAGTCGTATTTCAGATGCCATCCAAACTGTTGTATTATTGACAGCTTGTTATCTGGTCACAGAAACCCATAATCTGCCAGTATGTGGCATGTGAAAAATGTCTGTGTATTGTGTGCCTTAAGTCGCAGTTCTGCCTCCTTGTCAAAGATTAGTGTAGGCAAGAGACAGTGGACAGAGCCAGTGCAACAGTTCCTTCCTAACAGGAACCAGGTAGTGGCTTCTGCACCTGGGAGCAGTGGGGGTGTCTGTCAGTGATGTAACTCTGATAAGTGATGGGACATCAGGTAGTTTTTGTTCTAGTGGTGATGAACAAACAGACTTTGACAGAAGTATTTACAGCTCAGGAATCTTTTTAGCGATGGATATGTAATGGCAACTTGAGAGTTTTGATTGCTGAAAACTAGGATTGCTGACAATGTCACTTATTCTCTCAGGAAAAAAAAAAACAAATATAGCGGTGGAATACTTGGAAAAGTTGCTTCTCTTGTCTGAATCCTTTTGAAAGTCTATAGAGTAGAGAGGAGCAGAATTATGTCCTGTTTTTACCGTAACTATTGGGACTTTGATCTTCATTTTAACAAGGAGAAATCTTTTAATGTGAGTAGACTATAGGCAAAGTTAGACTGCTAAGTATTTATCACCTTATGTTGATAAACAGCAATAATACCAGTTATGCTATGTTAGCAAAACTTTGAAGTGAAAATATTTGCAAATTGCTGACTTTGAAGATAAGGACCCACTTAAGTGAGAGAATCAAGAGAACTTTGATCCTCTTAGATTTTTAATAAGCAAGGCTATTGCTGTAATGTTTACACACCATTAATGAATCCAGAGAAATTCAGGTGTTTAATATGGGACCTTTATGCCGTACATGTTATCTGGCTCTCCACTTTGTTCTGAAATGATAGAATATAGATTTTTACTGGGCAATATATTGTATCACTGCTCTGAAAGCATCATTAACTGTGGGTCTGCTAGTAATAGAGCAGTGGTATTTTGAATGTAAACAGCATTAATAAAGTCCATTGATAAGCCACTGTGGTGTCTGGAATGGCCCCAAATATCTTGGCTTTAGAATTCCTCCACCAGGCAGAATATTGCTTTGTCCTGTGCACTGAAGAGCAACCACAGCAGTATATTGGCTTTACAAGCATTTTTGAAAACCATAGTATTGAATCATAGTTATGATTTGAGACTGTCAGAGGGTTGCCATGTTGCAACACTGCCTTGTCACAGGATACTTTGTGGGTTCATCTCTGCAAAAACTTGGCATGAGGAAAAGATGTAGAATATCTGCTGTACAGTCCGTGAGCTTTTCCTTTTTTATGTGTTGGGAGGACTTGTAAGCGGAAAATATTATTTTTGCTGCAACTAAGAATTAATAAAAGAATCACTCTAGGAGATCTGGGAATCTCAACCCACAAAGGAAACAAGAGCTTTCGCAAGTATCTGGAAATACTAGTGGACATCTTTCAAAGGTTATTACCAGAACTGGTGACTAGAAAGAGGGAGGAACGTTTCATACAGTGTAGCTAAAATGAGTTCTTGTATCATCAGGTCCACCTGTGTTTAAAACCTTCCTAAGCAAGGAGTCCAGGAGGGCATTAGAATAAAACTGAGCTAATGGCACATGTGCTTCAGCTGAGGTACCAGCAGTGGCAGTTTGTCTGCAGGGAGCCACAGGTGTTTGTCCCAGGAGTTATCCAGGACCAGGGCTGCAAGGGGAAGGGAACTGCTTAAAGCTTTTAACTGGATTATTTGTAATGGCTCTCATAGGCTTTGTTCTTCCTTCTGTCCCACATATCCCGTGGTGGGGCCATAGCCAAATGCAAGTGTAGAGTCTTGTTTCTGGCCTAAGTTTTTTCCTATGTGAGAGGGGCATAGTCAGGTTCTGGCTTCTACAGGCCTGAATACTGAAGTCCTTATGGACACACTTGGCTGTTCTTACACTGAACATCAGTTGCTTCCTCATCAGTTTGTTTAGCCTGAATCAGTTCTATTTTGGAGATAATGGTTGCAGAGCAAGAAGGTATCTATTAATGTTGATAAAATTATCACTGAAGTAATAATTTTAAATGCTGTTGCTTCTGCTGAGAATGTGACTGAAGTGTTCCTTCTTTACCTGGTAGTTCCCTTTAATAGCTGCTGTTCTCTAGAGCCTTTAGTCTTGATGTGATATGAGTATGAGCTTTTGGAGGCTTGCATTAATCAGATTATAAAACATCCTTGGTATTACCAGAAGAACATTTGTAGGTTTATAGATTGGTGCTGTTTCGTCAGCATGCTAAGATTTGATTTAATGAAAGTATTAGAATGACTGTCACTCATTATTTCCATTTCCTGGCATGTGATTTGGTGCTTTACTAGTAGATTAATGCATTGTTAATAGAGTTTTTATCCAGTTAAAGGTAAAAAATTTAGAGAAATTTCTGTAAAAGACTGTCACAAGCTATTATAACAGTAATTTGGCACTGAACTGGGTAGAACTTAGTAACAAAATGTGGGAATATCTACAAATGTGTTCCTCCCCCATCAAGACTGAAAAGTGAAGGGTTTAAAGAGCATAGGTTCTTGGTTTTTTGATCTTTTGTTCTAAAATAACTTGGAAAAATACTCATCATCATCAGGTAATCTGGGTTCTGAATGTGAAGTTAGATGGCTTTATCAATAACACAAATGCTGTCATGCTGTGTGTCAGCTGAGGGGACACAGGAATCTCTTTGAAACACTAAATTCTTGTTTATTTCTGAAGCAGCTGAGTGCTTATCTTAAATGTGTTCCAGGTATTTTAAGAGTAATGCACCATTTAGGCAAGTTCTGTACTCTGAGAGATCACTGAAGTTCTCTGCAGTTTACCACTGATAACTGTGGTGAGTTAAGCAGGTTTTGCTGCAGATCCCCAGCTAACAGTGTAGACTGAGTGATATGTTCTTGTGAATGGATCCTTAAATGCAGTAAAGCTACAGCTTCAGAGTTTTCCATATTCAGCATCTGGTGCAAAAATAGCATTGCTTCATATCAAAAAGTGTTCAGAACACTCACCCCTTCCTTCCCAAAGAATGATTTTACTCATTTGATATGGAATTCTGCATAGAGTAAAAAAAAAACCACCAAGTGTTTGTGGACTGTATTCTGTTGGGTTTTTTCAATGTACTTAGTGTCCAAGCTTGTGGGTTTGTGTGACTTTAAGAAGGTGACAGTGCTGGCTAGGAAGTTCCCACTCTACCTCCCTCTCCATAGTTCTGTTTGAAGAGGGTGTACAGACAACTGGGACTCTGGTAAATTAATAGGATTTTTAAAATTACCTTTCAAAATGAACTAAAGTTAGATCACTCATTCAGTTCAATGTGTATCTCCATGGTATTTGTCTCAAACATTTGTAAGGGTGATGTGAAAGAGAAATATGTAAAACTGATATTCCTACAGGGAGAAAGGTGCTTGACAGAGTACCATAGAACTAAGAATCCAAGTTGAGGGTGATGGAGACAGCAAGAAAAATACTCAGAAAGAAACAACAGTTTGGATATTTGACATCAAACTCAAAAGGGAAGCAGCTGTAACTCTCTAGCCAGCTGCATCTAGAAAACATCTGTTTGATGCAGTACAGCCTCAAAGGCTGTGTCATGTATTGGGAGATCTGTGTTTTGAAAGTGCTGCAATTTTTTGATGTTTTAGGCATCTGCACGTGCAGAGTGTGCTTGGTTGCTCTCATACTGTTATTTTCTTTGTTTTCAAAGAATGACAGAATCTTGAGACTTGGTTATTTTCCTGTCTCCATGTTTGTTCTAGTATGCCAAATATTTTTTCAGGAGATAATGTTAGTCTGATACAGCTTGTGCCACACTTTTATTGGGTAATTGCAGGAGGAGTAACTAGTGCTGCAGCCTAAGCCCGAGTCCTTCCAGATACTTGCTAAAGACAGAGATGAGATTGTTGGGGTTTTATTGTTCAAACATGTATCTTCTTTCTCAGCTGTGGATATGTTTTTATATGTCTTAGCTAAGTTCTCCAGAAGTTATCATTTATCTTTTATGGGCCTGTAGCTATTTGTGTTTGTGAACATTTGCATGGACTGGTGGTGGGGCTTTACCTGACTTCCTGTAAAGTGGAAAGAAATGGAATTGAGCTTTCACAGATGAAGTTACAAACCAGTATTTGTTCATGGCTTTAAAACCTAATTTGCTTTTCTTGTTGGTCAGAGTAAGGTAGTACAAAACTGTGTTAATAGAAGCTTATTTTTATTGCAAATGTTCTTGTTTGGTAAACAATGCTATAAATGTTTACTTTTAAATGTTCATAATTTAATTTACTCCACCAGATAATTACTGACTTGAATCTGACTGTTCATCTTATTAGAATCTTAAGTCTATAAATCTGTGCAGGTAAAAGGGTAGGTATGAAAATTGGTTTGAGATTCTTCCACGTTACTTCTATTACTGCATTTTGTTCTTCTGTGTAGTGACTTTGCTACTGTGTATAAGGGATGTGGATGAGCTGAACGTGTACTTTAGATGTCTTCATTGCCTATTGCAGTAAGGCTTTATTGTTAGACAGAACACCAAGCTTTGAATGATCATATAGTGTTCATTTTAATGATAGTTAACAAAGTGCAGTGCTTGCCAAACTTAGAAAAACAAAACCAACAAGTTGAAAGATAATAATGCAGAGAAGATGAAAGATAATAATGCAAAGAGTTAAAACGCAATGACTAGCAGATTGAATTTATGCTGCTCCCTCTAAACCACGTTTGAATTTGCTTGCTGATATACTTGAGGACAAAAAGTTAATACAAAGGCATTATAGAGTAGCACTGGTAATGTGGGGCTGGGAGTCATACAGTACCTTTCTTTTAATCAGGTGTTGGAAAGAAGAAATTCCATTCTAGCAATCCCAAAATAAATGGAGGTTAATTGAAAATTTTAATGTACCAGCAAAATTTTTGAATTTTCACATAACAGTTTTAGGCTATTAGCTATTCTTCTTCGGTTATTGTTTGTTAGGAAAGTGACATCATTGTGTTTTACAGCGAAGGCTTTGTTTGTACTGTGGCCAGATGGCACAGTTCTTGTAATCATAGTGTGCTCATCTTGATTGCAGCACATCTTCATTGCCACCTCTTGACTGGCCTTTACCAAGTCATTACGGGCAGTGTGAACTGAAAATAGAAGTCCAGCCTAAAACTCATCACAGAGCTCACTATGAAACAGAAGGAAGCAGAGGAGCAGTAAAAGCATCTACTGGAGGACACCCTGTAGTGAAGGTAGGAAGTCTGGCTTTCTTGAACAGAAGGTAATTTTTTAACTACACTTATTGGTTTTTTCTATGCTGTGAATTGTTCTCTTGTGTGAAGCTTACAGTCTTTCCTGGGTAAGATTTTTCTCCCTTAAATGTAACTAAATCAATACAGAAGTTAGTTTTAGATGTTAAAAAATTTACAGTTTTCTACAGTTACAGTGCACGTCACAATTTTATGCTGTATGCACTTCTATGCCTATGAATAGGTTCACAGTGCAATAATGTATTATTAGTAGTGGTATTAAACATGAACTTTAAGGAGGAAGGAGTGTGCTTGGGGGCAGGTAAGAGAAGTCACAGTAATAGGTTACTTTGAGTTATACTGAAATGTAGTAAAGCTTCCTTTGAGTCACATCTTTCTTTTGGTGTTGAAACAGCTTCTGAGTACTATAAATGCCTCTTGTTCTTGTTTTTATTAGGTTATTTCTGTGAAATGGTACCCATAAATTCCTTTAACTTTCACTTAAATGTTTGTAGTAAATTAAACTTGACTCTTCTATTTCTTCAGCATGAACCAAAGGTTCTTACTCACAGTCTAATGTTGGCTATCTCCTTGAAAAGTAAGGCATCACCTAGTTTCATTAGATTTGGACTGCTTGTCTGCAAGGACAAGTAAAATTTGTTTCTTGCCTTTCTTTTTTTCACATGGTTTCTGTTGTTTTAAGAGAATCATGCAAGTTTTATTGTCTCTTAGAACAGTTTTGATCAGCTTCAAGAAAGTGCAGGAGCGCAGGCAGCAGTCCTCATCTCCTCACAGAGAGTGGTGATACACAGACTGTTTCCATAAGTGGTACTGCCATTAACAGTTGCCTTAGCTGGGTTTTTATAACTAGTGCTGTGTGTTCCAAATGCTAATGGCATCTAAAGTATATTGTTTCAATAGTTTGCAAACACTGTCCAATTATTGTTGCACTCAGAATTAGATGTAAGATCCTGGTAAACTAGGCTTGGCTTTCATGAGAAGCTTTGGCATCATACTCTTTTTGAAGAGAAAAATGTGTGGGTTTGGTATTGTTGGAATAAGCTTTGATGTGCTCCTCTCTGAGCATTCAGGTGTGTACACAAATATCTTGGTCTATGCTGGGAAGACTTCTGGATTGGTTAGGGATAGTCACTGATGTCTCCTTTACTATCCATGGTGTCAGCTGGCTCATGCAGCTTGGAAGGAAACCCATCCTCATCCACTGAATGTGGGGAAGATGGTGCTGGGGAATTGTGGGACTGCTTAAGATGCCTTGGTTATGTTTGCCACATCCTTGGGTGAAAGCAATGTCTCTTTGCTTATTCACCTCAGTATTGTCTAAGGGTCATTATCTTAGTGCCAAACCAGGGTAAGACAAAATTTAGCTGCTTGTTTATTAGTCATCTCAGACAACAGTTACAAAATCTTTAAAAAACAAAGAGGAAAGAAAATCTGATTACATCAAGATTGCAGCAGGGTTTCTCTTTTGCTCCAAATCCAGGATATTTACTGTTCTTTTCCAGTAAAATGACAGTCAGAGCTTCAGTCCTAAATCTTTTGCTATAGCAGTGTATATGTTAAAAATGTATTTGATATATTTATTGTCTTCCAGTAAATCATTGCTATTGGACACCAGATCCAAAGCGCTAATAGGATTGGCATAACCAGTCCCCATCCTTTCTCCTACTCATACTATGGAGCTGTAGTCTGTGATTTACACCAGTGATTTTAAAAGCCATTTGTTTACAGTGGAATTGTGAAATACCTTGCTACACAAGAATGCTATCTTAAAAATGACAATCCTATTTAAGTATCTGACAGTCTCATGCCTAAAGACATACAATGTACTACGCCTCTCTAAATTAAAATGAATACAAATGCAAATCAATATTCTACTTTGCAATTTGGTCTCTTCCAGCTGGATTGGGAATTAATTGTTGTTTGATGGGAGAGAGGAAGTTGTTATGAAACAAAGCATTGATTTGTATTAACTTTTTACTCACTGCTGGGAAAAACAGTATGCAAAGGGCCAAGTTTCATAAAGTTTGGTAAGCAGACAAATATTACTTTACTTAAATACAAACTGAAATATTTTCCAGTGCTTCTGGAAGCTTATTACACAAATCTTGTCCACAGAGTGCATTACTACTTATTTCTGAGTTTTCTCCTTAGGTTTAGACTATTCACTTTCATGTGTGTGATCATTGCAATAAAGGACTCAGCATTTTCCTGTGTAAAATAACTGTGGGTTAACCAGTGTCAGAGATGAGAAAGGTGGTGGGTAAATAGAATAGAATATTTCAATTAGAACAGACCTACAGCGGTTGTCAAGTCCAACTGCCACCTCTTTGGGTGCCTGAAGGCCTGTGTGCTTTTGCTTCTTACACAATTTGTTTTGCTTCTGAAAAAAGTAATTTTTATAGGAAGCCAGTCTGTTTAATTTCCAAGCTGTTAAACCTCTGTTGTTCTGCATGTGCAGTGTATGTATTATTAAAAATAAAGATTTTTAAGATAGTGCATAGCTTCAAGCCATTAATCTATTAGTGCATGTCATTAATCTATTACTAATACTGTACTATACCTGTTGCTAGGACACTAAGCTTCTGACAAATTTGGCATCATCTGTTGTGAGTACATTTAATCAGCTTATTTCCAAATGGGAGGAAATGAAATAAGTGGAGCATCATGCTTTGCTTTTTGTATCTCTCAACTTTAAGAAAGCCAATTCTATAATGATGTTCTCTTGTTTCCTAATGCAAAATGTTCTAAGTAGCAGATACCTTTCATTTTAATCTCTGCTTTCTTGGGAGTATGTTCCAGCTACATCATGTCATCTGGAACAGTTTCTTCTACCTTGGTAGAGACTCTGCCTGATAGTGCTGTCAGTTTTCACAGGGAAGGAATAAATAATTTAGTGGAATGGTTTGCAAGGAGAAAGGTGGCATGTTGAACTTTTGTCATCCAAATTATGTGGAAATTTTGTATTGCATTGCCAAGAGACATAGAAAGCCTCTGAGCGGTTTACATTTACCATTCTAATTCATAGGTTAGAGTAGGAACTTCACCCATCTACAAAGCCTTTTTAACAAGTAGCCGTCACATTTCGTCTGACTCTAAATGAACAGTCATCATTGCTTGAATTCCCCACCTTTCCCACAGGTCAAATTGTACATAAAATAATGTTTACACTTAAAATTTGCTAGAATGAGCTTTTACTTTTACCTAAACTGGTTAGGATTCTTCAGGAGACTTCATTTGGATCATGCCGATGATCAAAAACAAATAAGCCTTTTAGAGCAAGTGGCACATGATAAAGATCTCTCAGGGATAGTTTGGGGGGCGTTTACCTTTGTATCTTAGCTTTCTGATCTCAAACTTTCCTTTTGAAAACAAACAAACTTGTTTTATATATTGTGTTGCTCCTACTCATGTGAATTTCTGCAGTGTTCTGAGCTGAAGTATTTTAAATTTAATTATACCTTTTGCTAGTAAATTCTATAAGCTGTGCTGTCCACAAAAAGAAGTATTTCCTTTTTATCTTTTGTCCTGTTGCTAGGGAAGAAGGTGATCTACATGATAGTCATCTTGCTAACCATACAATGTCATGTGCTCTGGGACTGTTGAGCACACAGCTACTTGTTAGCACCATTCTGTATCCGAGGAGTATCTGTCTGATGGCCATTCAACACTGTGGGAATCAGTCACAGATATGAACTATGATAGGGATAATTTGTTCCAAAGTTGATGGTGTACCTGCAACAGACACTGCATAGAATCCACTTACACCCCATGTATGCAAGAGAAAATTGGAGCAGTGGCAGATATTAAAAATCTTCCCGTACCAGAAGTGTCTTTTTACTCTACTGTGAAGGATTTACAGACAGAATCATTCATCAGTTCCTCTGCACAAGCAAAATTACTTCTGCAGTTGATTCACAGTCACAGAGGGGAAGCATTATGTAATCCATGTGGACAACTCAGCAGTATTACAGCTGAGGAAAGGTGTAAGATCAAAAATTAGAGAAATACTAAATAAATGCTAGTTTGTTTAGATGGCTGTGCACTGCTCATCACTGACAAAGAAACAGTTACCTCTTGTGTGAGGTTTCATGGAGCCCTATAAAAGAGGGACTCAATGTCAGCTCTGTTTAAAGTGATCGCAGAGCTTGAAGTCATGACTGAAATGCTGCAGTGGAAGTAAAATTGAACTAATTGAGCTAAAGTAAATTAATTTTGAACTACTTTGAAAATTCTGAAACAGGAACATGTTCTCAAAAAGCCTGTCAAACTCTGTCTGAGTTCTGGTGGAAGAAACTATAAGCAACAAGAGAGGATCTAACTGAGCAATGTCAGAGATGATCTGATAACAATAAATTAACAAAAGGGCTGTCTAAATGAGTGTATGTTTCCTGGCCTGTAATTCTGTGACTGTCACCTTTTCCCAGGTGTTGTGTGGCCAGTGCATCTAACTACTTGAATATCAGGTGTAATATCAAAATAAATAAACAATAAACAGTACACATTTTCAGTGTTCAGTAACTCTTCTCATTCTTTCTGCCGTTCACTCTTTAATTTGTGTTTTTGTCTTGAATTTTCCTTATTTTGTCCATAATCAAAAGACAGGCTGTATCCCAGCTGTAGTTGCCTGTTACTGTTTGGTGAAGCAACCTGCCAGTAAATGTGGAAGGCAGAAGTTAAGTCTCTCTTGCGTGAACTCTGTAATGGGCTGTATTGGGAAAAACACTGACCTTTGGATAAGATTCTAAAAATACATCTTTCAAGAACAATTTGATGACTGTTTAGGCATTTTCTGTTTCAGAATCCCCAAAATAGATAGCAAAAGCCATATTGATGCATCTACTATATGTTTAAGTACTCAGTCTAGAAAATGCAGTAATGGGTATGAAAAACAATAAAAATGGCACACTGGATGACTGTCATCTTTTTGCATCATATGTTTACTAAATTTTTTTTTCTAAAGTAAAACCAATTTATGGGGTTTCTGTGGAAATAACCTATTTCTCTCCCAGAAATGCTCATCCAAAAACTGTTCATAGTGTAATTAGCATGTGGAGTTGGTATTTCAGGAATAGCACTCTTTTTTTTTTTTTTTTTTTTTTTTTTTTTTTTTTTTTTTTGATTGGTGGGTTGGTTAGGAGTTTTTTTGTTTGTTTTTAGTTTTTTTTCAAGAGTGTAGTAGAGCAAAGTGCAGATGGACAGTGTGATGGCTGGGTACATGTGACTGGCAATTCTGCACTGTGTGAAGTTGGACAATTAACCTAACACTCTTTTAGATATTAAAATATATCCTTTTTTGCATAGCATAGAATGGGACAGGAAGGAGCTAAAATACTCTTTAAAAATGCCAGAAGGCAGTATGTAAAATCCTGCCTGCAAGCACTGAGTGTATAAAAGTGTGAGATTTCAGAAACAGAAATTCAAGTTTTTATGCCATGAAGAATGTTCTGTACGTTGTGAAAACACATGGTACCATGACCAATAGTGCACTGATATTTGCAATTACTTATTTACTTTAGCCCTTTGCAGGACCTGTTTGCTTTTGTGATGACCTTTAAAATGTTTGTAGTTGGACTCATGCCCCTACCTAATAATTTATTAAAGTTTGTTCCTTTTATCTCTCACTATTTTTTGCACAGTTGCGAAGGAGTGTACTATTTTAAAGTCTTCAAGTCAGTTTGGTCAATAAGTTTATTTAGCAAAAGACAAAGATGCTTTTTTTTTATGTGCATGCTTTTCCTTCTCAGCTGATGGAAAGGTACATCAAATAATGATGTGCTTCAGGAAGGGGAAGTAGATGTTTTGCTTTGACATATTTAACATTAAAATCAGACATTTAACTTTTCATAACATTATAACCTTTGCAGAATCAGAATGCAATAATAAAAGAAAATCCCATGAGCTATTAAGATTTTTCTGAGCCAGAGGCTGGGATATTGCCTAATAGATCTGAATGGTGTTTTCTTCCATGACTTTCTGCAGTCTCTCTGAAACAGTCCGTTGAAGATTGTGGGTCCACACACATTGCACCCCTGCAAGGCTACAAGAGATGACTGTGGTCAGTCTGGCTTTCAGTAGCTTCCCTGAACTCTGGTCTCTTTGTTTCATGTGTAGTCTTTGCGTCAAGTTTTTCAAAATGTGTTTGTTGATAAATTTATGATAAATTGTACCAGTGGTGTTAGTCATTGTGTCTTTTGTTTCAAATTATGTTCGTCTTCATGCCCTTGGATCCTTGTCATCCCTTGCTTTTATTCCCAAGTCATTATTGATGGATGTGCTGTTCAGCTTGGCAGACAGCCCTTAAGCTTTTAAACCCAGCAATCTTCACAGTTCTTTAGGGAAGTTGCTGCACGGCATGCAAAAGTGAAATTCCTGTGGAGAAATGTCTGTAGAAAAAAGTTTGGTTCTTCAAAGCTCTGCTCTGGTGCCTCTCTGATATTGCTGTCCAAAAGACTCCAGGCTTGTGGGTCCCATCTCCCTTGTCTCAGCGGGCAAAGCATTTGGAAAGCCAGGTTTGCGTTTTTAAGTTTTAAAAAGAAATGAAATAGTATTTTACTTTCAAAGTGGACTGAGATTCAAACAATGAAGTTTCTTCTCCTTTAGGATTGCTTAGGTTTCATGGTGCATTATACCATATCTTTGCTCAGACAGGCTTTTGAAGTAAAAGGAAAAAGCACCTAATTCAAGAGAACAGCTTTATCTTTCTTTTCACCTCTAGATTGGGGCCTCTGTTCTTCTCTTTTGCCCTCCTTGCCTTGTAACTTAGGGGGTTAGTCTAAGGAACAGGGAAGTCCCTGAAATGCATCCAGCTGCTGTGAGACTATCAAGGAGGAAATAATTAGTTACAGTGTGCTTTTTGTATTAAAGTGTTGAAAAGCCTAGGAAATCTTCACCTGAAGTAAATGTTTAGTAAGTGCTTGTAGTTCTTTACCCAGCTCTGTGTTTCCTTCCCTGTTCCTCATGTTTGAACTGAGGACTTTTATATAGATACTGGTGCATATGGTGAAGATAGATTGTTAACTTCAGTGAACAAAAGACTTGATTATCCCAAACTTTTCCCCTGACATGCATTGTGTTTCAAGACTCTGCCCTATTTTTGGGAGGCCTATTTGTATATAAAAGCTTCCTTTTTAATCAGCCTACTTTACCAATCCAGTAATGCCATAAGCAGTGAATTAATTGTGCAAAGGCAAAGGAGCACTGAAGTGTTGATCAAATCTTCATCTTCAATTAGCAAGCAAGAAAAGGCACGTAAAAGATAAAACTTGAGTATTAAGTCCCAGTGAAAGTTTGCCTAAGCATGGCGATTTCTTAATAAATGCTGGAAAGTTTTGCAGAAAAATTCCTTTAAAATACAATCAAATAGGTTTTGACACCATCTGAATGTTATTGGTATCACAGTATTGCTTGATTGTTGAGTATAAAACTCAGCTAATGAAATTGGTTTTCCCCATTACCATCCCACCCCCCAGTCCCATGTTTTCCTTTAAATCTAAGACTGAAAGTGTAGGCATATGAAACCCTGACATGAATTCTGGAATCAGTGACATCAGTAGGTGTTTGACTTTTTGTAAATAACCTGAAGATGCTTTGGTTCAGAAAAACAGACTATTTCCAAGTATACTGGTACTGTCTGATAATTAGCTGTTTACTGTGAAATGTATATTTTCTGTTGGATATTTTTCCTAGGTCTTAAGAAATGACATCTTGTGGATAAATAACTTTTAGGCTTGAATAGAGATTGGTGGTACTTGAACTGAAACAACAAATGGAAAACATGGGCAGAACCTTCTTAATTTATAAAAAAGGATGGGATGAGGAGGTAAACAATTTTAAGTATTAGGGACTAAAAAAAGTCTTCTCCTAAGTTTTTCAAGTGTTACAAGTTTTCCTTTAGATCAGCGTATGGAACCAATGACATGTGAGCCAGATATGGCTCACAGTATAATCTGTATGTAATGTGGGAAAATGGTAATTTATTTTTCCCAGGTTGATGCCTCTTAATTAATGTGACCTCTTCGCTTTCCTCAGTAAGGAAAAGGTTCTCAGCTCTACCCCAAAATTCCAAGTTTAAATGCTGCTGTCTTCTCTTCACTGGTCAAATCAAGGTATTAGAGCAGTGTTACACATTTTTAAGGGATTTTCCATGTATGCATTAAGAACGTAGGAATGTTTTTACCATATGAAATACAACTTCAGGATGATCCAAAAATTCTCTCATTAACTGGCTGTCTTTGTAGTTCCTTGGTAAAAGCTGTAAACTCAGTCCAGCCACGCATGAGTTTCCTGTGTGCAGTGTAGTAATACGGCTGGAAGTGCTTTGGCGCGAAGCCCTTCTGGCTTATCCTGTAGTGACCTTCAGTCTTTAGCCTTCCAGCTTTAGTTTAACTTACGCAGGCACTGACCTTTGCTATGGAAACGATATAGAAACACAAAAACAACTTGGCTGAGTTTCCTCAGCAGAACAGTGGGTGGTGTGTCAGGATTCTGTTACAGAGGAGGGTTTCTAGAGGTCAGTAGTGACACTGTGCAGTAACTTACTAGTTGTCTACAGCACACTGCTGCACAGTGGGAAAGTGGTATATCTTTTTTTAAAGTAAAATTAGTAACTTTTGTTTGCAGTGAGCAGCTCTAGGACTGCACATTAATGGAGTAAATGCTGGAAGGTGTATCTGAAAGTCTGCCGAGGGCTCCAGCAGTAGTTCAAGTTACTGTCTGTCTGTAAGTGACCCATGACTGAATCCTGGGCACGCTGATATCGTAGTGACTTACTGTAGCACATCATCGTGGTGATTCTGCAGCACTTGCCAGCAGGTTGTAAAATGTTGTTTAGTTAAATACCTATGGTTTGTACAAAGACACAGTGTTCTTATTTGTGTGTATTGTGTGTTCTTTACTAAAGTGAAATAAAGGTTCAGATACCACGTCTTCACTATGTATTTGAACAAAACCTATATGTTCTTTCAAGTAAATTATATCAGTATTTTCATTGAAAAACAATTAGCAATTTTTTTTTTTTACTGACTTAAATGTTTGGGCTGTTGAACATACAGAATTGTGCATAAAGCAGATGAGGTAATAACCCTGCTGTCAGTGAAATTAAGAACAATCAACATTTTTTCGAATGAGAACAAAATTGTATTTAAAAGGAATTAATTTTAAATTCCGAAATACATCATTTTTCCTGATTTGAAGTTGATTTGGGGGAGTAAGCCTCCTTCGTTATTCACAAGACAGGTATTGCATCAATAATGGCAGTTCAGGCTCCAAATACCATCTTTCTTTTGGGGGAGAGATGACACCATTCCTAGGAGACAGAAGGTAGTTTAGATCCTGTGATAATTACGTCTCCGGTTAGGACCAGATGTAATGGGCTTACTCTATACAGGTTTTGCATAGGGAGAGACATCCAAGGCTTGTTCTCACCAGGATTAGCCGTAGGACGGATTTCAGAGTACTGTGATACCCTTCAGCAAACTGCTGAATGCACTTCTAGTTATATACAGTGGGGGAACTTCCAGGTGAATTAACAGAGGAATCCAGCGTTGTCCTCTGTTCTCAGGAATGGTGTGGCAGGGACTGTCTTTAATTCTGTGGTGCTATGCAGTATGTTGGTTTCACTGTGGCCTTTGGAGTGATTATGTAATAGAAACTACATGGAATGTGCAGGGCATCATCTCTACAAGCTATTGGATCATTTTCTACCGAAAGTTTGGCTCACTGGCCCCCACAGAACTCTTATCTTTGATTACACTCACTGTAAATTTTTTTATTTACTTTTGCAGAATCTGTGGCATGCCTGTAATTGTCAGCTTGCTTATTACATAAGATTTAAGGGGAAAATGTTAAATTAAAGCACAAATCTGTATAATGAAGGATGAGGGGTTTTTATCCACATGTTTTTGACAATCTCTGCAGCTCCCTGAGTTTCACTAGCACATCAGGCTGCCTCAGAAGCATCCACAGCCTATTAAGCTTACTGGCTTTTTGCTGTAAATAGTGCTGTTGGAACACGAGGACACTGTGCAGCCTCTTCACTGCTTGCTTAAGGCTGGGCTTTGTTTCATTTTAACATCTATTACTGCAATCAGGCCCTGAATCACACTGTGCTGTGGGAGGTTGGGGTTATTCTCTTCTTCCCCACCCCTCAGCTTACTTAGTTGCCACATGTATTGCACACATTGGTTGTATTTATGGCTTTACATTGTTTTTACTCATTTTGTTTTAAACCTTGAATAAATGAAACAAATTATCTGTAGTGCAAAATACACATTTTTAAAGTCTCTGCTACCTTGCCAATGTATTATTACTCTCTGCCTAACCATATTTATGCATATTCCAGTACCTTTAAGAGGACATGATTGCAGATCGTTTTAAGCAATTCATTTGAGACAAAGCTATAATGGAAGCATCTCATTGACATAGTTCAGGGGAGGCCTTGTTGTCTTTCTGTTTGTTTTGGGACTGCTTTGCACTGTCATGGCTTTTAAGTATATGCAACATTTTCAGGGATTGTCATGATGTTAGTACAGATAATTTTAGAGTGCCTTATTCATGTTTCTGAATTACAGCATGCATCAATTTCTTCTAAATTACTATAGAAATGTGTTCTGTTGCATTGTGGTATTCTTCTTTTAGTTTTTTGGGGCATCTAATTTGTTTTCATTTAATTTAGTATGTAAAACAGAAGAAAATTGACTGAAGGTGATACTACTCTGTGGGTTTTGTGGGGTTTTTACTTCTTCTGGAGCTGTAGTAACATAGTTTCAAATCTTACTTGGATCCACTGGTGTTCTGCAGGGACACGTGACTTGAGAACACAAGCTGGTGTCACAAGCACGTCCTACAGCAAATGCACTTGGTAACTCATTGATATATAACTAGTCTGTGGTGGGCCTTTTGTGGCAGACTTGCCCTTCTCTTTGCATAGATCTGGCCCTCTATTCCATAATGGAATTTCAGGGTGAGCACAGAGGGTGAATTTTGCTCAAGAATCATGGAGGCAAAACTAGTGTTAGACATGGCTCTGAGCAATTCAAATGTGCGTGGCCATAGAGTCTCACAGGCAGTAATGGTAAACTGCTGGCATGGGGATTGTTTTACGTCCCTAAATTAAACTCCTCCTCTGTGGAAGATGTTTTCTCCATGGACTGTAGACAGAGCAGCTTAGTTTTACAAGTATCCCCACCACCCCTCCTTATCTCTCATCACCAGTATCCCTAGAACTGCTGTGTACAGTCCATTGTTTGGGAAGGGGAAGATAGCCTTAATTGGGAATTAGCTTTGTCACAGTGACCGCATTTGGAACTTAGTCAAATTTTTGAATAGGTCTGGCTTGTAATTTTTATAATTCCCAGTATTAGAGTGAACACATTTAACTAACGTCATATCTAGGCTGGATTCCATTGTGTTAAGATTTAATTTTAACTCTGAGGAAAATGGACGGTGGAGTCAGTGTTGAGAACTTGTTGTTGACAAGATGGCTGCTGTAAATGCTACGCCAATACATGTCCTAAATCTTCTTTAAACTCCTAAAGTAATTCAGACTAATAGAAAATATTAAAATATTCACTTGGCATTTAACAACAAAAAAAAATTGTTTGGAAAGAAATTGGAGTCCTGCATCAAGTATAAAAAGGAACTTGTGCATGTGTATGTATTTAATTGATGTAACAGTCCCAATGCTCCACTGTCATCACAACACTGAGAGGAAAGTTCCTTGTGGTCCAGCTGTGCTCCTGTAGTTTACAGTTGACTTCTGGCAGATGAACGGGGAGAAAACTGTCATACCCTGATGGTCACAGGAGGTTCTTTGTATCTACTGTAACATTTGTAAGCGCTTGTTTATCCATCTATTTACATGGGAAGCAACTTTGATAATCTAGACTGTCTTCACTCAGTGTTTGAAGGGTTATTTTGGTTTGGTTTGTTGGGTGTTTTTTAGCTGGATTTAGCTCTGTTTGTACTGAGAACTCCAGGGAGAACAAAAAGACGTTACATTTTTGACAAAACAAAGACTTTCCAGACTTCTGTTAGAAACCAACTTTCTGTTCTTGATTGAGAAAGCTCTAATAAAAGTAGTAGGTGCTGTTGTAGCCATAACTTTGGTACATAAAAGGTCCTGCCAGGAGTAGTGCACCAACAGTGGGGCTTCTGATTGCTGCTGTGGGTGTGCTCTGGGCTTTTGTGCTGCTGACTACTGGTGTTAAATTACTCTTCTAAGTAGGTTAAATTGACATGTTTTGTTTGGTTTTTAAGTGTTAGTTCTGTAAAGAGCTTGGATAATATTGTTGTGTGACCAAATAACTCTCCCTAGAGACAAAAATATTGATGTGACAAAACCACGTTTAAAGAATGACTGTCTGGCCCTCCCTCCGGTTTGAACATAAGTTGATGTCAAAGTCAATGAAACGTAAATTTGTTCCAATGCTGTTTAGAAATTATATAACTTTCAGTGTGCATCAATCTGCCAGTTGCAGGAAGGTGAAGTAAAATGGATTTATAAGAAATATTTTATGGGCTTCAGATTTAAAATTGAAGCGTCTAAAGGAAACTTTGGTGTTATTGTTGGCTACATTTGTTTCCTTAAATCTTCTGTATAATATTACCAGTGTACTGTCATAAAACGAGCTTTTTGTTTTAGAGTCAATTTATTATTTTTTCTGATGTTTCAATGTTTTGTGCCTAGAATTACTGCTGCTAGCTCAAGCAACAGGTGGTTTTATGACAACTGAATGCATTGGTGGTTAGATGTGTATTTAAGAAAAGGAAATATGTATGAATTAACATTTGCAAGATTTTGGGTTTTAAAGTATTTTCTTTACCAAAAAGAAACTACACATGATTTTCTAGCTATAAATTAATTTTTTCTGCTCTAACATGGTGCATTTACATTCATAAAATCTCTTATGTTTAATAAAAGGCACTGTATTCCATTTCATAGTAGAAAAACTAAAATATTTTGGTATTTCTAGAACCTGGATATATCTTAGTAACATTGATTAAAAACAACATCAGAAACAGACCTGTAAGGTAGCATAGCTTTGATGTAGAAACTCTGTAGATACAACAGTTTTCTTTGAAAGATTAAAAGGGAGTAACAACAATATTTTGATACCCATTTATTCTGGTAATTGTTGCCAGTACTTCTCTTCGGGGACAGACACCTGTACTCAGTTTTCTGATTGCTGAAGAATTGCACACACAAATGGATCAGAAGTCAACTAACATGTTCATGTTCCACCTTCCCCATCAGCTGCTGGGCTACAGTGAAAAGCCGGTGAACCTGCAGATGTTCATCGGGACAGCGGACGATCGGTACTTACGGCCTCACGCCTTCTACCAGGTGCACCGAATCACGGGCAAAACAGTAGCGACAGCCAGTCAAGAGATAATCATTGCCAGCACTAAAGTTCTGGAAATTCCACTTCTTCCCGAAAACAATATGTCAGCCAGGTACGTCACTCCATAAATCAGCTCTTCAGTTGCTATGTGTGGTTTGGGGGTTTGTTCTTCGTTTGTGCAAAGGTGAGAGAAAGTCTTGTAGAATAGCACATCTTCCCCAAATATGGGTCGTGATTAAGATAGACACATCTCTCAGAACAAGTGTTTCGGTAGTCAGAAGCAAAGGAGTAGAGAAGCAGGGAAGCTCGTGCATATGTGGTACTTGATTGAGGTATGTGTGTCTCATGAGTAACTGACCATGGTGTGGAATGGGAGGTGGGATTTGATGGATACATTTTGCCATTCTCGAGTCCTTCCTAAGGCAGAACTAAATATAGGTCGCTTGCTTTTTGTAAATGATGTTTACTATGTTAAATAACTTACTTGAAAGGTTAGACCATGTGCGATAGCAAATAATCTTGTAAAAGTTCATAAAAGCAGCAGCTAGGTATTTACAAGACAAAATGTTTCAACAGAGTACTTGCTGCTGTTTTCACATGAACAGTTCTTTTAACCTCAGACATTTGAATAACACTTAAAATAGCCTAATGTGGGGAAAAATAGAACATGCTTTGTTCTTTAACAAAAGAAAGGTTTACAGAGTATACTTTGGCAATAGTTTGATTTATTTTCTTCCATTTCTCTTCCGATCCGTTCTGCAGTATCGATTGTGCCGGTATTTTGAAACTTCGCAATTCAGACATAGAGCTCCGCAAAGGAGAGACAGACATTGGACGGAAGAACACCCGAGTGCGACTTGTGTTCCGCGTTCACATCCCACAGCCCAGCGGGAAAGTCTTGTCTCTGCAGACTGCTTCCATACCTGTTGAATGCTGTAAGATTGCTTTAACTGTACATAATTTATGCTCGTGTTTTCTGCATGTGTCAGTAGTATTGTCATTCTGACAATATTTATTGCCAGAATTACATATAACAAGTGTGTAAAAAGCATTGTGTGTGAAGAGGTCAATTACCAAAAATTAATGTATCTTTAAAAAAGAGATGGTACTTGCCTGAAGGTTTAGAGGGAAAATACCTCATAGTGCAGTCACACTGCAGCTTCAGTAGTTCCTGTGTATAAGCAGGGACAGCAGATACATATCCATGAAAATATTAATTCCAGGTAAAACTAGTACTTTTTAATTTACAAGAGTCTATATCATCACATGTCTTCATGCAGCATTATCTAGTGAACAGCTGAACTTCTGGAGAGGTCATTTGTTAAATGCTGGCACTAAGGAATCAAAACATGACTTTAAGCAATCTCAATTTCTCCTAGAGTTAATTTTGTCTAGAAAATACTAAAATAATTTTTAAACCAGTATTCCTAAACTAAAAATTTCATTTGCTCTACAGAGACTATTGGAATCCATGACTTTTTAGGGTTTCTTTTCTGGAATTATGTCATTTCAACATAATTTTGAAAACAAAGATAAACCAGACATAGATATGAATTGTGTATGTAAATAGATGGTCATTTTAGTTTCAGTCCTGATTCTTCAAGTTAAAATCGTAAAATAAATGTCACTGTGGAAAAAACTGTGATTAATAATTTTTCCCTTAACATTTTTTAAAGCTCAGCGATCTGCTCAAGAACTTCCTCAGATTGAGAAGTACAGCATCAATAGTTGCTCAGTAAATGGAGGCCATGAAATGGTGGTGACAGGATCCAATTTTCTTCCAGAATCCAAAATTATATTTTTTGAAAAAGGACAAGGTAAATACTGTCTTGCTGGTTTTTTTCCTTGAAACCAAATCCATTATCTGAGCTTGATTTTTAAGAAGTAAGGATGCTTTTAAAAGAAAATGTAGGACTGTCTTAATACATAGAGTTCCTTTTCTTCCCTATTTGTACCTTGAATGTAGAAAACATAAAATCTGAACAGCTTAATTTATCATTTCTGTGATTTAAGTGTCTGATTTGAACTTCTGGGAGAAGAGTAGCAAAAGAAATGATGAAAAATAAAAGTTTGCACACTAAGTGCAATTCTGGATCTTATTATTTCCTGACTTATTTGAATGAGAGTTGTATTATTTTTATTAGCAAACACAACATAAGTGGGAGGGTTATGTAATAATGTGTTTTGGCACACAACTTGAACACCTTTGATAGAAGCACTGCTGCAGCTGGCCCTGATAACCTGTACGAAACACAGGGACAGAGAGAGCCAAGTGCTCAGTTGAGGCTATGGGTTATGCCAGGTCAGAGCAGAAGGAGGTTCAGCAGGTGATTTGCTTCCCTCACAACACAGACAACTTGCCCAATAATTGAACTACAGGGTCTGTGGGTTCAGGGGAGGGTGTTTGTGGTAAATGTGTATAACCTGTGAGTCAATGCACAAAGGTGTGGATCATGTTATCTCACATGGTGACTTAACCCCTAAGTCATCAACATGTGTAACAAGTGTGAACAGTAATTTAACTACCTTTCAAAAACGTTTTCAGAAAAATGGGGAACAAATCCCTCTGTACTTGACAGTGCCCACTGCCTCCTTTGGAATTCAATCTACTGTATGAAATCAGCACATTGGCTTAAAATGCAGATTCCTGCCCAACCGTCAGCCTACAATGGCCATAGTGTTGCAACTCCTAAGGCATCTCTCTACACTTTGTTTACAAGATATGTCTGTTGCTTAAATGGCCTCTTTATGACTGAAAATAAATCCAGTTCTATAATAAGTACTAAAGTATTTTTAAGATTATTTAAATGTATGAGAAAATTGTTTTTTGCTTGAATTATTTGTAAATTTCTCTCAACAGATGGACGACCTCAGTGGGAGGTAGAAGGGAAAATAATTAGGGAAAAGTGTCAAGGGGTGAGAAACAAATTTTCTTACTTTAGAAAGCTTATTTTTTTTAATTGAGAAAATAGACATTGTCATTGTTCTGAAATTTAGGCAAGTAGATCGCTGACTAATTCAGACAGACAATTGGAGACTTCTAAATTGGCTTAACACTGTAAAGCAACCATTAAGATGATGCTTTGAAGGAACTGGAAATAGCATGCTTGTTGTGAAAGCAATGGAAAAAGAATTTGAAAATTGTAAAAAGGAAATTTAAGATAATTTTGCAAAGATGACAAATTATTTCCAGTGCATTAAAATTTTTCTTAAAAGCTTAATGATCCAAAATGCAGTTCCTTAACTGCATTTTTTTGCTCTAGCAGATAAACAAAGCATCCTTTAGATGCTTAGTTAAGGCATTATCTTCAGAACACTTGTGTTCAAAGGAAGAAAAAAGTCTCCAAATAAAAGTTTTCTTATTGTATTGTTTTACTATGTAATGTGCAGAAACTTGAAGTTTGAAAACTTAAAAATATTAGGGTGCTTTACTTGTGCAATAAGTGTTTTAGTTTTTCTGTAATTAATAGCAGTTTCATTTGCATTTGAGATGTAAAACTTTTTTGTTTCAACTTTTCTGTAGGCAAACATCATACTTGAAGTTCCTCCATACCATAACAAAACCATTACAGCTGCAGTTCAGGTGCAGTTTTATCTCTGCAATGGCAAGAGGAAAAAAAGCCAGTCTCAACGTTTTACTTACACACCAGGTATTAAATTAAAAATACAGAAGTTGTATGTATTTTGCTTTTAGGGTAGACATTTGAAAGTACCTGAGACAGTCTTGTCCCTTTTTACAGGTACATAAGATTAGGTTTGAAATGGTTATAAAACAACTTCTAAAGCTTGTGTAATTAAAAAGCTGAAATATAGAGTAATGAACTCCAGTACTAAGATTACAGCCAGGTATTTCTTCATTACGCTTTCTAGAGAATAATTTTTGCATTCTACTTTTTGGGAGTGATGATGAATCTCAGAAGCTCCTCTTTAAATGAGCCTGGTGATGACATGGAGAATAGTGAGATAGAACAGTTTTATGCATTTTTGTTTCCCTCTCAAATGTCAAAAAAAACCCCAGATTTAGATACAAGGAAGATCAAAATATTTTTCCTCCACCCTGCACACATTGCAGCTTACTGAGAGAAAATAGTTTGTAACTTCGCCAGAAGTGAAAATGGAACATGCTAACTATAGGTATAGTTAAAGCATCGTAATGCCTCCTATTTGGATGAGGAAGTGGTTACTATGAGACATGCAATGCCTGCTCCTTTGCCTGCCACTTACTTTCTTTTCCTTTAAGAACTGCACACCCATTTAGAGCAGTCAGAACTGCCAGGGTACCAGTGATGGTGGGGACCCTCTAGCACTATTTGGAGGCTAAGGAACGCTTGAAGCCTGCTAAAAATTTCCTTCACTTTTCCCCAGTGCCTGATACTGAACTCACATCTGCCTGTTTTCAGCGGCACCCAGCAGCAGCCCTCTGCCCTCTGGTGATGAGTACATCCTTTAGATAGACTGGACTTGCTCTGGCTGGGTTGCAAATGTCTTTAAAAACATACACTGCATAGGAGGGTGTGTTAGAAGGGAAGATAACGTGCTAGGAGAGTTGCTCTGGCTTTTCTAGGTTAATACAGCAGGCATAAAGTCAAAGAAGATGAAAGCAGAGCAAAATAAGGGAAATTGCAGCAACAACACTAACAGTACTGTTGTGGTTGTTAAACAGCAATTGGATGTGTGTTTATCACAGGATACAGATGGGTTGGAATTGTAAAACTGTTTTACTTTTTCTAGTTATAATGAAGCAAGAGCACAGAGATGAGGTGGATTTGTCTGCTGTTCCATCCTTGGCCCTGCCACACACAAGCAACGTCCAGGGCCTGCATTCCATCCGCACTCAGCTGCCTTCACCAGAGCAAGGGCACCCACATGACAATTTACTGTCTTCATCACCCAGGAGCCTTGTGTGTCCTGTTCAGCCACCGTACACAGCAATGGTGACCTCAGCAGTGTCCCACCTGCAACATATGCAAGGTAGAACCCTTAGTCCAAGTGAAGAGTGTCATGTTCTGCCTCCTGCTGTGGTTCAGTCTTTTCAGGTAACATCAGCGCCTCCTGTGAGGCCTTCTTACCAGCCTATGCAGTCTAATGATGTGTACAATGGACAGTCTGGTCTTCCTATGAACTCTGCCTCCAGCCAAGGATTTGATGCTATTTCGTTTCCGCAAGACACAGCTGTACCTCATTTGCTAAATCTCGGCTGCCAAGCTCTACCACCAATGCAGTTTCATTCTTCAAATCCAGGTTCTGTGTCAACGTCAAGTACAGCCGGGCACCCATTAGCACATCCAGCTCATTCAGGACAGTCATCTGCTCACCTGCCATCCATGGGATACCACTGCCCAAGCGCTGGGCAGGGCTCCATCCCTTCTGCGATGGGTCGCTCCCTTGGGCAGCCTTCTCCCCAGCTGCAGCAAGTCCCGTACCATTCTACAAATCCAGCAGCCACTTCCTCCCCCTCCCCAACATCTTCCCACCCGCTGGTCCCTTCGCCACTGTCTGGGCCTTCTTCCCCCCAGCTCCAGCCTCTGCCTTACCAATCTCCGAGCTCAGGACCTGCCTCATCGCCCCCACCCGCGCCCGCGAGTCACTCGGGCCAGCACTCCCCGCAGGCCCCCAGCCCTGCCCTGGGGGCTCTCAGTGCCGTGTCACCCCTCGTGCACCACTCCGTGTGCGACTCATCTCCCTTTGCACCCGATGGGGCAGCTATTAACATTAAACCAGAACCTGAAGATCGGGAGCTGAATTTTCAAACCATAGGACTACAAGACATCACACTAGATGATGGTAAGTCAGTTCAGTACTTTAATATTGGGCTATAGTGTACATTAAACTACAAAGAGTATGTGTGTGTGTGTGTGGGAAGGTTGTTTGGTTTAGAACACGCTCCTTTTCATGAAAAGAAATTTGTATCATCAAAACAGAGTTATATTTTGGTGTCCAAAGCAACAACTTATTTAAAACTGATTATATCAGATGTCAATTTGTAGTTATACACTTCAGGTATTTTGTCTAATTTGCCCATAGATTTTGTTTTAAAACAAGGCTTGAGAATTAACTCCTACACATTGACATTTTATATTCAAGGAATTAATTTGAAACCTCTTCTGATTGTCTCATTAGTATGTTTCAGTGAAAGTCATAATAAGATATCTAAGTGGCATAAATGTAGTTCAGAGTCTTGTTTCTTGGAGTTGTCCCAGTTTGGAAAGGCAGAGTGTTGTTTTGAAACTCTCTCACATGCATTTTTGGCACTGCCTTAGTCTCCTCACGGACATTCTGTAGATACACTGCCATCATTCAGCACCTCTGCTCACAGTGGCTGTTTTGCTTTCTCCACTCTGGCTACCTTTTTGAGAAATTCAGTTGTTTAACATAAATGGAACAAGGACATTCCAGTGCAAAGGCCAAGCTATAAAGGTCTGTACTTTAAATACTTGGACAGTATAATTTACAAAACTTGTCCAACCAAGTGAAAAAAAGAAGAAATATCACACCCTAATTATCAGACTATTTGAGGCAAAGATGCAAAGCAATTTAAAGAACATGTCATGCTAATAAGAGTGGAAGAACAGAAGGCCTGGCCTTAAAAGGCATGTAAAAGGTGTTTGGTATTGATGAAGGGAGTCTCACTAGTGTCTCTCTTCTCCAATAGGCTTAACTGTTGTGGTTTGGGGATTTTTTTAAACCATCCCTAAGCATTTACTTAATTGCATCAGCAGTAGTATAAAGACTTAAGTGTAGGCCATCTGTTAAATATCCATGTCAGTCCCAGCTCCTTGCATAAATGGAGCTTTGCTCTTGTTACCTCCAGACAGTGGTAATAAAAGTTAGTAAGAAATGCCTTTAAAGACATGTCATAGTAGGAAGAAAATGAGAGAAACCAATATAGTTGGGCTTTCAGTTCAATGGCCACCTTAATTAAAAACAAAGCTCTCTTTTTAGAAACACTGTTTATCAATCAACTTAACTTTATTTAGAAAGGAAGGAAGAGATTGATTCTGTCAAGGACTTGCTGAGGGGAGAAGAGCAAGGCTTTATGAAACAGCATGCAGCAAAAAAAAAAAAAATAGCATTTTCTACTTCTGTATAGAGGAGTGAGAAAGAAATCTAATGTTTCAAGACATGTCAGGTTAGAACCTACTTTTTCTCATCCTTCTTCCCTCCCCACCCACAAACCAAAGATGTAGAAATAAATAAAACACAAGTGAATACTGTAGTTAGACTGTTCAGTGTAAGCAGAAGTGTTTGGCATTTAAGAGCTCTTCACAGTGTTTATACTTGTTCAGATATTAAAATGGATGTACAGTGAAAAAAAAAAAGCCAATTTTTTTCCCTACATGAAAATTGAACATGGATTTCAATGCTAAAGTACCACTTGGCATCAGCAATAGCTTTGCAAGCAGAGAGATTCCCTGCCTTTCCCTTCCATGTTCCTGCCATGTCATGTTTGCCTGGGGGTTGGGTTTGGGGCTTTTTTCATTTCCAATCAGCAAATACTAATCAGATGTTGAGTCTGAAACCTGCTGTTCCAAAAGTCTTAAAGAGCTGTTCAGTTCTCTCAACATGAGTGAATACTTCCTCTGTTTAATCAGCTTTAAGTAAAAAAAAAAAAAGTTTAGACAAGAACACTTTTTTAATAATATATCTAGCATATTACTCTAGTTTAAAAAATAATTTCAAATTTTTTCTTTTGTGTATAATTGAATTTTAGTTTCTGTACAAATAGAGCCAGACACAAATAGCAAAGAGGTTATTATACAATAATGTTATAACAATTAAGGAAAGAAATCCAAACATAATTACATACATAAATGATGTTGATACAGTATGTTCTCCCAGCTAATACACCAAACATGATGAAAGCTATCTTTAGTTGAAAAGAAGGGTTACTATTTAAAACAAACTTCTCAAAATAATAAGGCAAACCCAACTGAAAATTCTTTAAATCACAACTGGATTACTAACTTAAATATTTAAATCAGTAGTCTTAAAGTAAACAAAAAAACTCAAAAAAAAAAACCCCTCTGAGGGCATAAACTGCCTTCTTTCTTTTAAGTAACATACATTATTTCAAAATTAAAATAGTAGATATTTTCTTTGCCAAGAAAATACTTCAAGAAATATTTTACAAAACTGCAGTGTAGTATGGAAGTTCTACCTCATGACAAAGTCCCGGAATTCCTGTGTAGCTTGACAGGATATAATTTAAAATTCTTTAAAAACAAAAACATGACAAAACACCACAAAACTGTGAGGGGGAAAAAACCAAACCACCAAAACCAAACACCACCACCCCACTTCCAGTAGTGGCAGTCTGGACAGTAGTTACATAAATTCCTTCAAGCAAGACTCCTAAACATGAATCTTGCTGCCTCTTCAGCCAACATTTAGATGTTTTCTTCAAAACACATCAAAAAATCCTCCAAATGCACTAATATAGAATTACAAAGCTGCTTTATCCATCAGTGTTCAAGCCAAGAGCATCTGGATTAATCTTGATCCAGCATCTCCTGGAAGGTGTAACACATCTGGAGTCATTTACAGCTTCTCTGCAGAGCCCAAGATGTTTGCCCATGACCAAATGGAGTGTCTTTCTTAAATCTTGTTGTATTCCTTTGCCCTTTACCAGGCAGAGCAACTGGGCTCTGTTCAGAGTACGAGTGAACATGGACTACATCATTTGAAGGCATATCCCACACCTGCATGTCTGCAAAAAAGACACTTCCCCCCCCCCCCTTTTTTTTACCTATACAGAAGTTTGTGTGACTCTTCATTATCTTGTTTTTCAACAGGATCTTGCTGATGTCTTTAGACTTCTCTAAACTCCGCCTTGAATTTGCTATTCTGTTTTGTTTCCCATCTTCCTGTCCTTGCTTCCTACAGGAAATGCTTTCTACTCCACTTGAAGAAACCAGGGATCAAAATGCATGGAGATACATACCTAGATATTAAATTCAAATTAGATTACAGAAAACATTTAAAACAACACAATTTCAAAGTAATATTTGTTGTATGTTACTACTTCAAATGTGTTCTGAAAAACTACTCTTTTCCACTTAGGTTTTGCAGTATTCAGGCTGCACAAACTGGTAAACTTTCAAATTAGAACTATGAAACAGCAGTTTCTTGAACTTTATTTGTCCCCTCTGCTTTTTCTCTTGGACCTTTTTTCCCTTAATGTCTTTCAGCAGGTCAGCCCCTGCCCAACACCCCAGATTTACATTTCCCTGGATGGACTGTGGAATGTTTAGGGCTGCAAATAGGTGTAAACAAGGCAGCTGAAGTGACAGGAAACAGGCAGTTGGTAATTTGTCTTTTCCCATACCCATCATTCATACTGTGCTCTGCTGCATATTAATCTAATGAAGGTCCCATTTCTTCCACACTTGAGAAAAAAAAAAGCTGCTCAGTTAGACTCAGGCTGGTTATAGGGTGAGGCCTTACTAATTCCCCCCCACTCTGTTTTCTAAAAGTTCTCCTAGCATGGTGGTTCACCTATCCCACTGTCAAGTTTTAGATTTAGACATATTCTAATACTGTTGACCTAAAATTTACTCCCTTGTGGTTTGTAGTTTAGGAGAGAGTTTACCTTGGATTTCATGGCTTTCTACAGTGATTAGATTTCTAGCATGTACAACTGTATTTAACCATTTTTAAGATACTGTGTTAGGCTGTGTTCAGCAAATCAGGATGACCTTCTACTAATGCTCTTACATTTTGTTACTCATTGCATCTCAATTACATAAAGCTGGAGATTAGAAAGTACAGTATGTGGATTTACTATAAATCATAACTAGAAATCCCCTAACCCTTTTGTGTATATAAAGCAATAAGTCTACTTTGTCACCCACATTCCATGTAGAATTCTAAGCCATTAGCATTCATTCATTTTAGTAGTTCTGTGATAACACTCTAGCTGATCATTTCTCCTGCTGAGAAGCTCAGACCATTCTGATCTTGGCTAGAAAATGTGTACATCTTTATAGGTAGCTTATTACTGTAGCTTAAACTTTATTTCTAGAGAATCAAAGTAGTAACTAATAAGAAAGTAATGGAGACTGACTGTACTTTGTATTTCTGTCTATATTTAAAACTTATGCAATAAGGTCTTCCTTAATTGGGGCAGTGTCTTGTCTACAGAAACACAGAGAATAGTGAATGCAAGAGTCCAGCTTAGTATGGCATTTGACTGATTTAGTGTCAAACCAGCAGAATCTGCTGTGGCTGCTCCACAGCAGAGAGGACTGAGGGTTAATTATAGCCCGGCAGCTTCTTCTTTCTTGTTGTTAGGGAAAGTTGACACTGTATTACTTGCTGGTCATGTGGAGTCAAAACCAGGCTAAATATACTGCACTAAGCAATGTGACGTAGTTGCAGGGATTCTTCACATAAATGCAGCTGATAGAGTTCTGTCTAGAGCTGACAACACAAGGCCAATGGCTGAGGAAATGTGTGCTGCAGTCTGTCCATAATGCTCTTAGGGGTTTACTGATCCTTGTTGCCTCTGTCAATAGAGCAACTCACTTATCCATCCTCTAAACACACAAATACAATTGTATCAACTCCTTTCTGCGGAGCGTATTAAAACACTCCACTGTGTTACTTACTGTAGCAGCACTGCAAAATATCATGTATTCTAATGTATTTCTGGAGAGCTACTTTTCTAAAACCAGTACAGCTCCTAGGTTAAGTCCCATTGCCCACACATCCTGCTTCCGTTCAGTAGCAATAAAAGATACATACAATCTACACTTTTAATTACACAGTGCTACAAAAAAAGGAAGCTACTTGGGTGCTGTACGTAGAGGCCCTGAAAATCAAATCGTGTAACTCTAGTAGCTTTTTGGTCTGCCTGTAGCCATAAGAGAACTCTGATTTTAAGTTGGTGCAGATAATTGAGGATTTAAAGCTTTTCTTAACCTTTCTTAAGTGATGAATCAAGACAAAGAGGTCATTCATAAAAGGAATTTTTTCATCAGTTAAACAGATCTACAGGGTGTCAGTTTTCTTGATTTTTGTTTCTATTTTATAGTTTTAATTTTGGTTTTATATTTTTTGGGTATAGAACACATTTTAGTAGTGCTTAAGGAAGTAAAAAAAACTGTCTCAAATGTTTATGAAATTAGGTAGAAACGTATTTTTGTGTGGTACCTCAAGTTGTATTTAACTTATATGCATGTTGAACAAAACCTTTCTGCTATATGACACACTTGAAAAGGCTGTTGCTTTATTTACCACTTACCACGTTTCACAAACAAGTACTGTGTGCCCAAGGCAAGTGCATGCTTTGTTCGGAAGGTGCTGGCTGGAGACATGTTATGTGTGCTATGCATGGCAATTTGTCAGGGATTGATAAAAGCAAACACTCGACACTTGGTAGCTTTGTTAGGGCACACAAGAACCTCAGAATCCCTCTAAATATGAAATTAATTAGAAAAACTGCTTGGAATCATATTTCCCTGCTAGAGTGACAGATAACCCTGACTGTATAAGCTGTGCTGTCCTTATGGTGCAGAGCCTGTTGCTTTATGAGCTAATGAGCTGCACTGTTCTCTCCGGAGGTTTTTTGTCAGTGTTTGTTGTCGGTTCCTTTGAAAGCTTTGCCTTTAAAGAGGGTTGCTGGCAAAAGTTAATTTGTTTCATCTCAACGTAGTTTCCTGCCCCTCTCCCTGGTTTTATTAGCTCTTTATTTAAATATCACTTTCTTGCTGTTTCTACCATAGTTGGTGGGGGGAAATGTTCTTTTCTTAATCTCCTATTATTTGACAAGAATTTGTCCATAATCTACTCTGTTCGTCACAATGGCAGTGGACATTTTCATTGAAAGCCAGAAAAAGCTTTCTACTTCCCATTTAAATACATGTAACTTTACACTTTGAACAGTTAAGCGTAAGAAGTCACCCAAAGAAGTCATTTGAGCTGCTTGAATTTCAGAAGGAAGTAAGAGTAGACTCTTTCATTTTCCCAGGAGTCACCCCTAAGCAGGGCTGGCAAACAAGAATGTGCCTCTATCCAGAAGGCACAAATTAGCCAAAATCTAGAGGAATTTTGTTAATTGTGTTAAAGCCTGATTTACTAAACTTGCAGCTCTGTCTTGCACAGGAAAAAAAAAAAACCAAATCCAACCCCGTACAGTGTTGTAAGTTCTGCATAGCCACCAATCACAACTAAATAAGCACACACTTGTTGGTTAAAATAACGAATACACTATTTGACATTGATTTTTCCTCCAGGAAAAGCAGTTCAGTGAAACACAGCTCTCCACTTGCTCTGGAGTTTCTCACATGGCACTGGTCTGAGAGGCACCTGTGCCAAGAAAATACTTGGTTTTCTGACACTTGGCTCGGTGGGTGACCTGACTGCAGACCAGGACCTTGGGCAAAGTGTGCACACAGTGTGACAAGTAAAGAGGAAGCCAACAGCTGTGTACAGCGACAGTTTCCTTGGCTTAAGGGGTAGGAAAAAGAACAAAAAAGGTTAATTTACTAGTACTCTTTTGCCTACCTTGTTCAGTGGAGTTGCTGTCAAGGGGCACAAGCACTCTTTAGTTTGACTACTGTAAGTAAAGCAGATGAATGTTCTACACTAACACAAATACTAAAATCAAAATTTAGGTAGTATAAAATTCATGATGATACAACTAGGCAGACATCCAAAAATATTAACCACTCCCTTTATGGCTGCTAACTGAAAAGTAACTAAGTATACAGGATAAGTGTTACTGTTTTTTAATAAGCACTCTGATAACTTACAAATAGTGATTTATGTCGACATACGCAGTAGTTGTGAATGAAGCTGGGTATTTAAATTTAGTACTATTAAAAGAAAAATGAAAATCACTTCCTGGTTGAGTGAACTGTAACTTCTTGGTTTAGTCCAGTCAGTAGTTATGTCTGTCTTCTTCTCTGACACAGACAGTTTTATCTCTGACCTGGAATACCAGCCATCAGGTTCAACAGAGAAATGGACTCAACATTCAGCACTCATGTCCAACTCCTATGTGGAAAATCTAGAGGGTGAGTCTGCTTACTGAAATGCTTCAATGTTTGAAATTGGAGCACAAAGGAAAGGGGAAAGTGTTTTAATAGTTTTAAGAGCTACAAGTGAAAACTGCTCTGTAATACTGAAATATTGCCCGGTATATTCTGAAATAGTTGGAAATTCAGCAGTTGTGAACCAGGTGTACACTCATTCAGTAAAAACCTCCACTCACAGTATATGTAGCTGCCACAGAACTTCCTGAGTGCTGTAGGATCTAGTGAAACAACAGAAGAGGATATGAAAATCCTAAGCCAAATATGGGCAAGATTGAAGAGTGGCCAGATGAGTTACCTGAGAAATTTAGAATGTTTCTCCTTTTTAAAAAGATGAAGCAATGTCAATTTAAATAGATGGAATACGGTGTCATGCACCACCAATCTAAGTATTAGGAATACAGATTCATAACTAGATTTCAAATTGAACATGCACTGTAATTGGGAAAGAACATCTGGATTTATTATTTCACCTTCTTTATTTCTCATATAAACAAGATAATTATGCACTAGGACTCTTCTAAGTACTAATGTTAGAAATTGATGCATGGTATATTGGTCTTGTTTGTGTTTATACTTAAGTGTTTTTCACTTTATTACAAACATGCCTAAAATGCCAAAGACCTATACTGTCCCTTTTTTTCCCCAATATATATTCATATACACATATATTATAAACACATATAACACATTTTGCTTTTCCCATAGATTTTAAAGGGTAATACCTGTAAGTGTACACTTAATCACTTTACTGTTACCAATCCCAAATCTATCTCTTACTAAAACTATCACACAATTAGTGTGTAGATCTTAAGTTTGCCTGTGAAACTGAAATAAATCACACTGGTCTTTCACTATCTTTCAAGAAACTTAGTTCTGCTTTCCTTACATATCAAAATGTTATTAGTAAGCTAAGTACCTCCCATTCAGAATGGCAAAAGCTAGGAAAAGGAGTCTGTACTAAGTTGACCTTCCTGTATATTGAAACAGCAAATCAATTAGTAAATTACAAGTTATAGCTTAGCTTATTGCAGTGTTCTAGACTATATCCTGTGCAACTCAGACTCTGGTAGGTTCTGAGTAATTGCTGAAGAGCAAGAGTTCTGGAAAAATGAAACTTCAGTTTAAAAATAAAATAACCCTCAAATACGAGTCTCATCAATTAAAGTGTAATACACAGGTTGGCAAACCTCAAACCTAGGCTTATGAAATGTACACCAACAGGTCCCTTTTTAAAAGGACACACCAAAAGAAATCCAGACCTAGAGAGAAACATGCTTACACACAGATGCTGACAGGTGAGAAATACAATTGAGAAACATGGCATTTTTTAAAACTAAAATAACGGGTATTTTACGTATTTGGCATAGGATAGTGTGGTACTAATACAGGAGATCATTTACACAGGAAAGTAGAATGGTTTTGTACCTTGAAGAATGCTTAGTGTCAGATGAGACAAGATCGCTGTATCCAGTGCTAGTACAGAATTCCTATAGAGACAACTTTCAGGGTTAAATTAGGAAGAGTATAGCTTCTAAACTATACTGCTGAAGAGGAGAGCAAGTGTAACTGTGGTGTGCTCAGGAGATCAGAGCATCTGCAAAGGCAGGAAATAACTAATGGAATACTTGAGTCATCCTTTATAGAATGGGTAAGTGTGATGGCTGCTCTGTGGAGTACTAAGCCATGAGCAGAACCCAAAAGGGGAAATCTCTATTTGGTCCAGAGGTGCATACAGCAAGTGCTTGGGAAAAAAATAAATCTTTGGTTTGTTTTGCAGCAATTTCAGCATTATAGGCTGTGACAAAGTGGAAAAGGTGAACTACAGGAACACAATCAAACTTAGTAAAATATAATAGGTGGTCAAAAGGGTTGAATAGTTGTAAGCAGTCTGTAAACTATTTGTAAAGGTTCATATTAAGTGTACAATTACTCTGCAGTGAGAGAGACTACATGCTGCTTCCAAATGCAGAAAACAGAAAAGAGCATGACAATTGTTAGGTTAAATGAGAAATGTGGCCAACAGATGACAAATCAGTTATTCAGTTAAAATTACATAAATGATCTTAGAAAGCTTTTTGTATTGATGCTCTCAGTTGAAGAACTAGAGATTCTCATGCCCAAAGTCCTTTATAAAAAGAGACATGTTGCAGGACCCGTCTCAAGGTAAGGTGTCAGTAAAAAAGGTTCAGAACAGATAGTGAGAGTGACAATTGTCCTCAAGTAGATGACATGCCAAACAACAGCTCTGAAAGAGTAAGCAACAGCTGACCTGTCAACTGTAATGTATAACCTCTTGCTTATATCTGATTTTGAGCCTGGGTAAATGTGACACTGCTGCTGTCAGCTATTCAGAGGGATGAAAACCAGGAACTGTCTAGAAAGCTCTACAGGAAGACCTTGTAATTAAAGAAAATCAGGTAGCTAAAGAAAAAGTGGAAATTAGGGTGGAGTAAAAAATAAAACCTGCACTAATCATACATACAGTGACAGTTTCTCTGAACTATTCTCATTTAAAGCTGTCTTGAATTTACAATGGACAATTCTATGAAAATTTGCTCAGTAGTGTTAAATGTAGTCTTGAAAGGGTGAATAAATGCTAAGAATATTTAGGAAGGCAGCAGAAAATAAACAAGTGCTACTCTGTAGATCTGTTATGTGCCCACATCTTGTCCCCAGCGCCACAAAGAATTAGATTAATACCTGTTGTTTTGGGGGGTGCCTTGGTTAAGGACAACTAACATGACCGAAGGTTGGAAACAGAAGCTCTGTTGAACCAGCTAGAACTCTGCTGCCAGAAAAATGAGCAAGGAGGATATGCTAAGCATAATAAAGGAATGGGTGGCACAGAAAAGGTAGTGGAAGATGCTTCTTGGGAGAGAAAATAAGAAGTGTCCACCAAGTAATCATGGGACAAGTTCAGCACATCTGAAAAGCATTTCTACAGCTTTAGGGAGTTAAGCTTTGGAACCTACTGTCACAGAATATTACAGCTGACAGAATGTTGCACAGACCTTAAAGACCCCAGGGAGAAAAAGCCAAATGGGACCATTCAGTGCAAAAGGTGCTGTCTCTACCTCAGAAATTCCCTAAGACAAACACATTTTGGAGGCTGGTGGAACATTCCAGGGAAGCATTGTTGTATTTTGCCTATGTCTCTGCTCTTGCCATTACGGACCTAATTGCCTGTAATTTGAACTGGTTGGCTCATCGTTCCCCATGGAGGTTTTCAGGCAGTATTTTTGACTTGGAAAAACCTAAAATGCTTAGTAACTTGATTAAAGAAGATAATGCCTTTACTTCTGATGTTAAAACTCCAGGTATGTAAAAAACACTTAAGAGAACATGTTATTCTCATTTTTTTTAACATTTATCCAAAACAAAACATTCAGCAATTTATTAGTAAGAACACCAACTTTCATGCAGATGGCATGCTTCATAACACAAGAGTTTTGTTCCATTCAAATCAGCCAATATGGATCACTTTCTGTAGGTGAGAATTTCTCCGAAGGGATTGGTCAGTACTGGAACAGCTGATAAGATCAGCACCCATAGCTCTGCACAAATGGCTGAGCTGTTCAACCTAATTTTAGTTTATCTTAAAACTCTTTATTGCAAATTGCAGAGTTTTAAGGGATCTCCATGAGCAGTCTGGCTGTCGTGCCCAAACTGCTGGAGCAAGGGCTGTGTCAGCTGTCCCAGTGCAAACCTTCAGCGCCCCAGAGGCAAAGTCCTGGGCCTGAGAGACAAGGACAGGAGAGGCCTCTGTGCTTTGGCTGCAAACAGGCAGACAGAGCAGGATGGGAGAAGAAAACAGTGGGAAGAACCCAGTAAACCAGAACAAGTGTTTGCTCTTACTTTACAGCTTGGCAGCAGATCCAAAAGTCAGACCTACTTCTACTCTGTTCCACCAATATTGATGTTACTATGCTGCTTAATTTTTTCACAGGGTTACAGGGGCTTGAGCCTCCAGCTGAGGTTCAGTGCTCGCTCAGGGCAGCTTTTCAAGGCAGCACAGAGTGGGAAGAAGAAAGGAAAAAAAAAAAATCACAATCCCCTTTGCAATACCACACTACAGCATCACTGGTATTGACTGGGCCAGTCTAATCTGTCTGCAGCAGATTTTCTCCCCACCATGTTAACTTCTGTTCTGCACAATCTATTTTTAACTGTTAGTATAAATTTGCCAGCCAGCTTACATTCTAGATAAATACTAGGAGAGGAAAAGGTGAAACTATTGCAAATAAAGTAACAGTTGAAATTCTGAAATCTGGGACAACTGCCAAAGAGGTCAATTAAATAGACAAAGTTGTTAAAATCTTTTCCATTTCACAGCCCAATTAAAAAAAAAAAAAAACAAAAAAACCAACCAAAAAAAAAAAAAAAAAAAAACCAAAAAAAAAAAAACCAAAACGGTATTGCTTTTTGATCTGAGCCATATCTGACAAACAAGCTTTCCAAGTGCAGTTATCACTGCTGTAGTGGAGGAATATGCCACACAGTGTGTGCCACCCCTCTCTCTTGTGATCTAGTCCAGTCATTATTTCAGGATTAGTGACCTGGAGCATAAGCACAGGAAACATTTGATACTGCTTTTGCTGTTATCCACTCAGTTGACACTGATCATCCAAAATGATGTTGGGTGATCTGTAGGTACTAAATGACAACTAAATATTAGCTAGGCCTCTGCAATTATTTAGTATAGAGAGTATATATTTAGTATATAGAGATTTCTGGTTCCTCATGTCTTGACAGTAGAGGCTGTCAAGGTATGGAATTAGCAGTGAGAACATCTGGTACCACAGGTACCAAACCAGCAGTGACTTAATTAGAGGGGGCAGAGGGGAAGGCAATGAACTGAAAGAGTTGGGCTCTAACTCCCACAACTGTTCACCTCCATCTAAAGTCTAATGGAACTGGCTCTCTCCAAACAGACAACAAAAGTATAAGCTACACAACACACGTGAACCTGGCAGCCAGACCACAGAGAACCTGAAAAACACCCTCGAGATCCACAATCCTGAATCCCAACCAAGCTCTGCAGCCTTTACCTAGAAACTTGTGCTGGAGAAAGGAAATGTTATGAAAACAAGGCCACGTTTAAGACAGCCATGCCTACTGCTTTCCAAGTGTCTGGTTGCTAACTGGATGGCTTTTAAGGTTAAATAGAAGGCATATGAAATCTTTCTAGCTATATTTCCGGGACAGTGTGGCCATGCAGCCCATAGTCAAAACCAGGAAAGTTGGGATAAAATGTTCTTTTGAAAGTATAGAAAAGAAGTTTTCTTCCATTCGAAAAATCAGCAGTATGGACTGAGCTCTCTAATTTCTCAGAATTGTTGAAATTTACTATCTCTACCACCTGAGGAACTTGAGTTTTGCTAGACAATGTTATAGAAAACCTGTGTTTATACTCATAAATTAAATTTTCAGTTTTAATCACAGACAAGTGGTCTGTGATTGACTCTTGGTGGAAGAAGGTGACATGTCATGCATTCAAATACTAACCTTTGGATTTCTGTTTTAGTCTTTACTACAATTTTCTCTCACACAAATTAATACAAAAAGGAAAATGCTGTATGATTTCACCTTCAGCCTTGTACATACCTGTGCAGGATTTTATCTCTTCTTTCTGACTATATGATTTACATTTTTAAACTAATTTATACCATTCCCCATAAGAAAGACTAGTTAATTACAATATTATATTCACCATGCAAGGTTAGAGAGTGATCTGGGCTGCTGCCTTCTGCAAATTCTGCTTTCTTTGAAGCATTTTTACCATCATCTGTACCTCATCTAATCACTGTAGAGTATTCTGGAGCCTGCAGGCTCCCCCCACCCATTTGTTGCTTACAGAGTTCCAGACAGATGAACTGGACACTCCTGGAAAGTACAAAATAGGAAGGTGTGTTAGTCAGGAGGCCACGGTCTGTGAGAAAACACCTTGGCCAGACACAGCAGTAAAAACATTCTGAGGCCTTCTCATTTCCTGAGGCCTTCATGGTGCTCTGACAGAACACTGAGTTAGATACTTTTTTGAAAAGGCACACTTGAATACTTGCTGGGTTTATAAATGAGCAATCCTAACAAAGCCACTGGGGCAAGTAAGACTTCTCTACTAGAATTCTCTGCTGGGATGAAGACAAGATCCTGCATTTCCCTAAGAAAAGGTAGATGTTTCTAATGTAAATCCATGTAAACCAGATAAATCTGTATTCACCACATGCTAAAAGCATTGCCAGAAAAAGCACTGAGCTACAAAACAGCTTCTTGTGAACAAATCAGTGATTATTTAGAACAAAACAAAACTAAGCTGTAGCTTTAATACTTGATATAATGACTTATGCAGAAGTTGGGCAAATAAAACGCCATGTGACCAGCTATTGTATTCAGTGTAATGTGTTTTAAGGAAAATGTAATGCCACAAGGCTACGTGCTGTTCAGTTACACAGCCTGTGGGAACTACAAAACACTGCAGCAGTACAGACCAGGTTGTGCTGATGGTGCCAGTACAGATGCATATCATTAATCAAAACTTAAGGGAAGTAGCTGTCTAAAAATCTCAAAATATCGAACTTCAAAAACTTGGGTTTAATGTTTTTATTGTACCAGTCATCAAATTTTAGCAGTACTGAACAGCTGTGATGCTTGATTTGCACAAACCAATCGCTCAGTAGCATTCACTGGACAAGAGCTGTTAGAGGTCCTGCAGTTAGAGCCAGCTGTGAGCGCCCTGACAGCAGCTGATGGAGCATCATTCTTAAAAATGAACATCTAAATTTCAATTAAAAATAAAAAGTCTTGGATTTTAGCAGATGTTTGCCTATGCATTGTGTTGGCCTAATATAAATACTTGGAAAAGTGCCCTACCTGCAGTCACACAATTTTCAGTGTCATAGTGCCATTTAAGTTCATTGAATGAAAGGTTTTTTTGAAGCCAAATAAATTGCAAATCTTGTAATGCTTGAGGGAATTAGCTTTTACATAGCTTGTCTGAACTGTTTGAACTTTGGGGCTGCAATAACGTGTGTGTTTAACAAGCTGTCCTTGCATTCATGCGGGGAAAACCATTGCCAGTGATCGACTCATAGATAACAAATGCCTCCTCCATGGTGACATGCAGGTCTGTGACATGAGGTGGTTTTAAAGCTTTCCCGAGTAAATTAAAAGAATACGACACACCCTTTTTTCGGAGTTGGATTTTATATAAGTTACACAGACTTGAGTGTATTCCCAATATTACCACGTTTTCGTTCAGACCCGCTTACGCTCCTGCTGCTGCCAAAGGCAATGCTCTGGCTGGGGAACGCTGTAAACAGCAAGAGCAATTTACACTCCATGTACATTGATTTTGTTATGCTTCTACCAGACAGCAGTGGTTAGTAGGAAGCTAAATCCTGCTGTGGAAGATTAAAGAATCACCAAGAGGGGTGGTGAACTATATCAGCACTGCTCTGTACAGTTACCCAAAGGAAAACAAAATAGCAAAACTCTGGGTTCCAAACCTGTTAAGATTTTCAGTAGAAGCAGCTTACTAGCAGAACAAAACGTTCTTTTAATTACTCAGAATGGTTCCTACTCAACAAAAAGATCACATTAAATGCCTGTTTATAGAAGGTCCAAGCAAACTCATGCCAGTAATAAAGCAAAAGCCTCTATAATTCAGCATATTCAAAGTCTTGCTGAGTAAAAGATACAGTAACCTACTGCCACTCAGTCCTGGAAAAGAGCAAGATTGACTGCCTCTACCAATTAAATAATAATTCAGATTTTGGTTATAATCTAACACTTATCTAAAATTTGTCATTACTATGTAATGTGGTATTTTTCATCTCAACTTAGAATTTTATTCCATTTTCTTTGGTAAAATTACCAATGTCCATTTTGTAAAATGGACATTTATATCACTTATCCATTAAAAGTTATTTTTGTCATCTTCCAAACTCAAGTGTCCTGCAATCAGTTATCTAGGCTTTAGAGTAAGACTCCAAAATTTTCATTTTTTGATAACTTAGGTACTAGTTTGCCACATTCACAGAGGTGTCCCTTCCTTTTAAATAATACTAGTTGATTAAACTTCACTGAATTTGACACATACACACACACAGACACACAAACTGATTGACCTGCATATAGTCCATCTTAACTCTTAATTATAGAAAAATTGACTGATAACAAAAGAAGATTTAGTTACTGCAGTCTCAGAAATGCAAGCATTCAGAAAACTGGCCCATCAAACAGGTATACAGTATTTAAAAAGTATATTCTGTTACCCCAAATCCAAGTTCTGAGGAAGTTCTGTAAGTAGCTTGAAGAGCCAGTTATTTGTTGTGCCTGTAACACTCCTGAGCAGAAGGAGTTCTGTGGGGAAACCTGCACTAACCTGACTGTGCTGTGCCTTTCAGTACCTGCTGGTCATGAATACTCATGTGCATTTTCTCTCCAAGGGTTTTAGGGATTTTCCAGCATGGATTATGACAAGTACATGTGTAATAATATGAGAAACTAGAAGCTTTTTTTTTCCTCCCTTGCCTGTTTCTGAAACCAGGCTCCTCATTCATCTTCTGTTACTTAACAGCATCAAGGCTTAGCACTGAAATATTTCTTTTTAAAAGGCATATACTGATGACTTCTGCCTTTTGGAAAGCATAAAATCAGTCACTTTTTATTATTTCTTCCCTTTTTTTATAGTGAATGAGATCATAGGAAGAGATATGTCACAGATCTCAGTGTCACATGGAACAGCAGTGGCCAGCCAGCCTGCACGTGCGTGTCCTGGATCGCTGGAGACAAGAATATCTGATGGAATCCAGTAACGGATAAGCTACAACTGAACATCCATGAAAACTCCGCAGCTTCTCTGAATATTTCTTCATCCTCTTCCTCTTTAGACTTACTGTGCTTCCAACTCTGTGGCCTTTATGAACTGGAACAGTGGATCCTTGCAAAGCCCTTTTAGTGGGTTACATTTTTGATGTAGAGACAGAGCATTTTAATTATAGTTCCTCAGATGCTGTAAAGAAACTTCTTAAAATGGACACACAGAATCTACACCAGATATTTTAACTGTTTTAAAGTTACAAACAAGCTTTGCTTTTTGCATTTAAATAGAATACTTTTATATTGTAAGTGCTTCAGATGTGTGGAGATGTTAGTTTGCTCTTATAATATTCACAGTACTGAATGTGGAAAAAGATTTAATGCACATCTTCAGTGTGCTGCTTTCCCTTAGAGATAGTAGCGTTTGTAACTGATGATTTGTAACACCTTTTGGTCATTTTGGAAAGCCTTTAAAGCTTCTATTGTTAATTTTTTTCTAATGAGATCTTCCAGTGGCAAATCATACCTGTCATCTGAAGCCAATGCCATGGAAGCTATTATGTATATGAATACTGTAGTGTTTTCTTTCTTAGATTCATAGGAAGCAAAGCCAAATGTAGATCTGCACTTGTTTATAAACTGAAAATGTTACTTGATAGGCTGCAAAAAGACCATTCCATCATGAAAGTGTTGGGATAGAAATTACATTCCAAAATTTAACTTTTATAACTTTGTGGATAATCTTCCTGATCTTTATTAGCACAGGCTCCTTCTTGAAATAGCTTTTTTTCTTAGAAAGTTAAATTTGTAATCAAATTTGAGCAGTAGTATTTTAGATTAAAGAACAGCAACATCAAAGCCATGTTAGATACAGGAGAAAATTTGATATTTGCTGAGGATCTAAATGTTCCCTGCAGAATATGATTTTGAAATCACCAGTTCAGTGGCATTCAAGTTCTTGATGCAATAAATCATTTGATCACATCTGTATGTTCTATATGCTGTATGCCTGACCGTGCCACTTGGAAGTCCTAAGGAGATGACAATTACGGTTCCTTAAATTTAGACTGCTTATAAGTGTCAGTTTGCTAAAAAGTAATTTACTGTGAATTAATGGTCAGGTAGTGTCCATGTTGAATTGTAAGGGTGTGAAGCAGAAGCTACCAAAGACACAGACAAGATTCACCACGGCAGCGGCAAACTCTGCTGTGCTCCAAGGGCGCATCTCCCTCACCCACGTGAGCTGATAAATTGGAAACAATCTGTTTACGTAGTTATGGAAAGATCTCGGGCCTTTCCAATGAGACCCTGCGGAGAAGATCCCAAACTGCCTGTGTCACACACATTTCCCTGCCCCAGAAGACACTCTTTCACAGAGCTCTCCTCCATGGAACATACAGGTACAACAGTCACAGAAAAGTGAGATTGGAAGTACATGGAGCCTCAGAACATCCGAGCTGTTCGGTTTAGTTCCTCACTAGGGTGAGCCATGATGCTCTAACAAAAAATAAGAGTCAATCAACTCAAAGAATTAGAAAATTAGAAAGTATATCTGCATTTGATCCAGTTCAGACAACTCTGGACATTTTAGCAGTTGAACACATTTGGAGCACATGCCTCTTTTTGTAGACCTAATGTGACAGTAGAATGGTCTGCCAGTGGAAAGCAGTGCTGAGTTATAATGCCCAGAGGAGTAAACACAGGCTCTACTGATGTTGCATTTTGGCAAACAGTCATGGGGAAGACTTTCCATTGAGCCTTTTGCAGGCAAAACATTACACCTGAATTGAAGCCAGTGCCCAAGCAATACCATTACAGTAGCTATAACCACACCTGTGTAATAGCTGAATCATGAACTTTTAAAAAGAACATACATTAAGAGGGTGACATTATAATTTTATCATGTACTTCCTTTTAAGAGTACAGCCTGAGGCTACTATCTTGATGTTTCATAATTATTTCAAACTACTTAATGCAAGGCCACTATGTACCTGCTGGGAATCTTAAGCATCCTTTTTGTGAATGTACTGTTCTGCTCAGTGGTGCAAATCTTGAAATTTGCAGGAAAAAAATGGCAGGGCTAGAATGTGAAAAGTGTGATATTGTAATTGTCCTCAGCAATGGTGCTTCACTCTGTCCTCTACTCGCTTACGTTAAAGATCCTAGAAAGGACTCACATGCTCAGAAATACATCTACTTATGGTTTTAACACCTTAAAAGCAAAACAAACCACACAACACTGTGAACTGTGTAATTGTCTTCAGATTGTGTGCTGGTGGCAAGGCATGTTCCAGTTTTCATTCATGTATTGGGTCTTTTGCATTAACCATTGTTTGTAGGAGAATTCTGACTTAAAAGCTTTTCATACTGTATGGGATTTATGCTCCTTTATCCTGCTGGTACAGACTCTCCTTGCAAGTTCTCCAAGTAGCTGGAATTCACACTGTACCTAAAATATAGGAGCCCAAACAATCCGGAGTTGCTATGCACTAAATTTTCTGATGCCTTTAAATACCTTGATGCCTGTAGACATAGAGATGCTTTCCTATTTAAAAATGAAATTGAAAACGTATAGCTTTGGATACTAAAGCAGTTTTGTATTTGCCTTGTAAAAGCTTCAATACAAGGGTCTTAATGTTATTTTAGCTTGTGTGATAACGTAGGTAAAGACTGTTAATCTTGTATAATTTTAGTGATATAAAAAGCACATGATCTCTATTGGACTATGCAAATTTAATTAAACAACAGAACCTGTTGATATTTTGTTGGCATCCACTTCCTTGCTCTTAAGTCCTGTCTTCTCCCTGAGTACTTTTCCAAAAATTTTAAATAATGTAGATTGTTCTGAAGGAAAGCCTTAATGATGAGGTAGCTTTTCTATAAGGAGGGTCAAAGATCAATGTTTAAAGAAAAAAAAAATTAAAGGGTAGCATATTAATCCAGGGGGGAGGAGGGTGAGTTCTGAAATTACCATAAACTAGAAATCCGAATTTCTGTAGTAAAACTTACCTGTTATCAGGGGAACTGCCACCCTTTTTAAACCAAAGAATGAAAATAACATAATAGTTTTGTTCTGATACAAAGCTTTGAAACTCTATTTTTGATACTCATAATGGATGTCATTCCTTGAGGTTCGGAAATTGTTCAAATTGAAGTTTTATATTTAAAAATGTGGGACAATAAAGATTAAGTTCTAGATGTTTACAGAGCCTTGTATTGTAATTTCATGTACATTTTGTATTTTAAACATTTTTGTAAGTTATGATTGCAGTGCTACTTGCAGAAATAAAGGGAAAAACTTGCATTTAGGCTCTTAAATCGTAGTGTTCAAATAAATAAAACTAATGCAAATGCATTGTCATTTATTTAAAATGCAGACCCAGATGCAGAGTGGGAAGAAACCCCCTATTTGTGATGCAGTGGTAAACAGCTGTGACACAGAATGGGGGACATTTGATATTCCCCCTGGAAGAGTGGTGATTTTGAACAATCTGGTAAGAGTTTGGGGCTCAACTTAGATTGGAGCCAGCAACAAGTGAACCTTTACATAGGCAAGACGTGATCAGCACTGCTGGCAGAGCATCAGTTTGCACGACACTACTGCTTTCCTATTTGCAAGTGTGGTTTCAATTAGACAAACACAAGATTATTTTGAGAAAATACTCCAGTAGTCATTTTTCAGAGAGCACATCATAAACAGTAATTTCCATTCCTGAAAGGATATCATCATAGGCAAGATACAGTTAAACTGCTTCTGAAATAAATGTGAAATTCCTACTACGTCTAAATTATTTGCCTATTCTTGGCTGAACTAGAAGTACCGAGGGAAGTGCCTTTGAAAAAAGTAAATGGAGTTGGGCCTTAAAACCTGGATCTTACCTCAGTGATATTAGTGCTACTGAAAAGGGTTTTATCTCCCTTGCAGTTTTGTTACAGGGCCTTTTGTTTACCTGTGGCATCCCTGGGCACAGTGACTTGTGCGAGTGCTCCAAACTCAACTGGGAAGCCAAAGCTCAGGCCTTTGGTTCCCAATTCCCAGTGCCCGGCAGAGAAAAGGAGCAGCGATCCCCTGGCAGTGCCCGGGCAGAGCGCGGCCAGCGCAGGATTAGCTCTCCTGGGAGTGCTGTCCTGGCCCATTACCCTCACCGGTCCATTTGGCTATAAATACAGCAGAAAGGGGTGGCTGAAGTGCCAGGAACTGAACGCATAGTAATTATAGCTGAGGTTTAGTAAAAATAGCAGCGGCAGTTTAAAAGCTGCTCACATGTTTTCTAGGGTGATTGCCCGGTATATAATTAGCACGCACAGACACCAGCAATAAGCCGTTGACTGACTGGGTCTGCTCTACTGTCAATTCAAGTCGTCTTTCAGATGTATATAGGCTGAAGGCTGATTCTCTCGGGCTGATGGGATAGGGCAGATGAGAGGATCTGCAGTCACGCCAGGGCGCTTAACGAGGGGCGCTGACACCCTGAGCTGTTGCACTCAGGGGAGATTTTATTCCAGTGTGAAAGCATCACTTCTACCTTGCAAAACACTGGTTTGGTATCTCAGGTAACCGGAAGGAAGAAATACTTTGTTAAAGTCAGTTACTTTAGAAGAACAACCAGAAGTTTGTTCATTTAGGACCCAAGCGCAAAGGAAATGCTGGCAGAAATCAAGGCCTTTTAGTTCTCATATTGTAGCCAGTATTTCTTTACAATATTCCACTGCATCACTTGTGCTGTTTTTCTTCCTTCTGCTTGTTTCTGTACTTCTGTCACTCTTCCTGCCTAACTTAAAACACTACTGTATGCTCTGAATCCAACACTCCACTGGAGTCAATTAGGTGAGCATTAATCTGTCTTCCAAATGGTCCTCCCAGCTTTTATTTTCCCTAGGATTCAATTAATTTATAGTAATAATAATAATCAGGAACTAGCCACTGCTGTGGTGAGTAAAGTATTAGGGTATTGAAAGGCCATGGAAAAGAAAAAGGATTTCCTGTGTATTTAAATTCTTGCATAGTTTTGCATACAGACTTCTCTAGTAATAGAAGTTAACACAACTTTACTCTGCCTGTTATAAAGATAGTGTTTATCAATCATTCTTAACCCACGAAAAGCACTGTCATTTGCTGAGATTCTCAAAGAAAGGAATTATTTTAGAATAACTTACTGTTACCTTTGTCAACATCTGCTACATGCAAAAGCAAATGGGAAAAAAAAATAACCTAAGATACAAAAGCAATAAAAATAGGATATTTACTTTGCAAAGGCTTGTATGTACTGTGAATCTTGTTTTGGAAGAGATTCCTCCACTAGAAAAGTCAAGCTATGTAAGTTCTCCAGCTGTTTCTGCAAATTTAGAGTAAAGTTTTTGTTGTCTTTTTATTATTAGAAACTGAAAAAAAAATACTTATCCCTTCCTTACTGTCATTGCTGTGACACCTGCTGGTAAGAGCTGGAAGACTGTTGGCAGTCTGTGCTTGTTACAAGGGCTCTCCTCTAAAACCAGGAAAAGTCGTTCTGTGACACTTCTCATTTGACACTTCTATGCATAAAATGCCTATTTAAGTGTCGTGCAGTTGCTGTGTATCCCAGAGAAACACAGACAGCCGCAGGCACAGGAAAAGCTCACCTGCTCCTGCCCGAAGCAGCTGAGCAGCCGCCTCAGGGAGCTGCCCGAGCACAGCCTGTGCCCCGCTGTGCTCCCCCATCACCTCCCAACACACTGCACTGAGCTACAGCACCACTAACACACACCTGGAACACCCCTCGGACACCCAGTCACACATATACGGTGATAAGGAGGTGCAAACATTTAAGAGGAGAATAAAACTGGATGGGCAAATAAGCAAAGAATCAAACAAAAAAATCTTATAATTAAGACCAGTTCTAATCAACAAGATCCTGCCCTTTACTTCAAGAAGTTCAATGCCAACAAATAACTCTGAGAGTTCATATTGCAAATAATTGACAGTAAGTATTTGAACCCCAGATGCTGTTTGTTGGTTGTTTACCTTTCGGGGGTTTTTTTTCCACCAGTCTTAATAACCAGACTCTCCACCTTTGTTTCTGGTGCCGATGCAGTTCCATCCTCCCATCCACTCACACTCTCCTCTAGCATATTCACTTCACCTCCAGTGTATGAGAAAAGCTACTGTTCTTTTCTGTAACTTTTGATCAAAGAAGTGATGCACCTGAAGAGGACTCAGTCACGAAAATACTGCTTAGGAATGCAGTATTGGATAATCAGTGGTATCACATGAACTAGGTTGGAGGGAAAAGGGAACAACTACTTCTACAAGTTCTAGTGGCAATGGAATGACACATGACTGATGAGTTAGAAAGGTCCTTGTAATTAAAAGCAGAGAAGACAAGGAAGCAGTCTGCTGAAAATCCTGACAGTTCTAAAGGCAAATGTTTCAAGAAAGTAGGCAATTTTAAAAACTAGTAGACACATTAACAACTGCAGAATCTGGTATCAAAGACACAAGTTTCTAAGCCAAACTTATTAGAGCTTCTGCAAGCAGCTGGCATAGCACTAGCTGTGACATCAACATCAGCTTTCAAGATTTACTCTGGTTTGAGCCTTTTTTAGGACAAGGCATGAAAGGCAGGATTGCCTTCCTAAATTTACTACAGCTTGGTACAAAAGGTGCAATGGATTCTCTCTGCCAAGGTGGCAACACCACTGCAAACACAACAGAATAGCTGAGCATTCTCTTACATGCATCATAAATTTCTGCTCACTGCAATAAAAGGATCTGTCTGTAAATATCCCATGAACTCCCTGGTGTATCCCCAGCCAAGTCGTTCTCACAACGTGCTGGAAAAGGACAAGACAAACTTTTAGAAATCACTATGTCACTGTTTTCAAGTAGGAAATTCTGTAAGTATGACGCAACAACAGATTTTTCCAGTGTTCTGTCATTTGAACAAATGCCTCCAGAATTGCCGCACAGCCTGTCCAAAGCACACTGGTTTTCTGTGATTTAATGAGTTAAGGTTTAGCTTTGAGGTCTGCCAATCGTAAGAATTGCATTGTAATAAAGGTGCAACCATTTACAGATCAGAAACAGTTTCAGCTCACAGCAGATCTCCAGTTTGACAGCCACCAGTTCAACATCACCCTGTGTGCTTTCTAGGCAATGTCTCCATGAGTAAAGGTTGCTCATGAGACATTAATCCTCACACCTGCCTGTCACTTACAACAGTTCATGCTCAGGTCTGTGCTGTGTGATCAGTTCCTGCTGTAAATGTTCTGTCTCCATCTGCACTGATCAGCACACGCTGTTTAGCCAATACAGGCATTTGTGCAATTCCATGTTCCCACCACTTCTTGCCTTAGCAGGCATAAAAATTTGCTTATAAAATCTTCAATGACAAGCAAATATGAGAGGTCAAGGATAGCTTTATTCAAGTAACAGAAAATACCACCCTGTGACATTTGCCTGGCTGTAGACACAGTAGCTGGAAGAGGAGGACAAGCCATCAAGCCAATAGGACAAATAAGGCAATACTGAAACTGAATTAAGTGCTACTATGGGATTATTTTTTTCTAAGGATATGAAAAAAGAAGCTATGCCAAGAATGTCATCATTGCCATCTGACCTCACCACTGACAGAAGTTATAATGGGAAAGTTGCACAAACAATGAAGGAGACAAGCAATCCAACAGTGGCCAAGTGCTGGGCTGAATGACACCGTGGTTTGGAGAGGCACAGCCATACATTTTGTGGCTGTCAGCAGAGTTTTGCTGAGAGACTCAAATGCTGGTTGCCTGAGCCTAAACCCTTTGGAACTAATCCAGCTGCTAAAATGACACTGGAGACTAATAAGGTTTCTTTAGCTAGAAAGAGGAACACAAACATACAAAAGAAAGAGAACAGGAGCAGGGGGAGTATTTTGATTACTGAGCAGGTCTGCCTCCAATTGCAGGTTTCCACTACTATGAAAGCTGAATCTCAATTACTTCAAAGCTCAAAGCAGGAAAATCTCTCACCATTTTGTTTTTAGATACACTTTTTAGATAGCAGTTAAGCTACAAAGAACACCCTTTAGGTAAGCAACAGTTAAACATATCACTGGCTAAGCACGGCATGTTCTAGTGTTAATTGATCAGTTTTTCTGTGCCATTTGTGTCCTCCCTCCCACATCCCCCCTTACAGGGACTGTGCCGTCATGGCTTTGTATCTTTGAACATATATTACCCTATGCTCAAGATTTTTCTCCAACAGTACATAAACTCTTAGCAGGTCAAACACCATTTGGACCAGCTGAGTAAAATGGAATTCTATCACTCATGACAAAAAATCCTGTTTGGTTTGGATGGACACAGCCTAAATACAGCACAATACTGAGTGATATTAAACACTGTATTTAAACAGTGACTAAGTCTTTCATAATCAAAGTAGAAAAAATTTTAAAAAGCAGTTAAATTCTGTCTTTACACTCAGCTTATAAGAAGGTTTTTAAGCTACCTGGTAGTTCTTTCATCCTAAATACACTCATGTAGCTTATGCATCACAGAAGGCCACTTTGCAGACAGCAGAGATGTGCTTTGGATGGGCCCAGCAAACAACCACAACTGCCTCAGTGCAACATAAAAAGTGCTCAGGGGTGAAGTTAACAAAAAAAAAAAAAATAAATCACAGTATTGAGATTCATTGAGATCATTTTTTCAGCTTTTCTGAAAGGGTTCCTCAAGCTCTCAAATTTGTTTAAAACAACTAAGCACCTTCAAACATTCGTTCAGTATTGCTGGCACTCTACAAGTCACACAGATACCATCGAGATGCTGCTCTCCACAGAAAACAGACATTTTTTATTTTTTTTTGGAAGACGAATTGCCGCTTCAGATTGGGGGCAGGACTGTTACAACATTTAATCAAACTAGAGATCCTGCTGTTGTAATTCCCCCCCCGAAAAGCCAGGGGTAAGAAAAGAGCTGACAAAGGGCAGTTCTCTGCAATCTCTTGCTGGCAAATGACATGCAAGTGCTCAGGAAACATAGACCTAAATCCAGGCTATTCTCTGTGAGCTTCCCAAAGGCACAGGACATTGGGCATAAAGCAAGAAGTTAATGGCAGATCAGCTTTAGGTTTCTATTTGCAGCTAAGAGGGAGGTTTACCATCACATGCAGTTTGAACTATTTCTCCCCATTTGTGTATTTTGAGTCACTTTATTCTCAGCAGGACTCCCACAAAACAAACGTAAGCAAGCAGGAATAGGAGGTGCAATCTCACATGCAGAAAGGTCACTGAGGAAAACAGCTTTGACCCTCCTGCACTGAGCCAAACAGGGCTAATCAGAAAGTTCACAGCCTTTACAGGGTCCCTCTGTACCTAACTCCAGTGAAGTCCATGCTGCTTCTATTTCTAATTAATGACTGGACTACCTTATACGTTTTTCTGACCATAAACTAGGGCAGAAAACACTGCCTCTCCAGGCAGAGGCGAAAGAATCGCGGTAAAATGAGACCAGCTGAAAGCACTGGGAATGCAGAGCATCACAGGGCTAAGGACAAAGCAGAAGAGCTCAGGAGAAATTGCTTATAGAACTAGAAAATTATTAGGAAGCCTACGTAGGGGGAAAGGTTGGAAATCTGCTGCACCTGAGCGGTGTAAGGCGGTGCCTGGTCTCTCCCAAGAGCCAGGAATAAGCTACATGGAACCACAGCACGGCTGCTTTCAGTGCACAGACTGAGACAGAAAACTGTTCTGCAACAAGGGGCAGCATCTATGGAAGGGAGAGGAGAGAATTCGACACCTCATTAAGTCGAAAAACTAAGCAGTTTAATAAAAGAATCGATGCTTTAATTTGTGGAAACACTTGTTTACATAGGAAAGGGAAACTGCCTTTATTGTAACTAAGAGGGTGGCCCAAGCCACTCCTACTCAAGAAAATAATAGGATCTGGAATAAAGAGGGGAGCAGGAGAGATTAAACTGGTATAGATCCTCTAGCAGACTTGAAAGGGAATAATGGCTGTGAAAGATCAAGATGCCCCACCAAAAAGGCGGAAGACAAAGGCTAAAACCTGTAAGTAGGGTTATCAGAGGGGAAAGAGCAAAGCTGCTTACAGCATGAAAAGAGAGCTTTCTCACATAGTATAAATGTTACTGGACTAAACATGGGGTTGTTTGTTTATTTATTTCTACTCCTGTGTCTTTTATGAAAAACAAACCAACAACAAACAACAATAAACCTGCTAGCTCTGAGCATTATGACTAAACACAGATTCAGGATCTCAATCACACTTAACTCATGCTAATTAAAGTAATCCAGAAAACAGCAAGACATTCCTTATCCTAACATATGGCAAATCTATAAACTGAGATTTCAGGACACTTGAGCAAGTGACCCAGCTACCCAGAACTTCCTCCACTCAGCTGAAGTACTAATGAGCAGGTTCCCAATTCAAAAGGCACTGCTCGGGGGAGAATCGAGGCACCTGTGCCAGAGAGGCACAAATAATTCCTGGGAGCTGCTGGCCATACTGGAGGCTCCTGCTGGGCATTCAGTTATTGGGCACGTACTGAAACCCCAAGGCTCACAGAGGACAGAACATCACAGCAGTGAATACGCCTTGGTAAATTAAACAAAGATGTCTTAGGATGGACTAATATTTCAGTATCACTGTATCACAGGCAATTTGTGTTATAATTTTGTTTTAAGCCACTTTTCATCATGAGATACTTCAAATAAATGTAAAAAGAAAAATCATTTAGTCTCCAAGAAGACAACCTCCACTCACCTGGAATGCAGCATATTAATCATAAAAAGTGAAGAATTTAAGAAATATCATAGCTAGCTGAAATACAGGTGAGTTTCAAGTAGGCACCACATAATTATCTGAATTTGTTCAGACCACTAAGGTAAATATTTTCTTAAGCAATCATCATTTGAATTACATCAACTTATTTTCCACTATGTCCCACAGAAATAACATAAAATCTCTGTTGAGTACTGTAATCTCCTGTTCCCAGAACTCAATATATGTTTTCCTTGACATTTCAGGTCACAAATACAAAGCCTTTTAGAGTCTTATCGGTTACGAAGTGCACCTTTTAGTCCCAGTCTCTGCAAACACACCACATATTGATCATGAGCTGTTCCATCACTGATCTTTCCCGTAACTCTAACTTTCAACCATTCACAGCTTTATTAGTGATTTCCCTCCCTACCCCCGGGAAAAATTCACCACTTAAAATCGCTCCCAAACCTGAGGAAATTTAAGGTGTGCTGCTTCTTTCCCACTCCATGCCACTGAGTGAATCCCTTCCAGGTTCCACTTGGGAGGAGAGGAGAAGGAGCAGCCCCCAGTTAGGAGCCCTAAGTCAGAAGCAAGGATCAGGTGGGTTCGGATGCTGCCCCCAGCTCTGACTGTACTCACGGAGGGGCAGATGTGTGGGGAGGGGGCAGGACAGTGATATCCAAGGGTTTATATTTTCTGTAACTTCTCTCTGCAATTGCAGCGAAGCCTCCTGCCAGGTCTCGGTTGGAAAGACTTATCTCACTCCATCCTGTTGCTATTGTTTCATATTTATAGCCCTCCTTTTCAGCTCCAAAATTCTGCTGTTACAAAAAAGATACTCAGGTTCACCTAATACCTTATTTATGCCCCATCACTGAATTCACTTAAATAACAGATGGTGGTTGGTGAACCCTAGAAATTTTTAACACGTGCTTCTCTTCTCAGTTTTGTTAATTTAAAAATAATCAATAATTTATGTATAAACAATTAATTTGTTGTCCCTCTCTTGTCCCTACGACAGTACAGAAGCATCCAAACCACAGGAAACAATTGCTTCCAACATCAGCCTTGTTAACAACTGCCCAGAAAGTCCTCAGTCTCCCCCTGCCACAGAAGGTGCTACCTGAAAGACAGTATTGCACAGCTGGTGGTTTCCACAGAACAAGGGCACAACTGAAGAAAATACATCTGAACGTGTATTTAAGAAAGGCAATGCTAAATCTTACAGAACAGATTCCTGGTATCCTCAAATTTTCCACACTGCATGTCTCAAAATGTTAAGTGAGAAAAAACAAAAAAACACAACCCTCTACAGCCTTATTTTCTAAGAAATAGTCCAGAATTTTGCATGGGAAAGTCTCCTTTGTAAGAAAGCAGGCACCCAGCAAAAGAGGATTCAGAGACACAGTCAGGTAGGACTGATGATTCAATGAGGGCTTTCAGGGAAAAGAGCCATTCTGAAAGGAAAAAATGCCCTTCACCAAAAAAAAAAGGGTTAAGTAAGAGTAGGTTAAGAGGAAATCTTTGTTGTTTTCTCAGTGTTGGGAACATTTAAATTATTTTCTCTATTCTGTCTGCATAATTAAGGCTGGCCTTGGCTGGCCTTCCAGCAACTACTGCAGCCACGGCCGTGGCTTCGCACAGCGTTTCCAAGGGCTGCGGCGCTGAGCGCTCCCCAGAACACGGTGGGTGGGCTGGGAACGGGAGAGACACGCACTGAGCCGGCCCGGCACCGGCACCGAGCTCCCGCTTAAAGGCCAAACCATCCACCTCAGTTTGTCAGGCACCCCTTGATACCTCCTCCTATAAATACCTTCCCATCAGCCTTTCCTCCCAGAAATGTCCATTAAATTACTCTTCCAGCAGTGCAGAAAGGATTATTTATAAAGCTCCACATTAGCAGCCTTTTAGGGAACGCTGCAGTAAGATAAATGCAAAGGCATTTTTTGAAAGGGAGGAACGTTTCCCCATCATGAGGCATTATCAAAAGGACATTATCTTCAATACTTTAATACATTTGAGACAAAAGGCTATATGTGCGGTTTGCTTATTGGTCTGAAATGAACTGCATTTACTGTGTTCACAGAAAATCACTTAAAAAAAAAAAGTTCTTTCTGCCTCGAAATGATAGTCTGAACAATTTGTGGCAGGGGGTGAGTTTAAAAAAAAAAAAAAAAACAACCCTAAGTTGCTGATCTTATTCACTGTTGAGATACTCTGTGGAAAACAAAGATAATTTTAGACAAAACATTAACATCATGCTTCAAATGTACTCAAATGTAGCCAAAACCAGATGAGCCCATTCCACAAATGAAATTTAGACTTGGGGCACATCAGAATAAACCTGGGCAGCGCTGGCTGGTGCTTTGAGTGCATTGCTGGCCCAGCCTGCTTGTGCTGGGCATATTCTGAAGAGGGAGTGAATCACAAAAACCAGGCCGGTGCAAGACCCTCAGATCTGAAACACAGTCACAAAGGTGTTCTGGAAGCACAGCCTGAGCAGCTGCTCCTGAGCTTCAAAAGGCAGCACAAAAGCTTTCTTTTCACACTTGCTATGTCACCCTTCCTATAAATCGCCACTTTTGTTTTCATATTTAAAAAAACCCAAACAAACCTACAATACTTTACCCCTTCTGGCACTACAAAGCCACCACAGTGACAGGGAGTATTTTGGATTACTTTCCATATTACTGATAGTTATTTATTTGCAGACCTCACCACTGGTGAAGAAGTGAGGTTGAGTTTCAGGTCTTAGATTTCCTTTGCCATTCAAGAAAAACACCTTGTTGTAAATCTATCAAATTTGGAGTGAACGAAGGGCAGCAAAAGCATGAAATTTTATTATATAATTCCTAAAGCACATGAGCAGAACACATTTAAGAGAGAAAGTAACTGGTATTCCCTCCAACGTATCTTCCAGTGAAGGGGACTGTCATACTAGTTACCTACTGCACAGCACAGCTGCTCTCTCACTATCTAAACATGGATCTGCAAAGCACTACATGTTAGAAAGATACTGAAAAAATAGTCTCTCAGGTTTCAGTGTTCCACTGTAGATTTGGGAGACTAACAATGGAGTGTTTTTAATAAGAAAATTCAAAAAACACCCTATGGTTTATGTGGGTAAAAAATAAAAATGAATTATAAACCACAGAATCTTATTTTTCCTGGGTACACTGAACAATGGAGAAAACCATTCAAGTGGGGGTGGGGAGGGCCGTGGTTTTGAGCATTCAGAGAAAAATGCAAGTCCTCTTACACAAAGAGTTTGCAGAGTTCAGTTTTCAGTGGCATAGTCTGTTAAACAGCAACCATTTTTTCCCCTGTATACTTCACAAATTTTCTATCTAGAGCTAATATGAAACGGAATATTTCTGAAATCAATAACAATATGTAGGAATGAGAAGAATTTCTGAAAAGACATGCTGTGCTTGCTTAATAGAATTCAGAAGTTACTCTAATTCCTTAAGAACTTTTCTGAAGAGTTTCTCACTCAAACGCCAGGGTTACAAATTCAAGGGTTCCAAGAGCCAAGGGTGTCTGCTTCATTACCAGCTCCAAAATTACTCCTCAAAAGTATGTGCTTTTCACAGTGACATCAACACAAATATTACATGTTCCCCCTTGCTAAATAAGCCTTGTTTTAAGGGAAGGAAAACTGAGGTGCTGGCATAAGAAAAACTGTTCCTTGGCTCTTTCTGCTGACTTCAAATCCAATTTCCTATTCTATATCTAGAGGCTAAGCCTTCATTTATGCTCAATGACAAACATACAGTGAATAAACAGCAATTGTATCCAGCAACCCCCCGTTTCCCTACTTTGGTTTATCCTAATTATCTCAAAAAAATCTAGGGTCTCTAACTTATAATCAGTTGTGAGTGCAGCTCCTGGGAGAGGAACACGAGCAGGGCTGTGCTGGTGCTGCCTCCCTGCCTGCCCAGCTTCCCAAGGGGACTGCCCCCGGGGCTGAGCTCCAGAGCCGCCCAGCTCAGAGCTGCTTTAGTTAAGTCTACAACGTGCTTTGACCGATTTTCCTCCTCACATTCACTGTTCCATTTCTGGCTTGCCCAGAATTACCCCTGGAACGGTCTGTCAGCAGACCTGTCCTTTGCCTGCAGCTCACCCCAGCCTGCCCGCAGCACTGTCTGGCACTGTGGACTGCCCCCTCAGCACATTTGCAACCTGCTTTTCCTGTTCAAAGCAGGTCAGAAAATCACATCACCTTCTCAACCCTTACAAGGGGCATTAGCCTAGTCATTACAACCCCTCTGAAATCTACAATATCCAAACCTGGGCTTGCTCTGTAGCTGGAAGATCTTCAGTTGTGAGATACTGCACTGCAGCAGCACGGTGCCCTTTCCCAGAGTAGCTGTATCTAAAAAGGAACAGCTGGATGATCTCCTGGTGCCAGTGAACAGAATAGAAACAAAATAATAAAAGAACTCAAAATGTTGCCCTCACTGCCTTCACATTTCCCCCTGTTGTTGTTAGCACCCTCTCTCTGATGCACCATCAGTATCTGGGCCCACAGCGTTAAAATTTACTTTCTTTCCCAAATCATCTCTGGGACTGTCCCCACAACCTGAAAATTCAGAATCCTTTACTTTCTGTGGTCTTAATTCTTACAAGGTAACACTGACACATTGTTATGAGTCACCAACAATTTTGGCTGAGCAAAAAGATTAATTTTAGGGACAAGCAGATGTCACATATCATTGGAAATAAGGAAGCTGCCATCCTTTTAAGCCTTCTCCTCCTCACAAGCAAGAGAAATTGCCTATTACTCAAGGAAGCACTAGCAGGTATAATTCTACCTCCTTGTTTAGGATATACCTACTTAGGGCCTGCAGATCATCATCAGACCTGCTCTCCAGATCCCATCAGGAATACAAAGGGCCTGACTTCTGATAAGTCATTTTAGAAGGATTTAAGAAGTTAAATACAACACACAAAATACATAGCATTGTAAACAAGCTTACAGTTTATAATCCCAGGCATTCCCATTACTTCATTGTCAGTAAAAACTAAGAAAAAATGATTGCATGTCTAAGTTTTTGCATTGTTTAAAAAACAAATTAGTCCTGACCTTTTCAAGGCCTTTTTAAATTAATGCTATTATTGCAATTAATATTCAGTGTAGCTTGTGTGGATTTTCACAGTAAGGTCCCTGATTAGACAAGGACAGCATTGCATAAAACAAAAGAAAGACACACCTAATCCAACGGGAATGAGCCCCACATTTTCAGAGCATGTTTAAATAAGAATTCACTGGACTAAGTTGTAGCAACAATTGCTATACGCTCCAGAGAAAGCTCAGACTGTCCTTTCCTCACTGAACCTCTCATGCCCTGCCCAGAGGTGAGGAAGCAGCTCTTCCTTGCCAGCCTTTCCACTGTCCAGTTCCACCACCTCCACGGCTCTCCCAGCTGATCCCTGTGTGCCTGCCATCCCTAATGAAGGCAGTCCCCACAGAGACCCCCGGCAGTGCATGAGCTCAGAGAACAGCAGGAAAAGATCTGACTCTCTCTGACAAACCCACAAGCTTTCAATGCGGCAAAGAAAGCTAAATTCTATTGCTGCCCCACTGCACACATCACAGATTTTTACAAGAAACCCACAACAGCTTTTTGGAGCTTCTGGCATGAAATTCCTGTAAGTCTCCCCCTCCCCAAAACACCATCATACTTTTCACTCTTCCTCTCCCTCAGTTATTCTGATATTTCCTTCTACCTCAGTCCTGTTCTTGTGGATAGTGGTAAGAAGAAATATGAAGAAATATAACAATGTTTCCTTCATTTTGCTTTTGCATACTTTTTGATATTGTTATTTTTTAAACACCCAGAGTAAAGATTTTGATGATTTTTGCACATAAATAGGTATTTTTAAAGCTACATTTGCACGAAATTCAAACATCTTAAGTTATTTTAAAAGGGAATATACACACACAAGTGACCCATGGCAGTAGCACATTAGCTTTTCCCCTACCAAGATGACTAAGCGTTGATAACAGGGGATGATTAAAAACAAATAGCTACAACAAAACAAACTTTCAAAAGCTACAGTGCTGCAACAGCAAAGCCAGAAGGTAGGCACCAGTACAGGAGAGTGGTATAAACCAGAATAATGGCACATTCATCAGGTCTATTGTAAAAGCTGCTCTCTCAAACAAAAAACAACACAACATCTTGTTTATCATATTTTTACTTATTGCTCAACAAGGGAAGAATGTCCTAGAAGGTCTGGGAGCAGTAAATGGCCCTGTTAAGTATTTCCAGGCTTCAAAGCAACAGAAATTTACATGCACAGCTCAGCGTTTGAAGGTTACTGGTTGTGGGAGAGAGTGCTTATTTAAATTTTTAATTAATTGTTTAATTTTAAAATAATTTTAACCATTTTAATAGTTAAATAGTGGAACTATTGATATGCAACTCCCCACACTCCCCCAATCACTGCTTATTTCACAGAATTCTCTCTTGAACAAATTAGAAAGTCCCAAATTGTGGCAAGTGTTAGAGCAGCTCAAGATCTAATACTACACGTTTAAACTCTCTTCCCATTTTCATTTCTTTCTATACTATGTACACACTATAGTCTGAGAGATTGCCATGCACAGGATCCTCTACAAGGAGAATTCCCAAAGACTGTCAGTTTATGGACCAAAGGAAATGGGAGATGGGGGAAAGGCTGACAGTGAAAACACGCCTATATCATCAGTTTGTTCTTTCTTTACATGGGGAATTTAACACATACAGGGTGAATCAGAACATCAGGCATGGGCCTGAGGTGAAAGGGCAAAGAAATTGTCAAATCTGGTTCTTCTGCTGAGCTCCAGCAGAAGCAAACCTGCTCTCTGCCAACTGTAGTTCACAACCCCCAGCAGTGAGGAGCTCAACAAACAGCTGGAGAAAGTGGCCACCTCTTCAGCAGAAGCCTCGCCAGTGTTGAGGCCATTTCACCACACACGGAAACAGGAGCCAACCACAAGGCCAAGAGCAAGTAAATCAATCAGCAAAGCACAACCACCACCCTCAGAACTACCAGCTGGGAGCAGAGAGCCTTCACAATCAGATGCTTGTCCAATTTACGCTGCAATTGTGCTTCTTGCTACCAAATTTAATCAGTTGTGAACCCCTGACATTATGCTACTGGTGTATGTTTTTCTTTCTTAAAGCCAGAAGACTAAAGAGTAATTTTGCTTTCATTTTTAGTCCTTTAGTTTCTTATGTTCTTACACTCTGTTCACATCTGGGTGACACTTAAAGCCATCCCTTTGTCCAATAATTTCCACTGGATTTCTATTAGATATTTTATTGATTTCTTTTTGTAGAGCAGCTTTGAAAAGTTGCTTGGGTTTATTTTCCTCAACTAAGCAGAGGCAGATACAACTGTGACTTTCACAACTTGAAATCAGTTTGTGCATTTCAAATCAAATATCAACAAACACACAGAAAACATTTCAAATAGAAAAACAAGAATAAAAACAAAACAAAAAAAAAAACCACCACAGCAAACTTAAGCCAACAGTTTCATGGGCAGCACAATGACCTCCGATGTTAACACTAACAGGCACCACGGTATTCACTGGCATTTGTTCGCAGGAGCTTCTCCTGCAGTTGGGAAAAGGGAATTCCCGGCCCCAAAGCAGTTTTGATCCAAGCCCCCTCCCTGCGAAGCCCGATGGAAAGGGGACATCTACCGGCAGCAAAGATTAGTGTGGGCAGGAAGGGCCGAGCCAGCACTTTAACCTAATTACATCCACTGATGCTTCTAAAAAGTTATACTCCTACCATTAAATAAAGATTGCTAAAACAGAAAAACCCACAGCGTAGTATATTCTTTCAAAAACACAGCTAACATTAAACAGACAAAGTTATATCTGTTCTTTGGTAGTGTTTACAGAAAGGAAGGTATTTTATTTAAACTCTTATTATCAGCAAGCACACAGAAAGCAACATAAAATACCTATTTTTTTAAAAAAAAATCAATTATTTAAAGTAAAATGAATATGATAACACACCAATAAAAGAAACTGCAATTAGCAAGCCTAGACTAATGTGCCTCTTTATTTGAATATTTACATTCCAACCACATATCCAGCTAAATAATAGAGTAGCCCTCACTTGATTATATAAAAAGAAAATAGGGGGGGGGGGGGGGGGGAAATCCGGTCCATGGTTTATTTTGAATTTTGTTTTTAAAAATATTTCTAAAAACCAGTT
>JAWWEU010000020.1:11534188-11630059 GCA_035583155.1 Acropternis orthonyx
CCCTTTGACACCCCCCAGTGCCCCCCAGCAAGCAGCACTGCAGGGCACTGGGCAGCTTTATTGGGGACACTGGGGGCACTGGGAGCAGCAAAGCAGGGCCGGGGGGCACACACGCCCCCCCCCCAAATCAGGTCCATGGTTTAGTTTGAATTTTCTTTTTAAAAATCTGTCTAACAAGCAGTTCTAGAAAGGCAAAATTTTAAATTGACTACAGGCAAACCTTGATACATATCAGGAGTTTTCTACTTTAGAATAATTCAAGTTATCTTTAGATGCCATCGGCCTTTAAGAGATGCTGTGATAGACCCAAAATTCATTATGACAGATTTTGTCAAATACACCTCTATACAAAGGAGAACACAACGGGTTAAACTGCCTGTCTTGCAGTTCATTTAAAGTGAAATAAAACAAATATTATTTCAAAAATAAAGGTGCTGAAAAGCTTTTCTTAAAAAAAATGAGGAACCGAATTTTGCTAATAAGTTTGTTGAAAATAGCTTACATAAACAAGTAAAACTTATAGGCCTGTCTAGAGTGAGTCTGCTCTGCAGATGAAGAGATTGCAACACAAAACACCTGATCCAAAAGCACAGCTGCAACTACTGAAACAGAGAATGGCCATTTCTAACTCCTCAGTCTCAGGCCATCGCAAACAAAAGCAATAAGAATAAGCACTTTTCTCTCTAAGCTAGGCAGGAACATGCCATGGGATGGGCCAACAGAGAAATCATTTCTAGGTAAAATGATCAGTATCAAGAGAACAAGAGCAGAAATGAGTACAGGGATAAACTCCAAACCAGCACTCAGAAGTGTGAAACTAGGAGAATAAATACAAACAATGCTAATTCCGCTCCTCAATTATACAACATGGCAACACAAATGCAGGTTAAATGCATTTCGATGGCTGCGAGCACGGAAGAAACTTCTTTTAGAGAACCAAGTTTCAAGTGTGAAGACCCTTTGTTTAACCACAGTAAAAGTCAAATCACAGTTCTTTACCAAACTTCGCTCCTTTGGTGAAAGAGTTAAAGCATAATGCTTTCTATATTTTTCTTATTCCATTAAACCACTTGTGTAAAGACAGCAATCCCTCTGATAAGGCTTTGCAACACAGCATAGTCTAAAAATTCAATCTCAGAGTAAACACATCCATTAAAGAACACAAAATACTTGGGCCTTACCCCGAGATCCGAGCGTTCCCCAGGGACGGGAGCCACCATCCGAAGCCGTGTGATGCCAGTTTATCTTCCATCTCTGAAGGAGAATTCTCACATTTGAAGCCTTCACAGCAAAATTAGAGGTTGCCAGCCCCAAGCACTACCTGTGGCTCCTGCTTCTCACAGAAGCGCAACTGAGGTGTAAAGGCAAGCACAGCTTAACTCCCAGCAGAGTCCTGCCTTACCTCAGGGCTCAGCACAGACTCCCTGGAGGGGCGGCTCCGGCCGAGGGGTCGACCCTCAGCTGAGGGAGGGAAATTTCAAATGTTAACTGTGGACACGTGCGGGTGGCTGGGGAGAGCTGCACACACGGGGAGAGCTGCACTCCTGGGGAGAGCTGCACACACGGGGAGAGCTGCACCCCTGGGGAGAGCTGCACACACGGGGAGAGCTGCACCCCTGGGGAGAGCTGCTCCCACCCAGGTGTCGGCGCTGGGACACGGCCCAGGGAACCCACAGACCCTCCGGGAGTCTCCCCGGGCCCCTCCGCCCCTGGAGCCGAACCCCGGGAATCCTCTCCGGCCCGGGCCGGCCCGGTTTGACAGCGGGAAGGGGTAAAACAAGAAACAGCTGGTACAGCTTTAACCCCAGGTTGGCTCTTGGCCGCCTGGCTGGCCCTGCCGCCCCCGCCCCCACCCACCCCGCAGCCCTTTGGCTTGTTACTGTTACTTTTTTTCCCCTTTTCATTCTAATTTTTTAGGCAAGACCCCAGGGTTTTCAATACAAGCAAGAAAGTTACAAGTTCGGAGTAAGAGCATCCCCAGGCTGGGCGTGTTGTCGAGCCCCACCTGGGGGTCCCTGCCCTCGCAGTCATTTTACCGATAACTGCTAGAAATTGCACACTGCTGCCCAGTCCAACGCGGTATCTTTTGCACAGACACAAATACACAGCCTGAAACATCCAAGTTCACTTTCTGTAACTGGTTTCCATAATCTTCTCATGTTAAACAGGGATTGAAGCAGCCTCTTCCTCCTAGGCAGGGAGATGCAGATTTTGCACAGGGCAGAGCCTGTTTGCAATTTTCATTCGTGTTACCATGAGACTGCATTTAAAAGCAGGATTGTGATCGTTGTCAATTAACCCAGAAAGGTATGAGAGGAGTAAGGGGAACATGTACATATGTACATCGTGGCTGCTGTTACTTGGAGTGTTCCATTGCAGAACTGGCACAGCTTGCCAGGGAAACAGAAAAACACAAGTTCCATACCGTTTATTTAATAAAAAAAAATGTTTCAATAGATTGCAAAGCCATAACCAGGACGTGACCAGCTGGACCACGGCAGACTGTAGCAGTGTAACAAAGGACGATGTAGCTACCAAATTTTTGAAAAGGGAGAAGCATTCTCCTCCCAGACCCAGTGGGCACGTTAATTACAGCTGTGTAATCTTTCTACTACTCAATTACTTTAAAAGTAACATTTTCAGTAGACTTCACCAAGACACATCTTGGAAACAGATTAATGCAAAAAAAATTTTTTTCATCAAAATGATGAAAAAGTTTTTCCTCCAGTCCCACCCAATTGTGCTGAAACTTCCTTTGGGAGGTTTTAATGATGAAATGGTATCTGGTGTGATGATACTTCTGACTACAGAGAAACAAGCTTTATTATCTTGATATGATTCCCTCCCCTTCTCCATTTTTACTATAAAAAGCTGACTGGCTCCATTATGACTTAAATGTAGCATTTTGGGTTGCACAGAAAAGCGAGTGACCCATTAGATCAATTAATTCCAAACATGAACACAATTTCAAGTTCAATACTTTGTTTCCTCTGGCAACAGAACCAGAACAGTAGGCATGTAAACAGTGACATCACCTTGCCTAAAAAGTGTTCCACAAGAGAAACATGATGCATCATGCATATTTCTGGCTTACCAGAACATGCAAAAAGGAAAGCAAAACAAAACAAAACAAAAAAAAAAAACAAAAAAGAAAAAGAAAAAGAAAAATCACACCAGTCCCTCAAAGTACAAATGTTTATCGAAATCTAGAAGAGAAAAATGTCTAAGAGGTTATTTATCACAGTGATGCTCTGTGAAAATACATTAAACCAAAGCATACATTACTTTCAAAAGCCAATGCACATCATAAGCATCTCTTTTATTTGTTTAATATAAAGAAGCATACATCATTCAGTTCTTTAAAGTACAACTCAAATTGTACACTAACAAAAGATCAATCCAGACATCCATGAACATGTCAACAACAGCATTCATTACATTTTGCTCTGCTGGTATTGCACTTGGAATGGTTTTGAAGTAAGGCACAGTAAAAACAAAGTAATTTAGTGCTTCTACGCAGATGTCTTTTTTTTTAAACACATGCTACATGACGTAAAAGTACTTCTAGCTTATGTATATACACACAGGGAAAAAGAAAAAAGCATGCACTAGAGAATTGAGATTCCAACATATCTTGTTGTTTCATAATATACAAATAAAGTAGTTTAAAGATGTAAACAAATTGCATGCACATAAACTAGAGCAAAATCTTTAATACAGTATCTGAAAGCTATTATGCTTAAATAAAAAAATATAACTTATTAGTAACTCAGGTTTATGTGCCATTTTTGTCCTGCAGAGATTAAAAGTTTGGGGCTGGGGGCAGGGAGTTATGGGCAGGCAGGGAGGATTTTTCTGATCTTGATGTTGGTTTTATTTTTTTTTTTTTTTGCTTTATATGTCGGCAGCAGTACACTGGTAAGAAAGACAGATATGGCTTTTGCAAAACAATGTCTAATGAAAACATGAAAAAACACAATTGCATTTGGGGTCCACCATCCTGATATTTTCCAGTCAAGAACAAAACAAAAATCAACATGATCTACGCTTTGAACTGGGCAAGCCATGCATTCCAAAAGACGTTTCTAAAGACGTTTAAACTCTACAAAACCAAGACACTTTGTCAAGTGTAAACTCTTATCAACTAAACACAGAAGAATCTGAATGACTCAAGCTTCTCTTCTCACTTCAAATGCTACTAAGTTTCTCCCATGGCTGAGATAGCTGAAGTGCTATTAGACTGTCTTCAGAATGAACTAGATGCCAGGAGTAGGTTTGCTTATTTTTACACAAGTACATTAGAAATTAAGTAAATTAACTGCATCATTTTTGGTTTCACTATATCTTTGGCATCACAGGATACGCCGTTTTTCAAATTAAGTACAGGACATGTACCACTCTGCATTCCAACTTGTTATGCTGGAAAGGCACATTTGTTGCTGCCTGGGTGGCAAGGGAAGACTTCTTATTTTGCAAAAGGCACGGTGTTGAGTGCGACATTCTTTCCTCATCCCCCAAAGAGTGTTTAGTTAGACCAGGTACAATTCTACACAGCAGCTTCCCAGGAGCTGGCCGTTTTTCTCAGCCACTGCTTTCTTAGCTAGATCCAGGCTTGGAAAAGTCACCAATGCTTCGCCACTGGGCTGGCCACTAAAGTTGTAAAGCATGAGGATGGAATCTGCTTGGAGCTGCAATGGTACAAGAAGACAAGAGAAAGAAACTAGTAAGACCAGAGACCACACCTGGAAATGCAGTTTCTAATGCTGTGCATCTGGTTCACTCCACGCCTGTGTCTGTGGTGAAAATACTCTGAATCTTAGAATGGGAAGGAGGGAAAGGGATCAAAGATTGAAATAATTCAGCTTTTAGCTTGGCAAACAGCAGCAGCTCTTATTCTGCTGGTGTGCTGAATAGAATGATATAGACATAATTCCATGAAAAAAATTTGCGAGAGAAGCAACTGAGATTAAAGGTTGACAAGAAAATAAAGACTCAGATGTTAATAAAAAGTAAATGGAGCAAGAAAGTCCAGGCATTCAATGAATAATTCTTGTCCTATGTGGACTACTGGCCAAGTGACAAAGGATATATATAAAGGCATGTTAATACTCACATGCAAAGTTTAAAAAACAAAACAAAGCTATACATAAAAAATAAAAGAGCAGTGTTGGGAGGATGAGCTCAACACAGACAGAGTATACAGCGCGAGAATGATTTTTCAGAAAAACGAAGTAAAATTTGGTGCAGTGCAGGTGAAATAAGTACTTATTGTAATTTTAACAAGGCTAAGAAAAATCAGGGTAGCAGGTGACATTAGTCATTAGACTTAATTTACTTTGGAGAGCATTTTCTCTTGTAAAGTCTTATCCAAATTGCAGAGTTTAAAGCAGACATCTGTCTGCAGTACCCCTTCCATTTCCCATAACATGCAGGAAGTACTTCCAAGCGAAGTTTGAAACCCCTGTTTGTTGGACAGAAATGAATCTCAGTGAAGTTTCAAAAGCAAAGGCTGAAGGATCAAAAGCTCTGCTTACAAGGTTAGTTTGTTGAAGAAAGCAGTGTCAGACAAAACCATGCTGGAAAACAAATCAGTTTTAGGAGTATTAACCCAACTCAGGTTCATGTGACATATGTCTGCTTGAGTTTATAAAAGGTTAAAATATTTAAGGGTTTCACTTTTGTAAAATGTATGTGCCTGGTATACTGTAAGAAATAGAGTTCTCAGCTATTACCAAGAGCAGTTTCTGATCAGCTTTATTTCAAACATGAAAATAAAGCAAGTAAATAAAGCAAGTACATGTCAGAGCTTCACTCACCCAAACACTGAGCAGGCAGTACCAATATTCTAAGATATAAGCAACAGTACACTTTAGAAACCAAAAGCATGCATGAGACAGTTAGTACAGGTTCTGCATTATTTCTTCTCAGATAACTAAAGTTAGTCAAGAAATAGCATGCAGAAAGAAATTCAAAGACAAATTAAAAACCTGATGTCTAAAGACCACTAAGTTTGGTTTATTTCAAAGTAACACTGTGCTCTAAGAGAAAGCTGAACACAGTTTGGGTTGAGTCACAAATCTGAGCTAAAAGATGCTCTGCTCTAAAATCAGCTCTTTGCTGTTAATCCATATGGGATCAAGTCATTTACTATCAGTCCAGAACAGAAATTTAATATTTTAATTCAGTCAGCTAAAAACACACACGGAGCACAGTTAGACCTCTAAGCACAGAGGAGAGCTTTAAAAACATAGTTTATTGGTGTAATACCAGTGTAGGATCTGGAAATTCATGTTATAAAAGTTGCATAGAAAGCTAGCAGAGAAGTTTGTGCATTCTGCAAGCAACATAATTAAAAGAGTTAAATAAATGTACATATGTGTTTTAAGATTAGATTCAGATTCATAGAAATCTCTTTTCAGAATTTTTTTGTTGTTGTTCTAAAAGGAGTGGTGTTATGTATAATACTACTTTGAGCCACTTAGAACTCAGGATGAGCTCCTCCCATGAATTAGTCAAAGATTTTTTCCATGTCATACCTAGTACAAACCTACTGCTGATCTGGTTTCCCAGTTAATCACCAGACCATGCAGACTCTAGTCTACCTGCTTTCTAGCAGATCCACAAGAACCCAGGTAATTTGAAAACAACTGAGTTGATGGTGGTTATGTGAAAGTACCTTTGTCCATGAAGGTAATTGTCTCAAGGCACAGTATTTGGTTGTTGTATTTGTACTGAAAGTTTGTGGTGTGTTTTTTTTCTTAAGGAGAAAAGATGTACTGATTAATCAGCAGCATTTTGAGTGGAATACAACAGTACTAGGACATGATGTGCTCCACATAGGCCACAACAAAAATTTTTTAAAAATTATGTGTTAGTGCCAAAAATGCAGGCAAGTTTACTTTTAGCAAATCTAGTTAATTGCATAAGAAAGTCACAATATAAAAAAAAAAACTCTTCTAAAAAAATGAATGTAATAGTTCACATTCTATTAGGGAGATCAACAGAGATATTAATCTCTGGCCAGTTACATGATACAAAGTCAAAGCCAGAGTTCTGGGGTTTTTTGCCGACACCTTTGTGTGCTTTGTAGCAATAGCAAGAAAAAAATCATCTTCTACCACTCTACTAAAAGTAAAATATTGGACTGAAAGCTTTTTACATGAGAAACAAGCACTAATAAACCCTTCTGGAAGTTTAACACACCATCTGAGCAGAACCAGGCAATCACACTACCTCCACCACTGCTATCCCAACTACAGATCACAATGGGCCCATTTCCTCAGGTTAGTTGATTTTTAAGCAGAAAGACTAATGCAAGGATCCCAATGCAAGCTAATAAGGGGGGAAAGCCACAAGGAAAAAATGCCTACCACCAAGCCCTTCTTTCCCTTCCCACGCACCTCTGGGGACCCAGGTTCTGCCACTCGAATCTTACCTTCTTCAGAAGTTACAAAGAGTTACAAACAGACCCACTCTTTCGGTGCTTGTAACACACTCCTGGCTTGATCGCTCAGCTGAATAAGGCCATTGTAGTCATCAGGCGCATACTACAGTACAATGTGATACGTGGTAATCAGCAAGAGAAGGAACAGTCTTGGTACAGCAAGCCACACAGATGATCATTTGCAACCACAATTAAGAGCATCAGCTGTAACAACTGGCAGGAGACAGTGATTTTCACAGATGCTACTTTTATGCAACATTAAAAAAAAAAAGCATCAGCTGTATTACTGGTTGTAGGAATAGATATGAAGTAAATGTTTGTGGGCAGTATTGCAAGCTGTGTATTTGAACTGTTCCTTATCAAGGAAGGGAAATAGCTCAGACCATGAAGCGCTCCTTTTTTTCCTTCTACTCATGAGACATCAGCATCAGGTAACCAAACTCTAAAGTTTGCATGAGCATAATCATGTCCCCAGTAAAGGCTCTCACTGGGGCAATGGGCACCTCCCAGCCTGCACACTGAAGGGCGGGATTAGAGAAGTGTATGGATCTCATTCAGATCTTTTATACACTCATGGAAATAAACTGCAGCTTCTCTAGGGTAGAGTGATAAACAATTTAGCTGCATGTAATACTGGCACTACACAGACTACACCAATGCAATTAAAGAAAATCAATGTCCTGGCATGAATCCACTTACAAGATAAAATTTGTACTAGTATAGTGTATTTCTGCATAGGGAAAAGAAACTATACAGTGTTACTGCATCATGATAGATTTGTAGAAGTAGTACATTAAAATAAAAAGTGGCTGTACAGTACAGTCACACCAGCAAATTAAAACAAAAATCTCACATGTGAATCAGATCTAAGAATTACTTGAGGTCCTGAATCTGAACAGTAATCACACATACTATTGGCCTGATACAAATATGAAATATATAGTCAGAAAACATATCTTGGAGAATATGAAACATTGTTTTAATCTCATAATGTTTCCAAATTATATATCCTGGAAAGGGACTGAGAATTCTGGCACATGTTGCAAAGACTACTGGAGTGGCTCCTATAATCCAGAAGACAAAGTGTGTAGCATAACCCAAGTTCGAGAATATCCTTTTGATGGCAAGAAGAGTTTCCTGCCCCACAAAATGGCTGTTTGCACTTACTGTTTAGATGATTGCCAAATGTACACAATGAGGAGGTACTATGCTGCCTTCCTTTGATATTTCTACAATACAAAGAGTCTCCTGCCAGCTTAGGGAGAAAAAGGTATTACATTTGGGCATACAGGACACATCGTATCCATCCAAAGGGAAGTTGAAAAGAAAAAACCAACCATCAGAGTACACACCTTCCACAGAGAACAATAACCAAGAGCCCAGAGAACATAAAAGACAAGAACCTCCAGAATTTTTACTACTGAATTCTAGCCACCTTCACATCTAGACCCATGCCATTAAGTAAAAGACAAATATAAGAAGTATTTTCTAGATAGTCTCTGCCAGGGCAACCAGACCGTGCAAATATTAGATTTATCAGTTCCCAGACCTGCCCTTGAAACAAATCTACAAAATGTAAGTTTGCTCTTTGGAAGGAATGTCTCAAGATAGTACATACTTTAGATTATCAGTAGATGTACAGTAGGCAAAGATATACAGTCTCTTGTGAGGGACAGTATTTCAAAGGTTACACTTGAAATACAATGTGCAATGTGGAAAACATGAAAGTGGGAAAATTATCCTGCACAGAAAGTCAAAGTTGTCAGAGTTTAGGCTCAGACCTAAAGAAAGAGAAAAAGAAAGAAGAAAAATAAAATCATCAAAAGACCTAGAAACAGAAGTAGCTTCTAATCACAAGGACAGGTAAGACTGCAGTCAATTAAAACAGAAGCTGTGGAACAGTAACTTCTTCAAATGTAATGAAAACTACCCTAACTTGCCTGAGTACATGATTGTAAATACTTTTGATTCTGTTTGCATTTCAGAAGCCATAAGAACAAAACAAAAACATCCAACCACACAGGACAAAGCCAAGGGTAAACTGGTTAATAAAGAGGTAGCATACTATATTTTCTCCTGGTACATTTTTTCTTTCAGGCCATTTTATTTCTTTCTTCTACATTAATGGAAATACAGGACTGTTCTCGTCCTCTCACAGACTGTGCACAGATTTAACCAGGTCACTAACCAGTAAGTCATTGATTTCCATTTCATTTTTGCAGTTCCTACAATGAATATTCAAAGCTCAGTCTAAAAACAGCACATACAAAGCAATCTGGGGGGGGGGGGGAAACCCCAAAACTGGCAAGTATATTTTGATACACCTCATCTGGGAACAACTGGGAGCAAATAAAAGGAAAATATCATGGGCAAAATGGCCACTTTCTGGATGGCAGCAGCAATTTCAGCCTAAGCTACCAGTAAAGCTTATCACAGAACAGTTTCCAAAGGGAACTCTCAAACTTCAGAAAAAAGCCTAGATAGACTAAGTCTGGAACACAGAATCAGATCTGATGACTAGGTAACTGCAACCTTTAGCACAAGAAGCAGGTGAAATATCCCTAAGCTGGCTTTGCCCCTGGAGTACATCAGTTGTACTGTGAGAGTGCTGATGTTCACCAGCAACCACCTGAGTGCCCTGTGGAAGAAACACCCCCTGAAAGGTTTGTGTATCTGAGACTGAAGAGGTAAAGTCAGTTCCCAAAAATATGGCTTCAAGATGGTGCTACTTTAGTCTCTTGCTCTAAGTGTGGGAGGCAACAGACAGAAACTGAAACCACTAATTTTACTAGTTTCAGTCTCACAGATGATTTCCCCACACAGGCAACACTTCCAGGTGGAAGATAAATTTGGGAATAAAGCAAAACAGTGTGTTTCTATTTTGAGAGCATTGGGGTGAGCATATAATATTACCAAGTGACTTCAAGCACCAATAAGTGGGAATTCCTCTACCACATCCCCTTTCCCTTCCCCAGTCAGAAGATGCTGTCTCTAGGACTGGCACACAGATGATGGGGTGTCCCTCTCAGGCTACAGAGAGTCAGATTGCAAAAGGAACCCATAGAAAACAGAAAATACTTCTTTGTTTAAGCATGCATTTCAGAGAAAAAACACCTAATCCCTAAAAAGTCAGCAACAATGAAGTCCGCTGTCCTGATACAAGAGAGAAATGTTGTTAATGCCCCTGGAATTTAGCCATGCATCCACTTCCCTCTGCTTCCTTATTACTGCTTTAAGTACAAGTCACCCTTCTCCCCTCCACCGACAAGCCTTGAGTTCTGTGTCTCTGAAGACCTGGAGGATTAATATACTGCAAAAGCTCTGTTTAGCTGCACACAAAAGGCACCTAAGCCCAGTACAGGCTTAAAGAGCAGTCTTTATTTTAAGCTTCTATTACATAAAGATATGTACATGAAAGTCCCTACATTTCCATCCTAGTCTTTTTCAGGTACTTCAGGAGGCTTTAAATAAAGTTCAGATTGTGACCCTGGTCCCTAAATCTCTGTCATCTTCTAGTTTATTTTTTTTTTACTACCATACTTACAACTTACCTAAACAACAAGTCTGCTCTCTAAGAACTAATCCACAGGGTCTTTTTCAGGCAGGCATGAATTCACGTTCATGCCAACCTCCAAGAAACAGGGCAAGTGCTCCTAAATGTGTGCTGAATCCTAGCCAAGGCAACAGCTGTGAACTCGCTTTTGGTCAGCTAAGACCAGGGGCACAGTTAAACTGCATGTGCTTATACATTAACCTAACAGTTCTTGTCACGATACCAACTCTGCCAGTATTTGCATTCTCATAGAAAAACAAACAAAAAAATCAGTATTTAGAGACTGGAAATACTTCTCATTGATTCATTTACTGGATAAATAGTAAAATCCATAGAGGATTTAGCCACTAAATAAAGCAAAATGAAAATACTATAGTGAAAAGTTGTCCCGCTGTTTCTACAACTGTACAGAGGGATGGCCCAAAATAACACTGAGGAGTCTTGTTGCACATAATTACTATTTTTGCACCACTTCTTCTAGCAGGTGTTTTAGCACTTGTCAAAGCAACCACTGTCAATTGCATGGTGAGGTTTTTGTTGTTTTGGTTATTTGGAGTTTTGTAATTTTTTCAATGTGGTTTTGGTTGGTTTGGGTTTTGTTGTTTTCTTAGGTATCATTTAGTTATGTATCCAGTATACAACTGGACCCAAATCAATGGCCTGTTGCACTACAGTACAATTTAAAAACAGTTTAACATGAATTACTGAATCAGAGAGTACTAATATTAGCTCTTTTGAAGATTACAGTATACTATAATATTATACAGAAAGGTAATGGGGAAAATTACCATCTCCAAGATTTACTATGAAAATTCTTCACAAGTTTTTCAGTTGTTTAATCCAAGTTACAATAAATACATGCAAGCTGGAAGGAATTTTCAACAATACGAACAAGAAAGCAGAACTACAAGAAGCAATCAAACTGCTGAAATACTAAACAAGAGGCTAATATCGATAAAATTAAATCAAAACTAAAATGCTGATCTGCAGACTTTTACATTATTTGTTATTTAGAAGCATGTACTGATGTTGAGACCAGCCTGTTTAAGGCCATGATAAGCAATGTCTATCTCTTAAGAGGCAGGTCTGGTATGAAAGGTGCTTTCACTTAAGTAGCAACATGTGCATACATGCAATCTACAGAGCCCATGAAGACTGAAGGAAAAATCCAGAGGAGAATAAAGCGAGAACAAAAACTGAAACCCTGCTCCTTTCAGACAAGGACATACAAAGACAAAAATCACCCTTCGATCTCAGCACCTCCGATCTGGTTCCCAGAATACCAACACTGAAGCCCATTGAATACCAACATCAATTAGTTATACAGAGATTAAAACCATGCCCAAACCACTGATGATTATTAGGGGCTCACTTTATGAACGAGCAGAAGCATCGTGTAATATATCCTTGGGCAGCAGCAGAAAATGAAAAAATAATGTGAGGAAAGGAGAGGAAAAAAAGAAAAAAAAAAAAAGGTTAGTTATGGCTCCAGAGACATAATTTTGTCCCATTACAGTAAGTCACCACCTCTTTTTCCCCTAAAGGAATGAGCAAGTATAAAACTAGCATTACCACATGCGGGATTCCAAGAACAATTCAAAAGAATTCCTTGGCTCCTTTATAAGATTTTGAACCCGATCTCATTTGGACAACATCTTCTAAAGAAATCAAAGAGGTGACCAATTTAATAACAGTAACTGATGATGACAGGAGGTTGCAGCAGCAGAATATCATTTTCACCTTGTGGCAATATTTTTATTCATCTAATCATTTAATTGTGCAATACAAACACCATGAACTGCTCTCCAAATGCAGAAAGAAGGAAAAGGGCAAACTGAGCACCAGACACAAAGTCCAGATTCACTAAACTAAAGATTTAGTGGGAAATAGAGCTACTAAAGATTGTCACTGACCAGTTCCATGCACAGACAGGTTCAGGTCACATTTTTCAAAGGTGCACTTATGCTTCTAGATAAATTTCAATTTAGAAAACAAGCTTTCCCATTTAAGGTTATAACACACCCATGATCTATCCCACCAAAACCCCAGACAGCTGAAAAAAACTGAAAGGCAAAATATCAGTGGCTAAACAGGAAGATGGATGATTATTACTGTTTGTCTGGAAATCATGAAAGCCACAAACGATTGAACTTGGTCTAACTCTAAAAATCGGTTGAAGAAAAAGCCCCAAAATACAACAAATTTAGTTTCTTTTTAATGTTTGTCAAAATTCTTCATACTTTTAATGCACTGATTTTCAAATCTTTCCTCTGAAAAACCAAGTATGCCAAACTGCTTTCAAACATAATGTAACATTTGAAAAAAAGACACAACAGGTTGAGCACTGCAACTTCCAAATACTCAAAACTTGGAACACACATTTAAGAACCTGTTATCAGTCTACATTCACATACTTAGCAGACATTTGGCTCTACAAATTAAAGCTCATTGCTTTTTAAGAATTTCTATGTTAAAAAAAAAAAAAAAATAGAGAGCATACCATGCCTGAGAGTTTCGTATTGACTGCTGCTATGCATTAAAAAGAATCCACCTGCATCCTATGCTTTAGCACTATCACTGGTACCCAACTTACAGAATGTTGAAGGACAAACATGTAAAAACTGTCACCTTTTCACACAAATCGCTTGCAGTGGCTTGAGACCCACAAAGAGGATTTTATGCCAGGGGTGTTAGCTTTATGTCAGGGCAGAGTCAGCAGTTGTGCAAGTGCTGTTATTATCCACAGAAGTTAGAATTTAACTGGAATATACCATTTTCAATTTTCTCTCCTTTTAACAAACTTGTGATGACAAAACATGGATATAGCTGTTAATATCCTCTGAGACAAAAGGCAGAAGACATGGAAAGATCCATTCCATGCATTCATGTAAGTACTGCTGGAAAAAAGTGTTTGTACTTGGTGCCTTTTTTTTTTTTTTTACTTATCAAGAAGATAAGTTTCTATATGTTTGCTCATCGAGAGCATTCAATCAGTCCATATTGACTGAAATTATCTACATCATGCAGAATATTTGCCACCAGTACAGTGTGGAGAATATAGTTTTCCTTTCATTTGCAATGTAATGCAATCTTAATGGAAAGTGTTCCTGCCTGTGACCAAAATAATCAGGACTTGAAAGAGGGTCTGACAGAGGCATCTTCCTCTTATTGCAAGCCAGTCAGCACACCCAGCTCACAGCCCTCTGTCCTACGAGTTTGCTCTCAGCAGACTGTAACACTTAAGTCTTGAAGGACAAACTCTGACCCTACTAAAGCTTCCACCAAGAAGTGGCCAGGACTGAGAGCTTTTGGCAGCCCTCACCTTCCTCTGGCAGCCCCTTCGCAGCCCCACTCACACTGGGGCTCTGAGCTTTCTTGCTCTTCAAACTCAAACCTTGAACCTAGACACTAAATCACTGCTTTCTAATTAAGATATATTTATTACATAATAAATAAGGCAAATAGTGTGTTACACTTCGGTCTGTCAGTTAAATATAAAACACGGAGCTTGCACACGCTTTTGGCAGTTTCCAAAAGCACTCACTTGCTCAGTTTGATCCCCACTGATCAATACTCAGAGGTCCATATACAATGTCAAGCACAGGGACTGCATACTAACCTGGTACCCCTGGAAGAAACTGAGTATCTCCTTCATTCCTGTGTTATATGGCAAGCCCTGCATACGGACTAATGCTCCAGGCTGGGGCAGAATCGGAGTGTGGGCGGCAGTGGCAGCAGCAGCTACAGCTCCTGGAGGAGCTGCAATGTACCCCACTGTGGTAGGAGATACTGGAGGACTGAAAGAGAAAGAGGGAGCAAAATTGTTATGAAAATCAATAACTGGTTCTCGTACTTGGAATAGGCAAAGATGGAACTGAAAATTTAAGTTTGAAACTACACCGAAATACCACAGAAAAACAAACAGCCCTGATGTGGATTGCTTTGGGGACTTTCTTCATTTCTCTTCAGCATGTGATAATCTATTTTTAGAGAAGGGGTGGAAAATAGCAAACATTTGTAGTTAAATACATAAGGAGTGACATTTATTACTTCACAGGGGAGGAGAAAAAAGTAGCTGCAGATGACTTTTTTTAAGAGAGTTGATAAAACCATAAGGAAAAACAAGGGGATGGGTGTGCCATAGTATGGAAAGCAGGCAAATGCCCAAATATGGCATTTCTGAGCCACAAAACAGTGATTAATTAACATCTCCATCTCTGGTCAGGGCCCATCTAGCAAATTAGCAGATACTCAAGATAGCAAGTGTCACAAACCTAGGAACTATCAATGGACAAGCCATTTCCCCAGGGACCCAAGTACCAGACTTCAGTGACTCATGCTGATACCATCTGTGGGAAGGGAAAAGGTGGAGATCTGCCTTGCTTTCACATGTAAAAGTGTTCTTTGGTCTCAGTGATACACAAAATCAAACCTAGTACACACCTACGATGAGCCTTTCAGTATGGAAACAGTAGTGTAAGTAAAAGAACAAACTAAGAGATGAGTGTGTGGAGGCATTTATTGACACAGTTTCTCTCCCAGCCAAGAAATAGTACTGCCTTGATGCATTGCCCCAGTGCCAAAAAACCCTGTTAAATATTAGACCAACATTATTATGAGATTCAAACAGAAGCTACAGAAGAGACAAACTTCATTGCAAGGCTACAGAGAATCAGTTAAAATGGTTACTGCCTCTGCTGCTGAACACCAGGTTCCCAGGATAACCCATCCCAGAAATACAAATTTGAGAGCTGTTCACAGCTGTCCACACAGTTGCCTGCTCCACTGAAAGGTCAAGAGAAGCAGTTAAATCTCGGGGTTACCTGGGATAGTAAGCTGTGTAATTCATATAAAGCTGGGCTGCCTGAGCTGGGTAATAGGTAACAGCGGGAGGAGCAGCTGCGGAGGCCTGGGGAGTCCTGGTGGTTGGCAAGAGGGCTTGAGGCTGGTACAGTGCTGCTGCCTCGGCTGGGATCACAGCTGCTGTCTGGAAAGCAGCATAAGCTGGTGGAGAAAGACCTAAAACCAAACCAGGACACAGCAACAAAAAGCAATAAGAACGGAGGTCTCTAGGATGAGTAATTCCTTTCCTACAGCAATGTGATTAAAATTGATTAAAACCATCTGGGCACAATTGATGAACACTTGAGCAAAGACCAGTCCTTACCCTCTCCCCTGGAGACCCTTGTTATATCAGCATGAATGACAACTGGGGCATTTGGAATGAGTAATTCCTACAAGTTCACAACTCTTAGAGCTGAGCAGCCTTGCCCATATGTAAATGGAAAGTAGGGAACTTGAGAGTTATTCAAAGAAAGCATAAAGCCAATTGCATAGAGAAAGCAGGCGTGCACACCAACACACCCTCGTTTTTTTCTAACAGAAGTTGTACTCTGTGGGACAAAAAGTACCATAACAGTAGCTACACATGGGCATCCATAACTGCTGACCATGAGTCTTCATGTATAAGCTTCCTCTAACTTCAAAAAGTATTTTTAGGATGTAGAAACTGGAAAAGAGAGTAACCCACTCAATCACTAGTCTGATGCATTTTGATGAACAAACACCTAATTTGTATAGGAATATTAAGCTTGGCTTAGTGTGCAGTCAAATTGTTTTTATATACTGTATTTGGCAGCTTTTTACTATTTTGCAAATACACATTGGTATCTGCTTTGTGATTTGGTAACAAGACTAATGAGAACAGTACGGTGAAGTTCCATTATAGTTCCTCAATGAAGTTCACTGTAATCTTAAAATAAAAAAATTAAAATCCATCCAACTTCACTACTCTGTGGTCTGTTAGTATGTCACTCCAGTGGGTGTTTTCCTTCAAAAAGAAGCCCAAAGAGTACCTTCTCAATGCTCTAAGGCAAGATAGCAAGAGCACTCATTGGCAGCTAGAATATAGAACTTCTCCCCATTTTAAAAATCCCTCTAATTCCAAGTAGGTTTCACTACAGGCAAGTCTACCGCAGAGCTCAGAAGAACAGTACACCCATAAAGAGCAAAGTGTGCAACAATTTCACTGGCAAGGCCTTGCTGCCCTCTACTCACCACCGAAAACACAATAAAAATGCCTCTGATCAGTCCCATTATCGCCCAAAGGGAACAATTCCAATCTCAGCATGGATACAGGTGGGTGATTATTGATCATGGCAAAACCCGAGTCAAAAGGTGAAAGGCCACAAAGCTTCAGCACCTACCACATGTCAGCCTTTAGCAGCAGAGAGCAGAAGAATTGGAGACTTACATGGTAACTTACATGGCGGTGGGGACAAGCCACTACGATTTAAAGTGCCACCCATTAAAACAAAGTTCATCTCCTCTCCTGAACACTGGAATACTTCCACATAACGGTCCTTCATCATTTTTTTGTGACATTTTTGAGCCACCATAAAGGCTTTGTCAGCAGATTTCATTTGGATAAACGCATCACCTGATGGTCGTCCCTAGGGAGAGGTGGGGAAATAATTGTAAGTCTATCTGTTATTAAAACACCCAGATCACAAGAAATGTAGAAAGTACTAAGGTCAAACATCTACCAAAAGTCTGTATTGCTCTTCCTTTTCTGGCACTAATGACTAATAACTCAACAGATTTTTGTGGGAGCAGAGAAATCAAGGCTCATGCAAGAAGCTCCCAGTTAACACTTCAGTCTTCTGCAGAAAGAAACAGAGGATCACGTAGAAAGGAAAAGAAGTCTGGAGGTCTCTAATCCAAAAGCTGTTCAAAGCACAACCAACTTTCAAGTTATATCAGGCCACTCATGGCCTTCTCCACTTGAAATCTTTGCGCCTCCAGGGATGGAGATTCCACACCATCTCTGGAAACCTGTTTGGGTGCTTAGCTAATTTCTCATTGTGATTTTATTTGTTCCTTTTCACCCAAATGGAATTTTTCTTGATGCAGTTTATTAACACTGTCCCTTACTCTATTGAAGCTCCAGGAAGAGTCTGACTTTGCCTTTCCTGCAACTACTTTTTAGGTATAACAGTATAAAGCTCCAGATCCTTTAGCGAAGTTCATAGCTACAACAGAGATTGATTTCCAGGTCTGATTGTTCTGCAATCTGACAGACAGAATTGAATATATAAAATACTTTCTTCAAAAAACAAACAAACAAAATCAAGACAAATATAGTCTCTTTCATTTGCTTTCTTTAATACCTCAGTATTTCTGTATCTGAGAATTAATTTTAACACAAGACAACAGGGAAAATATATCCCTATGATGTCATTAAAATATACCCAGACCACAATTTTTAATTAACAACTTTCTTTAAAGCCTGAGAAATCTCTAGTCAAATTATATGTTAAGAAAACTTAATTTTGACACAAATATCACTCAAACAACACAGCAGGAGCTCTGAAGCTGACAGAGCAGCTATGCCATCTAACACAAGGCAGAAATGCCTCTTCTATCTCTAGCACCTGACTGAAACACAAGAGCCATTTAAACAGCCTCCAGGATAAGGTTATCATTAAAAGAACAGGCTTCATCTTCCCCAGACTGATGCACACACACACGCATAGAAAGAAAAGCAAGCCTGTATGTAAAAGGGTAAGAGAAATGAGGAAAAGAGACAAAGAGAACATTGTATTTTCCCAAAGTTACAGGAGACTAGAGCACAGCCAAGATCAGGTAAGCTGCCCTGACTTCTAACCCTCTTCAAGCACTGGAAAGTCAATCCTCCCATGTAAAATGCTGTTACCTGTTGATTAAGGACCATGTGAACTCCATGGGGCTTGATATCACCTGTGGCGTCTCCCATGAATTCCAAGATGTCATCGATGCCAGCCGTGTAGGGAAGCCCTCGGAGCCGGACGCAGTCGCGCACACTGCCCGCGGCAATGGTGTAGGGTGGGGGCATGACTGGAATGATGGGAGTTGGGAGAGTTGGGATGAGAGGCGTTGACATGTATCGGTTAAGTACCTGTTGGGCCAAAGCACAACGAGAGAGATTTACACAGATTTACACATCGTCTGGCTGAGCACAGAGCAATTCTCACAGTACTATTTCCAACATCTGAGAAAAAAAACTTCTTAAACCAAATTATTGTGGTCAGCCTTCTGTTGGACATTTGAAAGTTTCATACTCAGAATGGGAGAGGGGAAGGCTAAACAAATTCAATTCGATAGATCATAATGACAGACTTTTCTAATCTCAATATAAAAAAGGTTAAAAAACAAATTACAGTTCATTTTATAATATCTGAAACCACCTTTGTGCTAATAAACCAGTACTGTCACATACGGTTCTTGCAGAAGTTACAGTTAGGTCAAACCAGTCATTTTAAAAGAACTGAGATCTGAAATAACTAATAAATAAAAATACTAGCTCTAGTTTATTCATAAAATCTGATTGGTACAGTAAGAGCGCTTGTTTTCTTAACCTGAGTGCTCATCTCCAAGTACAGAGCTTCTGAGGAAAATGAATAAAGAAATAAGAGCTATAGTAAACTTAGATCTCAGCATGTTCTGTTGACTCATTCCCAAGTGACACCGGGAACATATGTTATGGCTTGCTGCTGAAAAACATTTTTAGTGATGATTATCACAAATAAACACACTCTACTGAAAGAGGTACCAAAAAACAATGTTACAAAGCTTTAGTTTTATCAAAAGTGATTCTTCTTAGTTTTGGGTCTCACAGCCACTAGTTACAACCTGTTGGACTTCTGCTGCTGTGCTCCTGAAGAGTTCAATGTAACGTTTTCCAAGTATTTCTTTGTGCTTTTTAAGTGCATTTTGTGCATATTCTTCACAGGAAAACAACACAAATGCATCTCCTGTGGGCCTGCCATCTGGGTACTTGACAAAGAGAAGTCCTTCTTTCCCTCCTGTGACCGGGCACTCTGGCCCCAGGAACCCCAAGACATCCTCCTGAGTAGCAGTGAATGGAAGGCCTCTCATCCGGATGATAACTTGATTCTCCTTGGATAAGAACTGGGCTACTTCATTGGAGGTGCCTGGCACAAAGATAAGAGCATGTGGTCATGCTGGTCAGTAATTCCATAACCCAGAGCAGTGCCAAAGCATTAAGGAATAATACAGGAGGTCAGTAGATAGCAACAAAGCCACAGAAGACCTGAGACACTACTATTCTCAGCAATCTATTCAGAAGCGAAAATCTACTCTGCAAGTGTTTCATATTTCAATGAAATTTGAACAAAGATGAGATTAGTGTGAACTTGTACAGATTCACACAGATGCCTCCACTGCAGGAGCTCATCTTCCTCCCAAACAGCAAGACTGTGAACATTGCAGCCCAAATTCTCACAGCTCAGTTTCAACCACATGAAAACAGAACTTGACAGGGTCAAATATTCTTGGAAGGCAAAACAGGAAAAGCTACTTCATTATCCATTTGCATCCTCAGTCAAGAAAAGAAATCGGAACTAGAGCAACATTCCTATGAACTAGAGTAACCACACTGAACTCCAGCATCACTTACCTCCTGCAATTTTTAAGAATTCCTCCCCAGTTGCTTTGTAAACCTTAAAGGGAAAAAGAAACAAAAAAAAAAAAAATCACATGAAAATCATAACTCTAAAACACACACATGCTTTCACAAGAGAATTGTATTTTGGTAGTTTAAGCAAAACAGAAGCACAGTTTGTTCTCATTTAAAGCCATGGTCTAAAATATTCACATTGCTCTCCAAGGATTCTTTTTCAAGTCATAATTTTTTACCTCAATGTATCTGCTGCCCATGTGATGTTTATGTCTTTCCAGGGCGAGGTCTCTCTGTTCAGAATTGACAAACCGAACTAATGCCTCCCCATTTCTTCTTCCTTGAGAATTCAGACAAAGAGCCACACCACCTCTGAAAGGTAAAGCCAACAAAAAGAAACTTAGTTTGACTCTTTAATACAGGTAATACAGTAATACAAATAATTGTATAAGAATAGTAAAGAAATCAGACTTTGACAAGAAGGTTACAGATTGAAAAAGAAATTGTTGCTATTGTTACTACAATTTCATTTCATTTTTGATATAACATAATTATACTTTAAAATCCGCTCCATTGAGTTCATGGATCTCGTACTTTCTCAACTTCCATGAAGATGTAAATTTCCAAGCCCTTCCTACCATCTCAGAGATGCAGATTTGAATTTTCTCAGAGCTCTAAAAAAGAGATTTTTTTTTTTCTCAGTGTTGAGAATTTGGAATATATATTAAATTACTAAAGTAATATATATTAAGCACTAAAGTAAACTCACTTGCTCTCTCCCTATATATGTATACACATCCAGCTATACAGAGTGTACACACAAGTCATATGAAAATGTCTTCCAAACAGGGAGGTTCCTGAACGTGGCCTGTTTAGGAGGTGTAGCAGAATACTGAAGAGCTGGCACAGAATTACAGCTTCTATTGTACTTGGACTCTGTTTTGATTAATGCAATAGGAGTTTCTCCCTTTAGATCCTAGCAATAAATGAACATATATTGGTTTTCAATTGATAAGTCTCCTTCAAAACTCTTCTCACGCACCCAAGGCTGGTAAACCTGCTCAGTTATTGTGACTACAGCACGGGAAGGAGCCAAGTAGGGAAAGACAGTAGAAGAAGTGAGGACTCCAGTGACAAGTGTGGGGGAGGTGTCAAACAAATAATAAAGGAACTCTCTATTAAAGAAATGTCAAAGCAAAGCAAGTTCTTATTATCTTACTTGGCAATGTTGAGCCCTTTGAAAAATCGAGCAATATCTTGGTCTGAAGACTGCCACGGCAAACCTCTGGCACGTATTACTGTCTCGCTGTCCACAGTCTCAGATTTACTACTACATAGGAAAAAAAAAAGGCAAAGTAAGATTTAATCTAGGTTGTTCATTATCTTACCAAATTTCAGATTGCAACTAATTTAACTGTAAATTGGGAGTATATTTCCTTTTTAGACTGTTCTGATCCCATTACTGTTTCTATAAAGAAAGGAAAGATAACTGGGATAATTCTATATATACACAACACTGAAGATGCACTATCTTGTCACCACATTGCAGTTCCTTATATTGAAAAAAAAAAAAAAATAGGAAAACTGTCTTTAAGTAAAATAATACAGAATCCGATTAATTTTATTTGAAAAATCTAACAATCTAAGATAGATGGCAGATACAAGACAGCCCTAAATACAAATCACTTATGCCTAAGACGTTTCATTCTCCAGTCACTGGAAGGTCTTTGAAAACAAAGAACATCCTGTTTTTTCTCTCCCTAAACCCAATACCCAACATAGCCTATGAGAGCACTTTCAGGAGCACCACACAGCTCAGCTGCCTATAGGGTGCACTGGCCATTACCCTGTTGACTCAGGGAAAGTTCACAAATATTTCTTCACTGCTGGTAAGATAAGCCAACCCCACTGCCATGCAAAACAGGAGCAAGAGAACAAAGAGCATTTAACTTGCAGTGACTTTAAGACTAAAGTACAGCATCCAGTGTGCCAGCTCCAGTCTGTCCACACTAGACTGGCTGCTGAGTGTGCTGTTACTGTTCTCAGGAGCCCGTGTACTTTCACAGTGACCACAGGGAAATATTCACAAGCTTTCCTTACTGTAGGCAAGACTCATCTTTGCTTGTAAACAACTGTGACACTTACCAAGGACCTGTTTCATACTTGTATTTCACAGTTTCAGGCTCAGTAAATACATGATCTGCAACAGAAGAGAGAGTTTAAGTATAAGCAGGGTCAGAGATTATTTAAGAATGACAGTACCACTGCCAATTCTCTCAGAAAAGAAAAATTTCTCTCCATACAAATAATTCACTTACTACAACCTTCAGAGAGCATGCTGAAAATGACAGCCACCATGGTCTTCACTTGCCACACGCCAAAGTCCTCCTCTGCTTCATCTGTTCCTAAGCCCAGATCTAAACAGGTGATTACAGAAAATAACAGACTTGCACAATAATTTGTAAAGAAGCCATAAAGCTTTCCTGATATTCACACAGGACTGGTAATCAAATTTACTTGTCCTACCAGTGACACAGGACCATTAGACATACTACTCTGCTCATAAACTGGTTAATATTCACTTTAATGGTCAACAGTCTGAAAACTACTGAGAGCTTACATAATTTCAGTGTTTACAGTTTAAAAAAAAAAAAAAGCTGAATAAGATCCTATCACTTCAGACATAAGAACTTCAATTACATTCATATTTGCCACAAGAATCCTCCTAATTGGAATTTAGATGTAGGGTATTTTTTGGGTTTTGGTTTCATTTTGTTTTAAACTCAGTTCAGTCGGGACCATGCAAATGAATTACTACTATATGCAAACAGCAGAAACTTGCAGGTCACCTGGTGCTGAAAAGGCCTACTGACAGCTCAGCTTTTCCTTTAAGATCAAGTATCAATGCAAGTGATGCTTTCCTTTGGTGGATTTACTAAATATGGTTTAGAAGTCAGTGTTAGACACAAATTGGGAGAAAAAAAATCATAAGCAGAGCTCCCACAACACAAACTTCAGCAGACACTCCTTTCACTTCACCTCTGAGTTTTTAAAACCCACATCTTAGTTTAGAAGAATAAAACCTGTAATGATCACAGGCATAGAATTTAAGGAAGCCTAATTGATTCTAGTGTAAAAGCTGTAGCAAAAGGATACATTCTGCCATGGTCTTGATAGTCTGATCTTTCACGGCGGCTGAACTAGGGTAGCAAGTGTGAAATTCTTTGCGCAGATCAAAAAAGGAATAGAAGCAGTCTGACAGCAGGAAGTTCTGCAAAGAAAGCAAAAAGTTTGTTTTGTACACACTATTCCTTTAAATTTCAATTACTATTTCTGGACTGAATGAGGCAGTCTCAAAAGATCACGTAGTTGCATGTCACCAGCTTGTCTGTGATCGAGCAGTTTGGCTCCTTTGTAACACAGTTCAAATTCCACAGCTATACAGAACTGGATCTCTACATGAGCAAACAAACAGCTTCAGGGAGGCAGACCTGTGCAAAACAGCCAGAGAAGATGGCTGGAAAAAAAGTAATTAAAGATATATATGTTTTGCTGTGCAATATTCCCATTTAGGACACTGTATTTTCTCTTTTGTGGCTACACTGAAAAGCAGACTTGTACCAAAACATGACAACAAAGTTTAAATAACTTGTTAAATTACACAAAATACCTTTCATCAACTTAAAAATATTTATTCATTACTGCTGTGTATTTGATAAGAACTTTATTTATATAACACTATTAAACACCCTCTCCAATTGCTTTATTATATGAAAGTTTAACTTTGGTCTAGTCAAACAGCACCCACCTTTGTAAATAAAGAATTGGAAAAGTCATAAGGTAAAGCTTCTAAGAACGGTAGGAATAGCAAGAGCTAAGGTCTGAGGCTTACTAACAGCATGCAGAGAGAAATAATCTTTTTCAAATGAAAAAGTATTGAAGGAGAAAAAAAAAAAAAGGAAGAACAAAGAGAAGAAATACAGTTTTAAGAAACTCAGCATTTGATACCAGATTGACACCATATGTCCACACCAGATCCATTCCTTGATCAGGTATGGCCAATTATTTCTTCCACAACATCATAGTTTGTTTTAGTTTAGTCCCTTTGTTTCAAAAAGAAAGCAGAAAGAATTACTCCCACAAAAAAGTACTACTGTTTGAATGATAAATATAGTTCTGTTTCCTTTCTTACCTCATTCCTACAGAATCGTGGGCTTTTCATAAGAAGTCAGTGTCAAGTTTTAATACAACACAAATGCCAAACAAATATTTGTAGAAACTGCATGAGCCAATCCTCTTCTTCAGAGAGAAAAAAACCTACAACTGGTCAACTCCTTCCTTCTCAGCAGCTCTCATTTCTGGGGGGTTCCTGCAGACACTGCCAAGCAGGCAAAGAGCCACCACCTTGTACAAAGGCAAGATTCTTGCCCTGTGCAAGACAAGCTGCTCTAAGCCCTCACAGGAACCAGGAGTCAAAACTGCTGCTTCATGTGGGAGTAGCAAATCAGCTGTAGCTCTGCTTCCTGCTGAATAAATGCAGATGGGGAATCACTGCCATCCTTGGGGCAAGGCACTGCCTGTGTGCTTACCCTCCACGCAACACTGACACGTGGCTCCTACGGATTCCAGATCCAGGTAGAAACCCATGACTCTGCACGGAATCTGTGGTTTAACACAAGCCTAAGCAAAGCAATAATTGTCCATCACTTCTGATGAGGTTAGATCAGGACCTTTGTTTCCATTCCTTGAGACACAGAGTTCAAAGTACTTGCACTGTTGCTGTCCCTGTCCTGTCTTTCCTAATTTTTCTCTTCATCATGCTCATCTGGAAGTCCAAGTACTGTAGCTGACTTTCAAGAGCAAGTGCCAAGAATAACTACTGTGTTACTCACTACTGAGACAGGGAGAGGATCATCTTAAATAGTCTTGGAACACTACAGTTCCCAAGGTTGAATTGAGTTGCTCCCCTCAAACCCACACAAGCTATTTTCCTCGGCGTCCTAAAAACACGGTACTGCCTTTCTGCACCAGTTCTGATCTCATACCTTCTTAGATGTTTCTGGGTGGAGGACTTGTCGAATGAGTAACTGGCCATCACTGCAGAGTGTGTAAGAGCTCCTTCCAAGTACTTTCAAATCACTGGATACCAGTTGACTAAACTGAAAAATAAAGTGATAAATTTCATTGCACTGACTGGTAAAGATAATTTCATGAAAGAAGCACCATAATTCTAGCACTTTTTTTTTTTAGATAAAATAGTTCAGCACTTTGCAAAAGTTTTTGAAAAAAACATGACGGAGAATAGACATGGGCTCCTGATATAGGTAAGCAAATAAACTGCATGCATTTGTGGAATAGAAAATAAGAATACCCAGAGTATAGTAAAAAGACCAAATAGAAAGATATGACAGAATTATGAGTTCATATGAAAGGTCATGGTATTATATTGGTGACGTATAAAACCTGAACAAACTATAATAGAAGTTATTAACTATTTGAAAGAACTTTCAGGATTAATCCAAATACTGCTTTTGCAATACCCTTTCTTCATTTATGGCACCTTTGATTATTTCTTTAATTTATTTTTTTAAACTTCAAAGAGAAAAAAGCTTCCCATGAGGATTTACTAATGTTTCAGAAGTAATATGCTTCTTATAATACCAAAAAATCATGGTCTAATACCTTCAAAAGTGAAATTATAATCACATCAGATCCAAACCAATTAAAGTTCTTGGTAGAGATACAGTATTGTGAACATGATATAAAATGGAATTATTCCCTACCTGTAGGATGGATAACCTCCCAGCAGGCTAATTCTCAAGAGGAATTATCTTGTTCAATGTTACTTTCCATCTTTATAGAACAGTTTCCAGCCTTTTATTACTCCATACCTATGTTAAAATACCTTGCTCATAATTGTCAACTACCATATTATAGTACCTACACCGTATCAGTAAGTAGTAGCTTGTTAACTAACTTTCAAGGGGACAAATATAATTACTCTAAGCTTCACTCTTGATGCTGCTCCCCCCCAGGAAACATCACCTCACAAACAAAGCAGTAATTAACACCACGATACAGTAGCCACCCAATACTCTCAGCAATAGCTTACAACTCCAAAACAACCACCCCCAAAAGCAAATTACAAGTTGACTTGAAACTCAGACAATATCTTTATGTTGTCTTTTAACCTGTGTATGGGGAGAAAAGAGAGTAGGTTTGTTTTATCATCCAGATGTGGGACACTTTATATCATTACAGACTCTGCTTGGGGAAGATGATGCCCTAAGGATCTGGTCCCACAGCTACACAGGATTCAGGGGGAACAAATATTGCAGCATCTGTGTCCCAAAGGTCAGGGCTCCACAAGGGAAAGGTCGTGTACTGAACCTGAAGGAGCAGAGACATGATTACCCAGGCTTTATTTCAAAGTAACTGCTCAAATCCAAGCCAGGCACTTTTCTAGGCTTGGGTAGCTCACCAGGGTTCCACTGCCATTTGAGTGCAGAAATCCTGTAGTAGTGGGTACTGCATATCAGAATGGAGAGCTGAGGGGCAGAGCTGGATAAGGAGAGGCACTTCTATCAGCAGCTTGTGTTGAATTGCCTTATTTACAGATATATTTACAAGTGTAGATATGAACATGTTGGTATAATGAAGTTATTTAAAAGCAGAGAACATATCTCAAGCTATAAGAAGGGTGAAATATCCCCCCAAAATAAACCTTTACAGTGCAATTCTCTGTGCGCTACCAAACCAAACAAAAAGAACAAACACATCACACACACACACAAAAAAAAAAACAAACCAAAAAACAACCAACCCAAACTCTTGCAGATTCAGAAAGCCAGTTTCCTCCCAGCTGCTAGTACAGGTTGCATTCCTACCACAAGTTGAAGCCTTGAAGAACCTGAGGCTATAAAGCAAGTCATTGTTCAAGGATGATTTAAAGTCAGAAAATTGAGATCTGAGAGTGCTCAAAATACCTCCACTGATGTGTAAACACCAGAAAAAGAAGAAAATTCCAGTGGACTCAAAAGGAACCACTTCAGAAATGCAGTTCTGTGGATTGCCAGTCACAGACCAACAAAAAATATTCTCACCACAATAACATGCATGAGAAGAATTGCCTTCTTACTAAATGTAGCAACTTATTACTTTCTGTTTTAACTTTTGGGCACAGTAAAGAGCAAATATTTGTAAAGAGGGATTGGAAATGGTGATAGGAATCAGCCTCCAGAAGGTATACATGGATTCTTGCCATAAGGAAGCAGAGTCTTACTGATGAACATTAATAAAACACTCCCCAAACCTTCAACTTTGTACCCTGTGCTTCTGAAGATGCTCAAGAGCCAATATAAAGAGTGCAGTGAGGGAGCTATTTTGATCAGATACAAGAAGAAATCCAACCCACACAATCTGAAGGAAGCAACAAATGTATGCAGTCTCCTGCTGTGCAAATAAAACATAAGTATAGTAGTTCAAAAAGACTTCATCGAGTTAGAAAACAAAAGGAGAAAAATGCTTGGACAAGGGAGGAAATGCTCAGGTCAAATGGTGTAAGTCAAGTTAGTAAAAATCAGGACTGTTGCACTGAAATATTCCCTTTCTTATGTTTGCAGGTTGTGTTTCCCACACAACCTACAGCTGAAATGACAGATACACAAGACAGCTAATTATATAAGCCTGTAGTGAGAAGACACCAGAGTATACAATACTGCATAAGGACACCAGTCAGCCCAGTATTCCAAGCATACTAAAGTTTAAAGAACTCCCAAGAGGCAACATTTGGTTTATTTTTTACTGGCCTTAAGTATTCGCACTGCATATTTATTAAATGTCAGTGATAACATTCAACATTGCAACGCCCCTCCCAATGCGACAACCAACATGACAAAACTATTCTCTACTGTTCTTACTAGATGCCTGCAGCTTGAAGTGCTTTAAATAAAACTCCTCAAGGTTGGTAGGCCTTGCCTTGGACCTTATTTAGAAACTTCTATTTTAAAAACAGCCATTTTCAAACTTTGGGGTATACTGCTCCAGAAGTGGGCAAAAAGAGTGGTGGCAGAATAGTCAGGAGACATAAACAATCCTTCCTATCCAAAACAGCTTAACTATGGCATGGGTTAACTGAGGAGAGGAGTGGGGTAACAGCATGAATGGGAAGATTGACTTAGAAGAGCATGGGGCAAAATAGCAAGCACAGCACTGCCCCAGAGGAATGACAGTTATTTGAGATCAGCCTGAATCTGCTTCTATCATCAACGTGAGATGTCACCAAATTCTGCAAAGATTGAGTATAAAAAGCATAGTTGTGGACCAGCTCTTGTTACTGCAGATTAGGCTGGACCCTCAAGTCTTTCAGGCAGTAGATACACCATATCACATGTATCAAAGGTGTTAAAGCAACCAGGGCAGGTGTGTTTATAAAGACACATTGTTGAGCATAACACAAGCCACATCAGTTAAGCAACTCAGCATTCCTGACGGAAAGCCATTTTCAACCTCCTTTCTTGCACCACAGATTCCAGGCAGCATTTCCAAAAACAGCCTGGAACCGGCATACACCCAAACGCAGCAAGCTCAGGACAAGTTAAGACCAGTGCCAGATTTACACTACGTTTTTCTGTCTCACATGTTGAACAACCTGTCCAGAACTCTGTCATTTTGTAAATTCCATCCACATCTCCTTAACTCTACTAATAAAAACCATCTCAGCTATTTACCTCCTGTCACTCATCTTCATCCTGCCCTCCACAGTACTCCCTCACTCCAGCATGCAAAGTTGCCCCGCCTTAAGGCTTCCTCCACCAAGCTTACACACCCTGTCTGCCCTGTTAATCTCCTCATTTCATAGCAGTTACACAGAGTTAATTACCACTGCTTGCATCTTGCAACCAGCCCTCATTTCAACTGCAAGAACCAGTCTATTAGCATCACTCTCCACGTTTATTGCTTATTCCACCAGATCAGTCTCTCCAGTAGAGAGCTCTGATGAGTCATTACATATTTAAAGGAACATGTTCCGGTAATTCCATGCCAGGATTAAAAACTGAACAGAGAGAAGAGGAAGACTCAAACAAGCTGCTCTGTACATTTGCCTCCATGAAACCTAAAAGAATTCTTAGAGAAAAGGTTGTGAGAGGGAAGGACAGACTTTGAGTACCAGTTTGAAAAACTGGCTAAACAGGATTTTGGTCATGTAGCTGAGAGTACAAAGAGAGTGAAGAGACATGTTTAGCCAGCAGCAAAGCTGGATGAAAGCCAGCACAAGCTGCTGTGTTTTTTGCAAAGGAATCCCAAGGGACTGAAATGACAGCCCCTTTCGTGTTGCCTTAACTATAGCTGAACAAAGCTGTGGATCTTAGAGAAACAAGATTCTTCATTAAGCTCTTTCTATAGTTATGATGCACAAAACACTATAATAAACCTCTGGCTATCTGGATATTCCCATTTCCCTAACTAAAAATAGCTCTCCTCCTTGAGAAAGGCCACTGCATCTGTGCTGTATCTGTGCCTGGCATGTTAATGAAATACTGAGATAATTCAGATACAGAAAGCATCCATGATGTCAGTGGAACCATTTCTAAAACACCAAGATACACTAGGGGATTCTCTCTTTTTAACCACCTCTGAGAAATAACAGAAAATTTGGCTGCCTCTTATTCATCAGACCTCCAGCAACTCCTAGTGAGTCTTCAAAATGTGATCCTTTCCTTTAGCCATGTACAAAGTTTCTCTGTTTTGCTTCTTTTGGCCCTACTAACTCACCACAGCTGACAGCACCAGGCAAGACACAGAATTATTCAGAGTTTCAGAATTAAAGGCATCCTTGCAGTTTAACCAGGTCTGGAAAGCCATGCTAAAGCAAAATATAGAAATCCAGAAAACAGCTTAGCTTGTAGACCACACTTAAGCTAGATGTGGATCTATTCCCAAGTAGAAAGATGAGTTATTAGATTTATCGATAGTCTTTGTACAAAGAATGGTCCTCACAGTGTGGGGCTCTGGTTTGAAATCAGTGCTATCAGACAGGCATGTTATTAAGTTGCCCAGAGTTTACAGTCTGGTGATTGCACATGAATACACGGTCTAGTTTCTGCCAAACCAGTGTACCAAAAACTACTCATTTTGACTTCCATGCCATCTTTAAATTTAGACAGAGAACAAATCACATCTGGTCCAGTCAAAACTGAAGACATGAAACAGAGGGATGACACTTGATTTGGCATAAAGCCTGTCAAAAGAATCGGAGCAAGTGTAGCATTCCAGATCAGTGTTTTGGAAAAACAAACAAACAAAAAAAACAAAAACAAAACAAAAAAAAAAAACCTGGACCAAACAAATAAAATAAACACCAATAGAAAAGCCTCATACTGCTAAAATGAAGCTGTCTTAGAGAAAGTGAAAACAGACTCCACAGATCTCCAAAATGCACTGGGATGAAAAAAGTTTTATCTGAGGCACAAAAATATGCATTGCTCACATCTCTACTGCTCAAACCTATGACTACAGCTATACTGTTTATAACCATGGATCTTTGCCTGTCTTACTTGTATTAAAAAAAAAAATCATCATTACTTATTAGACATTACTGTAGTTCATAACATTAGAGCTTTAGACTGTCTTTTAGGCCTCTGGTGTGAGTCATTCTTTGCTTGTAGCATAGAGTATATAACAATGATCTGTCTTCTTTCAGCTGAGAGCAGCACAGAAAACAAAGGATATCTCCAAAAAGGTCTGTCTGAAGATTCTTCTCCTCCAGGTTCTGCTTCAACAGGCAAAGATACTGCCGTTCTTGCCTCAAAGCCTGATTTTATGCTAAGTCCTCTACAATTTATTGCCAGAGAACACCCAAACCCAATTATATATATAGTTGCAGGTGTGGTTCCTGAAAGATCTCCAGCAGGTGAACACTGAAACAGGCTGCTGAGAGAAGTTCCTTGAGGATATTCAAGACCTAGCTGGACATGGTCCTTGACAGCCAGGTCAATTGTACCTGCTTTCAGAGCTTGGGCTAGATGACATCTACAGGTCCCTTCCAACCCCAGCTATTGTCCGACTGATGTCTTTGGGTTCTGTTTTGCCTCCTCTGCAGCTCCACTATCAATGCCACCATAGGGGACACATGGGGGTGGGGAGGTGTTTGGGGAACGGCATGTTTTCTGGGATGGAGGGGAGTGGAGGAGATCAAGAGCTGAGATGTAGCCAAGTCTCCTTAACAGAACTTCTCTGCCCCCAAAACCTAAGAAAGATTGGAGCATCACTGAAAAACACCATCCAGTAACCCTGAAGTCTTTCTGAAGACTTGAAGGGTTTAATGCAGCACAAGAAGACTCAAGAGTAACAAGCCATGGCTCTGATGTACAGACTGCACACACACACACAATGTACCATGACATGTCAACCCAAGAAAATATTTTCACTTGGACTTTGTGCCTCAGATCCTACACACCTGAGGGTTTCACATTTATTTACAATACACTCCATGGGCAGTTTTCTGCTCCTTTACTCTTCAAACCCTGGTGATAATGTCAGTCTTATCCATGCAATGGAGGAATTTAAAGCATGTCAATACCACTGGGAGGTGCACAGACTGCATTTCAGCAGTATTTACAAGTTTGATAACCCTTTATTGTGCTGGGTAACTTTTTAAACAGAGAATCCTATAGTAAACCCTTGCTTTTGTTCATGTGTTAACTGCTATTCCACAAGGTTGATAATGGATATGTGGTGACCTTGTACTGAAATTGCTGTATGGAAAAAAAAAATGAAAAAGCGTAAGCCCCAGTTAACTTTTTTTCCCCTTTCAAGTAAATAGGCAAAAACACTGTATCTAGAGACTGTTCAGACACAAACATGAAAAAGAAATGTCCTTCGGTTTTATTTCTTTGCAGGGCAAACATGCAGCAGATGATAGAGGAAGCCCAGGTCCACTCACCAGAAATGTTCAAAAATAATATTGCCAGTTTGATTTCTCCTACTGAGAGGAAGGCAATTATTTGCTCTACTGAACACTAATGCCTGAGATTATTTAGTGACTGCAGACTAGCCTGGACAAAAGCATGGGTTGCATTTCCAGCTTGCCACAGACAATATAACTTAGCTCGATATCACCAGTCAAGTTACAGATCATCTTATGCCTCTTGATGTCCTATAACTGCATTAAATAATAGAATGAGTAATCAGTCACAACGGTCACCATAAATGTACTCAAGAAAGAGATCTGTACATATTACCCAAAGCCAGTCAGTTTCCATCCTACTTTGGAACTTGCCAACGTAAGAGCAGGTTTGCCCTCCTCAGCCTGAAGGAGAGGCAGGATGTGGTGCTGAGCTTCAAGCACTGTAGACTGTCTTCTCAATCATATTATGCTGCTTCTTACTACCTATTAATTTTGTTCTCATTTCATACACTTTTCTGAATAGAGGTCCAACTATAGCAAACCAAGTACTACATATGCTGCTGCTTCTCCAGCTGTTCCAAAGCAGTTTTGTATAGGAGCTGTTAGATAGACAAACTCATATTGTCACCTCTCTTATAGAAAACTAATTCTTCTCCAGTCATGGCATGAGCCAACAAAAGTAACGTCAGGGTTAAGGTCTCAACTACCCTATGCTTGGGGTTCTGCTGTCGAACTCCAGTCACAAATCTTCAAAAGCAGTAGTAGTTGAAAAACACAGAATTATCATAGTTATAATTTTAAAGCTATTTATTATATTCATTTTTATCTTTTACTTTGTTTAGAAGCTGAAGTTACAGGAAGTAATACTACCTTGTCCTCCTCCTTTTTGTACTCACACAAGTCACCACGGGTTTCTCCAGCCAGGAAGACACACAGCCTACAGATACCTCTTATAATTACTGCAAGAGTTCAAGGGAGAAATATGGAAGGTACTCCTCAAGTTTGCAGCATACTTGCATTCAACAAAACACAGCAAAGTATTTTAAAATTCATTATAGTCCTCCAGAATTACATAGAGGGGTTGCAAACTTTTAGCTTAGGGGAAGGTAGCCTACACCTAATTTCCTTCATAAAAATAGGTTTGTTTTGCACTGTTCAGCAACAGGTAAAACATGAAACACAGAAGCAGGGCAACAACTGTCATGGTTTGTCTGTCCAGAACCAGCTTGTGGAGCACAGAAAACAGAGCATCATGGCTCAGGACTCTGAAACTTTCTTAAAGATGAAACTTCCATATAATTTCTTCCTGTGGCTCATTTTAATTGGGACCAGGTCTTTGTGTGACAAAGTAAACAATAGCTAACTAAAAGTTTTAATTCTTCCTGGGAAAGAATGCAAACATCTAGCCTTCTGCCAAGACAAAGATCTGTCCAAGCCATGCCACTTGAGCATTTTATGACCATTTTTGATTAATTATTTCTTAGATGGAAGTCTGCAACCCTAGATTATTTGCATGCTTTCCAGCTACGGTATCTACGGCATCTAATTCAGGTAATGCATTAAGCATAAAAGGCAAGACCATGGCTCAGGCCATCTAAATGTCACAGCAATCAGGTCACAGCTTTTATCTTCAAAAGCACAACCTGTTTTAATAAGAGAGTGTTGAAATATGCAGAGTACTCCACAAATAAGCTACTTGAAGTTAGCCTAGTGTAAGATAAAGCACCTAGTCCAGCAACATAAGAATTTCAGAGTTTCTGGACTTACTTTACGACTATTTTATGTGTTAGGAAACTGTTATATAAAGAAACACTGAGATAAAATAAGTTTTCACCTTCAAATTAACCTGTATGGAGGCCACTAGCTATCAAAACCAACAATATAATGCAAAGCTATGTATATCTTGCAAAATATTTTAGCATTTGTTGGCATAGATTATTCATGAGTCCAACTTTCAGCTAAAAGAAAACTCTGAATATTAGTAATGCAAAAGAAAATCCCTACTGTGTCAACCTTTTACCTACATTTCAAGCAGGATTACAATGGTGCCTCACACTCCTCACAGGCTGCTTGCTATCAGCTCAACTCACAGAGCAAGTCATTACAGCCTGAAAGACAAGGTTGAACGTACTTTCCAAACTCTAGGTTTTAATTAATGCCACGGCTGCAGTATTTCCAAAGCCTTGATTTAAGCACAAGCTCTCTCTCAGTGTTCTATACCTCCCCCCACTCCCACTTACCTCTGTTTCAAGGACAAACTTTCATTAGCAATGTGATCTTTAGCACTGGCTCTATTGACTGTAATGCATGGTACTGCTCTATTTACTCAACACTACCTCATTGTTTGTAGTGCAGGCTTAACCAGTTGTAGGAGAATTGCCAATACCTGCAAAATTGAAGCATTTTTTTCTATTGAGTTGTTTTTCAAATTGCTTTTGTAGTAACACCCAGGGAAAGTAAAAAGAAGAGGATACATCAAAAGAATGAAGAGACACCTATTATTCACAATTTAGTTTCCTGCATGATTTTCTCATACTCCTGCCTCTGCATTAAACTTATACTGTAAGAATATCATAGGCATGGACTTTTCCAAATAACAGCCTTGAGATCCATGAAGTATTTTGCTTATATAAGAATCCAAGTGATTCTTGATCAAACCCTTACAAATATCAGCAAAAGAAAGTCTAAATTTCATAAACTGGCTCTGCTCCACTTCCTAAACAGGGAGTGTTCCATTTCTTGTACAAACACGCTTTCACAAAAACGTAAAGAAGTAGAATTAGATCCCTAAATAAGCTTGCCTTCAATCTCTCAAATTCTCAAGCCACAGATTAGGGCAGCAACCCCACACATCACGAACTGATTATAACTGATACAAGGAAAATGAGAATAAGAAATTTTGAGAAATAAGACTTTAGCAGTTTGCAACTCAGTAAGATCAAAATTTACACTTGGCCTTCCAAGGGATTTAGACCTACCCAAGACAGAACAAGGATATTAATTATTTAGATGTTGCTTCCTCTTATAGAACTACATCCTCTCTTTCAGGTAGCTGCTTGTTTCCAAAGTGATTTATTGTGACTGAAAAGGCTTGAAAAGAGTTTATCTGAATATGAAGCAAGTCACGCAGTTTCTTGTGATCAATTCTTCCACATCTGAGATTTATAGAAAGAGGAAGTTGATTTCTATTTTCTTTAATTTTTATATTTATAATTTCTTTAAGCATACCACAAGAACAGCAGTTTTCTGCTCCTGAACTTCATATTTACACAGTGACATTTCACATGCTTTACAATAAGCTAAAGTCCACTCTGTGTAAGTTTAATTCTGTTGTAAGAAATAACACAGGCTGAGACACTCAAGTAACCAGGCAAGCAAACCCCAAAATTCTGTCACTCGTTCTCATGACAACTGTGTATTTGCCAGTTCTAAATCTCATGCCTCACCCTCCAATCCAATAGGATTGGATTCAAGAGGTTTGATGTGTTACACATTGTTTTGTGTCTTTCTTAAATTGGAAATGAAACTTAAGTTAACATTCTGCTACAATAAGGTCTACCTACAAAGCAAAAGCTCCAGTGGTTTTTGCGCTTTTATTTTTCAAGCTGCATAAAATAGCTCTGCTTTACTCTTGGTGCAATTCACTGCAACAGAATTACTTATCAGGAAAGTAAATGTCTTTACAGAAATTACAACAGAATTAATTTCACACACTGCCAGTGTCTACAGAACTCATTGTAATATTAAATTTCTCTAACATTAGAGCCAGAGAATGGAAACCTCACTAATTAAGTTTTGATTTGAATTCTGTAAGAATCATAACACAATTCAAAAACTGCCCTAGAGCTCTACTAGTAGAACCTTTTATTTTAACAGGTGTCCAAAACCATAACAGGAGCCAAGTTTTTGTAAAAAAAAAAAAAAAAAAAAAAAAAAGGACAACGGTTTAAAAAGTTTCTATCCAATATTTCAGTGCTAACACAGTGTCCATTTATCAACACCCTTGGCCCCTCTCTGCCTATTGCAGCTCTGCAAAGACAGGTAGGAGGAAAGGGAAACTAAATTATTTTGAGATGGAAGTTTGGGAGAAGTAGTAACATTGATTTTGGTTCTTGTTTTGTTGTCACTCGTTAGAAGGGATGAGCATTTGCATTTCAATTCCCAACACATTTTGTGTAATATTTTTCTTATAATTCATATCTACCTTCGCAACATGTGGATTTAATGAATGAGGGACAAATTAGTAAAGCAACAGTTTATAAATAAAGCAAAAACAGAGGATATTGTATAGAAGTATACTGGAGTAAGTTGTGATCTGTTTAAAGAACATCAATATTACCAGAGTAAAGCACTGAAAAATGGTTTATAGAGCAAATGTGACTTCTGATTCAGCGTTCCCTGAGGACACACATGAAACTGTCTTTTAGAGTATTTATATTAGCCCTGTTTTACTGAAATAAGGTCATAGCTAACAGAAACTGATCATGCAGGAAAGCACCATATCTCTGCACATTTTATGCAAAGCAGCAACTATTATGAAGATAAAAGCTTTCCCAGAGCAGGTAGGAGATGGCAAAGACATGAATGAGAGGAGGACAGAGAATTATTGTTTGTGTTTCTAATTAAGAGATATAAAAGTTTCAATTTTAACAAGAGAAAATATAAAAGAAAACAGGGCTGACTTTATATTGCTTTAAAAAAAAAAAAGTCTTCAATCAGCATTTTTTGCTTTGACCACAACACTGCTTTGCCAGCAAGATCCATTCCAGCATCTGTGCATCAGTCCTAAACGTAACTGTTTAGCAAAGAAGTGCTGCAACATGTTAACAGAGAGATTGCCCTCATTTGGCAGCACTCAGATACCCAAGGACTTCCGCAGGTAACTCAAGGGTGCTGGTTCTCAAAATGGGAAGGGGGGGTGGGGGGGGGGTGGGGTGGAATAAAGTAAACCAACATACAGCTTGAAGAACTGTGCAACCCTTTCAAAATGCTGCCAGAGGAAGAGGGAAACAGCATAGGTTTGAGACAATTCAGAGTATCCACACAAAGTTTTCAGCAGGAAGAGGTAGAAGCACTGCATGTATACTTACTGTTCAATAGTAGACTGCAAATCATAGAATCATTTGGTTTGGAAAAGATATTCAAGACCATTGAGTCCACCCATTAACACAACACTGTCAAGTCGACCACTAAACCATGTCCCTAAGTGCCACATCTACGCCTTGAAATCCTTTATGCTTCATTTATTCCTCAGCCACTTTTGAAAACCCTGACAATAATTCATTAACACATTTACAGTGATTTTTTTCAGTAGCTACTTACAGCAAGTTAGAGGAAAGAAGTTCAACGTCTTTGAGGATCATGTAATCCAGCAATCTTTGTATTAAAATGCTTCTAACTCTGTTTTGCTGTCTTTCAGTGACTTAGACAAAAAGATGCAAGTGCAGTTTTGAGATGAATTCAAGTGTTCACAACTATAGCTGTGAGAACATCCAAATTTGCTAGTGGCACAGTTCTTACACACTGCACAACATGACTTCATGTAAAGGCAGGCATTTCAAGCTCTTCTGGACAGGTCATACTAACGTTTATGTGCCTATATATGCTAATCCAGACTTGATGATTTAATGTTACTGTTCAACTTTACCAGAAAACTTAGCAGCATCTGCCGTCATAAAGTCTACTCATTAATCCTCAAACCTCTGAGCCAAATTATTAATTTCTAATGAATATTGGCACTTCAAATTTTAAGAGAAAATTGCCTGGCTAGCCAAGACTACCACAATTTTTATGCCTGCAAAGAGAAGAATATGCAGACAAATTCATTTATCTAATTCTCTGCTCATTCTGGAGTGGAATGAACCTAAATATAGGAACAAAGCAAGGGAACCTTCCTGTTCCCCAGAGGGAATACTTGAGGAATTCAGATAAAAGTACTGCAGCTTTCAGAAAAGCTAAGGTTACTGCTTTTCCACAAAACCTAACAGAACACAAATACTGCCAATAACAAGTGATCTACAACGGTTTCTGCTATTAACTCTTCTCTGTTTTTGAGGGAACAGACTTGAGTGTTTCAATAATAATGCAGTAGGAGCTGGGTAGCACTGAGGGTTTGTAAACAGAAACATGGTTTACCTATACCATCATCAACAGAACTACAACTAAGGTTCTGAAACAAGAGTTAGCCATCCATTTTCAGTGCTAAAGAAAGGAATCCATGCTGTAACAGCCTGCAGCTACAGGAAGCATTAGCACATCCCTAATTCCTCACAGAAAATACTGATGATATTCCAATATTAGGTATCAAACATAATATCATGTAAATTTATCAACAAAAATAGGCGGTATTAGATGTTGATACTTAGTAAGAACTCCACATAAGGCTACGTTCACACAGTACACTCAGCTCTCCTACAGGAGCAGGAGTTTAACACTTACCTGCCCCAACAACCTGAAGGCCACCATGTGTCCATCAGGAAATCCTCATCACTCACTGCTGATACCAAACCAAGGCCAGGGTTTCACAACACAAACTGCTTGGTGCCCTACCTGTCTTAAAATGTTCCTCTCTTTTCACCCACACCTTAGTGCTACGGCTGCCCTCAGAAAAACTACCTAACCTGCCACACTGTGCACCATACAGAACCACCAGACCCGATTGTAACTCAGAAGAGTGCCCTACTCCAGCTCAGTTTGCAGCCCCAAAAACTTCTACGTCGGCAGAATGCAGGTAAGGGGAGGCTGTGCAGGAGCATATGCATATGCAGGAGCTAAGTGAAAGGTGCCACTGAAATTTTCACACAACTGCAGCTTGAGAACACGTGCGGGGGCCGAAATACCTTAAGCTGGTATCACCAGCAAACATGTTGGATCATGAAAATACAACCAAAGGGTGTAGTCTCATGGGACGTGAGCTTGGACAGCAAAGCAGTTTAGAAGTTCCCACTCCACCTGCTCATTTCAGTGATCCTGTTTACAGCACAGCTTCACAAAGAGTTTCACTGACACAATAAAAAGATGGCAAAGTGCAGTGCAGGGGCAGGAAAGAAGCTGGCTCCACTGCCGAAGCCAAATCTTGTGAAACTACACCCCAAGTATTTGTTGTGGAAAGAACAGCCTGTCTAGTAACACTTGCCAAAGGTTTGCCAAACACCTGCTCCAAAACATCAGAACTCAGACCCAGCAAATATTCCAAAATACAGACTCTGTCAGGAGTTTTATTGAGGTGATGCAGTCTCCAAATAATCCCAAACTGGAGGACCAACCATGAGACTCAAAAAAAGAAAAAAACAAAACACCACCCACAAAAGGAAAACAAACCTGCCCTGCATTTTCCCTTTTTCTGCAGTTTGAAGATTGAGATGTGTATTAAAAATATACTCCAAAAATCATTTCTCCAAAATGAAGGTGTGACAGCTGGCAGAGGAGCCAAGAAAGCTTTCTGCTAGCACTTTATAAAGAAGAGGCTGCAGAACAAGTTTCTCTTAAAAAAGTTGTAACCGGTTTATCAGGTTAGAGGAATTCACCAGCTCTTCCGCCTCTCCCCCCATCCCATTTGTTCCCAAATGCTCATTTAACCAGCTTGTTTCTTGCTGAATTTGTTGAAAATAAATTGCACCTGCAGCTCAGCTGGATGATCAATAGGCATCTAAAAGTGCTTTAGGGAACTGGCAATTTGCTATCATCTGAGGAAATGGTAACCACTCTATTTTCAATTTGTGCAGTGCTTAGAGGACTGGGGGAAAGAAAGGCCCAGCTTTGTCTTTCTCTATTTAAGAATATGAATTGAAATTCTCATATTGGATAATCCAATAATATTAGATTTGATACATAAATGTCAATACATGAAATTCAGATGCTTTCAACAGGTCCAAAAGCAAACCCAGCTCTCACATGAGAACCTCTCCCTTTTTATGCATATTGTTCAAAGTAAGATGGTAATTACAGCTAAATACTGCAGACAGCTCTCAAAAATTATTAGCTCTTTTTAGATTTATCCTTTGTCAGGAAGACATGCAAATATTGCCTTGCAAAAGGAAAGTAACATGTCTTAAGGCAAGTCATGCTGATTCAGCCAGGTTTTCTGTATGAGAAGGATTAAGAAATCCACAACACTTTCAACTTCATATGCAATCTTTAACTTAGAACCCCCATGGCTAAAATCAGAGAAGCACATGGGGATGTCAGCTTTTTGATGACAGAGTAATGGGGCTGAGAGAAAGGCAAAGTTCATTTTGGTTTCACTCTTTAAAAGCAAGCTTCCATTTCTGCAAGGTTTCAGAAAACAATCTGAAAATAACTGATCCCCCTTAAAAAGCTTGGAAATTGGGAAACTATAAACCTACATCTGTTAATGAGAAAAATATAAATAACATGCTAAATCAGCCAGTCCTGTGATTTGAAAAATTTGAGCATTTTGAACAATGAAACCTAGCAAGAATGTCCCAGTAATGCAGGAAGAAAACTATTCCCTTTGGGAGGTGGTGTAACTAATGCATGTTTAAAGGTTTACATCACAGGCTCAAGACAGTTCCAAATACACACTTATACAAGAGATCTCTCACTTATTTTGTTAAATAAAAATCCTCACATTTTTCTACTCAGTAGCATTCTGCAACTACAATGCATCTCAGTCAGCAGCTCTAAGTTCACCATTACTGGTCCAGCAGAGGTAAGTTATCAATGCCATTTTGAACTAAATACATAAGCAGGCTGCTTCCAAAGGGCACACATTCTATGACTTCAGGTAATTATCTCCCTAATATTTGTACATACCACACCCAAAGCATAGCTATCACAACGCTGCACATCACCTATCAGAAAATACAGATGGATCCCATAAATGTAGTAGCATCTGTGGAATGAAATGCTTCCCATCCTGGACAAGTACAGTATTTAAAAACTTGCAGCAAAACATACAGAGCATATACTGTGGCAAACAGTGTTTCAGAATGTCGCTTTGTAAAATTACATAGCAAAAACATACTGATGAGGAACCCTATTTTAGAATGTTTCTTAAGACACACAATAAGCTGTATGAGATGTAACACTTGAAGAATATGAAATAAAATTGAAATGATACATCATTTGTTGAAAGGCCTTGTTAAAAGCAGAGTATAGACTTAACCACAGATAGAGGCCTTTGGTAGACTCCATCACTGCTGGAAAGTGATGTAAATAGCAATAGAGAGAGATGTTCTGTGGTCAGTGGAAAAACTCCAGACCCACAGTAGTTCATCTACTCTTTACCAGCTACAAGAGTCTGAAAGAGACCCCTGAAGCGGGGATAAAAGTTACAAAGGATTTGTGCTTAATGATTCTCACTTCCCTCACATGTAGAGACTGGGAAACAAAGGCAAAAGCCAGAAGTAGGCACTGAAACTTTCATTTACATGATTGAGATTTGTGCTAAAGTGAGAGATTTTCAGCTGCATCATCAACTTTCTACAACAATCCAAGCAGGGTGTGGAAACCTGATTTCACATACTCTATAATATTATCTCAAATCAAGGTAGAATTCTACTTCCTTTTCCTCCTCCTTTTCAAACAACCACTTCACCCACCTGTGCTTTTGCTAATCTCTGAGAAAGAAAGACAAAAAAATTCCACATGTGATAACAAATACCCAACTCATCCCTAAAATACACGATGCAATTGAAATATTTAATGGACTCATCTTCAAAAATGCAGAAAAAGATATACTATTAGAGAATATGGACGTTTTCTTTTGCCACCATTGCAAGCAGGAGGTTGAATTCTCTCCTAACTCCCACAGGAGTCAGGACACATGGAGAGGAAGGGAGTTTAGGTAAGGTGTGTTACAGAAGACCTATGATGAAACTGGCCACATCACAACTGGCATCAAAAAATTAACAGCAAAATCATTATTTAGTTGCATAGATATGCAAACAAAAAGGAAAAAAATTGTAGTTTTTCAAGAGTCTCTACCCACCTACACACAAAGGTAGTATTTCCTTTTATTTGCTAAAGCAGACCCACCTACAGTGCAATTTACGGCAATAAGATACAATCTCTCATAAAGTATTGAGTATAATTAAAGTGTGTCTGTTATAAAGGTAAATAGAGAGTACTAGGCTAAGCCGTTCCAGATGTCTTTAGTGCAAGATCTGGGACAAGATCAAACCTGCAGCTGTACATTTTCTCAGGGGGTATTATGGAGCTAAAGAAAAAAAAAAAAAAAAAAAAAAAAAAAAACACCAGCTCTTGGTCTTGGACCTCAGCAAAACCAGTGGAAGTAGAACAAATATCATCTGCAGCTAATGCTGACAGATTTTAAGACACATAAAAGTTACATGTTCAAAGACACTACAGTGTTAACCATTCCAGTATCAAAGAGGGTTAGGACCAAGTCTGCCAAGTTATCTGTGTCACCAGAAGTTACAGCAACATGAACCAGTTCTACTGCCTAAGCAAGTTTCTTGCTGAAACACACCTACGATGATTCAGACAAGGTGTGGAAAGCCAGGTTTATATGTTACACAAAAATGCACTATTGTATTTTTCCATTCAAGCACATTTTGTGTACAAAAAAGACAGTCAAAGTAAGCAAACTTTCAGGAACTGCGTATGTACACACTATTGGCATTAAATTATTGTAAGTAACTTAAGTCTTCTTGAGTTGCATCATAGAAACTTACAGATTTATTGTCTTAGTGGGACATTAAGTGAGCCAAAGAGCAAAATTACAGAAATCACAAGAAAAAAAATAAAACTGATCACTTTATAATCCACTAATTAAGCTCATCTGGAAAAGAGCGATACACAACAAGCACAGCTGATGTTATATGAAAGTATAGTTTTGACAATTTCAACTAACTTTAAGAATAACAAATAAAGTCAAGTTTTTTAATACTCATTATAGCAGTGAACCTGTAGATTAAACCAAACCACATGACTTTTCAAATTTTGATTAGCACTGCTATATTAAGTAGTATCCTTACTGGCCTACTCTTCTAAGGCTTGAGAGAAATTTGGAATAAAACTAAACCCATCAAAATAACCAGAAGTCAGATCTTCCAAGGACTTACAACATCAGCTCAAATATTCTGGTATTCCACTTAACTGTTTCAGAGTTCTGAGATTCCCATTCTGAATGGTCCCGGTCTCTTTTGTGTTAGCTTTCAAACAAGCATGAAAACTTGCTAGTGATTTCAAAGTGAAAGGCAAAATTAAAGCCTATTTCTTTTTTCAAATCCATCAAACCTTGTTGGCAGGTTTCCCCCTGAAGAGCCCCTGCTCCCAAGAGCAGCACCTCACCTGTTGAAGAACCCGGTCCAGTGGTTCGGCTTTGCTCAGACCCTCTGGTGTTAAGCCACTGACTTCGCGACACTGGTCACTTAAGTCCAAGTTGTCTGCTTTCACCAGGGATTTGTGTAGTGTCCCTACCTAAAAACATTTAAGAAATTATGATGACAAAATGACGAGCAATGGAATTAGCTCTTTAAAGCAATGTGTTCAGACTGCAGAGAAATCAGAAAGGTGCAGTATCCCGTCCCGACAACACCCGCCAGGAGAAAAAGCATTTGCCTATTTCACAAATCGAAACCTTTGGCCTCGGTTTCTCTCCCTCCCACCCAGGAGAGCCACGCGCTCCACTTTGGGGTGTCCGAGCCCATTTTCACGTGATGCTTTTTGCAGTTAGCACCGACTTTTGTGGGAGTTCTTAACTACAAAGGGAAGATCACTAAATATTAAGGCAGCTTCATGAATCTATTAATTTCATTAATAGTCATGCTCGCTTTATCAAAACCCTTCATCTCTAGGGGATTCTTATTCATGATGGGGCTTTTGGGGGTAGGGGGCGGGAATTGGGGATGACTTTTAGATTGGCCTAAAAATTAAAAAGAAGTTAGTATTTTTAAGAAGTTATCCGAAGGTTGGTTGGAAAGAAAAAAGGGAGGAAAAAAAGCGTCCCTCAGCAGGCCGCAAAGGGTCCAGCGGTTACCGTGAGCCCGCTCCCAGGGAAGCGTGCACGCTCGGAGCCACCCGGGGCAGCTTTTTGTTTTAAAGCTTCAAAAGCCCGTAGACATCCTCGAAGCTACACACGTTTTAAGGCGGACGGGGCAGCGAGGGGTGAAAGCGGCCAGGCGTTCTTTAAAAGTTACTTCTTCCCTCAAGACGAAACAAAAAGGACCTCCCCGAGTAGGTTCCCCGTGCAGGGAGCGAGCCCCGCGCCCTCCCCTCCCTCGCTGCGTTTGTGAAATGAACAGACGGCCCCGGGCAGGCGGCGAGTGGCCCGGCAAGCCCGCTCGCCCCGCGCCCGGGGAACGCGCCCTCAGCCCGGATGTCGAAGCCATACCTTCTTGCTGTGTAGGTCCACAACTTGCCACACCAAGAGAATTAGTTCCCTCTCATCCGAACCCAGTTTAGCCCCATATGCACCAGCTGTTGCCCCAAACAACACCACCAAAGAGTCACTGTGCGAAGCCGTCATGACCACAGGGGGAAACAACTAGAATCAAAAGCAGAGGTCAAAAAAAAAAAAAGAAAAAGAAAAAAAAAAAAAAGAAAAAAAAAGAGAGGGAGACCAAAAAAGCAAAAGAAAGACACACTAACTAACAAACAAACAAACAAAATCCCACAAGGCTCACCCCCCACCTCCAAGTAATCAAACGGGAAAGGAGCGAACGAGGAGTCACAATATCAAGAGGAGAGAAAGAGCTATTTAAGGAGGTAGGGTGTTTGAGAAAAAAAACATGGAGAAAGAAAGCTCTCATCTCTACCTGTTCCCGGTGCTCTCCTTCCCGGGGCTGATTGGGAGGTGAAATTAGCAAGCTGTGGGTTTCTTTCCCTCTGACATCATGGCAGAAGCTCAGCCTAGGCTTGGGGCTTTTTTTTTTTTTCTCTCTCTCCTGTTTTTTTTTTTTTTCCTTCCCCCTTCCCCTCTCCTGAGTTACCTGCCCTTGGTAGAGCTCATGTGACTCTAGTCAATCTCCCAAAGGGACAAGGCCATTGGGCCTCTGGAAAAGGTGTAGGAGGGACGGAGGGAGAATCAACGCCTGGCTGATCTGGCCTGATTGGTTTTTGAGGGAGATCAGAGGAAAACTCCCTTTCTCTCTCTTTAATTCTGCCTGCAGGAAGTGCCTCTACCTGCTTTCAGTTCTGCGGGATCCCGCCCGGCGCTGGGCGCTGCGGGGCTCTGGCCGCTCGGACCGCTCCCGTTTCTGGGGCGAAGCTGAAGAATATACGCGTACAGTTGCTAAAACACACTTTATGACTTAGCACTGAATTCCACGAAACAAAGGTCTTCACCTGCTCCTAATTAATTGCCTTTTGTGCACGTTGCTGCGGGTGTATCCAGCTACCGAGGCCAACGTTAATGTATAATAAAACTGTAGTATTCTACAGGGATTTTAAGGGATGTTACAAACAGAAAGTACTTTGCATTTTAGGCCCTGTTCTTCCTCTAGTTTGTAAAGGTGAGTCCCATAAAAAAATAACTTTTTTTTTTTCTCTTTGAGGAAGGGTGTATGTTGGAAGTTTTGCAAAGTAGCAATATAAAGTGCTGTATTTTCTACCCTACAAGTGCTCAATAAGGGCGTTACCTGCAGACCCAGAGGGCCAGCTTTGCTCTGTATCTCTCTCCTGGGCCACAGGTGAGACTCCACAATGGGAAATCACCACCTACTTTAGCTGCTACAAAAACACTCCACTAAGCGTTTCTGCTCAACAGCAGCAGCAGTAATATTGGTAACATCGGGGACTGATGTCAAACTCAAATTTATTTTAAAGCAGAAAAGAAAATTAAAAAGCCTCTAAACTGTTTCAACAATTATTTTTTCCTACTGCCACCACTGATGAGCTACTCATGATTTTTAAAGGCCAAATGCTTCAAGTTAGACTAGTCATCATTTTTCTTTTGCTTAATTAAATCTTCAGTTTGTACTCCAGTATTACTGTTGTGTTGAAATCTAGTTTTCACTGAATGAAAAATGGTACTGCTGTTTAGCAAATGAGGTCTATCTTAGGAAAACGCAGAGCTGGGCATTGAACTGAATATCTGATAGCTTGAATTATTAAATCACATTTTCTCATCTTCTTCTAGCATGCTAATTTTATAATTGGTTAATTATAGCAGTTATTGTGGATGTCCTTCTGCAAACACTGATTCACTCCATCAGCAAGACTAATTCTGTTTATTTCAATGAAAATAAACTACTTTTCAGGGATGCTGTCTCATGTGGAGTACCTTAGAATTTATGTATTAGAAGAATTTACTTGACAGAGGCCATGCAGGAAACTTTGCAGTGCACAGGTGTATCTCACTGAACATTACAAGATAGTTGGTAAATGCCTCTCAGCTGTTTCCCTGCAGTTCACATGTGCAGCTGCTTAAGAAGCAGTTCTGAAGATACTTCATTGTTACAGAAAGGGCAAATTCCCAAACACTCAGAGATGAAAACTTGAATCTGTAGCATGTATTTACATATTCAAAATGTTTTCAGCATTATATTTTCTGGCATTGCTGAATTTATGCAACAGCTCTATTTTCCTCTGTCAATACATTTCTAGAAGTTGTTGGTAGAATAAAAACACACTTATATTCCTTTTGGTTGGTTATATCCTTTGGATATAGTGGTAATGAAAGAGTGTAACAGTTTGATCATTGAGTATGGGATGATTCTTATCCCTAAAGTCTGTAATAAGAACCATAAAAACACATTGACTGCAAGCGTGAGAACTGTTCCTCTTACCCCAGCCTGCTCCTCCCCTCCCAAACACACATGTCATGGGGGTGTTTGGGGGGAGGCAATGTTCATACACATCAGTGTAAACATATATTTTACCTGTAGCTGTGTTCACAGGAAAAAATGGGCCCATCTGTTACAATTTAGCTGCCTTCATGAGGGTGTCATGTCATAGACCTAAAATGTGAGGACTTCATACATAATGGGATTATAATTAGCAGATTTCTATAGACGATCATACACATTATGGATCCTTGGCCAGACTGACATATATGATCACAGGCTCCAGTGAATTGGCACAGAGAATGCCAATACATATGTATACATATACATACCTGTCTTTGAGGATGTAATGTGAAAGAAACAGTATTCATTTAGAGCAACATGTCAGATTAAAGAAGTCCTCCTCAGGTCAGTGTCAAAGACCCTGGAAAACTTCTTTGAAATCTATGTGTGGTATCAAGGCTAGTGAGCCCAAAAGCTCACCTCATAAAATGTAGTCCATCTTCCTAGAAAACTCATCTGGTTTCTACTTTTAGACTATCTTGATTCACATAATTCTACTCTTATTAATTTATTCTAGCTAAATGAACTTCAAATACATTCTACAATGTTTAAAAGAAAAAAATTAAATAAATGCTGGCCTTCCTGGAATATCAAAGATTTTAAAGTATGACATTATGCAACTGGTTTCTCATTCACTTTCTGTCCACAACCCTCCACCTCTCTGCTCTGAATTATACCAGTCTCTGCAGTGATATTGATTTAAAAAATATAAAGGAATGACATTGCTGGTCTCCACAGGACACCAACAGGATCCACTTCCTGAAAATATGTGGAAGAAATCTTTGTACAGTGCACATAGCAAAGTTAATTTGTAACCAAGATCTTGCTGAAATAAAGAGTTCTTGCTCACCTTTAGTTTTAATCCTGGCAGACATATTTATAGAGGTACTTGTTTGTAGGCACCTTACAAGGATAACGTCTCATAAATGCAACTGGGTGGAGAATATAAGTTTTAAAGATGGACATTGATTGTTATGCAAGCCCAGTACTGTAATTATTTCGTTTGTTTCTCACTAATCAAGCAATTAAAACTAGAAAATAGATAACAGATCACATGAGAACACTGAACAAACTCATTAAATTCATTGTGCTTGCAATGGATAAATCTGTAGTTGCATTTTCATTCTTGCTAAACAGTTATGAGGGAGAGGGAGAGGAGAGGCCACCACCTCCTTTACCTTGTCCCTTCTAGGCAATTTATTTTCTGTGATTGTGAGAAACAGAGATACTAAATTGAGTAAGTATGGAGCTTTAGTGTTTACCTGCACAAGAGGGATAGCAGTGAATTCTCTGCCTGCCTCAGCACCTCCAAACTGAACTGGCACAGGAAGGAAAAGATCTGTGAGTGATCTGTAAGCAAATGTGAAAAGACATTTAGACTTCATATTCACTCAGTCCTTGGCTCCTGGGTTGGTTTATAAGCAACTGCAGCAATATTTTCTGAAGGAGGAGCTTACTGTAACTCCTGAAACATAAACCCATGTGTAAAGAATTTTCTGGCATCCTTTCTTTAACAGTAAATGAGTGGGAAAAAGCATGGGAACAACTGCTTAGAAGTGTTCTTTGATTGCTGTCCAGATTATTTGGAGAGATCTGATTTTTAGGGCTGACAGGTAGGTCTGTCATGATTACAATGTAACATAGAAGCTTTGAAATAATTTCCATCAAGATAACCCCATAAGCTCGGCAACATGCAAAAGAGCTTCAGAAAGGGGGTTCTGGTGGATTGTTACCCTGCAGACACTCACTGAATCAAGCCACACAAAAAACCTTCACTTAGATTCCTGTATCAGTTGGAATTTAATTTCTATTGATTTAAAGGTAAATTAAAACATAAAATTGGTGATTAGACAAGATAAATAAAAATGGAATTACTTCCCCAAATATTTTACGTAGCTTATCTCCTTTCTGACATGACAATCGATCCAGTGTTTTAATCTTACAAAGGTTTTATACTTGCTCAGCTCCCTTTGGAGGTGTATAGGTGTGTGTTGTTTAGCCAAATTTCTCCAGATTACAGGTATCAGACTTCTGAAAATTTAAGCATTTACTTTTCTACCAAATTTATGGACAGATCAAATATACAGGCATAGTAGTATATTTCATAAATATTATTATAGATTTACATTAAAGTTAAGAGTTTATAAAAATTACACAGTGAAATTCCAAGTTTTTTCACTGGAAATAATGCCATCCTTCAAATAATTTACTATACAGTTTTCTGGAATTAGAATCATGGAAATGATTTCTCATGGGGACCTCTACAAGTCCTCTTGTCCAACATTGTTCCCACAGCTGGACTACTGCCAGCACTAGATTGACCCAGCCAGGATTTTGTCCAGCTGTGTCTTGCAAACCTCCCCGGATGACCTTTCCAGAGCTGCACTACATTGCTGATGAGAAACTTTCTCCTAGTCGCCAATCTGATCTCACTGCTGAATTTTTAAATAATTCACCACAACTAGTTGAGACAGGATCTTTAAGCTGTAGTAAATTAGACAAGCCATGTGATACAGTTTCTGTTACCTAATGAGATGAATATGCAAGTGATTCCTGACCCTTTCACTCTACCTTACCTGTGATTAAAATTGACTTTATGTGAAGCTTTATTGCCCAACAATCTGTCTAAATAAATTTTCATTGCAATTGGTAACTTCTTTTACTTGTCTCAGGTAAAATATAAAAATGGAAATTTAATGGAAAATACTGGGTTTATGGCAGGTTTTTAGGCAAATTGATATTCAGCCTTAGATGAAAACACTTCTTTTACTCTCTTTGAAAGGATATGGCAGTTTACAAATCTGTCAGTGCAGCAGCATATCCAACAGTAAAAAATTTGCTTTTTAATGATAAGGTTAGTCTAGTGAGGTGTTTGTTACATAAGCTATAAATGAAAAAAACTTCCACTACCATCATCCTTGCTACCATCACTATCACCCTGGTGAAAGCAGTAAATACATAAACTGATAGCACAATCTACTGAAATAGCTAAAAGCCAAAATGCTGCCTGTTACTCACAAGTATTTACATACAATTAAGTACAATCATCTTCTTATTTATAAACAATAAAATTTAACATTACTTTATATGTTTAGCCTTCAACAGGATAAACTTATAACCTCTTGTGAAAAGATCAAGAGGTTAACTCCTCATAATGAAAAATAAGAATGATGTGATGTTTACATGAAGCATTTAATTTGGGCCATTTTATACTTTCTGTTTAACAGATCAACTCAGAGACTTCCAGTCATAGAAGTAGCAAGACAGGAAACTCAGTAGTTTTAGAAAAGAATTTTTGTCCCACTCCTTCAATGAATCTATGATATTCAGTCCATCATATTCTCACATTTAAATGCATTCACACTGTACAGCTATAAAATTCTCAGAAGTTCATTGAAACACAAAGTCACTGATATTTCAAAGTGAGACAGCTACAGCCATCTGGAAGGTTGGATATCCAACCCCAGTCACCTTGCATAGAAACATAAAGAACAATTAGATCACATAAGAAATGTAAATGCCATTATCTACACCAAAAGATCTGTGTGCTGTACTCTGCTCTCACTTACTGGGAGCTGATAATCAATGCTGCAACATAGAAATGATGAAAGAACTGATCATCAAGTAAATACAAAGGGCTGTGTACTGGAAGTCCAAATTATTCCATGGAAAACAACGATACAAATGACACAATTAATGATGAATTTATGCAAGTTGCATTTTCTCAAGCTTTACTGACAACTGCCTGATATGGCCTCATTAGAGTGTTTTGGCAGAAATTACTAATCTGTGGCTGTTTATTCAAATTGTACCACAAGCTTTCAGCTGACATAAAAACCTTGATAAATAAGGAGGGTGTGTTCCCATAATATTTCATTCCCATTTGATTTAGCTGCTCTTATATTTAACCTGTTTCTTCATTAGAATTTAATTAAACTTATTCCACATACAGATATGTTAATACATATCTTTTTCTCACCAACATATAAACAGAAGTAAAATATACATGCAAAATCTAAGCAAAACTTAACCACCTGTTGAAGTACTTACATTTAAAAACATTTCATCAGAGTATTTTGTATAATAAATTGATGAATGTAATGATGTGCATCCAAAATAGACATGATAAGACCTATCATTCAATGATTTCCTGATCTTCCATCTTGATTATATTTCATTTGCTCCACTTCACTTCTACGACCAACTGTTACATCCCTAGGATCTGACTGGGGGATTTCAAACACACGGTATGTCCTATTCTATCCATTTACAAGGATGGAATAATTTCCTCAAAGAAGCAGGTCTTTGCTACAACATCTTAATTTTTGTTTTCACTGTCTTTGTCTTGAAAACACGTGGTCTTTAAAAAGTCTTGCCTGACTCATTACTGCCAGACTGTAGCAGAACTATTAGGCCAGTTTCTAGGAAGATTAGATGAATTTAATTTCCACTCTACCGTTTGTAGCTTGACAAGACAACCACAGTTGCTAAGATATCTCATTTTTTCTACAGCCCCTCTAGATGCAATTGCTTGCATGCAAGACTCTGCACTGAACTGTATTACACAGTTACAGTCATGTCAGTAGAATCATCCGATTCTCACTCAAATAAATTCTCTTGTTCTATTCAACAAATCCTCTCTTCGCTTTAACCTCTGAGCATGACTGAACAAGTATCTTTCTTCCTCTGGCCTGATGCTGGATCTTATATGCTGTGGAATATACAGTGGAAGTAAGATGGAAGTAGTGTCCTTAGAGACACATCTGCCTGATACAAGAGAGTGATGTGGATTTCTGAGAAGAAGCATTCTCAAAGAAACCTGTTGCACCATCAGTAACTGTATTCAGACAGGAAGAAGACAGGTCTGCCTGCATTATTCCCTTTGGCATCCTGCAGAAATTTTAAATTTAAGATGCTGTATGATGCAATTCGGTGCATTTATCACTTAATAGCTACAGAATTGCTTTATAAACACAGATAATAACTAAGCACATGGCAAGCAGATGCAATTCCCTTCCAAATAAGTTGGAGTTGTGATAATATACCATGACAGATCTGTTTCATAAGTGCCAATACTACCTCACCTCCTTTCCACAACCCTCTGTTCAGGTGGCACACCCTTGTTTGACAGGAAATGTCACCTTCTGTTCAGTAATTCCTTGTTTTCCCCAAGTAATTATTTCAACTGTGCTGTGACACAGTTAACACACATTAAAGTTTTGACTTTCTGTGCTCAAAGATATGGTGGTGAGGAAAAGAAAAAGAGCCCTGGGGCAGACACCAGAGAAAGTTGCCTGGCACATTCTGGGAGTGATGAGTCGGGATGGGCAGCATTTTACACCTACTTTGTACAGACATAAAATGTAAGATGTGAGATCAGGTCTTTGTGTCACTTCAAAACGCTGGATTACTTTCTGTCTATGCAGGAATCCCTGTCAGTGGGTGTGTCTATAGTAAGGAAAAAGCTTTTCCATGTAGATTGCTGTCTGTAAATTAAATTTTTGCTTGTGAGATTAAAATACCAGCAATTTACTTTGATTTGCGCAAGAGTTGAACTTATCCTGGTCAGCTTCCGGTAAGAAAACATAACTTCCCTTGGGGAAGACAAGGCAAAAGGACTCAATTACAAAGGGTGGAGATTCTTTTCAGTGTTATGGGCTCTGCTCTGTCCCTCTCAGTGTAAGATGAGCCATTCTGTACAGGGTGATGTGATTTTTAATAAATGATACAGGGCTTTTCTTCTTATTTAACATCATATTCCTGATAATTTAATGTGTAAATTTACCTTTTTCACAACACATCTTACAAAAATTACGTTAAAAATATTTTATATTTTGCATTGTTATCAAAAGCATGAGACTTATGAATCCAAACGGGGAACAAGGTGGAGCCCACCACCTTCAATCAAAGATTAGCTGCTGTAATCAAAGAGATGTGAACAGCTTGCATTCTCAGCTTTGGATTTCCACAAAGCCTGTTTGTTTTACTTAAGGCTAGTTTACTACGCCCCTGTTACCAGGGAATTGCTAGGGAACTAAGCCACACCTTTATGAACATACTTAACACTTCCTGCTCAGTGCAGCCTTAAAAGCAGTCTCCTGTACTCCGGAGAGATAATTGGAGGTTAAGAAAACATAAACATCTACATCAAAGATCTTGGCTGGCTGGCAAAGCCAGTGCATGTCACCTGTCTTTGTGCTCTTGTTAAATAGTTCACACAAGGCCTTGGGGAAGTGTTTACCATTAGATGTATTTTCCAAAAGTATTCGATGCTTAGGATGGTGATAATATGTTTCCTACCCTTTCATCCGTTTGAATCCAGGGCTTCCACTGGGGGCTGTTTTGTGACTGGAAGAAAATGAATTTGTGGGTTCCTCTCAAATCCCTCTGGGCTGACTGGTAGATCCAGCAGACAGGATAAGGGTTCATTATTTGTAAAATATGTAAACAACCCTTTCAGTGCTCTGAGGCAGCATGGTATAATTGCTAGATCACTTGCATCCTCCTTCTCCTGCTTCATCTGTAATTTAAATTATTACATAGAAAGATTTTTCCGTCCCGTTGGTGCTCAGTATTTACATGAATCTCAGGAAGTTGTTTTTGTTGTTTTGGCTTTTTTACCACAGTGTGCTTAAAGAAACAATTTTTAAACATACACATATTCAGTACCATAAAAAAAAAATCAAAGCACAGAACTCATTGCTGTAGCTTAAGCTGCCTAAAACTGCCTAAAGCACACCGAACATTCATATCAGAAACCTTTCTACTGATGAATCATTCCCATAGTTTCACAAATTTCCCCCTTTACCCTTCCTTCTGATCCAGGATACAAAACTATCTTTTGTGTTACTGTCACTGCATATGCAAATGCGACTTCAGTTTACCACTAAGTATTTCTTACAGGTGTTGTGACATGTTACAAATGAAGGCTTGGGTGGACAGTAAGGATGATTAATCAGACAGGGTTACTAGCACAGCAGTGAGGTGGAGTAGGTGTAATTGTATTCTGTTGGAACTTTTTCAGAATCCTCCAGCTTGTGGGCATGAAAGCATTTTGTAATCACAGCAATTAAAGGAAAGGACAGAAAATTAACAGCATTATAGTGCAAGTTTCCTTCAGGATTTCTATAAAGGAGAAAATATTTACAGGCAACTATAGGAAATTAAAAATTTGGACTCGGTTGCTTTATTGTCATTTTGCTTTTCCAAGAAGGAAACCTGCAGTACAGATCAGAGTGATGTGGACTCGAGGGCAGTGGGAAGGGATAAATGCTTTAAGAATTACGACTTGGTTGCACAGACCCAAAAGCAGTACAGGAGACAGAGAACATGTTTGAGGATGCATCTTCATTGCTTCAAAGGAACAACAGTCTCCATAATAGTCACAAGATATTGTTGGGAGCCAGAGAAGGAGGTTGTGAGCATAAACATAGTGAAACAAAACTAGTGGGTATAAAATAACAGCCAGGTTTTTTTGTTTGCATATTTTATCCATAGTAGCAACCAAAGCCCCGGTATGCAAACAGCCTGGGCAGCTGGGGTGGAGGAATGGATTCCACAGATCTGCAAAGATTTCATATGAAGCAATACCCTTCTACTGGGATTAGTTGCCTCACTCAAGGCTGGGCTCTGAGGGATTTACAAAACCACCATATACACTCACTCAGAGTCATACAGTAACTTCTTCATTGTTGTGTGGACAATAAACTGCATAAGATAGATGGGTTCTTTCTCTCCTGTAGAAGAGAAAACATCCCTTTCTTTAAAAAATCCTAAGGGGCTGGTAATATGTGGATTAAGCAGGCAGGATTACACAGTCTCAGCTGAAAAAAAAAGAATAGTGTATGACAACTGACAAAAAGTGTTAAGTCTCTTTCCAGGAAAGGGATAATTAAGTCAACAGTTCTGCAAGTCAGGCCCACAGTTCCCAGCTCTTGGGCAACAAATATTCATTGTCAAGCACTGCTGTTTAATAGAAAAAGTGCTCTTCAGTCTTCATTTGCCTTTCCAATCAAGGGTAGATGACAAAAAAGTTCCATTTTAACAGGGAACTTGGCTTGGCACTGGGCATGATGGTTTGTGCAAAGGCTTAGGATTACTGAGGTAAAGATGCGTATTGGACTGTTCCTAAACTCATAAAGCCACAGTTGCTACCTTCATTTTTAATATGAAACAAGAAAATGTATGTATCAAGATACTGTAACATATCAAGAAAGACTAGTATGGGGATGATACAGAAATTTCAAGAGCATTGTTTATACATGAAGGAAAATCAATGTTCAGGGATCCATTAGTTTTATTTCCTTAGCCCTTTAGAGGATAAAGACATATATACTGCTTGAACTACTTCAATGAGTTCAACATCAAATTTCAAAGAATCAAAATATAAAGGTTCAATTTCCTAATCTATTTCCTAGATAAAAATACATCTTACTTCAAACAAGGTAATATTAATGTTTGAATAGCAAGCTCATCAAAAGATATGATCCCATTTTATGGACAAATATGTGTGTATATCTCCATGTACCTATAAATAACTCCCTTGTTTGATATTAATTTTCATTCCTCACCTTTCTCTTTCCTCAAAGTTTTCAAGTTTGGGGCAAACAGATACTTGATCTGTTCCCTTTTAGCATCTCTAACTTCCTTAATCTTCCTTTACTTTGTATTTTTCTCTGCTTTCTGTCAAGTATCTGAAAAGGCAGAATATCAGCTGAGGATATAGCAACAGAGAATGATCAAATGTCTGTAACATCACAAGTTTCCCACACTAATATTACAAGTGTAAATTGAATACATATTTCACACATCATTCACAACACTTATTTCTGTCTCCCCCTGCCCTCCAGTTAAAGGAAAGGACACTTAAAAGAAAAATTGCCTTAATAGTGTGAATTCACATGTACTATAAGGCCATGATACACTTAATTTCACATTTGATTGGAATGTGACTCGCTCACTTTTCTACCAGCAGTACATATGACCTTCTTGGGGAATGATTGCCTAGGAGAGACATGCTCCTCCCACATAAATGTTTCCTTACTATGCCTTTGCTGCACCCCTCCCAGCAGTGCCTTCATGTTTGAGCAACTTCACTCTGATGTTACTATACCTATGCAACCGTTGCTCATTGTATAGCTCTTGATAATTGCTTTCCATCTGGATAGTGCTGTTGTCATGTACTCTGTATAAGGTTACACCTTAAAAACCTAATAAAATGAGATTCGTGTCAGAACAGCAAAGACTATTTCTGAACTGCTTGACTCAAAGCAATTTTTTTTCATATGTTGCTTATGACTAACAAGTACTACATAGGAGCAGTGTATAGTCTCTTCTCCTTTTTTTCCTCATTACTCCTTCTGTGGAAGGAATTTCCCCCCATTCCTCCTTCCTACACATGCCACCATATGGCCACAGTTGCAGTCCATGTGCCCCAGTCTGATAACCTCGATACAACAAAAGGCAGGGCTGGCAGAATTATCTGTGAGGATTCAGAAACTCAGGATATCTGCTCACACTTGAAAATAATATGAAATTATATTTTAGCCACAATTCAAAAGACATCTTCTCAACAGGGCCTTTGGAAGGGGATGAAGGGGTGCTATGACTGACTAAGAACATGGAAAACAATTCTGGGTATATCAAATCAACTCCGATGGCAGGCTTTAGTCTGAAGCTGGATCATGACTGAATTTTTCTTAGGGCACGCAAAGATTTCAGTGTGATGTAAACCACATTCCTGCAAAAAATCTTGTATTTATTAGCATTTGCACAGTTTCTCAAGAAGTTTCATTGGGCCATGATAGATGTCAGTTGTGAAGGCAACATTCAGCTCAGAGCTAAGCTGTGTTCAAATTCAACTGTTGGTTCCTGCTAACCAGACTCAGCAGAAGTCAGCAAACAAAATACTCCAGTGGGCCTTGTAAAAATTCATTTAGTAGTCCTGAATAGAACATGGGTGAATTCCTATTGAAAGTTAAAGGAAAAGCTTTGTTGTCATTGTATTAATCACCTATATTATCCTCCCTGGACTCTGCATCCATTCTGGATAGAGCATGCATTGCCAGCGTCATATTCAATGTATCCAACTCCTTTGCACTATTTAGATGCATTTTATTCTTCCCTGGTAAGCTATGCAGTGATTGCAGGTTTTAAGGACATTTGTAATATTTGCTTTCATTTTCATTTTGAACATTCCAAAACTGTGTCCTTTGCCCACGGCTAAAGGGTAGAAGTATATTAATGGAACAGCATTGCCACTTAACCTGTAGAAGGCCACACACTGGCTTAGGTATGCAGTGCAGCATGCTCTACAAAGCTGCCTTTGTGTTAGGCCACATAACTAAGAACCTCTGCTATGAGATGCTCTGGAAGATGACTCAGCATCCCATAGCAGTGCCCTGCAGTTACTGTCTTACCTAAAAATCAAATGGCAAGTGCTATCAACTGAACCAACATCTCATTTTTTCTTATGTATTAATTAAAAAAAAATAATTCTAATTTGCATGTTGTTCAGGAAATAGTAGAAGTAACACTAAGCTGTACCTCAACTACTTTTATGGTTGGACCACTGTGCTGATCAAACACTATTCAGATTTGCAAAGTCAGCCTTATATGACTAACTTAATGTGAAGAGATTCTTGCTTTTGTTTGTTTTATGAAGCGTTATAAAAGAAATCTCTGCTCACAGTTGCACAACATCTTTTGTCTTCTCTTTCTCTTTGCTTTCTTCAACTTCATTCTTATAATTCTCCTTAATGTCTTGGGAAGATGACAGTGAAATTTTACCCAATGATTCGACTTTTTTCCCCCAGATGTGTGTGTTCTTTGGGTCAATTTGAATTTTTTTACCCTGGAGAAGAATATCAAAACAAGTAGATATATCTAAAAAGTACAGTTGACATGTTCAAACAGTAATAAGTCTCACACTGGTTTTGCACTACAAAGAAAACCACAGGATAATAAACACATCCAATTTTAAATATAAAATATGTATGTTAGTATACATATAATAATGACATGTGGGAATCTGATACAAGACTTTCATAATGTAGAGGTGATAGACAGAAGCCTAAAAGAGCCCACGGATATTCTTCCTCTTTCTCTTTCTAAACAGGCATTTTTGTTTATAGCCCACCCAGAATTAGGTCACTGTTGAAAATGTTCTTGGGCAGTGGCTGCATGATACACCCAAGGCAAGAGGACAAATATTCTCCTGATGCAGTTGCACTGCTCTACAGTTTGTCTCAATGAGGCAGGAGGAGAAAAAGAATATTTCAGTTTGTTAGAAAAGAAAAAAAATCTGAGTATTTTACTTGAATTATGGCTAAAAAAAAAAAAAAAAGGAACATTTACAGTCCATAAGAACATTCAGCAGTAGCAGCATCTGTTAATAGAAACATTCCCTCTTGTATGTTACATGGTAAATGTCCATTTATTTGCTCAGTTTAGCTTTCATCATTACTACATTAACCCTCACAGCTCAGTAATACAGCACTCTCTGCTTGAACAATTTCTGTGATGTAGGTCGTGGTAGCCAAGCTATGATCCAAACCAAAAGAAAACACAGTTCACAACTTGTCAGTTTTCCTGTGGCCTACAACTAACAATTTTTCATACTTTGTCTGAATTGTAACTAATTAACACAGAAATATGTTCTAATAGTTGGCCTGGCAAAAGCATTTCAAAGATCTATTCAGCTTCAGAATTAGGAAAACGGTTCCAGACCTGGTATGGACCAACAGGTCACGGGTGACAGCATATTCCTCTCAGCAGTTAATGCTAAGAGGATGCTGGAGTAGAGTTTATGAAACTGCTAAATTCATAGTAAACTGATACACTGCTTTGCCACAGGGCATGGTAAAATTACTGCAAACCTGGATGAGGGTATTTAGGTCTCTCTATATTTTGTGTCATTGCATCGTAGTACCAAGAGAAGTTTTATATTGAGATGATACCTAAGTCTAAAACTGGTTTGGACAGTTATAGGACAACAGGCTCACATGACCATCTGGAAATTTGAATTGAATTCTGAACTTAAACTCTCTTCAGAAAAATCTTAAATTTTTCAGGCAAAATTTCTAAACACAGTTTTTGAAAATAAATACTGCAGCTAAGCTGGTTTGACAGCCTCCTACCAGAAACGGGAGGTCCTTCTTGCTTCCCCACACTTTTTTTTCTTGTCATTTTGTACCTGCTGTAATTGTGGTCATTCTTCAGCTGAGCCAATGCAACTTGTTAATTTACCAGTAAAACACGTTTTAATCAGCAGCCAGGCTGACTTAGTTCTACAGAGTCTGCTACTGCCAGAGCCTGTGCAAATAAATGGGCTACAGTCAGCGGTGAGAGTACAGAGTCTCCTCCCCTCAGCAAACCCTAAGACTGGCCAAAGCCATGATGCAACCTCCTCATCATCACTTACACACTGTAAAAAGCTGATCTTGTTCTTGTAACCGAGAGTTTAGAACTTGTTATGGCAAGTAAATTTTTCTGGGAATTTTCAGAAGCCTTGACTCCCCAACTTTCCTTTAGCTAAATTAAGATGCTGTTTCACAATCTTTTTTTTTTTTTTTTTTTTTTTTTTTTGCAGTTCGCTGAGGCCAGAAATGCCATTTTAACTATAAGCTGCTTTATAAAGTACTGCTATGAAGAGGAATGATCATGTTACTGTGCCCTTAGAGAGCCCTTCAAACAAATACTTTGGTATGACAGTAGCAGAAGAACAGACTTCCTTAAGGAATTCCTTAACTAAAGTGTTATGGCATACATCCCAATCAGTTAAGTATAGACCATATTGATTTAAAGACATAACAGTAATTTACTTCAAATGCAGGAGACAAAGCAATGAAGTGAGAATAAACACTAAGCAGCCAAATTCTTTATTAGTTAATGGGTCATGCACTCACAGCTTCTTAGCAGTATTTTGAAATACCCACAGCAGCTATTTCAGCCTAAGGGTCTTTCAAATTACTTTTGGAATTTTACATTTTTCTGATCTTTTCAGAGTGGTAGCTAGAGCACAGATGAAGGAGAAAGCTGAGGAAAAAGAATAGTACAGCTCTATCCTTAAATTTTTTATACTATCAGTGCCTGAGGTAGAAATTGATCTTGAACAAGAATGTCAGTGTTTCTTTTTCAGAATATCACAAAAACCTGATGGTACAAAGGACAGATCTTTTCAATGTATCAGCTGCACAAGCATATGTATTTTGAGTGTTCCCCTCAAATAGTTCAGAACATGCATCTATAGCGGTATGCACAGACATACATTTTGAGCAGTTGCCTTGTTTTAAGCATAATTTTGCTGTGCTACAAAATGATTCAGGTTTTCAAGAAAGGACTCCCGATGGCTGGAATAGTAATTTTATAAACATCCTGTCCCTATTTGTTAACCAGCTTCTGCTCATGAATAAATACCATGCAGCTTTTTTCCTTACCATCCCCACCTTTTAAGAACAACAGCAGCCTCAGGGCATCGAGTCTTCCCCATCACCTCTTAATCTCTGGGAAACAGCTTCTTTCTCAATTGTTTTTGCTTAACTAATGCAACATTTAACACCGCAGATGAATCAGCACCGAGCTACTAGTAATCCTCTGGCTACTGATCCTTCAGCTCCACAATGCTGAATTTACTAACGAAAGTGTCAGGATTCAGATAAGCTCCATTTTGCTGAGGTCATTCTAGAGCCCTCATTTGCCTAGGATACCTTCTTACCTCTTCTTTCTCTGAATCTGTTTCTAGATTCTGGTACATGCAATTTATTTCTATGACATAGTGCATTCTGATTTTCAGAACTCATGACATCTATATAGTATTTCTTCTTATCTGGACAGGTCCTAGATGATGTTTTGAAGTTTAGGGATGTACAACACCCACAGTGATGCCCTGTATGATCTTATTAAACATCAAAAGGAAGTATTCTGTTGGTCGAGCTATTGAAGAGACAGCAGTTCCAGTCAACAGAAAGTTTCTCTTTCTCATCTGAGCTAGACAAGAAACTCAGTATATTATGGAAACAAGTGGACAGATTTGTTACAAAACCTTTCCTCAACAACATGCATATGTATTTATAAATACACAGATAACTTTTTAAAATGTAAATTATGTAAGTATTTATACACATACACTTTTTCCCCCCCTTCCAGTTATTCAGAAGCATGGACAAGGATGAAATCCTTTGATATTTTTTCTGGACTTCTAACATGTTCCTGTGCATAACTTTTCCTTTTTTCCACCCCTCAGTTTCATCGAGCAAAATGGCCAAGTGTAATAGAATTAGCATCAGTCAACAAGATATTGTCTTCAACAGGTAAAACTTACAACCAGTAAATAGAATTACCTAGAAATCAGAAAAGGAAAGCTCCACTTTTCTTTTTTTCTTTTCTTTTTTTTTTTTTTTTTTTTTTTTAACTTCTAATCTTGCATCTCCCCACTATTTCATCCAGAAGGAACATGTTTTAGGTAACTGCTGCATGAGTTTTTCTTGAGTCTACACATGATCTCATCCACTCTGTTCAGGGGACGAAGCTGTGGGGCTGCGTTTATTGAGCAGCCTCTAGTGGTTCCCCATAGGAGCCACCCTGAGCTGTAACTGCATGTGCTGCTCATACCTTGCACAGAGCTGTCCGAGATGCTCTGGACCACATGAATAAGGATGAAGAACGACAGTGGAAAGACAATAAGCTGTTAACATTGACCTCTGTGCCATAAAAGCTGATTTAATCCTGAAACATTTACCTTCTGGTAATGACTTACAGGAAATGCATCAAGCACTCCGACACTGAAATAAATAACAAGCCATAAAAAAAGTTACTATGAAGGCTTCATATGGACAATTTTTCAATGAAAGTAATGTATCTTTTGATTTCCTAAACTTGAGGCTTCTTTTTCTAAAGATGTCACTGAAACGTCAAGATACAGAAAATCAAAAGCAGTCACTGATCTCGCTTGTAGTTGAGGCCAACCTTGGAGTGACAAAGTCAGCAACTCTTCTACTTTATGGAACCTTTTATAAATCTTGGCTTTTGTTTACATGTTTGGAACCTACAAACAAAAGAAAAAAAATTACTTTTTTTTTTTGACTGGGAAGGTAAAGAGGGGAATATAATTGTACCAGCTTCTTCTCACAATAAACCCAGCACAATTCCCATTTTGTTTCTGTATGTCAAACATGTCATGAACCACCAACACTCTGTGTCATAGAAAGCAATCCTGAGACTTTCTAAATTTGCTAATATAAAAACCTGCCACTATAAACATGTTACTGTGTTGTATTTACACTGCAGTTCTGAGCAGGGTGTGGGGGAATATGTTTTACATGAGAATCTGCACCTGAAGTTTCCTTTAATCTCAGTGAAATTAAAGAAGAGATTAATACAAATTCCCCTTATCTGACTAGGAAAGGAAACAAGAAATTCTTCATATATCCAGGTACCGGTTCAGGGATCACTCAGCTCACCTTTGAGAACTCATAAATTACTGATAATTTGAAATTATGATAATTATGAAATCATAATTACTGATGCCTTTCTTCCCCTCTCTTCTTACAAAGGATAGTGAGACCTTCCTATACCTTTTCCTTCAGCAGCCTACGACAGAGCTATTTCCAGGGGGATGAGCCCTCTGGGGATCCAAAGAGGTGATGGTGCAGTAATCGGAGACCAGGCCATTCAATAGGAAGGCACTGCTGCTCCCTGCAGCGGTAACAGCACTCCCGAAGCTTCACAGGCATCCATCTCAGCTCATCTCCAGGTTTTAGTTGAGCTGTATAGGAAAAAAGTTTCCAAGTGCCTTCAGATTGTCTGGAGAGCACTAGTAAATGCAGAAGAACGGAGAGATTCACAATCTGCAGTACTCATCTATATATCTTTTTGAATATAATAAGGTTGGTGCAATCAAGTGTGATATTTGGGCCTTTGTTATGGGTAAGAACTGAATCACGCTGTAATTACCCTTGTGGCCTCCCTGTTGATGGTTTCAAAAGCCTGAACCCTGACAGAGCAGCTGTGTCTGTACCATAGATAGGCCTTCTGTTATGCTAAATAGATTTACTTTTATTTATTTGGTCCTAATCTTCTGAGATTCTTCCATATTAAGCCTGTGACGTAAAAAGAAACTCTTTCTTCTCAGAGGATTAACCACTATAACTGAGTGTAATATAGATTCCTTTCCAAAACTCCCCATAACCCCATCTGTATGTTCAACAACACTTCAATGAATTTGGGAACCATACACTAAATCTCAGAGTATCTTGCATTTTGCCTTTTTTCCTGGTTAGTCTCCTAACTAATGGTTCATCACACCCCAAAAATGCTGTTGTGCAAACTCAGTTTCTAACAGGAATATTTGTTTCCTTTTTTTCTCTTTTCTTAAATTTGGTGTCATAAAATTCAAATCTGAAAATTCATTACTCATAGAAAACAATAAAAATTAAAAAGACACTCTTTTTTCCCACCATTGGAACTTTCCCTAGGTTCTTATATGACCATTTTTCTACCTAAAACCTAATGTTGCACATAATGAGTTTCACATTTAAACGTATGGTAAGGCTGGAAACCTGGATCACAGGTATCTCAACTCTGAGGTCTTCCCTCAGCTGCTGCCCCTTGGCTTGGTGAGTTTTGAAAACTCACTGAAAAGGTCAGTTGCCAGAAGACATTATGGAAAGCTGATAAATCCGGTGAGATTCAGCTTCTTCTATTGGTTATATTCCCTTAAGTATCAAACATAAACTAGCAGGGAAACATAATAGAAAAAAAAAAATCCCTTAACCATTAAAGCTGTCAAGAAATCTCAATTTCATTTCCTCTACCACTTCATTCTTACATGAAACCTCGGGCAGAGCAGCAAACATCTGTGCCCCCCTTTTCTCCATCTGAAAAACAGGTTTTGTTTCCTTTCACTAGGCCCAGTTTTGTATGCACGAAGAGTAGCTCAGAGAAATGCTCTGAAATGGGCATCTTGCCTAGAACATTGGCAAAACTGCTGAGCCTTTCTATAGCCATCTCCAGCTTAACAGATAAATTCTTGTAACAATGAAAAATCTTTATTAGAAACCAACAATTGAAATAAAACTTCCTATCCCTGAGAGATTCTTGCTTCGGACAATGAAGTCTTTTTCATTGACACAGGTGGTGGTCATTGGGCAGCAGCGGTGTGAGCCACCTACAGCTCCACGGCTTTGGCTTTGGTCCAGACAGTAAAGGCAAAGATAATATTCTGTCTCTCTGCACAAATACAGACCCTGAGAGCTGCAGCCAATCTGCTGAGCAAGATGACTGGCTAATAGTCCTCGTTACCATTGATGGAATGAGTTGGTGTCATGGAATTACAGACACAGCATCAAACACAACAAGCTTGTACTAAGAACGTACTAATCAGAAAATGCTCAGATACCAACATACCTAAACATTGAAAGTTTTTTCCTAGTGACTGCAAGAATATGAAGGAAGTGAAAACAGGAAGGCAAGATCATAAATCACCTTGCAAATGCTGTGCTCTTCTTGAAAAACAGTGCTAGAATTCAGAGGCACCGAAACAATTATTTTCTATTCCTTCACCTGCAGCTTTCCCCATGAACATCATATTACAGGGAAGTAGCTACACAGTTTGCTGGATCAAGGAGAGAGCAACTCAAGAAAAATATACAGAAGAAGCCTGAACTTTGGTTAGACCCTCATATGACAGCACTGATCAGTCAGACTGCACCATAGGAATCTGTGGCAAAACTCCTTCTATTTTACCCAGTATTATTACATGATCTTTGTTCTAACCAAGGATTGTGGATCATCAGTTTTGTAACACAACTGAGGTTTCCCTTCAGCAGGCAAGCCCTGGGGTAGGGACACAGGAGATTGAGCTGTGTAGATTTGATTTATTATTTCCTCCCCACCTATAGCCAGAGAGTTCACTAGTCAAAACTTGTTGGAAATGACTTTTAGGTTTTGATGGTCAATCTCCTGCAAATTAAGGGTCTGTGTATTAGCTACTCTTTATTCGGCTTTTGTGGCCTTTCAGGGTATTTCTGTTACCTGTGTCACATTTGGAATACTGAATGCTATCATACTGCTGAATACTGAATATTATCACGTGAAATGATGTCTTATGAGCTTCTACTCCCATGCTCTGTCTGTTCATAATAGCAGGATCTCACCTTTCCATTGCTTGTCGTTTCTACTGTCCAGACAAAGAGGAAGCTTTGCAAAGCAATTACAAGGCACACCCTGATTAGAGGACCTGCCTGTGCCGCCCTGAAAGGTGGTCACCCCTGAAGTGGCACTCAGCTCCCTGCAGGGAGGCAACCAGTAACACATACATGCTAACACAGAAAGTGGGGGAAACCTTGTCTAATTGAAATTAGAGGTGAGAATTTGGGCAGGAAGTGTAATCATCAACTGGAATTTGGTGACACACCTGGAATGATATTTCTTCATATGGAATCAGGGATTTTTGATGACTGCAGGCAAGTAACATGCTGGGTTTGCCTTTTTCCAAAAAGCCGCCACTTTCATCAGACTGATCCATTATTGTCAGAAAGACTTTTTATATTAAAATTTATATCCAATTGGAAAAACAAAACAGTTCTTTTTTTTTATCATTAAAGTACAAATTGGAAAAAAATAAGCCTATGTAATTCTATCAAAGCCATCGTTTAAAACTGTACAAGTCTTCTATGAATATTTTTTTACTTTGCTCTTACATAAAGTAGGTTAGAACAGTGTTTTTTATGAAAATGTTGTGGTTAAAAATTAATTTTCACTAATATTCTTTAATGCAGCTTGCAAGAATTGATTGGCTTTAACAGAGCTCAACACTAACAGTTGAAGGAATTTATATACTTCTTATATATTACAAGAAAAGAGCCACAAAATGGTCCCCCAGCCTTCCTTTTTACAACATCTGGACAGCTCCTGAAAGTTCCCTTTTCACTTAGCAGATTGCTTCATGACTGAAAGCTGCTTTAATACCAGTCACTGAGAAATTTTTCTCCAGAAAATTACTGTTATATTAAAAAACCCTTCTGTTATATAAAAAATTGACTTGGACATTTACAGTAAAAATGCTAAGGACATGTGATGGGAGTGATGGAACTGCTGACAGAGTTCACCTTGATCACCTTAAATTGCTGTGGAATTGGTCCCTGAGAGACCCCAGCCTGACCCCAGTTAAACAATCATCTGGGGAAGGCCGGGATCTCAACTAGTGCCTTACAAAAAACTGAGTCATACACTTTATACAGCACACTTAATACATATAAAAGATACTCAACATATGAAAGACTGAATATATATTAGTAATGTAAAAATCTAATTATAAAAATTAATTAATGATAAGGGTTTTTAAATTGTCTTCCATTGTTTATAATAATAATATTAATTATACGAGCCTCCTAACTGTCGCCACTGTTTATGTTTCAATATGTAAACTTGGTGCTCTAATGTTTTGCTACATTAACTTGAAAACGCAGTGTAAAGGACTTCAGGTTTACACAGAAACTTTGAGTTCTGAAAAACAAATGATGTCTAACCATTTTGTGATGATAGACTGATACAAATGAATATGACTCAACTTTTTTTCCACTAGTTCTTTCTACTAAATATCAAGAAGAATCAGCAGTGTATGTGCTAGTTCACATGTGAAAAGCAGTGATCAATCACAGCGAGAAAAAGGAAAGCTGTATTTAGCAGCTAATTAAAAATTCCTCTGGCAACCTAAAACTTTAAACTCCAAAGAGCTCCAACCATTTTGTTCAGCCTGGTTAGGATTCTGAGAACAGATTTTTCAGGTGATTCTCTTCATTTGCATCCTAAATTGACACAAAGCCTTAATCGCTGCCCCGGCTAAATCTGCTGTGGAAGCTCTTCCCACCAGTAATGAATGACTCGCTGCAAGGGGCACGTTCTCACTCACAACCCGAGATGCAGCAGCCCTGCCCCGAGGGGAGAGCAGCCACCCCGCCTGGCAGCAGGCAACTATGCTTGGTATGCCCAGCCGCATTCGCTGCAAAGCTTGTGATCCCACTAACAAGAAGATTGAGGTTTCCTGTTCCGTGGGGGCACATTTTCAAGAGATCAAAACAGTGGACCAAAGGGATACTCTGGAACTGGGAAACCAAATTTGCAAGATTTTACACTTCTACCAAACATACATGGAACCCCTAAAAAAAAAAAAAAAACCACAACTTTTTTTTTTTTTTTTTTTTAACTTCTGAAACCCAGTGCAGACTGGGGATTTTTGCAAGTTGCTTTCAGGTGACAAAAGCTTCATTATTTCAGATGATTGAATAATGTTCTGAAGTAAGACCTCATAAATCCAGAATCATTAATTAATTTCAGAAGTATTACGTGTATTATGTTATAGAACACCGCTGTAGTCATTGCTTTGTCCTTATTTCTTGATATTCCAGGCTAGTAGTAAGGGATATTCTCATAAGGTGGGAAGATCTGAGAAACAAAATTATTAAATAGCTGGACCCTCTAGAAATTGTGGTATTGTGGAACAAAAACCAGTCCAACAGTCTTCCCTAGAGAGTGGCGTTATACAGGTTTTGCATCCTTCTAGTTTGGGCAACAGAAGAGTTCACCCACCAGAACTTTGTGGTCTGGAACAAAAACCAAATGAGTTTGTGTCCTTTTTTTAATTGGCAATGCTAGAATTACCTTTTTAAATTTTTTAATTATTATTTGCCATTTATCCCCAGTAAAACTGCATGTCATCTCCATTCTTCTTCCTTTCCTCCCCAATAAAGATGAGGGGGTGAGCAGTGAGGTAAGATAATGCTGTGACCACAAGTATTAGTACTGTTCTTAGGATAATATAGAAATCCTGCCTCCCAGCCATGGCAAAGCTGGTTTAGGCCGTACAAGGAACCTTCACTATCAAAACAACTAACCTAGCTTTATCATACATATTTTTGATCCTACCTTGAAGACCTACATAAGAAAGTAATTTTAAAAGGTGTAAAACTACCTTCTTATAGGCTTCTGTCTGCAGAGGAAATATGACACAGTCTGTAACAGTCCAGGATAGACTTAACTTCCACATCCTTTAAGCTTCACCTCTCTGCTGATGCTGAAAATCAAGGAGCCAGTGCAGAGGAATTTTTTTTCCCAGAAAGAACACTGAAGGGTGAGCAATATTTAGGCAAAACTTTTAGTGACACACCAGATTGCAATCTACTCTGTATTAAAAAAGTTACTAATATCCAGTTAGAGAAACTTTCACTAGCAATGATATGTTCTTATGCTTCCTGCCTTTCAAACTGGTGACCTGTTATTTGTGAAGATGATGATTAAGCAGTGACTTAAACTTGTGCATAGAATAGACAGTTTTGGAGGTGAGTGAAAAAAAATAACTTCTAGAACTACACCTGAAAATGTGTACTATCTACTTGCAAATATACCAAGAAATAAACAGAACGCATCTGTAAGAAAGTCATGCAGTAGTGTCCAGGTTATGTTTCTTTTACCATAATTACCTGATTAATCATCTTGATGTCAGTTTACCAGTTACATTTTTGACTGACCACTCTTGAAGTATCTGCTGCTCTCTCTAGTGGCTTCCACAGAAAAAATAATGCACATTTCTACACTGAAAACCTGTGAAAAAGAAAAATCTACTTTTCAAACACTTCAAGGAAAGGATTGTCTTGATATTCTGTGTTTTCTGTCACAAAGTCTGTTTAAGGAGTTCCCTGTCCCCAGTCTGGGGTTTGATCCAATGGTTCACACAACTGCTTGCGGGGCTGCACGATGAAATGTGTCAAGTAACTGATCTGTGTTAAAAATAACCCTTTTTCTTAGGATATTAAGAGTTAAGTTAACACTAAGAAAAAGGGTTAGATTTAAAATAGATAATTTCCCTGATGCACTTAATCACATAAGCTCACAAACAGCTGCGCTATCACCGCCAGGACCATGTACCAGGGCAGAGGCACAAAGTGAGCTCAACTTGTAAACTGTCTTTGTCACTGAGAAAAAACCCTGTGCATCCACAGTCCAAACTCCTGATTCCTGAAACGTTTCTGCAGACTGACTGTACACAATCAGCTCTTGCTTTGGCAGTAACCAGAATGCTACCAAAACTAATTAGAATGTGTGGAAAACCAATTTACACATTAGTCAGACATGTCTTAAATTAAATCTTTGAAAAATGCTGTTAAAATCAGTTAGAGGTTCTATTAACATCTTTCTTTTCTGCTCCCTGCTCATCCTTACATTTATGGGCCTCAATGAGGTCTTTCCTCCACAGTCGTTTTCCCCTGTCAACCCAATACTTCCAGCTAGATGCCAGTTTTTGCTTCTTGTTTATTTATGCCCAAACCTGTCTTTCACCTTGCCCCTTAAATCCTGCTCAAATTAGTTCGTATTCAACTTAAAATCCAACCTCAAGACATATTTATACTTTGATGTTTACAGTGAACTGCCAGTTAATGGTGGAGAAAAAGACTGCATGTAGGGAATGTGATACCATAAACACTGCTTACTTCCAGCTTCAGGAAGTCTACTAAGTATGCAAATAGCTAGCCTTATTGCTGTGATGTTTCTTATTTCTTCCATTAAATTAGTTTTCTGTAACTGTTGCATTGATGGATGTAGGAGAAAAAAAGTTTCAAGCTTTTAATGTATGTTAGAATGGTCAGGAGAGAGATACAATGAGAAAGCAATGCAAAGAACACACACTCCAAAAATGCCTGAGAAAGACAACCTAATGTGCAAAAAACTGCCATGGAATCAGAAAGTCTTAATTCTATTTCCAAATTACCTCCTATGGTTCCAAAAAATCATACAGAGGTTACTTAATCCACTACATTTTCTGTCTGCAAAATCAGAGAGAATGCTTATCTGATAGGCAACTCTGGCATATAAAAATCTGTAAGTAATCTTCAGACCTATCAAGTTTCATGCACTAAAAATGAGATTTACACAATTGCTCCAAACACATGTTCTTGTACAGCCAGCCCTCCATACATTTGCTGGGCAGTGCTGCAGCTTCCCTCTTCTTCCCTGATCTCACTGGAAGGCAGACACCTCTCAGTCACAGTCCCAACCTGAAACCTTCCATCCCCCAGGCCCAGCATGTTCCCACACACCTGCACTGAGGCACCTGTGCCACAGAATCTATGGATCTACAGGATCTATGGCACAAGGACACGGCCCTGTTCATTTGAAGGGGTGTCCTGATTGTGGAGCTACAGATCTAAGATGCTATAGAACTGCAGAAATTAAAATCCCTTGGGTCATGGAAGCATCTTCTGAACAAAATACTTGGCTAGATCCACAACCCCAGGAAAAAGTCAAATCTCTGACTCAGTCTATTTGACAGGGGTTAAACAAATGAATGAACAAGTCTGATGTGGTAACAAGTGTTGTCTCTTACTTTTCCTGAGGCTTCTTTCCTCTTTGCTAATGAAGTCTTGCTCTGTTACAACCACCTGTGGTTTTGTTTTGTTTTCAGGAAAAAAAAAAAACCTGAAAGAGAAAAAAACATAATTGGAAAAATACCCCAAATTAAATGTTATACAGAAAGCAAGCAATTATAGAGAGAACTATGTTGTCCAATGGCAAATACCATTCACAGAGGAAAATTCAAACAGATGTAGCCAAAGCAACTACAGAAGAATGCAAACACAACTCTATAGCTAGAAAAAGGGCTAATAATGAGAACAAAAGATATATTGCTAGTATCAATGATGGAGTGGGGAGAATTATAAACTGTCATTCACTGAAAGAAAGCATCAAATTAAGCATTGAGTGAATTGAGTTAAATAAAAATTAAAAATAAAAAATATATTTTAAAAAGACTCACACCTGGAAATCTAAACAAAACAAATACTAGAGAGATGCCAAACAGAAAAAATTAACAATGGAAAGAAGTCATTGAAAGCCATGGAATATTTTCCAGTTCACTCTGAAGGTTGAATTTAGACTGAGGAAAATGAAGGTGGCATGTTTATACTACATAAAGTTAAACTTGTAGTTTAAGAAGAAGATTGGGAAAGTGATCTCCATTCTTTTTTAATATAGTTGATATACAAATAAGGCTTTCCCCTAAACTGCTTCAGGAGCTACTTACTTCTTTCGACAGGTTAAACAGGGAGGCCAGAGAGTGACAAGGGGCTGAACCAAATTAACAGTTCTTGGAGGGAAGGCATTGAGTCCTGTCCCCACTTTCCAGCTTCTTTTTCTTTTCTCCTACATTTTCTTGTGTTTCCTCTCAAGCTTATCTCATTCATCTCAAGGTCAGGCAGCAAAACTCACTAACCTGGCAAAAGTGTACGCCTTTGAAAGGTGGGCAAAGGCAACTTTTGTAGTTTTATCAGGCTGAACAACCTGCAATCAGATGAGTTCCAGGGGTGGCTCAAGGTAAGCAGTGGGGTCACATAGCCAAGAGCACTGAGAGTTACAGGAGAAGGGCAGAAGGAAGAGATAAGTACTTTTTCGCAGCAACAACCTTTTAGTTAAGACATCTCCTGAAGTCATAGGAAGACAGTTTTGTAACTTAACCACCTCAGTTAAAAGCACTAAGTTAAATGGAAAGAACTGTGCCACTGCCACCCCTTATGCACATAGCAGAGGTGCTATTGGTATTCTTAAGCACTTTTCAAACTTGTATCTTCACATTTTCATGTCTCTTATTCCCGCTCACCAAATCATCTCCACAGAAGTTTGAGTAAAGCTGAACTAGAAATATCTTCAACTCCCAATCTCTCCTTTCCTATTTTGCTCCACACCACTGCTTTTTATTACAGCACTGAAAGTATAACACTCTTTCAAAAGGAGCCTAGCACTAGATCTACACACTTGTGTTTTTTATTGCAGACCTCATTATGCTTGTTGAGTTTTGTTTTTAGCCTTAAAACCTTCCATTATACAAATAGATGACAATCTGCATTTTCAAATTTTCATTTCTCAGTGGTGTTCACCATTTTCTTGTTTCTAGAGACTTTGGTTATATATTAAAAATTCCTTGCTTCTTCAATATATCTTATATATACTTCAATATGCCTTAGTCAGGAAGGCTTTGTATGATATTCACACTAAATTTAGCCAATGTAAGACTACTTTTTTCCCCCATTTCTAATATCCGGGCGGCTTGCCTCTCTTAAACGAAGTTTCAGCGAAAGGTAAAACAAGGATTCTACTGCCTGTAGGTACAGATGTACAAACAAGCTACTACAGGGTGTGCTGGGGTGTGAACATGCAGCACATCACATGCTCTGCAACCTGTTCTGTCTCTAGATTGTATTGTGCTCTTACTGCACAAAATGGGACTTTATGATACTGTGTTAGCCAAGAGGAACTTGTGTACAATATATACATGTTCAGGGGCGGTGACCATGCTGGGCCCTTTGTTCTTTACACAGAAAATTATTTTCCTCCCCTTTGCAATATCTTTCAATAGCAGATGCATCTCATGTTTCAGTATGCACATGGGAATCGACTACACCTGTGAAGAAACTGTTGTAGACATCAGAAATATCATCAGGCAAAGTAAAATACATTTTAGGAAACTCCTTCAAAAGGAAAAAAATCCCTGAAAGTTCTGTTTGGGAAGATTTTTATACTCTCACTCCTTTGAGAATCTAAACATTCAGTACGTACTTAATCTTGGGAGTGGTCATATTAAAGTCGTTGAGAGGAAATAATGCAAGCAACACTTATGCAGGAACAAACTCCTTGCACAATTAGGGATTTCCTTTGCTTTTATAACAAATCTATTTGATTGACTTTAGTAAAACAATTTATTTATCCTGTGAAAAAGCATGACACTCTCTGTACCCCAATCTCTCCCTAAAATACCAGTGTGTGTGCATGCATACACACGTGCACACACAGACAGACTTTGTGCTGACTGGTTCCTTGTGCTGATGGAGCAAAGGGTTAAATGATGATCCATCAGCCCACTAAACCTTCTGTAAATAGGTGTCATTTTGTCTGTATTCTGGTGAATATGTGAATATTGTAGGTTATAAAAGAAACAAGTGCCAGAGGCACTGAGATAGGTGTGTTACATACAAGTGAAAGCTAAGTGAGCAAGCTGTGTGTCACCTGCAGCACCTGCCCAGCTCAGCTACGGAGTGACAATGTGGAAAATGCAGAGCTGCAAACCCAGCTTGCCACTGGATTGCTTTTCTAAATGCAGTGACCCATAATGGGCACTCCGACAATGTTTAAATTCCTGAAGAAAGCTGTCCATGATAAATACCTGAAACTGAGGTAATAACTGAGATAAATATGTTGTAGACTGTGAAGAAAATCCATTTTAGTTGGATTTATAAGAGATGTAGCCTTCACTTTCTTTGGTTTCTCTGAGGTATAATTTGTCCAGAATTAAACCAATCTACAAAAAATCTGTCCTTACATCTAAGTGGAAAATATGCAACCAATTAGAAACATAACTTTAGAGGTCTGATATTAAACCCCCAAATCATGACATAGCATATCAAAAAATAAACTTTCAGAATGTAAAAATCAGGGATAATACTACAGGAGGCTTAAACAGACTAATTTTAAAAATCAAAGCTTGTATTATGAATGAAAAATGTTTCATGGTGCATTTCCAAATTGCTGCAAATCTGAGTCTACAAACATTTTTTTGTTCTAGCGTGAAACTAGAATAAAAAACACTCCTTTTATTCTGTGGGCTTCTAAGACATCTTAGAGTAGCCTCTGGGCTCATTTCTTAAAGGAGGGATTATACATGACAGACATAAAACAACTATTTGTGTACAATCTTCCCTGTAAATGCAAGAGGTAATAACCTGGGATTCCAGTCTGACCTCTACTGAAAAGTAGGTGTTCGTTCTGAAGATTGATTTTTCAGTTCCTGCAAAATTATTTTTTTAGACTAAAATTGCTGTTTCAGATTGTTCTATGGCTGTATATTCCTTGCTTTTGTTTAAAACATCTTTAGACACTTTTGCATCAAAATTTTAAACTTTTCCTTTAATTAACTTGTGGGAAGCTTTGTCTGTAAAGGCAAATGTTTACATGCTTAATATATACTTTATATATATATACTTTGGTCATTCTAACTACTCTGAGAAAACATTATTTTTTAAACTTTAATGTATTATTTTGATGTAAATTTCTCTGTTATTATTTCTCCCTTATTCTCAATCCACAAAGCCACTGGGAAAACCCTGCTAAGTTTAATTACATAGTAGCTTAAGAAGTCTACCTTCCTTAAGAAGTCTACTTACACACCTTCCTAGCTGGTATTAATTACTGTAGAATTTATACTATTTCTATTAAAAGGCATAAAAGTATTTTAATAACGAAATTTTTGTAGCATTTTGCCCACCTGTGTTGTGTAATGATAATTTTGTTGGACCTATATTTATAGTAATAGATTATGACACTTCTCTAACTCTTACCCTGACATTTATTGTGTAGCCTTGAGTATGTCCCTTCCCCTCCTGTTTTCCTGGCTGCAACCCAGGCGGAATAACAGCCCAGCCAGGCATCCCAAACAGGGATCTCTCAGCAGTGCAGAGGGGCTTTGCTGGCACTCAGCTCACCGAGGCAGTCCTGCAATCCACTCTTACCTTTTGAGGCATGATGGAATTTCTACAGGAATGTTTTATATGAAATACAAAACTGAACTCCTTGTCCGGAATCATCAACCATCTGAAGTTTGTAGGAATTTGAATTCTACTCAGAAAAAAACCCACAGACTTCTTTTGAGATACAGGTAATGTTGTGGCATTAAAAGCAGTGCCCTCCTGACCCCGGCTCGTATCCCGAGGCAGTGGGTCAGGTTACTTTGTATCATTGCCTTAGCTTGGATAACTGGACATAAAACTATACAGTTTTACAATTCCTGCAACACTACTCATTTCCATGAACACCGGCAGTGCTGGTTTCTACAGGCCAGTTTTAAATTTAGGAGAACAGTATTTCTGTACTTTCACTGCCTTTCATACCATGGCACCCCCCTAATTTCTCATGAACTGAATGGAGTTCTCTCCATTTCCAATTTCCTATTTCCTGAGCCTCTTTGTATACAGGTTAAAATCCTTCTTCCTTGAATAAAAAATATTTTTATACAGTATTATTTATTTGCTGCCATATAATCATTAATTACATATCCAGAGCTAGTGTTTAAACAACAGATTTTAGAGATAATTAACTGTTCAAAGAAGCTCACAATGTTGGAGAAAAAGAGAGCAATCCTTAAGTTTTCCCTGCCCTTGGATTTTTTAGTAATTACTCTTCCTTTAATAGAGCTCTTTGAAGAATTTAATACACTATAATATTAATCAAAATACGGGAAGTAGCTAGCTTAAGAGGCTTATTTCTATCTTCTGGTTCAAACATACCAAACTGGGTTTCCTGTGAGTTTTTTTGTTTTGTTTTGTTTATTTGTTCACTTTACAGAAGAATACTGACCTGAGACATGTTTCTACATCCCAGTTACAGCCCCTACCAGGGATTAGAGATCCCATCATACTTCTCCCTAAACAGCAGTGACAGTGAGCTACTTTGTGTATGGAAAGGGGAAGAAGCAGAAAGGAAAGGAAGTGGTTTTGGCTGAAGCAGATAAGGTGAAATGTTTCTTTACACTTATCCTGAATGAAACTTCACTTCCCAAGCTTAGCAATGCCTCACTCCGCATTTAATTTTGCCTGTAAATGTAGAAACAGAGAAGGGACTTCCTTGGCACACAAAAAAGCAATGGCAAGGTCATTTGGAGGTGTATCTATTTGCCATTGACTCACTGTGTACTCGGACATGCTGAAGAAGAGCTGGAAATGGGCTCAGCCGGAATTACACTCAGCACTGCAGAGCTGAAAGGTCTGGCACAGGGGGAAGCCACAGGGGCAGCTCCCTGGGCTGGGGAGGCAGGGCCCCAGCTCCTCCAGAAACGGTGTTTCCAAGCTGACACAAACACTGAGGAACTAAGAAACTACAAAAGCAGCTGAAGCACAGAAAGGGATGTTACCTCCCCTGTTGTAAGATGGAATTTTTGTGTGAGGAAAGTGTAAAATGGACTGTGCCATCAGTTCAGGTGGAGGCCTGCTCACCTCACCGATGGGTAAACAAGGCACAACAATGCCCTGTGAGTTCCATTCCCTTTGATATACCTTAATACTTGTGGATAACACCAGTAATTTGAAACATTAAAATAGCACCACTACCCCTCTGTGTGTCTAAAACTATTTATATGTGTTAAATTATACAGCAACAAGGAACCAAGTACTCCATAGCCATATGAATTTGCTGTTGGGAAATGCATAATTATGTTTTTAAACACATACTAAGCATTTTTGCTTTTTTTTTTTGCTTTTTTGCTCGGGATGCTAAATATTTAACCAATGGTATTAATCTAAAAGAAATGAAAGATCGTATCACATGGCCAATCAAACAGTTACACTGGGCTATTTGTCTGGGTAACTCATGCCAAAGGTCAGTGACCCAAAGCAGGTGAAATTCTCAGTGCAGTGTCTGATAACATCTTTGTGATCAGAACAGTGTATGCTTTCCTAGGTCTTGTGCTCATAGAATAGTACCTTTCTGCGATTCAAACAGAAAAACTGTGATGAGACTTGAAGAATTAAGGAAAGAAAAAGGGTTAGGTGTAGGAAAAATGCTCTGAAGCTCTTCTACTACAATTCTTCTTCAGATGTATTATTAAAGTTACAAGGAATGTAAGGATGAGTGAAAAAGTAGCAACCTTGAAACGTTAAAAAGTAAAAATAACAGTTTTTTCTCAGAGGCTACTCCTCTTTATACAAAGTTGCCCAACTTAAACCATTACCTAAGATGGCAATTGTGGCTTATTGGCTTTATTCCATGAATAATTTGCATTATTCTGTTCTTATTCTTTGTGTTTCCATTGCTGCTGAGAATCTGTCAAGTCCCTGAGTGCACTAATAATCCTTAAAGAGGCTGATCAGCTCCACTGAGGTCTCCACTCCACAGACCTGTAGGTCCTGAAGTCCGTATAAACTCAGGCCTGGAACCTCAACCCGACTTGACCCGTGCTGTTGGAATGCCTGTTTGAGTCCTGCCATGCCTGTGCTTGGCCATGGACCTTGTTGAGACAAGCCCTGACCTATCGACTGACTTCCTGACATGACCTCAGCCCTGACTAACCACTGTGGCCCTGCTTGATGATTGCTGGCTGCTTCTGATGCTGGTTATTCTCAATGGACAAAATCCTGGTTCTAATCCTGATCCTGACCCTGACACACGGATTGATTCCCTGGCATCACATTTGGACCAGCCCTGTCTGCATAACAACAGAAAACAGGAGCCCAGATTGAATCCAGAGAGACAGAAAATCTCCAATTTTCATATTACTGTAGTCATCACAGAAAAAAAGTAAGGTGTATAATGTAAAATGGCTGGGTTTTAATGTAATACACAATGCAGATCTTGGGGTAGAATGGATATTTAAGGAGAGCATGGGTAGAACCCTTTAATTTATGAGAAGTTCTTCAGCAAAATCAGTCCCTTCTGATTCTGATCTTTTTAAAGGTAGGATTAGTCAATTAGTGTAATGCTATTCAATGTGACAAATATAAGAGGATTAAGCCACGCCTCATTCACAGACACTAAAAGCATTACATACAGAAACTAAACATTGCTACAGAGAAAAAGGGAATTTGCAACCAAATCTCACTGATTCTGTGTTCTGCTTTACTCTTAACACTTCTCCTTTTTTTCTGAAAGACAACACTTCTGTGATCTTCATATTGTGGACATCTTTAACACTGCGAGAACTATTCCTAATTTATCTACAAGGAAATCAAGATGTTTTGAAACTTTTTGAGAGCACTACCAAGAGCCTATACATCAATGTTTTCACCTGGGGTGAGATGTGGGCTACTCAAGAATCAAAGTCCAGCTCAGAATGCTTATTGATGGTTTTGGTGTGAAGAAAATCAACCAACCAACCATCCAATCAAACAAGTTGTTTTCACCACGGACTTTTCCTAAGCTGGTACGAGGTAATAATACTATGTCAAACATTCTCAGCCTGCATAATTTATGCAATGTTTGAAACAATGTGGGCTTGAACTGAAAAGTAAGAAAAAGACCAGCTAGGGCACTCTGAAATTAATAGACCATGAATGCTTAATTTACTGTTGTGGGGGTTTTTTTGTGAAACTTTCTGCCTCAATGACCTGAACCTTAAATATGATTCACAACTTAAACAACAAACAAAGTACCTCACCACTTGTTTCAGGGACTTCAAGAGTATTATAATCAGGGCTATTTTTTTTTTTAAATAGAAAACCACACGGTGGCAGGAGAGAACTAGACATTTAAAAAACCCTGCCTGCTAAATGCTTCCCTTGGTTTTAGCCGTAATGTTCCTTTCTACAGCACAGCTGAAGCTTTTTGGCTGTATTTTTAAATCTAATGGGCTTTGACATAATTAATTAGTTATAATGTTTAAAAAAGTGTCCATGATTTCTAAGTTTCTGATACTATTGACCAGGTTCAATAGGGAATTATAAAGTGAATGTTAATATTACAGCACCTTCATAAGTTGTGTAGCAGAGTTAAGATTTGGAATCTGGAACCTGTTTTCAGATTGTCCACACTGCCATATCTTCCCACAGCATCACTGATGCACTGACTAGAATTATCTTCACATAGCTATTTTCCAGTAGTCGCTTCTATGGTAACACTACCAGGTTAAAGACAGGCCATAAATAGTGCTTCAAATTCTCTGAAAACTAAATATTTAGCCCTGAATTTTTTTGTGTGATGTGCTACATCATAAACAGGGCCACTATGTAAAAATGAAAAGTTTGATTTTCCACTTTGAGACCTAGTAAGGGCAGTTTAAACTAATAATCCTCTGGTTTAAGGCCATCTGGACATACCCTTCACTTTGTGGACATCCATAATCACAATACACTGATGGTTCGAGATGTCTCGGTACAGTTGCATGCACTGTTAGTGCCTTCACAATTGCAGCCAAAACTGAAGAGTAACCAGTTATTTTTGCAATCAAGTTGTATTTCAGATAGCTGATTTCTATTAAATGAAGAATAAGTGGATTTTGCAGTTGTAGCAGATGTAATAAAATTCCTAACTTAAGATCTGTGTCTCTTTAACCTTTGGAGTATCTTTTCCATTAACTCTGTCATTTAAGTCACTGACCTGACACATTCCATAAAAATCACTTTCGTCTAATCTGAACTTTTCTTTGACTTTAAAAAGTATTTTAAAATGTTGAATCCTTACTAAGAATCACCTGCATGACTTTTAAAATAAATGATTTAAGGGGAAAGAGACATGAAGTAATCAGATTGCATATGATTCTCTTATCTCCATACCTATCAGTGCAATGACTTTCTTATGACTCTAAATAGCGTTGTAAAGGTTCTGAAATCCCAGTGGCTGTAACTCTGGTCACACCCAACTTAATGCCAACGGGAGCAGCATAAGCTACTCACCCTCTCAGAGGACAGGGTTATATCTCTTTAAACTGTGTGTAATTGGGATTTTTTCTTTAACCTATTAGCCATCAGTGCAGATCACACTGAGAAGTTTTCTAATAAAGAACTGTTTTAGTGATTAACTAATCTGATGGGAAAGAATTTACAAAAATCTGAAACTGTCTTGCAACAAAATAGTTTTCACTTCCCTGTCTATTCTCTTTGTATGCTCAGCTTTCATAGTTGAACTTCTCAGTTTCGTTCTAAGTCCATTTGGTTCTTAACAATCTTAACTGACTTACTTCTCATGCTTTTCCAATCAAAAAAAGCCAACTTCCTTTCTCTTCCCTTTCCCCCAATAAATACAGAAAAAGGAATTGTAGAATAATCTGTATAGAAAATCTTCACCACTGTTAATACTTCCTAATACTGCATTTTCTAAAATATTTATTCTGCACAGACTCTTGCTTGAATGTGAAAGCATTTGCGTTCCTATTTGTTTCTGTGCTATCTGTTAGCTTTCAGGTTCTTTAATTCTTTTCACACAAGTACTGCAGGAAAATCTTTCTTTTAGTCCTGTTAACAGTAACCCTAAAGAGTTCCACAACTGCAGCCTTAACTGTCTTTAAAATGTCTCTTAACTTCACTCTACTTCTTCCTAGAAAATGTTCTGGTGGTTTTCTTAAAGAAAAAAATTTCTTTAGTATAATGCAGTTGCCCTGTTTCTGCCTGCAAATAATGATCTCTGACATCTCTTGTGCTACTTCTTAAATTACGAGTTGCCTCTAAATGTACACAAAGCTCCATTGTTTTAATCCAGACATCTTTTATAACTCTCTTACCATGATGCTTACAGAAATGTTTTGTTATTAGCTGGCAACAAAAGGTCTAAGGCTGATGCTTTTTCTTTATGATCTTTTTTATTCTTCTTGTACATTTGCTATGTACGAACTAGAAATTCTTAGGCTTTCCTTTAGTCATGTTAATACAACATAAATTCACTTTAAGCAGCAGTAAACATGATAAAATCCTGATGAAAACCCATGGAATGTTCACAGCAGGTTTCAGGCTGGGTAAGACTTATGTGTTAAGAGATAAATGTTAGAAGGTTATAAATTTTTACAAATTCAAACTATCTGGTCATCTCCTAGTACTCAGTGTTCTAAGCAGTGTTGCATTGATTCCACATCATGTTCCCTGTACTTCAGTGTAATCTGAGGTGATTTGACTCAGGTGACTGAAGTGCCCCTCTCAGCTCAGCCTTCCTCCTTGCTGTGTCATGAGAAATAGCTGGACACTGAAACCACAGAGACAGACTTCATAAACAAGGAGGGAAGAGTTCACAAGTATGAAAAATAAGAGGAACTCGATGACATGAAACCTCATTTTTATCAGAAGAGTGAGTGTCTCAAGTTACTGACAAGACTAATTTTACCTCCAAGTCACTATTTTGATCTAGCTTGAACAATCAGGGAAAGTCTTTGTTTTCTATCAATCTTTCAATATAATCTGTAAGATGGATATGTAAGGCAATCAACAAGAAATATAAAGTATAATTATCACAAGATGCAGCATTTCAGACCAAATGTATGCTAGGCTAGGTTTGGCCGGGATTCAGTACTTCAGGAGAGGAGAAGATCCACTGTCCATTGGCTGAATGGGCCTACTGGAATCCCTGCTGTTTGGTGATAGAGCACAGTAGCACGGATGAAGTGGGAGATCTGGCTGCATTGCTGATGTTCACCTGCTAAAGGAAGCAGCAGTGAACCATGTCATCACCTTACACTTCCACATTGACTTGTGGTCCCAGTTACATGACGGTTGTGTCAACAAAAGTATTAAATCAGCGAGGGTTTTATACCAACATTTGCAAGAATTAATTTGCTCTACGTAAGAGTGAAATTAGTTAAAGTTGCTGTTTTAGTATCTTTTACTGCTTCTCAAACAGCCTCCAGAAGAAACATAGTTCTTAAAGATGACTGACTACTGGAGGCAGCTGTCCAAGGCCATTAACGAGAACAAAGGAGACAGTTCTAGCTCCCTGGTGGAACATACATTTTACTTTAGTAGCACAGTTCAGAGTAAAAAGCAATGGAGAAAACGTGAGAACTGAACACTGAGGCAGAAAAGTCATGCTAGATATAGAGCAGAGTGGTAGAAAGAAAAATTCTAGTCAGGTGGCTTGTACTAAGGTTTGTCTGGGTCTTTTCCCACCCTGGGAGTTGTGAAATGCTTGGCTCCTACTCTAGTTCAGTTGCAGTGCTCGAGTGTTCGTGAGACAGTAAATCTCCTCATCATGTTGTTGTTGAATAGCAAGTGACTCTTACTCAAGAGCATTTTGGGAAATACAACTTCACTTTTTTATGTTGTAGATAACTGAAGTTACTGCTTTCTTTGTGAGATAATGTCACATTGTTATACCGAAGGTACTAATAACAACTGAAGAGCCATTAGTGGAATGAAAAAAGAGTGGTAGGTGGATGGGATAATGTCTAAGGGGTTTCACCTGTTGCTTACTATTTGCTGCAAATAAGGCCTTATTGAAGGTCTCTTTAATTTCAGTGAAGGAGTCCTATTGAAGGAAAACCCTCTCTGTTGTGGACTTTTCTCCTATTGAGAAGAAAGAAAGAATTTTTGATAACAAGCAGGAATAACAAATACATATACAAAGTTTAGAGAAATATTATGCCATTAACAGCTAAGGATTTTACTTCCCCATGTTTATTTCAGTTTACAAGCTAAATTGGTACAAGTCAAATATACTTGGTTGTGACATAATCAGACTTGAAAAATTGAGTTCTAGTTAGTATTTGTAATTTCTTTGTGAAGATGAGTAATGTAGCTATCTAGCAGCTGTCCAGAACAAGGTGCAGGAAAAGACAATATGTTTCTTAATCAGTAGTTATATTGATCTTATTACAACTAACTTAAAAAGTAACAAAAGTAAGCATAAAAAATGTTAGGCACAATTGAAATAAATAAAACTTCCAAAACAAACACTTGATAACATGCGGTTTTCCACAGTGAGTTTGTACATATTCACAAAACTAAAGTCCTTGCAAGTACTACATTTATCAGTTTCTTATGGCAAAGTCCACTCCATTCTACAGGAGAGAAAAAAAACCCCAACTTTTATTTGCAAGGTGAAGTTCTTCTGTTATTAGATACTTTGTACTGCTATCCGATTTTCTAACACATAAAAAACAGTATCAAGGATCTCTCCTTCCTTCTCACCTAAGCCTGAATCAATTCCTCTGTAATTTAATAGACATCTTGGAAGCTTAACTGAACAACAAAAAAAAAAAAAAATTGAAGATACTCAGGGTATATATATTTAATATATATATTAAATATATAATTGAATTGCCACTGAATAATTGAATTGCCACTGAAGAATGCAATGTGTTTGACATCAAACACAGCATGAAGTCTGTAATGGTGTTTGCCATAGAACACTGTTCTCGTACCTCCTGGTTTTTCTGGAGGCCTTGTCACACTTCACATTTGACTTTTTCAAACCTATTACCACAAGATAATGCAGTAAATGAGCTTGACTGCGTAAACATCCCTTATTATTTTCAAACCTAAATAAAGTAATGAATAAAAATAGCTTTAGATTATCCATCTACCCAGAAGAGTATTGTGTAATTACTGTACTTTAAAACCATCTTTACCCCTCTCAAGAACTTAATTATGGACTCTTAAAACTTCAGATTATAGAAGGATTTTTGAACATTTAACTTTTTTTTTCCCTGAAGAAAAGCTTGGTTTTAAACTTTCAAAGCCTCTCCTTTCCACAGGCAGTTCTTTTCTGTTTTCTGCCCAGAGACTTCCTAGAAATCAGAAATAAATTTAATGGAAAGTAAAAATGCTGTATTTCTTACAATTTAAGCTTATGTGTATATGCTATGTATAATAACTTATGAACTGAACTAGGTTGTCAATGCCAATTCTTATAAAGCACACAAGAAAAAAAAAAAAAAAAAAAAGGTTTTATCTGTCTCTGGCTTTCCCTGGACTGCTTAATAAATGAAACTGAGTATGAGGAGAAAGGTCTATTGAAGGAATGACACAGATTAATCACTGAGTTCCTTGTTAGAGATTTTCTGTGCCTACTACAGGATCTTCTTGTTTGTTTACAACCAAACTTCTTTTCTTGTCTTCCTCTGTTACAGTCTGACTCATCTGTTCAAACAGCTTTGACATCTTGGCAAATCTCAGGTGATTCTGAAATCTTCGTGCAGCAAAAGCATAAAGCAGAGGGTTAATACAGCTACTGATGAACACAAGCGCTCCAGAGATGTACACTCCTTTGTCCACAATGTCATCCAGTGCCAAAGAGATTTCCTCATTAGAGAGTTCTATTTCAATTGAAATAATATCTAGGATGTTAAAGACATGGTGAGGGAACCAGCACAGAATGAATGCCACCACAACGCTGGCAATGAGACGTTCCGATCGCTGCTTAGAGTGGTAAGTCATTCTGCTTATTCTTCTTGCAACACACAAATAACAAGTGCAAATAATTAAAAAAGGGATTACAAAACCTGCAAGAGTCTCCAGCAAAAGATATGACACTTTCTGTCTGTTAGAGGAGTAGCTGCGACATGTGCACAGCAGTTGACCATTTGTTTCTTCTGTCTCTTGAAATGGAATGACAGAGATGCCAAAAGTAATGGACAGGAACCAAATGAGGAATATGATTAAAGAAATCTTTTCTTTTCTTTTGTATCTTTGAATTGTGAAAGGGTAAAACACAGCCATTAACCGCTCCAAACTCAGTGCTGTAATGAGAAATATACTAGCATACATGCTGCAGTAAATGATGAACACCAGTATTTTGCAGAAGATGACTCCAAAATCCCATGAGACAGCAAAGGAATAAATCCAAATGGGTAAAGTGATCAGTACAAGGACATCAGCAATGGCCAGGTTCAAGATCAGCAGGACTGAAAGAGATACTTGCTTCATCTTTGTACAAACAGTCCAGATGACGATGCAGTTTCCAGGGGTCCCAATAATAAATGACAAGCTCAGTATTATGCAGACTACTGACCTCACAATATTCCATGTTGAGTTGATACTGCTTTCCTCAGCTTGACTCATTCTGGAAATTCTTCAGCTCTTGGTTGCTCTGGGCTCTGCTTTTATTCTGAAGGTGTTAGTGAACTACTCGAGAGCAAGTTCTCTATCTGATTCTCTGTGGGGTAATGTGGCCTATGAGCTCATATCCTAATGCCCACTCGTACAGACATCTGACCGTATGGCAGTTCCTGTTGTTTAGGAAGACATGCATTTTTGCACACAAAGCAAAAATAAAAATAAAAATACAGTGCAGCACTTGACTTGGCATTTAGTTTTACATCCACTGTGCTTTTGATTTTAAAGCATGTTGGTGGTCTTCCTAAAGTGTCCTTTTTAAAAGAAACTTGCTACTTTGTTGAAGTTACTGATCTAATTAACAGCTGTGAGCAGAAAACCCCTTTATGCTATCCTGCTCTTGCTCATTTGAGTAACTAAACATTTCATTTTACAGAAACAAATTAAAAAAAAAAAAAAAAGAGGTGTGGCAGATAAACTACAAATCTGCATTATATGTTTGACAGGAATTTCTGTTTCAAAGCATAAAAAGTTGTGCTTACTGCCTTCATCTCTTTTAATTCAGCAGAAAACAGTCAACCAAAGTATAGAAATACACTGGCACAGAGGAAATCAACATTTGCCCTGTAGTGAGACTGTACTGGTACAATAAAGTGGGTGGGAGCTGTATTTCTAATACTATGGGAAATTACAGTTCTTTAGCCAAACAAGAACAATCAGAATATCCAGTCTGGATGTAGGGTTGTAGAAGGAAATGCTCCATGTCAGAGAGAAAATATATGATCGCATTGTCCTCCTGCTGTGCCAGCAATGGGCTACGACTTTTATCTCCCAAGAAACATGGTAGTCAGTGCAGAATTCAAATCCTGAATGAATCCTAAGTTCTTCCGAGTCTGGCCAAAGAATATGAAACTATTTTGTTATCCTAATCTCAAAACATCTTCTTTTGAAGTTCATTTCTAAAATGTTAAAGGAGGAACTAAAACAGCAGTGCCAACAGAAATGTTCAAGAGTCACAGAAGTGAAACTGGAAGGGTATTTACTATAAAAAAGATTCACAGAAACAAAGGAGTTATGTATAGCTTAGATTTAAGAAAGTGATACAGATTATCTCCCTAATTTTACAAACCTGGCAAATGTAGTGCATAATATTAAATTGAAAAGTATTTTTCACCATGGAAAAAGGATTGCAACATCATCACCCCCAAATCAGCTTAGCTGGTTTTGATCTAATAAGAGTATAATGAGATCAACAGCAAATCCAGAATAACTCCACTGAAGTCAAGTATTATATCTTCAAAATACTATTTGTGTAATAAAGATTTTAATTTGGATTTAATCAGATACATAATTCCAGTTGCTTTCATTTTTAACTACATTTAATAAAGATTGGGTAGGGGAACAAAGTTGTTTGTATTCTAAAGGGAATTTCTGAAAACCACTTGTGAAAATTAACTAATGGGAGGAAGTGCTGGGCAATGTCTCTTCTTCTAATGAAATCACTTTTATACACATTATTTCTCCAGAAGTAACTTCATAAGGGCTATTTCTAAATTTGTTGCCAGTGACCTATCTAAATTGTACTAAGTTGCAGACTTTTATTGGGAAAAAGAATAACAAAGAGAGATGCCCAGTACCTCTTGTCACCCAGTGGTGCAGGGACTGGCAGGTTCTTCAAGTAAAGTCAGTTTAGATTATGATTACCATATCACATGCTGCTTATTAAGACTTTGACCTGAGCTGCAGAGGCCCAGGTGACTAAAAGCCTGGGTAACCAAAGACTCCAGATAGTAAAGAGAGCTACACTGATTACTAGAAATTTTGCTTAACTGAAAGCTGTGATAATCACTAAAAATTCTGTGTAGCAGCACACTACCCTAACTGCAAGAAACTGTCGATAACAATAAGCTATGCTGATAATTAAATTTCTATCTCATAATAAAGCTCTAATTGTAGCTACAACCCTGTGGCCACTACTCATTCTACCAAGGATCCCTAAAAGGACCTGTATGTTCCATACCAGTGTGACATGACACCTCTGTAAGATTTTTCTCTGTAAAACTTTCCCTTTGTTGGAAAGGAGCAGTTGTTTGTACAACCATTGGTATTAGGAGAGTTCTAATCCAGTGGTGTGTGGATCTGGTTGAACTTCTGAAGCATCTGTCCTTGTATTTTTCAGAAACATGTTTCTCCACTTCAATTGAAGTTTGCTTGCCAGATGGCCTCTGCCTCTGGCTGTGTCTTTCATTTAAATAGGAAAACAAAAAAATTCTCTGAATGGCAGCAACAGCCTGGGATTTCTGTTTCAAAAAACATCCCAGAGAAGTATTGAGATGCTAAGATTTCCTTGAGTCAGACTCTGAAGACAGACTATTAGACTAAATATCACAGACATTAGAGTTAACATTAGCTAGTGAACATGTTTCTGAAGCGCTCTATGTCACTCTTGGATCACTATGAAAACTTAAGACCGTCAGCTGTCTTCAATATTCTCTAAAAGCGTCTGACTGTTATTTATCAAATTTACATTAGTAGTGCACAAACTTTATGGAAAACTTAGCAAATATTTCCATTAACAGGAGGAGCAATGTAGTATACTCAATAATGTGCTAAACACAACAGTGACTAAACAGCTCAGTATCTTACTCACTTTAGTGACCAAATGTGGGTGGAACTTTAATGAATGTGACCACGAATTTGGACTTCGGACCACAGAAGCTCTGATTTAACTCACCAGCAGTGAAATCAGGCTGCATTTGTGTGTTTATAAAAAAAATAAATCTGAAGTTTTTTGTGTGGGTGCATATTACATGTAGTGCAACAACTCAGTCATCAACACAGGAAACTTTCTGTAAGTCTGTTACCTTCAGATTGGCAAAAAACTTCTGAAACTCTTGCAAGCTCAAGAAGTCTGTTACAAAACACTTTGAATAGAATTTCCTTTGGTTTAAATATCAGGTGTGTGTTTCACTCATCCTTCAAATTATTTATTTCACTTTGAATGCATGTATGAGCTTCCCTCTGGTGGATGCTCTGTAACCTACACTACTGTTTTCAAACAGCTGTGTTTGCACCACTCAGTGTAAATTATAATTGATATTTCCAGCTTTTGCATATTTATTCTGAGAATCAGAATTTAAATTCGAGATGCTGAGGGTCTTTGGGTTGGAGCCTCTGCACAAGGTGTATCCACCCCTCCATGCAGTATGAGCATCCCTGTAAAGATTCACTTGCATGGCAAATCTGCAACATGTAACTTGTATCAAGAGCTATACCAAAAACACTTTTAAAATCCCCTTTAAATTTTGTCGTCAGACATATCCTCTGGATGCTTTCTAGTAAGTGATTGTAGAATAATGATTCTCAAGTACCATGTATCTGCTCAGATGCTGGAAACAGGTGTTATAACCTTGTTTGCCTGCTAACCCTGAGGGGATGCAGTTACTAGTCTGAAGCCCTTAGTTCTTCCACCATTGAATCAAAGTAGTATTGGCAGGATATGTACAAGTGTCTTACAACAAACTCAGTTCAGTGGTGTGAAAGTGACACACTTTGCCTTGATCAGAGAACTAGGGGCTAGTTCACAGCTGATTGTTGCCTTCCTGAACACAGGAGGGTCTCCTATATAAATGGGATTTCATGGGGGTGCAAAGTAGCTGTTGGTGTCTCTGCCCTGCAATTACTGAAAAGAAAAGAGCAGTGTAGGAAAAGACACAAACCAAACATTTCTAGGGTCTTGCAAACACTTCGTGACAGCAGCCCATGTGGTAGCAAGTGCAAGTGAGAACGCTCTCAGTGCTGCTTTATCACAGACAAAATAATTTCAGGAAGAGCTACCCTAGGATCATCAGTTCCAGAATGTAATAAAAGATGTGTACTTTGGACTATAAAGTTTGAAATAGTCTATGCTGTGTACGTTGTTGTTAATCATTATTCTAAAGTTACTAAAAAAATTGTATCCCTTACCCAGCTCAGTGGCAAATCATGATAGTTCTATATAAGAGAAAAGATTTCCTGTTTGTTATGCTCAGGGAAAACTGCTTGAGATCTTGTGACAGAGGAAGTGCTTACAGGACCCCTGTTGTATGTGCATCATACATGTGTAATATTTGTACCTTTCTTGCCCTAACAGACTGATCACAGGCAATCAGAACATGTTTCCATGGTGAAAACCATGGTGAAATATTTGCCTTGTACAGACATACCAGGTGCATTAGATTGGAGGTGCTAATTAGATAGAGGAGAACTATATTTATAATTCTGATTATAAGCAGGGAATATGAATAACAATCATGCAGAGACTATGGAACAAGTTATAGATATCTTTTCTCAAAGATATCAAAGATACCTTTCTCAAAGATAAAGACTCATTATTTATGAATGTAGGCAGTTTTAGTTTCCTGTTACGGTATAAGGTTTTGAACAATAAATGTATAGATTTGTAACAGTTTAGGGTGAGGCTGTTCTGAATCAGCTATCACTAAGTTGTACACAAACTGTTGCTGGCTAAAATCCTTATCTACACAAGCAAATCTGGCACCACAATTGCTACTGAATAAATCAAATACACCATTTACATACTCTTCCTTTTCAGTAATAAATTACCAATGACAGATACTGCTTGGATGATTTGCTGCCAAACATTACTTGATTTTTATTTTTTTATAATTTTTAAGCTAAACCTACTGCCATTTCTACCTTGTTTACTGGGATTGCATGCAAATGTTATTTTACTGTATGATCATTGTCTCTTTTTGTTATTCAGCAGAGTGATGAAAGAAAGTCTTCAGCAGTTCATCCCTTGGTGAAGGACCTGTGACTAAAACACAAGCCCGTACTTTGCAGAGCATGTGCAGCAGCAGCAGAGGTTGTTTTGCTGTTGTTTTGCTCCCTAACTGAGCACACGCTGTTTCCTGGAGCGTGATCTTACGTAAAGCGATCTGGCCGTGTAGTTATGTATTTTCAACACAGGGCGGCACTGGGAAACCACCTACTGGTTTTTGGCTCAGCCTGCAGGCCATGGAGGTGTAGCCTTTCTCTGCATGGCGTTTAAGGCCATGAGTCTGCACAGAACTGATTCTTTTGTGTTAGAAGGTTGGATGATTGTGACTTAAATTTCAGTATTGCTTCCCATTTTTAAATAAATTTACAGATAAAAATCAATATTTTTTATCTTGTAGATCACATTATTTTCTAAATACTCATATTTCTAAATCTTTTAGTTCTGTTTTGATATATATCCATTTCCAATGTTATATTCTGCTGTAACTGATACATTAAGGGCAGCTGCCTCTGCAACAAAAATAACATTAATTTTAATTAAATAAATTTAATGTTCTATGCCTCCGAAGGAACAAAGTCTGGAAAGTTTGGTAATTATATTAGCAATTGGCTGTGTAGTTTCCATTAGTGTCTTCCTGTAGTCTTTTTGAAAAGCAGATCAGATTGTGATCTCTCGTGGTGTTAAACAACCCTGCTCAGCAGATTTGAGCACCTTTCAAGACTAATTTAATTTATTTAATAACACTAGCTTGGGTCTTAGTGAGCATGAAGTCTTGGTTTTGTGGCCTTGTATCAGGAGGCTGGTTAATTGTGCTCAAATTAGAAAGACTGCACTAATTTTATGAGGAATCCAAAGAGTTTTCTCCTGCTCTGCAGCAGCCACGGCAGGTGTGTTAGCTGAAGGAACTCGAGAGGAATGCCCACGCCCTCAGCACTCAGTAATTACCATACCTGACATGCTGTTCTGCACAGCTGCAGAAACCAGCACTTGGCACCACGCTGCTCTTCAGAATGATCTTGTCCAAGCATTCTTAATCTGAAATAAAAAGAAGTCAGGGTTGATTGTGAGATGCCACACACAGCTACACTCACTCCTATTTACTAAACACACCTATAATATATTGTATGAAAAAAGTGTAAGATATGTAATCTTCAGGCACAGCTAATTTTTTATCCTTCTGTAATAGGATCTCTTGCTTTTTTAGAAGTTTTTATATCGTATTAGAAATTATTGTGAACAATGATAACTTCTCCATTAAATGAAGTATGTGTTTTCACCAGCAGAAAGTGCTAGCACCATTTTCTTAGTTAAAAGGATAATTATTTATGGATTTCAATAGAATGTAAGGCTAATAGACTCTCAGGTAATCTCATCTCATATTATTCCTACATTTGAATCTTGAACCTAATAACATGATCTGTGTTTAGGCTGTCTGATTTCTTATGTTTTAGTGTTGAGTCCAACCAAAAAGCTCTTTTAGCCCAGTATCTTGTCTCTGGTAGCAGTCAAAAGCAGGTGCCTAGGGAATATAAGAACAAGCCACATGTGACTGCTTGCCCCACATATACTCTGGCATTTAGTCAATTATAGCTGAGGAGTTTCCAGAATAAGAGATGGGTTTTGTGTGTTGAATAAAGCTTTGTGAACATTTACTCTGTAGACTTCCTAAGCCTATTCTTGAACTCAAGTGAACTTCTAGCACTGCAGCTTTGATCCGTGCTGTGTGAAGATCCATGCTACCCCTTTTGTTTGTTTGCTGGTCTCCTGTTAGCCTCATCTGGCTCCCCAAGTTTCTCTGTCAAAAAAAACAATGAATAGCAGATCCCTGTTCGTCCTTTCCATAGCTCTTCCTAGATTAAATGATTAAACCCTGCATCTGTCAGTCATTTCTTAGTTGCAGACTGAAGAGTTCTCGCATACATGAATGTACCCATATACCTTTATATATCCTGTATAGAAATCATTCCATGCTTTTCATCATCCCTTCATTTTTTTTCATCATCTCTTCATTCAGTTCTTTTATGTTCTCTATCAGACAGAGGAACAGGCTAGTTCTGAAGTTCAAGAATTCAATTAAACCACAGTGTGTTGATGAGGGAAAATCAAAGAAATTAAGTCACATGGCAGTCTAAGATCCCCCATCTCAGGGCTGTTTGACTCTGCTTCAGCGTGACAAGGAGGACAGCTTGGCTGGCCATACTGCACTCAAAAATGTTCTGTTTTTTTTTTTTTTTTTTTAAAAAGTGGATTAGTTTAGTTTTCATTCAAACCATAAAAATAATAATTAGCTTTTGTCTTTCTCAATGCCAGTCTGTGCTCTAGCATTTAGAAGACTGTCCAAAGGTCACTGTGTCATTCTTCCTTCATTTACTCCAGATGTTCCACAATCATAGAAATCCTCACGTGATGCAATTACCTTGTAATCCTTAAACCATAGGTCATCCTCTGTCTGGTAGAGCTTTGTATCTTTGTTTGTTGTGCGTCTTATTCTCTGCTTAAACCATTAAAAGTCAAGTATCATTTAAAATTGCCATTATTTGGTATGGCATGAAAGGCAGCTTTAATTGTGTATGTTACTTTTTTCTTGATAGCTTTGTGTCTTGTTCTGCCTACCTGTGTGGGAAGCATTTAATCCTCTATGGTATTGAATGGTATCTCTTTCATATCTGCTCTTTTCTGACAACAAATGTGTGACTGCACTTTTTTTTCATGATTGCTCTTTTCCTGTCTTTTGAGTTGCAAGGTATTAACCAAGATGTGTGGTATCCAACCACATATCCCTGAAACTATTGCTATAGCTCTGCTGCCTTGGCTCCCCTTGGTGTTAGCTGGATGTACCTCCTGGTGGCATAGTAAAATGTTTACTATGTGCAATACAGCCTGACACAGAGGGCTGAGGCTGGCACATTCTGAGGTCTGTTAGTGAAAAACAGAGAACCGCAGCAGTACCTGTTGATCAAAACACTAAGGATCCCTCCGTCATGACAAATCATAAATCCAGTCACAAACCTTATCCACTTTCTAGTCCTCTGATTGAGGTATTGAACAGTGTTGGGTTGAATTTTCTAGGTTATTGTCATCATGTAATACTAACTTCTATAAAAGTTCATATAAATACCAAGAAGACAACCCTAAAGCATATAAATCCAGAATTTAAACAGACATTTGAAAAGAACTTATATTTTGAAGACTATCAGTCTTTTCATGTTAACTGAGAACAATCATCTTGTGTAAACACAAGAAAAAATCAGTACTATCTAGCAGATTGTCCAAATGAGGACATATCCAATAGAATAGAGAAAGAGAGAAGCTTTGAGAGAATTGTTTTCTGCAGCTACTCAAAGCCTCTTTGCAGTGAAGAAAACCAACGAAATTGTTCTCACAGGTTATGTTAGGATGAGGTCCAAGTAGAAGAGTTGAAATTGCCCCATAATGGTATAATGTTTTACAGGAAATCATGAGACCAATTTATCTGCCACATGAAAACTCATGTATTCCTTGCTTTCAGCAGAAAATTTGTTTTGATATCACATGATAGCAGTACCCATTTTCTACCGCTTATCCAGCTTGTAATCTGAGCAGCTTCACTTCCAGTTGCCAAACACTGGTAGCCAAATTAATTTCACCATACCATGAAGAAAGTCTTAAGAGTGTTATTCTACGGTCAGTGTAGCATGGCAGAAACATTTGCAGCATCTCAAGCTGTCTTTAGCACGTTAATTACAAAAAAGTAAAATTGTTCCATTAAGTCCATCTTCTCAAAGTATTGTGTCCAGACAGTCTTTGGCAAACTTCCCCTTTCTAATGTGTACAGATGTCTCAAGAATATCATTATGCAGTTTAGAACATGACAGGTTAGTCCACTGCCCCTTGTTCAAAATGCACTTTATTCAGTGTTAATAGCATCAATGTGTCACATGAAATGGTGGAATTTTGCTAGGATTTTCATTCTGTATCCACTTATTTGCCCAACAGAATAACTGTCCTGATCCAAATTTGTTCTTAGCCATGATTTGAACACAAGGATTAGAATAACGACCTTCAAAAGTCACTTCCAACCTTAATTTTCCTATATCTTTGCACTGACATGTTTGACACAGACTGACACGATGCTACTTGTGATGCTGCTGATTAAGCCATTTTCCCATGATTAACCATTCCCAGCTGCCTGTGTCCCTTAGTCTAGAATGGAACCATGTCCTTACAGGAATCATCAAGCAATACTTATTTAGTAAAATGTTTGTCTGTCTTATTTGGTTCTTAACTGTAGTCAGTTTTCCTACTCATATCTAGTTTTTAATGTGATAATCTGGACTTAAAGGATAGAAAAGAAGTGAGTGATCTATGTGATCTCCACATCTAAGATGACCATTTGCTTTATAGATGCATCTTTTAGTGGGATTGTACACACATTTCAGATCACAAGAGCCATAATTATTAAATGAAGAAAAAAAATTTTTACATATTCCTTAAATTCAGGTAAACTCTCATCAGCTTATTTTTTAATGCACCCACTAAAGAGGAACTCTCTGATTGTTTCTTATAGGCTGAGGTGAAGTTTCTCCCCAAATGTGCTCAGAGTCAGATGTTTTTCCGTCCTTGGGTTTTGGAACAATTTAGCACTGAAAATGAGTAAGTGAAACTCTAAGGAGACTACACAAAGATCAACATCCCCCTCAATACATGACTAAATTACTGACATCAATTTCAGTTCTTCTGGACACACTTATAGTTCCAGAAATGGATTCACTTCTGTCAGTAATCAGGTGGATCAAGTAGTAGCAGTGTTGTGTCTCTTCAGGAGTAGCTTTGAGCAGATGTCCTAAGCCATGTATTTCTCAGCAACTTCCCTGACACCCTCTCCAGCTGGGATACCAAACAGGTGTGACACTGGCTGGAACTGCTTATTAAATGTGGTCTCTTGCCTTTTCATTATATGTGAGCTAGAATCCTGAAATGCTGCTGCCTGACTCATGTCACTGTGCCCTCCCCAGCCCCCCTTAATCTTGTAAGACATGTTAAGCCTTACAATAACAGAATGCTGAATTCTGGTTTTCTTCAGATCTTCTCTTCACCTGAAAAGTACCTTGCCTGCAGATTGCAATCACCTTTCTGCCTCAGAGGATGCAAGTTTCTCTGCACAGCAAAAAGTGTCAGGTTCTACCACTCATGCAATATGCTGGGAAGTTGTTGTAATTTGTGGGAACTTGTGCAAGACATAAACTGTCCCTGAGGGTTCAACCTACTCAGTTTTCGTCACATCATAGATTATATTTTCAACACTTTTCCTCTTATATTAATCCTACACAAAATTGTATCTCCTCCTTCCATCTTCCTATGCCACCATTTATTTATTTTTTTAAAAAATCCATATTTTGCCTAGCTTCAATTTCAAAATTCTTCAGTGGTCCAACCCAGAACACCAACTCTGAGGAAATCTTCAGTAAAACTCCCAGTACATTAAGTGCCAGCATTCTTGCTGAGAATATCTCATGGCCAGATTCCAACAGAACTCTCTTGGACTGAGCAGGAATTCTGAAATTCAGCCTCCTAGCCTTTAAATCCTCACAATTTACTACGAAGCTCTATTACATGGACAGTTTACAAGGGCAAATTGATTTGCTTTAGCAAAATGTGAGCCAAAAGAGTAGTATGATCCCTATTACACGGATTGAAGGTTTGAAGACAGGAAAGAGGGCAGTGAGTGGATCTGTTAATTGTGGATATCCTACCTTGGCGAATGGGCAGGCTGAGTTTCTAGTTGATGTTCACATGAGCCTTCAGTTCTGTATTCCCACTGCCTAATTGCCCTCTTCCCTTTTTTTCTGGACCGTTTGACACAGCAACCAGATTTAACCTGAAAGACAATAAAGAACAGAGGTTTTGTTTATCATCCTGGTGCTCGTGAGCAGCATCCTGGGGAACAATATGGAAGTGACTGCGAAGTGCTGAGGGAGCAGGGAGAAGTGAAAGGAAGAAGTGTCCTTGCAGCCCATGTCACGTTGTGTCCTGGGACTGTGCTACTGTGCTGATGAGTACAGAGTAGATCTGTGACAACACTTTGTCTTCACATCTTTCTTTGAAACTGGCTGTTTTCTACTCGTATGTCTAGATCAGCATAATAATGTTTGAGGGTATTTGAGCCAATACAAACACTACATAAATGGCAAGGATCAGAAGCAAACAGAGAATGCTGTTTAAGCAAATAGTAGATTTCTGGAAAGGATTGCTTTTTAAATAACCAGTGTGCAAACTCATATCCAATTCACAGGTTTTGTCAAGTTGCCAGTGCAAGCCCTCGAGGAGACTTAAACAAAGATAATGCTACTGATACTGTAGTTTCTGGTGTTTAGTATAATTTATTTCTGGTGGTGTGGGGGAAAGAAAGAAAGAAAGAAAGAAAGAAAGAAAGAAAGAAAGAAAGAAAGAAAGAAAGAAAGAAAGAAAGAAAGA
>JAWWEU010000020.1:11630159-11711290 GCA_035583155.1 Acropternis orthonyx
AGAAAGAAAGAAAGAAAGAAAGAAAGAAAGAAAGAAAGAAAGAAAGAAAGAAAGAAAGAAAGAAAAGAAAGAAAAGAAAGAAAAGAAAGGAAAGAAAGAATATTTTCCTATTAGATTGATTATGCAATGGTAACAAACTGGCCTCTAAAGTGTGGATAATGGTTATTTTTCACTTCATATAGAAGTGAAAAAGATGCAGTACTGTTTTTATCAGTAGTTTCAACTGTAATACCTTCCTTTTTCATTTCTAGCCAGCTTTGGATACAAAACACATGAAGGAAGCAGTATGTAGCATGAACTTTGTATAATAATAAACTGGCTGGCATTTTACTGGCAGTTCAGATGTGTAGTTGGTTCTGTTATTTTCCAGATTTGCCTTGGATGATGACTGGTAGATTTCTGTCCTCTGGCTACACATGGTCATGTTCCTGAACTGATGTTAATCTACAAATGCCCTGCTGTCAAGTCATTCTCTGTGGAGAAAGAGCTGGATTGCCCTTCTAACAAAGCAGCACTTGGAAATAATTACACTGACTCAATTAATAGCCGGGTATCATGGGCCGGAAAGCAATGCCGTGTGTCCAGGTTCCTCGGGTTTGTTGGTGTGGGTGACAGTGGAACCAGGCACTCAGTGTGGAAACAGAAATGTGCTGTGCGTATTTAAACAACCTTATAAAGGCAAAGACCTTAATTTACTTTGAATGTGAATGGTCCTGATCTCCCAAAAGGACACAATGAAAGAAATAACTAACATACACTACTTGATTCATCGGCTGAAGGATTGTTATCTAAGGAGCCTGGGCTTGCAAAGCAGGAGGAATAGCTATTATGTGTATAGCACACTTTTCCTGGAAAAGAATTAGATGGAAAGTTTTTTAGTGAAGTGTGAAGACATTCTCAGCTGCCAGAACAGCACAGAGATTTGTCAAGTCAATATTAAGATCGGTTTGAACTGAGCATGGAAATGCCTCTGTGTGACATCTTGAACAGAACCAGTGTGGCAATGGTTACAGAAAGGATACATATGTGACAATAAAGGACACAAATAGGAGCAATTACACATGTAAATGCTGACAAATGCAGTGTGTACATCAAGACCAAAAGGCCTGTGCTCTGAGAGGCCTACAGCAGAACTGCCTTTGCCGCAGCAGACTTGCCTTCTGGTAACAGGAAGATGGCAACAAGTTTACACAAAATCAGAGGGGCCATTCCTATTTCTGTTAGCTTGGCAGGAAAAAAACAACATGTAGTGAGCTTGCGCAAAATGGACAGAGGGTGAAACTTGGCTAAGACAAAAAAGAAAAAAAAAATAAAAAATTCCTAACAGCTCCCTCCTAAAAGGCACAGAAAATCTGTCCCAAAACTCCCTTGCTGCCACCCAAGGGAATCCACTACACGTAGAAGACTTGACACCTGTCATCCCATGAACCCCGTGTCACAGCACAAGTGATCCTGGCCAAACTATTTGAACATGCGCATTTTGGAGCTTTTGAGTATGAGAAAATGACTGCGACTGAAAACAGTTTTCTTTTAAATATTGTTTTAACCTTCCATAAGGTCTTTTGCTGCATTTTGTAACATTTAATTCCTACACCACGTTCACTGTTGCAATCGGTTTTAGTCAGTCACACTTGCACACCCTGTAGTTTGCTTTGGTAGGAGGTCATTTCATGTCAACACTTGCATGGTGACTAAGCAGCTCCTTGGGTTGTTGGATGTAAATATACAAGGTGTGGCCGCTGCCTAGAGAAAGGCCAGGCTACATTTGGACTTAGCCTTAGCTTCCTTGAGTGTTTTGTTGCGTTTTCTTCCTCTGATTTCAGGAGGAAGATGTGTCCTCTCCGTCCATGTCAATGCCAAGCCAACATCATTTTTCTAAACTCCTGTCAATAGGCTGTGTGTCTCTTTTACCAGATTCTGCCTTTGTGCACGGATCTCTGACATGTTTCTCTTCAAGAATTACAAAAGCTGTTGAACACTGAATTCAGTGAGGTAAGAAGAGTTTCAGTTTAACTGGTAGGAGTTACCAAGGCAATGAGTAGTTTTCTACTTCTCTTTCACTCCCATGTCTTCATTTGTGATTTTGTTCATGCTAGTCTATTAACCGTTCAAGGCAGGAATATTTCTGAAAATAAGTAGACACACTGAGGGATGTAGGAAGCTGTGAAGCAGACACAGTAGTGCCCTTGTAGCAAAGTAACCTTATCAGAAATAGCTTTACCCTGAGCACAAATTGGTAACACTGGGCTCAGAAAGTGTGTTTCCACTGCAGGAGCAGATATACGAGTGAATCAAGAAAACCCTGTCCTGCCCATCAGCACAACCATGGCTGATCATGAGTTGTGATTACACTGGTTCCAAGTTCCACTTCTTCTCTTCTCTTTAGTTTCTGCTTCTGTTGATGCCCTTCCTCCTGCCCTGCACAGCCAGACACCCACCAAACAACCTGCACGCCAAACTGAGCACGTAGCCCCTGCTACACTGGTATTGCTGAAGCACAAAGGCTTATAACGCTTTTGGTTTTAATTACTGTAATTACAGGTCTACCTATACTTGTTACATGTATAGAGGGCTAATGATTTTTTTTCCCCAGGATTGCCAAATGCCTTATCTCAGGGATAGTCTGTACCAATTAGCTGTCACGTTGGTCGGGTGTTGACTGAAGTGCAGCTGTGCCCATGCGCTTCTGTATCAGATGCCCAGTCCTCTGACAGTGTAATATTAAATTTCTCAGTCCTTCCAAGTACATTTGCTTTCCCTTGAACCGCTCTGGCCACGCCCCTCATGCCCTACTTATTTTTAGACATGTCTTGCAGCAAACGCGCCTTACTTTCAGCAATCACCAGGACCACACGATTGTGGATGTAACACTGGGTGACGAACGCGCTCCCCCCGCAGCGCATCTCCCTCCTCAGTGCGCTCTGCCAGCCCCGGCCCGGAGACCGCCCGTCCTCCCTGCTGCCCGCCCGCGCTGACACGGCGCTCTGGGGGCGGCAGCGCTGCGGGGTGCGGGGGGTGCGGGGTCCGGTCCGGTCCCGCCCCGCCCGTGCCCTCCCGCTCGGCGGTGACGCCACGGGGGCGGGGCCGGCGGGGCGGGCGGGCCCTTTTCTGGGCGGGGCCGCACTCCGGCCGGGCCGCGGCAGCCCCGGCGCAGCGGCGGCTCCGGGCCCCGGGGTTATGCGCTGGGGCGATGTCCCCGCCGGCCGGCGCCAGGCTCCCCGCGGCGAGCCCCTTCCTCGGCCTCCTGCCGCTCCTGCTGCTGTGCCCCGGCGGCGGGAGCGCTCCGCTCCGCCGGCCCGCGGGGCCGCCCGTGGTGCTGGGTAAGAGCCGGGGCGCGGCGGGGCGGGCTCGGGGCGCGGCGGGGCCGGGCCGGGCTCCGCTCCCCGGCGGGGCTGGGCGAGGGGCGCTGCGGGCTCGGCACGGCCCGGCCCGGCGCTGCGGGGAGCGGAGCGGCGGCCCCCGGACCGCCCCGGCACCCCCAGCTCGGCCCGGCCCGGGCAGCGCCCCAAGCACTGGCTGCGGGGCACGAGAGAAACACGGCTCGCCTTAATACGCCTCTGGCTCACTAACACCAGACCCTTGCTTCTTAAGTTTTCCTTCTGTGTGGCCCTTTCGTGAAAGAGGCTGGAATCAGATGCAGAAAACAGCCGGGCCACACGTATTTGAAAAATAATAAGCTCAAATATGAAAAGTGAATATTTGCTACTGACCTGTAGTTTCACCTGTTAACACAAAATAGTTTGTAATGGACATGTAGGCAGTATTCATATAATAGCAAGTGATACTTGTTAGATGCTTTTTGTATCCACTGATAAGAATTGTAAATAAATTTAAAATGTTTTAATAACTTGGCTACTGAAACTGTATTTCTTAAGCATTCCAAGACAGTGAGTGCTCTTGGTGGCAATAGTGTCAGTAGCCAGTCCTGTATTCAGTGTGCTGCACCTTCTTATTAGGTAATTAGCCTTGATGGTGAGGTGGGGGGAAGAAAAAGAAAATGGGGAGAAGGTTAATCAGTGGCATGCTGTTCAGTCTAAGCTCCATTTCTTAATAATAACTTAGGCTCTGATGTTGACTCTATTACTACTGTTACAAACTTCTGACATAACAGGATAAACTAACACAGCATTTAAAAAATGTTCTTGTTATCTCAGGGACAGCATGTATGAATTCACAGTTCTTAATAGACTGCTCAACTGACTGATGGGATTTGGAAGTAGAAACTGCAAAAAGATGTCCTAAGGGGCAGGAGTTGAAACATGAACAAAAGTTCTTTGAATTCTGTCTGAGGAGGCTCGAAACAGTCTTTTATCCCATTTTTTGCTGGGTTTTAGTAATAGGCCTTGGCACTTGCTCCAGCACAAGCTTCTTGATGACAAAGGTGACAGTGTTCTAGTTACTGATCCAATATTGAACTCCAGCTGTGAAGGAATCAAATATTTAAAAGCAATTGTGAGAAAGTGATACTAATTGTAAAGCGTGGAGTTGCTACTGATGGATCTACCCTAAGTAGGTGTGTTCCCTAAGGATGGTTTTGAGAACCATCACTAACCTTCGTTTTCTTAAGAGACATTCTGGTAAATGCTCTGGCTGAGCACATGTTCATCAATGAGTGGATTACAGTGAATTTTCACCAAATGCTACAGAACTTGCATCTCTTACTATTCTAGAGAGTATCTGCATTTTGAAGTTTGTTTTCTGTTGCCCAGTCTTGACCTGTCCAGAAAGTGAAGATTCAGTGGGTTCTAACAAAAGTAAATTTTCTGGGCTGCTTGTGTGTTTGAGGTGCTCTTAGGGAGTGATTTGCTCAAATTTCCTATTGTAAAATGCCATTTTTTTTTTTTTATTTATAGCAATTACTCTTGTTGTAAAAACACCTGCAGTAAGAGCTTAGCTTTGATTAGACATGACATGGGCAGTGAAGGTCAAACAAACAAAGAAGAGGAAGGAGTAACTGTTGGTCACTCGCTGGTTCTGCATGAAATGTTCTCAGCTTGATTCTAGTTAACTTTTCATGACCTTTTCTTCACCCTTCTTGCGTATGTGACATGTTAAGATAAGCTTTTTAGGGAATTACTGCCATGAGGATGGTGGAAGGGTTTAGTAGAATCATTTAGGGAGGCATTCTAAGTGCTGGCTTAACATGGGTGTTTGAGACAGGGAAGAAAACCCCACATTGCCTGGAAACTCAAATGAAAAGGAGATTGAGGTGTGTGTAAGGCTGCATCATACAGGCTGGTACAAGCATCAGATGATTTTGGAGCCCATACAAAATGGGAATAGAGAGTTGATTCTCCAGATTTATCAGACTGGCATCTAGACTTCTAATTCCTCATATATGTTAATTTTTTAAATTTTTTCATCTTGTAGTAAACAGGGTCTCATGAGCAAGGTACCTACTCCTGGTTTGTTTGGAAGTTAAAACACTTCAGTAGAAAAGGGAGTTAACAAGTCTGGTCTTACTCTGTGTGTGGCAAGTTGGCCACATCTTAAGGAATAAAGAAAGAAGAAATGTTGTTTAAAGGAATGTTGTCAACATAATGATCACTTCATAAGTGTTTTAGACTAGTGATGGTCACAAGACCCAATGTAATTTGCTTTCAAACTTTTTGTGTAATGACCCCACTTTGCAGTTGCAACCTGTGCTTGCCCAAGTAATGGAGGAGGAAGTAGTGCAATAGCTTGCAAATATGAAGCACTGGGTAACTTTGTTCTGCTGTCCAGGCACTGACAAAAGTAGTAGAAATCCCTCATCTGAAGAAACACGAGCTGCATGAGTACAGCTTTGTAACTCTTGGCTGTAGCTGTGATGGCAACAGGTCTCAGACTTGCAGAGCCCCCTGACTTGCTCAGGTGAAGGGTGAGTGGTTCAGCTCATTAGTGCTTGCCAAGCTTTCCTTAGGCCTGCTTACTGGCCACTTTGTGGAATCCTTTGTCTTGTTAAAGTATGAGAAAATTAACATGTTGAGGAAGAAGTGATTAATCTTGTAACTGAATTACTTTAATGGAGGAGCTGGCACAGGAAATGTGGAGAGTGGCACCACGTCGTTTGGATTAGGTTCGTTTTTAACCTGGTCTATGCATCATCAAGGTGCCTCAGTAGCAGGAGCTACTATATCTGGAGCTCATGTTTGTACATAACAAGGGACTGAATTGCCATGGGTGGTAAGTGACAGCAAAATACTGTAATGGAACTGCTTAGTTTTCCTTGGGATTTGAATAACAATGCATTGAACTGTATTCATATAATAGTGATACTAGAGAAGAAGAAATAAGTAGCAGTCAAAACTTGAGACTGCCTGAAAGCCTATCAGGCACAATGCTCATTGAAATCTAAGGTGATTATCTTGGATTCCTCTTTCAAGTGTTTTGGGGGAAAAGGGGACTAACTAAAATACTTTAAAAGGCTTTTGTGCCTTTTTTAAAGAGTTTTCTGTTTAGCCAGGACAATATATTCATACAGAAAAATCTCCTCTAAGAACCAAATTAACCCACTGAATACTTCTGTCCTACTGACAATATCTACTATATATATGTATATGTTCTGTGCAATTACTTCTGTATGTCTACTTCATGTTTATATGAATCATATTTTTTTTTTACTTCTCTCATCAGTTTGGTTGTGTTGAACAGGATTGTTTTCTAATGCTTGTGAGAAGTAGTTTACTTTGAGGCTGTTCTTCTTCCTTCATTTTCTCATATAGTCTGTTGGTAATCACTGTGCACTATCTCACGTGTTAGAGTTTTTGGAGCTGATAACCCATCCTTATAAGATCAGCATTGGATTCACTGAGCTCTTTACCTTTTAGTGCTGACTCAACACAATTACTATATCAATGTTCTGATACCTTCTGCAAACAATTTGTTAGGTACTTGGCTAAAGTTTTCTAGAAAGACACCTAAATGAAGTTTGTTAATAATTGATTTACATGCAAAAGGGGTTTGCCTGTGAATTCCTGCTGACTGCTAATTGAAGTGTGTTTGTATGGTCAGATGGTTAGATGTCAGGAGTGATTTAAATGTTTATGCCTCATGTGATCCAAGGTATCTGGAAGTTATCATGTGAGACGTTGTTTGCTTTCTTGTTCCTAATTTTAAACACAGGCCTTTTCTGTGGCAGTCTATCCCTACTTTGAGACATTCTCCTTAGAACTGTGCTCAGAGTTTAACATCAATTTTCCAGGAAAGATGGAAGTTGGTTCATTTTGAAGGAACACTGATTTATAGAACCTAAAAGATGACAGTTATTTGAGGCAATTATATCAGTTTAAAAAGTAACAATAGTTGATAAATACCCAAAGGCATTTGTTTTTCAGCTAAAAGGAATAAAAAAGTACCAATTGATGGTGTTCCCCCCATCCCATACACATAAAGCATAGCCCAGCCCCCCAACCCCGTTATTATGTAGGTACTATTTTTAATTACTTTTTTTTTCCAAATAAAATTCAAGATCCTTGTATTCGGGGTGTTTGTTGAATGATCTTTTCTCTTTATTATCTGAGCAGTATTAAGGCAAGTCACTTTCAAGGTGCTTATTGTCTTTTGGTGGGAACTGTGAATCCGTCATTAAGACTTACATTCATACTCCTGCCTATCACTATATGTATCCTAAAGCTAGTTGCTGTAATTCACAGGCTTGGAAAAGTCTGTGACCTCTCTTAAACTCTAATGAAATTTGTAAACGTGCTTTCCATGAAGTTTAATCATACCAGAACACATCCCAGGAGATCTACTAGTTTTGTCAGGGCAGATGAGATGAAAAAAGACAGCCAAGGATATGATAATATTGAAAGTGAATGGGGCTCATGGACATCTTGGAATGAGTTATGTTGGGATTACTGTCTCTGTGAAAAATGAGACTATGCTAGAACTGATAGAACATGAAATCTGATGGAAGTGCTTTTTTTCTGCTGATTAGGAAACCTCATATTTCCAAATGTTGCAGTTCATAAATCAGTAGAGGAATTACAGGACTGCAAGTTTGGGAAGAAAAGGTACTGCTGAAGGTCTTTTCTTGGACATCTGGTTTTAACTAATGCTGATGTGTTTTGCAGAACTTCACTTGCCAGTTATTTTGGGGTCAGTCTGCAGGCTTTAAAAAGTAAGAATGTAATGTTCCCAGCAAAAAGGCTTAGAAACTACAGATACTGGTAGATGAGAGAATGAGGAGAAAAATTGCTTAAAGGTAACTTGCCATAGACACTTTCTCTGTATGGCCTGAAAGCAAAGGGAAAGATGTGTTTCTACTGCTTTTAAATTCCATCACAGAAAATTTGGAAAGGTATGCCCTTAGCCTACAAAATTAATCTTCAGTGTGATATTTTTTAACCTGTAACTTATCAAAAAGCCTCTAAGTAGTCCTCCAGCCAAAATGTAAATCATTAACACTGTTAAACTTGGTGGATTGAGGACAGAAGATCTTGCATGTTTCTTTCCATAATCTCAAAAATCCAAAATTTGTATTTTGTTTCCTAAAGCTTCATCATGAACCCAATTCAGCTTGCAAATATACTTTAGAAAATAAAAAAACCCCAAGTTGTGAATTAGTGATTAGCAGTTTCACCGTTAATGGAAATGGAAACATGACAAATGTTTTTGTTAATCCTTGCTTTGTGAGTAACCAGGCATCATACCTGTACATGAGGATTCATTTTTTAACTCCAGGATGTATCCTGGCACAGGTGGAACTTGTCCCTTATCTTTTGTTTAGAATTGCAAAAAATTGCCATTTTTCATCATCTTCCTTATCATTCCTGGAGTAAAAATCAGGATGTCATGTTTCTCATCTTCTGCCCTGAATGGGATACAGGAGCACAGCCTCTATCCTCAAGACGCTTGAAGATAAAATATCTTAACTAAATTACATTTGCAGTTAATCTAAGATCACTGTTAAGTCCAAGTGAGACTTTGCACAGTTTCCTGCTTTCAGCACTTTTGTTGATAAATGTATCTTGATTATAATCTTCTTCAGTTGTGAGTTTCCCTACTCTGAGCAGGAGTGCTTATGATGGAGTGCAGTTTGAAAATCTCAGCAAGTTTTTCAAACTCTAATACTCCAGATGTTTGCCTAAGTCTTTGAAAGGTATCTTTGCTGGAAGAACTTGATTTTTTTTTACCTAAGAAAATGAGATCCAGGATAGAACAAAATGTTACTTTTCTGTTTTGCACTGAAATCAAAGACAAAATCAACCTGTTCTGTCCTTGGCAGGTCTGCTGCTGAAACTGGCCAGCCACAAATTATTGATATAAATAGAATCACATTCTGTTCCTTTTCTAATTAAAAGCACTGATACAGCAGAGGCACGGGACTGGAACAAACAAGCTGTTGCCTTAGTTTTCTGAGCAATAACTAAGTAGCATTTTGTGAGGTTACAAGACTGAACTTCAGTAAACTCTTTCTAGGGTGTGATGCAATACTATAATCTCCCTTACTATGCTTTCCAGTATATCAGAGTCCTTGAAATATGACCTAAAATAAACCATGGTCAGCTACTGGGGCTTGTAATGTTTCACTTAAGGCTACAAAAATAAAACCACTAGAAACCTAATGAGAAAGTAGGAGTAGTTAATAAAGAAATCCTGAGGTTTATCTTGTGGTGGGCCGTAACATGCAGTGGTTAGAGGTTGTAAGAGTGTGGTTGTCCAGCCCTGTAGTCTGAAGTTCAGTTCTCTTTCAGTTCTGCAATAAGTATTTCTCTAAAAGCACATCTGGCTTTCCTCTTAAATTAAGTATTCCACTAAAAGATATTATCTAATTCCTTAAACCATTGCTAAGTACCAGGGTTTTATAGAACTTAAACTGTTTTGTTTAAATAATTTACTGAGAGGTGGGGGACAACTGTATGGGTTAAAAAAGAAATAAAAAACCTTCAAAACTAAACATCAAGAAGTAAATAAGATACAGTTATGCACACCTCAAAAAGGTGGCTATAAGGAGCTGAAAGGGATTGGGGAAACCCTTAAGAAGGGCTTAACTTCTAAATTTTTCTCACACACAGAAACTTTTCAGTTACTGAAATGTTTTTGCCTTTCTGGTTTTTGAGGAAAAAATTATAAAACATAACAGTGCAAGAAATTTCTCTGAAAACTTGCAGCTGAAAACTGTAGGCATGTTTGGTTACGCTTAATTCTTATTTAAAAAAATATTCCTGTTTCCATCTAGTGTTTAAAAAGTAAAGAAAAACAAGCCTTAATCAAAGGAATACTGGCATTTAGTATATGCCTTAAGAAAATGTGAATACGAGATCCTTTCCTCCAGGTGTTACTGATGTAATGCATCCAAAGGAAAAAAGTGGAGAGCAATACTGTTGTTGCATTCAAACCTGCATGTAAAAGATATGAAAATTCTGTTGCAAAAGTGTGGTTGGAGGTGAAGAAGATACAATATAAATGGATCTTTTACTTTTCACATTTTTAATCTGAAATGGATAGTTTGCAGGCAACTATTTAAAGAGAACAAAAACTTGCATGTGCAGTTTTGACACTGAAGAAAATGTTCTTTCAGAAAGACTGTTTGTACTTTAAAACACAGATTATTTTGGTAATGTCCAAGACAGTCTTTTTTTTTTTTTCCATACCCATGGCCTGATGTAACATGTTCCTATACAGTCCTCTCTTTGAAGTTACGAACTGTTGATCCAGAGTTATTCTATGTAATGGTTTCTCAGTTACTGATTCTGGAAAACCTAAATATTTTCAGTGGAAAATGTACATGTAGTACCTTCTTATGTACTACTTTATCTGGTTACAAAACTTTATGGTGTCTTTGGATGCTGTGATAATACATACGAAGGGTTCAGTATTTAGGTGTGTATATTGCAATGTAAAATGTTATACACTTTAACAGTCTCCTTTTTATATCTTTCTTTCTCATTTTTATATTTTTCAGTTCCAGGGGACTTAGGTAATCAGTTGGAAGCAAAGTTAGATAAGCCATCAGTAGTGCACTATCTCTGCTCTAAGAAGACAGACAGTTATTTTACACTCTGGCTGAATCTAGAATTGCTTCTGCCTGTCATCATTGACTGCTGGATTGATAATATCAGGTAAGATCAGAAATGTTGCTCTTTGCAGTTATCTCCTTTCCTTAGGCTGACAGGCAGAAGGGCTGCCTTAAACCTTCTTTTCAAGACTAGTGAGAGGAATGGCTTGGAATTCTGCTGGGTAGACTAACAGGAGGGATCTGAAGGTGTGGCTCTGTATCTGAGGTAGCTGTTTATTGCTGATGACGAGCAGAGGTTCTCTTAGTTTCTTTCACTTTCCTACTAGTTACCCAGTGTAGGTTTGATCTCTTGTCAGACACCTTTATGGGCTTATCTAAAGAAGAGCATTTTCTGTTCTCTTTGGAGCCAGGCTCTTGGTGCTGAACAACAGGACAAGAGGCAATGGACACAGACTGATAGCCAGGAAGTTTTCTCCATTATGCCCCTTGATGCAAAGTCAGATGGTACAGAACTATACAAAGTAGTTTGTATTCAAAAGCTGAAGTTCAGCTACAGTTCCATATACTCAGTTTTACAGAGAAGTCTTAGATTATGAACATAAAGCATTTGAGTAATTAAAATAATTGTTTGCATTGTATAACCTCTTAGCCATTGGAGTACTCTGATCATGTCTGCCTGAGTTGTTTTTTTGTGGTTTTCCTCCTCCTTCTGAGTAATGGCACTTGAAGTTCTTGTACTGCACTCAGAATGCAAGACCGAATGTAGCTGAGAGTTGTCATGTGGCAATACAACTTTTGTTTTTCCTTCCCCCTGCCTCAGGCTGGTGTATAATCGAACAAGTAAGATTACAGAACCACCAGATGGAGTGGATATCAGAGTCCCAGGATTTGGGCAAACATTTTCCTTGGAATTTCTTGACCCAAGTAAAAGGAGCGTTGGTACGTACAGACTGTGTCTGAAGTGCTTTGTCACTTAAGGTTTTTCTTGTTTGTCTTTATACAACAAGCTACTGAAATGCAATTTCAAATTACAGTTCTGTTTGGAAGTAGAAAATTGATTGATTTTCTTTTTAGTAGGGTAGCACATGGCTCACTTGGCTTTTAAGTGCTTGCACTGCATTGTATTGTTTCATCTGTTGCTTGGCCTGACTAGAAAATTACATGTTATTTAATGTTGTGCCAAATTTAAGTCTGCTGGATGAAATTTGAGTAGACGTGTTGAGGACAAATGCTTTTTGAAAATGAGATAGGTTGAGTAGAAAATTCTATGACTGAAGCTTGACAAGCAAAATCAAAATAAAAACACTTCAGCTTGGTTCTGAGTAAGATGTTCGTTGGCCTTAGGAATGAGTTAATGGGATTGGAAGACAAAGTACCATGCTCTGTAGTTTCTTCTCTATTGTCAGTGTTAGAATCATTATAATAATTACACTTGTACTGCAAAAGATTTCTGCGTTACTGTGTTTGCAGGGTTTTTTGTCTAGTGCTTTTGTGGAAGTCACATTTGAGAATATACTGAGTTTGATAAGCTTTTGTGAGTTGTTGTTAGCTGTGGCTGAGGCCTGAAGTAGTTGAATAGTCAGTAATGCACTGAGCCTCACATGCTTTATAACATGGATTTCTTTTTCTTTAGGGAGCAATCTCCAAAAGGGCAGCAATGTGCTTAATGATCTCTATCAGATGACTCTTATAATTAAAATAGAGTCATGTTTAAGATTCTGCACTTCAGTAACTATGTGATAAACATTCAAGATTAATGATTGAGGTTCTGCTCAAAACTTTGATATGACTGATGTTCAGTAGGGTGTTATGACACTGTAACTAGAAGCATTTAGTTGTGGTAATACTTAAATCGTCTGTGTGTTGAAGCTTGTAACATCTTTCAATATGCAGGCTGTAACTGTTTCCCTTCATTGTTATTAAAGTGTTACGTTCAGTTACTTAAGTCTTAGTCCTCTACCTGACAGATAGAAAAATCATTCTGGAGTTATTTCCAGAATTCTGCTGTAAGCATTTGTTTGAAAGAATAAGTGTTGGTGAAGTCCAGGCCAACCTTTATGAATGTGTATTATACCCTACCTGAAGTTAATTTGCACTCAGCAAAAGTTAGGACTCTCATGTAGTAACTTCTGAGGTGTTTTGTTTTACAGTTCAAGACTAAACTTTCCTCTACTGAGTAAAATTTGTCCCCTGCTGCTGAAATGTTTGAGAGATCAGCCAACTAAAAAATTCTAATAATGGTATTCTCTCAGTTTTGGGGGATAGTGGGCATATCTCATTTTGTTTAATGTGCATGCAGCTTTCCACATTGTCAGACTGCAGTTTTAACATCTGTATATATGGTATCAGAGATAAAGTTTCCAGAGTTAGGTGGTTTTGTGATGCTGTCAGAGGGCTGTGTAACACTAACCTTGTTACTATTGTTTCTCTCTTATCTGTTGTCTACAGGAAGTTACTTTTATATGCTGGTGCAGAGTTTAGTAGATTGGGGCTACAAACGTGATGAAGATGTAAGAGGAGCACCTTATGACTGGCGAAAGGCACCAAGTAAATAACATACTATTACCTGAACAAAAGTTTTACTCTCCTAACCAGCAAATAATGTTCTGAGTCTCTTCTCCCATCCTGTACAGTCATACTTGAAAAATTAATTTTGACTGGTTTCTTGAGGCCTGGGTACTCCTGGACCCAGATGTGAACTCAGTGGGTTTTTTTGTTTGTTTGGTTGGTTGGTTTTTTTTAAATTTAAAACTATTTGCTACTTAACAGAACAAAACAACTGAAAAACCCCACACCACTAAAGCATATGCCCACAAAGCCCTTACCCCTCCCACTTAGTATTGGAATTTCTAATGTCTGCATAAATTCCACAGTTATTTAAAATTATTTAAAAGCTTATAGTTTTAAAGTTCAGCATTCACAATTAAAAATTACAACTGTGTAATCTGTATGTTTTAGATGAGAATGGAGACTATTTTGTGGCACTTCGCAAGATGATAGAGTTAATGTATGAGCAGTATGGAAGTCCTGTCGTCTTAATTGCCCACAGTATGGGGAATATGTACACCCTCTACTTCCTCAACCAGCAGACTCAGGATTGGAAAGACAAGTACATCAAGGACTATGTGTCATTAGGTGCTCCATGGGGAGGAGTGGCTAAAACTCTCCGTGTGCTGGCTTCAGGTAGGTAATTTGAGGGTTTGCAATGTATTTTGTGCATAGTGCACAACACTAACTAGACTGTTACCTGCAAGATTGGAGGATAAGAGTTTAAGGTACTGTGAAGGTAAAAATATTTTTTCATAGGTGATATTTCAAGCCTTGAGACCAGGCTGTCATTCTTCATATTTGTGGGAGTGGACCGAATTTTTTCCACATCACGTAACCAGGAGCTGTGTCCCCTCTTGACCTCTCCTGCCCTCTTTTCTGCAAATTGTTCTGTCATCTGCTGTTTGGCCTGATGCCTTCTATTTCTGTCATTTCTGCCTCCAGCCTGATTGCTCTGTTCACTATTGCAAAGCTAACAAGAGCTCCAGAGCATTCAGTAGTTTGCTTTGATTAAAGATCACACAGCTGCTTGAGGTTAACATTAAGGGAAACTTGTAGACATGGTAGTGAAGTGGTGCTACAGTGTAAATGTCAGGTGAAAGTTATAACACTGCTGATTAGGAAAGAGAATCTTTGAGGTGTTGGGTTTAGCACACTGGATATGCCTGAGACTAAAAAAAAAATAATTGAATAAAGCAGCATAACATGTTTCACTAAGTAACTGCAAATGACTGATGGGAAATGTTCACTTACCCCATCATGTGATACCGTAATTACATCATGTGCTTTGGCATTTAGTTCTTGATTCTGGCTTGCTTTGGTAGCTTACTTCTGACTTGTTAGCTTTGGATATCACTATCTTCTTCCTAATCAAAGCTGACATCAAAAATTGGACTTCATCAAAATGCAGAACACACAGTAAGTGCCAGCCATGCATGGACAGAGCAAAGAATACTTTGCTTAGCAAAGGCATTTGATTCTGAACAGTAGTGTGCTACTCCATTACTAATTAGAAAACTTAACTCAATATAAACATCCAATTTACACACAGTTAAATGTGTTGCAATGGCATTGTAAAAATTGATTTCCCTTTTCCCACAGGCTTCATCTGACAGGTTTGCATGCTACAGAAAGTGCAGGAAGTAATATCACCTTCATAAAATTCCACATGATCATATAAAATTCCAAAGTCTCAGATTTCTGTTTGTGCTTCATATTGTTCATCCTTTATAATGCATTTCATCCCAAGTGGCTAGTTATACAAATGCATAATGAATAGTTAAATTCCTACTGAAATGTAGTCATATTTTAATCTGTATGTCTGTTGTACTAAAGTCCATGTTTTTGAGCAGAAGTTTAAGGATCATGTAGGAAAATAAAATGGGCAGTACATGAAATCAGAGTTTTAGGCTACTTCTGTCTCAAGTATCTGTAGTAAAGTACCACCATCAGATATCAACACTTGGATTACATTAGTCTACTAAGGAGTTCCTAAAATTGTCAGGGTTAGCATGCAGAAGAATTGTTGCTTTGAAAAAAAAATAGTGCATTTCTGAAGGAAAGACAAGGCATACTATGAATGCATTCTTTCTGCTCCTATTCCTGTTTATAAGATGTAATAGCCAGGAACGTCATGTCAAATCCACTTGTTATCAGAGTGGTAAACAGTACGCATATGGATTTATTTTCAGTAGATTTTCTGTGATACTTTCAGCTACTTATTCATGTGCTTTGTGGGATCAATACTTGTATCATTACAGTTCCAGTGCCAACAGAGTGAGGATGCTCTTCCTACCACAGCAGGCAAAGACAAAGTTTGCCCCGGTGGTTTGTATCTATTTTTTTTCCCAGGTTGAAGTGCAAGCAGTGTCTTCCTTAGACATAATATTTTGTTGACTGTGGTGTCAGTGAGGGTTGTGCCTTGCTGACTTAAACATGGTCTTGGCCATGCAATAGTTCCTCACTTTAGAAAAAAGTAAAGGATTTGGTAAGCACTTAGTTCTGTAAGAGAAGGCTGGAATAGTCAGGTTCTGTGTTTGATTATTCTACTGGAAATAAATTTTGTGCACATTCCTTTTGTTGTTCAGTGCAGAACTCAGGCTTGCTCTACTGAAAACTGCCAGGCAGTGTTCAGTAGCTTAGTGGTGACAGTACAGTTAAGTACTTATACCACAGTAATGTGAAACAGGTTTTTCAGGACCTTTGTGGTTCTTGCCATGCTCTTTGGAGTTTTTTTTAATCTGTTTCAGACTTACACTAGCAATGTTTCCACATAGTCCTCCTAAAGATGGCATTAGAGATTGTGCTTTGTCTCCTTGCTGAAGCACTAGTGCCACCTCATGGAGTTGAAATAACACCAGAGTGTACTTTTCAGGAATAGTGGTTTTGGTTTCAGCACTTCAATTTTTATAGTGTGGTTGACCTTGGCAATTACATGCTGTAACCACCTGGACCTAATAATGGAAAATCTGATTCAAAGTCCAGCTGAAAAAAGAATTGAGGTGTGCCAGCCACTGTGATAATGAAAACAAACAAGAAAAACAAACTCAGGTCTGTCTCAGTGTTTTTGTTTTGTTTTTTTAAAAGAAAAAGAAATTGTTCCTAGTAATCATTATATTGTCCATTTATTAAGCAGCTTTTAGTTTTGTGTAGATGCAAGAACAGCTGTTAAAATATGAAGAAAGATGGATATAAATGGTCTTAATTGTATTAGTTTGAGCCATCTTTAGAACAAGCTAAGAAAACAGTGGTCTTGATGTCTACAAAGTTGTAGAACACTTTGGTCAGACAGTAGCTCTGTAATAAGAGTATGTCTGAATTTGGTAAAATGTAACAATTTTGTGGTTTATTTGGTATCAGATAACTTAATACCTTTCTAGATAATCAACTAAGCTCCAGCTTTCTAGATTAATGTAGTATAAAAATGTAGGTAGTGCCTTGGAAGAGCTGGGCCACCTGAAAACATTTACCAAGTATAGTAGTTATCAACTGTCTTTGAAGAACTGTGGTTTTATCTGCCCCCCTGTGGCAAAGATGTAGTTTAGGTTACCACAGTTGCTAGAAAATACCAGTGCTGCATTAGAGGAAACCTGTGTTCTGAGAAGCCTTGAAATGCTGACAGGAAGGGAAGATGCTGATACTGGCAATTTTTCCTGGTTCCCACCAGATGTTAACAAGCTCTAACTATTCTTTTGCTGAAGTACTACACAGAGAGACTGAACTGGTCACGGAGTGCAGCATTCTTATTTGATAGCATAAGCAGAGACAGTAATAGTTGCTCTGTTTCCTTTTATGAGTTTTCTTTTTAGGTCATTATTAAGAATCTGCTGTTTCCTTTCAATTGTGGGCATGGTCTGTAGGTTTTGTTATGAAAGGAGTGCATAAACTGGTAAAATGCTATGCCAAATAAACAATATTTTATAGCTATTCTGTATGAAATACTGCTCCTCTGCTTGTTTTGAAGTAGAAAACCTCAAACATTTTTTTAGGTCTATAAAGTTTCTTAAGTTCTTATGTGTGTGGACAGTAATATTTACCTGTTCTTGAAGCAGAAACATGATCCAGGTACCAGAATCACCATAAAACACATTTGCAGAAAAGCAAGTGATCTAAATAATGCCTAATAAAATCTGATTTCTTACTTGGCATACACAGGAAATATTTCCTCCTTTACAAAGGAGCATATTGGGAAGGTAGCAATGTTCTTGGTTTAGTCATTCATCAATTTATATTTGTAAGTTTTTAGAGGTTAGTTTACAGAAATTAATTATCAAGACCCTCATAAATGAGGAAGAACATTTCAGGTTGTCACTGTAAGCAAAGGGAACAAACTTTTTATTCATGTTATCACTGTGAGTGCTAGTAATTGCTTCTGATTGAGGTTTATGCTTTGCTTTATGTATAACGAAATTCCACGTTTTTCCTCAGGTGATAACAATAGAATACCTGTTATCAGCTCACTCAAGATCAGAGACCAGCAGAGATCAGCAGTTTCCACAAACTGGATGCTCCCGTACAACTACACGTGGCCTCCAGACAAGGTCTTTGTGAGCACACCCACGGCCAACTACACGCTCCGGGATTACCGGCAATTCTACAGGGACATCAGCTTTGAGGATGGCTGGCTCATGAGGCAGGACACCGAGCCCCTGGTGTACCAGATGACGCCACCCGGTGTGCGCATACACTGTCTGTACGGCACCGGCGTGGAAACGCCCGACTCCTTCCACTACGAAAGCTTTCCTGACAAGGAGCCCAAAATCCTCTACAGCGATGGGGACGGAACAGTGAACTTGCAGAGTGCCTTGCAGTGTCGAAAGTGGGTGGACAGGCAAAAACAGGAAGTGGTGATATTTGAGCTTGCAGGAAATGAGCACATTCAGATGCTATCCAATGATACTACTATCTCCTATGTGAAAAAGCTGCTTTTTGATCTGTGATAACCTTGTGTTGGTAGTTATTTTCCTCACCTGTGATGCCTTCCCTTAAATATGGGAAAATGCCTTTTAATCCCTTGATATTTAGATATTTGAATTATTTATTTTTCTTTTTTTAAAGGTTGTGTTCAAGAAGTTGTTTGATGTTCTAAATGATTGTTGTCTCTTATTTGTGTTTATGATGCTTCACGGTATTTTCACATTTTGCAAATTTGGTCAAATACACATTTTGGTGCCTCTGGTGTTGTGTCCAGTGTTCGTACAGACTTCCATTCAGAGGTTGTGCAGCCCCTTACACATACTACATGGAATTGTAGATACCAGAGTTCCTTTGTGTGTTCTTTGCAGGTTTGGAGTGAGAGGGCTAGGAAGGATTGCAATTTTGGATGCCCATAAAACAAGGGAATGATATTAACAATTTTGGAAGCACAGAAAACTTTTTAAAGGATCTTGCATATTCTGATCCAGAGTTCCCATACCTTGGTTTGTAAAAGTGCATATCTACTAGGGAAGAAGGCTGTCTGGAACTGTGTTATTGTTGAAATCTAGCCTTTCTTTTATTACAACTTTTGGGGGGGAAAAAGATGTGTGAATTACTTGAAGCTTCTTTGTTAGCGACCCTTCTGGGTTTTTTTAAAAAGAAGAAATGGTTTGCTCATCAACTTCTAGAACCCTGATAACATACAGTCTGGAGTCTGAGGGATTCTCACCTTGTGCTTTATTTATCAATGAGGGAATGAAGCTAAACTGGTTGGTGCTTGTAATAACTGTAGCTCTGTGGAGTAGCACATAAATCAAAGCTAACTAATACTGGCAAACAATCTATACAGTATGGAATTACATTTCTGGGTGAAAAATGATCTTCTGTAGTGGAAATGATAATGGATGGTGGGCAGTATTTCAAAAAGAAAAGTGAACTTCCTGAAATGGGGTGGGGAGAGGAAGCCAGCATAATGCCATAAGGAATATAAACCTTGTTCTCAATGAAATACTTCAGCTCTGATCCACTTACTGACCAAGCAGTGATCGGATCAACATTGCACTCCACTGAAAGAAGCTTTTTTTTTTTAAGACTGAAAGTAATTTCCTATAGATTATAAGTTTCATTACTGCTGTCTCAGAAGCTGGGATATGCTGTACCTTAAATGTTTCTATAAATTGTGGAACGTGCAATTCTGTTAATTTCCTACAGTATTGTTTTACTCAATGTTAAAAAAGAATAATTTCAACTCTGACATCCACAGAGGTGCTGGCCTAGGGGCCATCGTATTTACAGCCTTGATTATAGGAGTCTTGTTGGAGGAGTAGTTTCACTCAAAGATTCTCTTTTGCTTGCTTTAAAACCAGTCACCCAGTTAGGCTGCACTTACTTTTCTGAAAATGCAATTTTGAATGCTTTAGAAATGCTAGGTTCTCCAAGAAAAATGTTGTCAGAGTTTCAGAAACTCATCAAATTATTAAGGATTCATTACTTAAGACACTGAAGTTGCCTAAAGGGTAAAGTTAACAGTTTTGGTAGCATGCATAAAATGTTTGTTGCCCATTGAACAAACCACTAAGATGTGTTGAAATGATGGGCTTGAACTCTTGTTACTGTAGAATTGAGAACGTTTTAGCACAGGAGCTAAACTTAAGGCTATAAGTTTTAATTCAGAAATCTCTTGTAAAATTCAGAACAACTTGAACTAAGGTTATCAACAAGCTAAATGTCTTCTTCCTAGGCTTTAACTTCCTTATGTAGCTTTATGTCCCACCTCCCTCCCTCCATTTTTTCCTATTACTTACATTGTGGGAGTGTACACATTTTCCTGACTTTTAAAATGGAACATTAACCTTGTCCTCAGTGTGCAGGAACCTACAGTTCAGCAGCAATGTTGCCCAGACTTTTCCAGAGTAAGTACTGAGTTGCTCACAGCCTTTTGTAATTGGTAACTGTTGAAATGAAAAAACTCAACAAAATCAAAACCAGAAAAAGGCCCACAACCAAGCAAACAAAACAAGCAACCCCCCCCAAAACAAACAAGAAAACCCCTCGCCAAATGACCACAATAAGAAATCTAAAAAAGGAAAACTTAAAAAAATTTCTCTTAGTCAAGTAATCTATTTTATGCAGGGCTGTCAGTTGGACAATCTCCAGGCTTGTGTTCCAAGACTGCTCAAAGATGATAAAGTTCTTCCTTGGTCTGACTCAATTTTTGAATGAATTGCTATACTACGGGTTTACAACTGAAAGAAATGAGATAAAACAGCTAATTGCAATCTGTATTTCTTGCTGAAGTAGAATGTCTGTTACAAAGCACTGGAATGAGTGGAGCTGGAGGCTGTGCTGAAGGATAGCAACATGGGCATCAAGGGCTGAAAAAATGAGAAAACATAAGTAAACAATTCTTAACCTGATCTGGAGAATGTTTCTAAGCTTCATGTAGATATTTTCCTGTTAATCAGTAGCATTTTCAGTCTCACAGCAAGAATTTAGCTTCAGGGGTTTTTTGATTTGAAGTTCCAAAATACATGATTTAAAAAGATGCCAGTTCTTTTTCTTTTTTTTCCTTTAGTACTTTTTGTGACCTGAAAGGAAAAAAGCACAGCTCCTATACTTTTCTTATTTGGGCAGCCTCATACTGTGTCTCTGAGATCGTTTGACTGTATCTTTTAACCTAAATAGTTATAAATCAGCTTTCCATTAGTAGACAAGCCCTAGAATGTCTCCATAAAAAAAACTTGTGTTAGTTAACGAGGTAAAATGAAGCTGGAACTTTTTCAAGGCATTTGTTATGTTGTTTGTCACTATAAAGCCTTGTTGCAAAGGAATGTGTGTAGCTGAGTTCCAAGTACTGTGTGAGAGCACGCACAGTGCTTCTGGTGGGACGTGGACTGGATGTGATTGATGTGCAGGCTACAGCTTTATGTCCAGCAGTTGTGTGGTTTTGTTTTTCTTTTTCTGCCAAATCATCATCAGCCCTTTCATTTGCAGTTTCTTGCATATTAAGATGCAGTTCTCATTGAAAAGTGACTGCATTATACTAGTTGCTGAAACTGAGCCACTTCACTTGGTATGTTGAGAAGTGCTCACTCACTACAGCATGTTCCTCTACAGCAAGAGTACTCAGCATTATGTTACAGGCCCGCTAGAGCCAGGTGCACTTGAGCATTCTAGATTCTTGTGGGGACAGAGGACTGAAGAAATAAATCTCTAAGGAGAATGTGGCACTTTGATAAGAGGATTAACTCAGGTGCTTTGCCAAGTTGCATGGTTGACATGTTTGAAGTTACTGACATACCTTTGTTATACCTAACACATTAATTATGTCTCTCCATAATTTTTACTTTGTTTTATTCTTCCAGGATGTTTTCAGAAACCAAAACTAGTCTTGAGGACCAAATGTGTTTCTTATTTTTGATAACATGTATCAAAAATGCTGAAGAAGCTTTCAGCTGTCATTGTAATACTTCTGAAGAGGTTCAGAGTCACTGTGTGATTCTGTATAAAAACAGAAGACTTCAATAACTAGCAATAATTGCAAAGGACTTGCAGACCAAAGGAAGGAATGTTTGGTATTAAGGTAGTTCTTGGAGCACAGTGTGTTCAAGGCCCTCTTAAATTCAGGGATTGTTTGGCAATGACTTTGCTGCTCTACACTAATCAGTATTTTGTATGGAACATATTCTGAGACCTAGCATTTTATATGTTCTGGTGTATGAATGCGTTCAATAGATTTTGAATATTTTATTGTCAAATTTGATAATATAATAAAGTTGATCTAATACAGTTTGTCTCCTGTTGTTAGTAATGTGCTGTCTCAGTCCTCAGCTGGAATGTCAGCTTGGTGCTGTTTTTCTTCCCCACAGATTCCTGGTGCCTCTCACAGTAATTACTTCTTGGTTCATGTTCCAAATGTACCCACTGTCTTGTACATTTGGAGTTCTCTGTTAATTGTTCTTGGATTTATGGAGGTATGGGACTGAGATTGCTCAATTTGTTTTTGTTTGCTTCTTACTTGCTTAGGTTATATTAAAAAAAAGTTCTCATGATGCCTTATGCTTCTGTTTAGGTAATCATTTTGAAACTAGTCCCTCAATCCTGCAGTTGCCTTTATACTGTTGGTTTCCAAACTGATCCACCAACCCATGCATGTTGACCTTACAGTTTTCTGGTATTGTATAAAGCAATGTTTTTCCAATTAAAACTAGTGCATTGTGACTCTGAAGAAACTTTAACACTAGACAGTGATTCTGCAGGGGGGAAAAAAAAGATGGAATTTATTTCCCTTGTCAAAGTAACCTAAAATCCTGTTGGGCAAGCATAAGTCTTCTGGTGGCTTCACTAACCTGCAGTACAAATGATTGCTTATAACTCTTGAGAGTGAAGAAAAAAAATTATAAGGATGAAATTTGCCTTTTGGGGCCTTCTTTTAACATGATAAAGACTGTAATGCAAGATGAGTGTTAGTGACTGCTGTTCTGCTCTGTGTTCCCGATGCCTATTATTTGGACATCTTGTCCCAGAGCAGAGGCCTTCCTCCAGCTCCCTATTGAAATGGGGAAAGTCCTGCACTAAAGCAATGTGCCAATTCTTGTGAGAAGCTGGGAAGGCTGAGAGTACAGGAAAGATGAGGACAGAATGGTAATAGTGCCTGGTAGAGTGATGCCAAGGAGTGTCCGGTATAATGCTGGAATATCAATCTAACTGTGCTGCTGGCACAGTTTGTGCAACTTTCAAATAACAATTGTAGTTGCATAGTGTGTGATGCTACTTTGCTGTGCTATCTTAAGTGCTTACTTTGATGATGGGATTACAGCTTTGAGAAATTATGTTGACTTTCCTTTGCCTGAATTGCAGTTTTCTTCCAAAATTTTAGCTTAACAGTTTCCTTTGTTTTAAGGCTAATGTACTTTGTGGTCATTCAGATCAACAAGTGAGTTAAATGGAATATTTAGGTCCTAAATCAGCATTCCTCAGGCAAAGACTGTAATATGAGCCCAGGAAATACAAGAAATTCAAATGCAATGTTTTCTTAAAAACATGGATGTTAAATTTGACTTAATGGTTTTTCTATGTTGATGCTGCTTGCCAGCCATGTGGCATCTGAGCAGAATATGTGAATCCTGAACTCTCTTCCTTCTTGTGTAACAGGCAGTCACTAATTTTGTGTGAAATAGTTTAGCAGATTTCATTGCAGATTTTAGGGATTAGTTCTCAAAAAGTTGAAGTTTGGTATTGCTCCCCAGCAGATCTGGAGGCAAGAGTGGTATCACACTAGTACTTGTAGCGCTTTTGCAAGTTCTATTCAGTTTGTTACCAGTTGCAGCACATTGTACCTCTTACTGTCCTGCCTATACTGTCTTAGCATTTATAGGTGCTTGATGTGGATCAGTGTCACCCTTGGTGAACATTCATAGAAAATTATTTGTTATTTCTAGAATGATCTCTGTGTACTGGAGCAAATTCTTGAATTTAGGCTTTAGACAAAGACTGTATAGCATGTTAGCAGTGCTGTTAAGGAGCTACTGTTGAAAATCTGGAAAAGAGACAGGTAATTTTGTTAGGGTCCTGGAAATCCAAATTATAAATAAATTATTTCTGTAGCCTTGTAAGTTGTTATAGAGTGGCTATGAACTAATGAACCTTTGTACTTGTGTTATCTGGATACATAAATACTTGGCCTAGTTACAAAATTATTTCTGTTATGTGAAGGAAAGCAAATTTTGTGATGCAAAATAGTAAGCTGTCTCCTTTTGTATAAAGAATGTTTAGCATGAAATAGAGAAAAAGTTGAAAAGTATAATAAGCTAAAATAAGATGAACAGCAGTAACAAAGACCCTAATGAAATTTGAAAACTGAATCACTCTAGTAGGTTAAAAATGTCAATAGAAAATACATTTTGGTGCCTTTGACAAGGCAATCCAACTAGAAACTCAGTCTTACTGATTGATGATTCTTCAACAGCCCAATTTGTGCAATGACTGTCAATTTTGATGGACTTAATGAATCTGAGGAAGTCATATGTTTGACTACTGTGACTTGAACAACTTGGAAATCTAGGCTTTTGGAAAACAGGGCCATCTGCCAGAGTGAGCTTGCATCTGTGTGTACAGCATTGAGCCTTACTAGTGAAAAACACTTGATGATTTTGCTAGTCTTTGACAACTCAATTAAAAAAAAAAAAAAAAAAAGAAAAAACCAAAACATATGAAAGGTCAGCTGCTCCTTCTGAGGTTATGGATCTGACAGCTATCCAAGACAAAATGAAAAAGAACTGTTTTCAACAGTAAAGCCAAATCAAAGTATTCTTTGATTTTTGTCTGCAATCAAGGCTTGGGAGGAAAGAGTTCAAGACGTTGCTTCTAGCAGTTTACACAGAAGTTGTAATCCAGTCTTACTGGTAACTTGTCCTGAGCAGAACTTGGCCATCAGTGTTACTTTTTGCTGCTTTCTGTTAATTCCAGGACTACATTCGATTTAGTCAATATTTGTACAATGCTTTGGAGTATGCTGGTATACTCAAATGCTGAAAATCAAACCATATTGCTTTTATTCCTCCAACTTCATGTAATTGTAAAGCTTGTCTACAAATTCTAAAGTTGTAACAGAAGAAAAGGAGATGTTCTCAGTTGTCAATGCCTTTTGAGTTTTTTGAGTGTGTTCATTTAAAATCTTCTGTTTTAAACATGAGGTCTTAGAAAGGTAATGGATTTTTACTGGAGAGGAATTACTGAAGACTCAGTGTCAGCATGATCTTGAGGCTGTAACTGCTTCATCAATTTCTTGTGGAAAAAACAATACATTTAATTTGTGTGGAAATATTTGGGAAGTTTAGAATTCAAACATTGGCAACAGTAGCTAAAATCAAAGCTTCCCTCCTGGGATATGCTGCTGCTTTGGTTATAATGCTATCTGCAAGAGGCTCTCTTTGCCATCCAAATCATTACTTATTTCACTTTTGGGAAACAGCCATGGGCTTGTAAACACCTTTTTGAAAAGATGAATGAAACTACTTATACAGCATTTGGCTTTGGCTTCTCGGTACAACCACTAAAGCATTCACTAGTGGGAGCATCCCAGCAGATGCTCAGGTGTGTGTCCTGCGAAGCTTGGTCACAGCAGAGAAAGTGAAGGGGAATGAAAAACATTCCCAAACATCATGCCATCAAGGCAAGTTATTAATCTGACCTTGATCCAATACATTTCAATGAAAAATATGCAGCACAGTCTTTCTCCTTCAATCTGCCCTTTCTCCATTAGAAAGAAGTGCAGTAGGAGTGCACAGAACCCTTTGTCAATAGTGGAGGAGCGAAGTTAAATCTCAAGTGCCTCATGTCCTGCAGAAATCTCTTTTCTATACTGAAACAACACATTAGTTCCTGGGGAACTGAATTAAGAGGATCAACACAATTTGTTCTGATGCTATTTATTCCAAGACATATCCAGGATGTGAGCCATGTTCAATAACAAGTTCCTGGGGAAAGGAATATGTCTGTGTAGATTTATGCCTTTTGTACTGGTAGACATCTTTGGCAGTCAGTAGCATTAGAGAATTGTGAACCTCGGATAATCCAAAGGTATTCGTATTAGTTATGTGTTTCACATATCCTATAGTTTCTGTTATGGGATTTTTTAACTTGTGTTTGAGCAGATAGAACTGAGTAGGGGGTGTCTTCAATTCCTGAATGGTTGTGATGCTGTATTTTGCTTATGAAGTTGGGAGACGAAAGGTGAGAGACTTAACAAATACAACTATACAAGTACTTGCTGTTTTGGTCCTCCTAATTTAGACATATTGTGCTTTTCTTCCCCAAACCTTTGAGTAATTTTTGTTTATATCTTTGCTGTACAGGTGGGCTGGTTCACTGATGACATGAACAAGCCTCATAAGCCTGACAAAAACTGTGACTTGTATAGTTTTATGATCTATATTAATGCAGTAGAGGGCAGTAGTATATAACTTGCAGAGGGAGTTTTTTGCAGTGTTGAAGGGCATCTGTCTGAATTTCACCTGAGAAATACAAGATTACACGGAAAGCAAGACCTGGGTTTGATATCCACAAAATATTTCTGGTCCTGAAGCAATTGTACATGTACAGCTTCTGCTTTTGGAGAAACTTTTTTCTATCTGATGTAAAAAGCAAGTAACTTCAGCTTGACTCAAACTCTTGCATAAAACAATCCGAGGCATGAATTATACGTCCAATCCCCTCTGCTTGCTCAGATTAAAGAACAAATTGGATGTTACAACTACATGGAGTGGATCCATGTACAGTCCCATGATGTACAAAAGAGATCATATATTTTAAAAAAGGTGCTACAAATTCTGCCAGATATGTTTTCTTACTGCACTGCTGAACAACAGACAAATCTTGTACCCCAAAGTTTTCACTTTGCCTATAACCACTGACTCATGCCTGGTAACCTTTCTAGGAAGTCAGATTTATTGGCCAAGCTGAAGTTCCATGTATAAGTTAAAATGTCACCTTATGTGAGTAAAGTCATCAAGACAGATGGTAAATCTGACTGCATGAAAATACTGTGCCTGCAGACTATGTGTTTTCATCACTATTAGTATTTTTGTAATTGGCTGTGTCTGAGGTCATCTAAGAAGGATCCTGGTGCAGGTTAAGATGAGCCAGGAACACTGCTGTTGTTTCAGCTGTGCTAGCAGAGTCTTGTACCTGTACAAAAAAGGCAAAATAGAATATAGGAAATCTCACTAAATGCTTATCATGACTAAACACTGTCATGACCAGAGCATATTGAAGATGACAGTGGAAACTGTAAAGAATCTGGGAGACAAGGCTGGCAAGGGGCAGTAATAAGGGGTCCCTGCCTATCCACATGGCTAGGGCATACTTTCAATGACCAAAGCAAAACATGTATCTGCAGATCTCGAAACATGGATTGGCCAACCCTGTTTTACACAGTTCAGGTGTCTGGAAGGACCTTTGGAATGTGAAATTGTGTAGTGAATTGTTAAAGAGGTTTTAGTGGGAGTAAAATCATAAAGCAAAGAATGATATAATCTCTGGCATGTGTGAGAAATCCTCACTTCTGTTGTAACTGCTTCAGTCCTGAATTCTTGTGATATTTCTTGTGATATTTCTAGAAAAAGGCAAGTACTGTTGTCCCTATTTGACTCAGACTTAGTTTGTTCAAATTCCTTTAGGTAGAGTCTAATCATGTACCTACCTTTAACTCCAAAGTTAGTGTTCTTTTCATTAAATCATCTTCAGTCTACAGAACAGATCATTTGCTAGAGAGTAAGGGGAAATCAGGCAGGCTACTCTTTGACAGAGAGAATACTTGAGGAAAATGCAGTGTGTGAATCAGTGCATTTTCTGTATAACATGTTCCTTGTTAGTAATTTTAGGTTATTATGTATTTGTGTTTGCTTTTAAAATCTACTTCATTAAAACAGAAGGAAAATTCTGTGAGAGATGCGGAAAAAACACAGCTGGACTGCAGTTACTGGCATTTGACTCCTACAGCAAAATTTGCTTAGCGAGTGCTAATTTAAAGCTCTCTGGGTTCTCAACTGGCCAGCAGAGAATGATGTTGGATTGCTGAACAGTAAAGACTGCAGCTGTCTGGGAATCCTGAAGTTATCAAATACTTGCACAAAATGTCTTAAAAGTATGTTTTCCATGAGAAACAGCAAAGAGAAAAGGAGACAAAATGTTTGCTATCTCCACATAGTTAAAGGTAATTTAGCACTCCATGTTTTAGAGACCTGTACTATTCATAGTGATTAACTTGCTCCAGTCTCTAGGCTTCAGCACTGAAGATGTCTCAGGCTCCTGGCTGAGGAGTTAAGACTCACCTAAGGCTACAGGTCTCAGCATATTTTTCCATTTTTTCATGTCTTCCATTTTAAGAACACAGACCACAGTTTACTTCAACTCCCAGTTCAGACCAGCCTGTGCAATAAATTCAAGGTCATCATGTTTTTTGTTGTTCAGCTGTTTTAGTTATTAACTTTCTGAGAAGGATTGCTGATTTATTACCACTGAGACAAGGACATAAACATACATGACAGCAGTATAGATCTCTAAAGCAGGAGTCTCACTTAATTTAAACAAGAAATTGTCTCTGCTGCAGCTTAACAGTAGAACAGGAGACAAGTTCTGTTACCTTTACTTCATATTTCTGTTATCAGTTTGGAAGGATTCAATTAGTAAAGTAAGAGTTATACCTTTTGTAATTAAATCTCATAGAATTTAGGTGAGGAAAGTCTGTTCCACAGCAAAAGTTAGAGATAGTTTTACCTAATCTATTTCTAAGAAAAATACCAAATTTTGTTAAACCATAAAACAGTTCTATTTTTTCAAGGTAATAATGACCTGTCAAATGTAAGTTCAAGCATGACCAAGTATTAGCTTACCTGTTTCAGAAGCACAAAACACTGAGGTGTACAAGAAGAAATACCACTGCTATGATTCTTTAGCCCCAGCCCCTGTTAAGAATCTAGATATTCAAAAATTTATTTAGTTTTTCAGCTAGATACACTTTTTATAATACTTCTTAAGGTTTAACATAACCCTATTTATCTACAATGAAACAGCCAGAATTTGGGATCAAATCTACTTGAAAAAGTTTTCTTAATGTGAGGCTGTTCTTGGGAATAAGTACAGGCCCTTCAGAAGTGAGGTACATTAATGGAATACTTACTCCTTCCAGAAAGGTTTTTGTAAATGCTAAGTGTACGACCTGTCAGTATTTTTTTCTTGACAGTTTCAGATCAATAGGGCAAACAATTCCATTTGTTGCTGTTTGTTGTTTGTTTCTATTTCCTGTATTCCAATTAGTAAATTGATTTGTCTGGTTTCACTAGTGACTAGAAGGTATGGACAGGCTCAGACTGACTTTTCAGAAATATACAAAGACATGATCCAAAAAAATACTTTTTTGGAGAGAAGTGGCAGGTTAGAAATAGGAAATGCCATCTTTTTATCTGCTCATATTGGTCAAGTTGTGATAAATAAGAGCTGTAAGGGTTAGTCCTGACCTCACATTCCATCTGTTTTGCTGTAACAGCTCTGAGTTCCAGTGGCAAACCAGGAACTTACTGCACTCAAACAGACTGGGGAGCTCTGGCTGCCTTCAGCAAAGGGGGGAGACTCTTGGCTTCCTGTAAGACACAAAACTGAGTGAAGCATGAATGCCATTGGAAGTTGATGAGACTTGTCACAAACTTTTACTGATAAGCTGTTAATTACTTCTCTGGTGTTGTCATGTCATCTTTACTACATTACTGTTATGAATTGCAGAGAAATCATAGTTTCCTCCTAAGCTCTGTGTGTGTCATCAATGCGAGCAGTGAGTCAACATCAGGGCAAAGTTAACTTCACTGATATTACGGTTTAACCTTCTGCAAGGTACTTGTTTCAAGACGCAGCTTCAAGCTTTCCAGTCCTCAGCACAGGACCACTGTTCTCTGTGCTACTGACTGCTCAGAGCTGGTTCACAAACTTCTCTCATAAGCAAAGTCAAAAATTATGAAATGCCATTTAATTAAAAAGGCATGTAATGGGTAATTTTCAGCCCACTGCAGTCGTCGTTTGGGACACAGCTATAATACTCATTAACTTTTCTAAATAAGGGACCCTCTTTCAAAAGGTGTGTGGGAAGATGTGCACAAGTGCAGTCAGCAGGAATTTGTATGCTAACCTCCCACAATACATTAAAATGTCCTGCACCACAGGAGGTGGTATGTAGGAGTGGGCGGGCAAACTTCAGAACAGAGGAAGGTACTGAATCACTTGAAAAATTCTCCTTACTCTTTATTTATGTATTCAATTACTTGTTCCAGTTTTTACCTCCTAAGCACTTTTACTTCACAGGGTTATTTCAAGGCAGAATAGAAGTGCTACATTCTGGATGCAAACCTGTCTTTACTCCCACCTCCTCTTTAAATTTAAGAAGTAAAATTTGACTGAAAGGTGATGAACCAATTCCCAGTTCAAGTTCCAAACCTAGCTTGCAGCTGTCAGTTATTATCCAGGATTTCCAAATATGTACCACAATTCTGCTACGGTTGAATTTAAATACATTCATATTTTGTAGACAAACAGTACTGTTGTGCTTCAGATCACATAAAACAGGAGAGATAATCAAGAGCAAGAAGGGTTTATATATTTGAAAGACATAAAAAAAAGGAAAAGAAGAAAATGTAATTAAAGGCAGGAAAACAGACAGAGTTTGTTTTGTGTTAAAACCAGGTGTAGCAACTGGTGTTGGAAAATCTCTAGTTCTGATGAAGAGAGTTAAAACAAGCACTATAGCAAGAGTGAGTCTTGACAAGGTAACAAGGACTTGGATTTTTGTCAGGGCTTTCTTTGTGCAGTATAGTGGAAGGAATGCAGTGCAGAGCTTTAAAAATCACACCTTTCTCTTAGAAAAGCAGTAACAAATTGCCAACTTCACTATTGTCTGAAGTAGATTGCTTCATACAAGCAGCATTATTACAGCCACTTTCGCCGACTTGTTCCAACTAGTTGCTATTCATATTAATTTATGATGTTATATACAGAGAAGGCTTCAGGGTGACCCAATTGTGACCTTTCAGTACCCAAAGGGGGTCCCCAAGAAAAATGGAGAGGAACTTTTTACAAACATGTAGTGACAGGCCAAAGGGGAATGGCTTCAAACCAAGAGGTAGTAGGTATAGATTAGATACTAGGAAGAAATTCTTTACTGTCAGGGTGGTGAGGCACTGGAACAGGTTGCCCTGGGATGTTGTGAATTCACCATCTCTGGAAGTGTTCAAGGCCAGGTTGGACGGAGGTCTGAGAAACGTGGTCTAGGGGGAAGGATCCCTGCCTAAGGCAGGGGGTTGCAAGGGGATGATCTTTAAGGTCTCTTTCAACCCAAACTATTCTATGACATACATTGCATTTACAGTACGTATCATAAAATAATATATATAAAAATATAATATTGGACGCATCAAGAAATGCAGCTTTTCTTTTCAGTTCTCATAGGTATTAGAACTGCCCAAGAGTTGGCAAGCAAAATGTTGGTTAAAAAGATCTCCTAGAAGAATAGCAGTGTTTGAATACTAACACTGCTCAGCTAGAAAACAAACAATAGCTGTGTGTCTGCATGATTCCAGAGCAGCGAAAGCATCAGGATCAGCTGCTTGGACAGACTGTAGTTATACTCTTGACCAAAGACTGCACTTTGAAGCAGTCACAATTAATTCTAAAAAAGCGTGTTTATGTTTTTATCCTTTTTATAGCTTACTACATTTAAAAATCTCCTTAGCTTTACCACCAATCTCCTCACTGAGTTGAATTTGCACTGGAATATTAGGTCAAGTATAGAAGAAAGTGGGTCTTATAATTTGTTATTGAATTCTCTATTTCTGGTAATCTGCAAAACTTCTGCCTGAAAAAACTACATTCAGTCCAGAGACTTATTAGATGATGTTTAAAATTAACTTGTGACTTTAAACTGCACTTCTAGAATGGCAGGGTTTCATTATAGTTTCCAAAACTAGTAATTACCCTCTTAACGAGCCCTTGATGATTTTGTTTGTATTTATAATTAGAGGGGAGACTCAATCAGTTCAAACACAGCCTGGTGCATGTGTGCTGGGCGAGGCAGCCAATGGCTTGGAAAGTGCAGTCAGACAAAGATCACTGAGCACCGAGAACTGGCATCCTGCAATCTGCAGATCTAAGGAGAATACTCCTACTTTGCATATTCCACTACAAAAAATGGTGATTCTTCAGTAAAGGAAAGATTTTTTAATTTTTTAACCAAACTGAGTCTCAGTTGTTCTCCTGCTGAACTGTACAGTACTTGTGGTTTGTTGGGATTTTGGTGAGGAGGGAAGGTAGTGTCTCTACTGGGGAAACCATTCACTGAGGTGCTTAGCCTAAGAACAAGACTACGTGAATTTTTTTTACTCCTTTAATTCATAATTGTTAGAACCAGGTTTATGAGCCCATGAGCTTGTAGTCCAGAAATAACTGGACATAGCACAGCACCAACTAAACAAAAAACTACAAACCAGAAAAGATTGAGAAGAATTCCTAATGGTTTATTTCTATATTGATGATAATAATATGCAAGGTCTTTGATTCTTTAAAATCCACAGATGTTAAGAAGAGAGAAATATTTGCCTACATGTCAAGGTGATCTGATAAGTTGATTATTGTAAAAGCACTTACCTGTAAAGTGCCTAATGTTAAATATTCTTTACTGTTTAAATTTTTTTTTCTTCAGAATCTTTTTACATTGTCTTCCTGCTCCCCATTTGTTTTAGTGCTACTTTTTCTACGTACAGTAAACTTCTAACCTACAAACACACCCATGAGGACTAGAGTAGCTCCATGGAAACCACGGTATTCCTTTTCAAATTGACTAATTTTCCTCATGTAACTGCCAGCTGAATGATGATCTGGCATAGCTAATGCATTGATTAAGCCAGGTTGAATATACAGGTAATAATGTATACAAACAACACTGATTGATGTTTGCTACTTTGCTTTAAAAATTGTTTTCCATAGTTAAGTGCTACTCTTATCTTCTGCATCTGGAAATTAGAACAGGAAAGATATAATGTTCTATTTTTTCTGTTAGAGTGAACATGCTTATCAAGCACACAAGTTTACTGTTCTCACTGCAGAATAGAAAGCAAAGTTATAAAATTCTTCATAACATTCTAATTTTCTCTAGAATTTAAGGTAAGACTCCTAAGACTGACTGCTAATCAAATTTCCCCCTTCATTTCAGAATAAAAAATAATTTTTAAATTCTTTGAAAAATTATGAAAAAAAAAATTTAAAACTGCTCCCCCTTCCAACAAAGCCCTAGAAGAGAAAAATTAGTAATAAAGCATCTGAGACTTATCTGACCACAAGCACCCGGATCTCTCTGATCTCAGACCCAAATGCAAAACATTACATAAAAGAAACTTCAGTCAGATTAGGGCTAAGCTCACTCTCTGAAAATTTGTATTCCTAAGGAATATAATTTCTATACAAATACAGCATATATGAAGGAATTAATTTTTAGTTAATTCAAGTAGATTCCTGCAGTTTTGGATCTGCAAGGTGTGAGTTCTCCACACCAGGCATGTTAACTGTCTATTAAGCAAATACCTTCTGAAATACTGGCTTAAAACACTGCAAAAATCTGAGAAAATTCTACAAAAATTTTAAATAGGAAGGAGGAAAATTTTCTTTCATTTAAAAACCACAGAAGTTTCCAAATCAATAGTGGTTTACACATTGAAAGCAGAAAAATGTAAGGTTTGTAAAATTATGCAGTTAAATCATGTTCTCTTCGTATGAAAGTGAGTTTATAACTGTCACTGAGAGACATCACAACATTTTAAATTGTTGCTAATGCACTGTGGGAAAGCCCTTCAATATTTAGGAATATATTATTTTTGCAGCAAAAATTGTTACAAACAAGCTCTAAAGAAAATTTAGAAAATAATTAGTTTCTATAGTAGTTGTGTGATACAGTCAATGGGGGAATGTATGTGTGTGTAATGTTATCTGTAGTCACTGTGTATATTAGATGTAAATCCAGATCAAAAATTCTCTTCCTAGATAATGATGTTATTGTACACCATATGCTTCACATCACAGCAATGTAAAACCTGCAGAAACTGCCACTAAGTACCACATCTCACTAATGTTCAACAAATCCCCCCTGTTTCCAAACTTCAGTCCTGCTACATTAGCTCTGACAGAGAGCTTGTGGTAACCAATATCATTATGGCCTTTGCACTTGATGGTTTACAAAGTGCTCCCTGAAAACACCTGTGGAAAATTGATCTTTAACCTGCCTGTCAAGGATTTATGCCATGAAGTGAGGTTAATAAAATACAGCTCCGTTGAGGACTGAAAATCTGCCTAGGGCCTTTGAGGCACATCCTCCCCCGGGGCACACCCGGGACATTTTATTTTCATTGCACAGTGATCCTGCAAGGGATTTATGTGTATACAATGGCAGAATTCTATACCATTTGGGAAATGGATAGTCACAAAAAGAAAAAAAAAAGATATAGCAAGGAAAAAGAAAAAAAAACAGGCATTTAATTTCATTATCAGAGTAAACAATGCAGCATGTAGTTCTTAGACTGCAAGAGCCAAGCTACTTCACACAGAATCAAGCAAATCTGTCTTGCAGAAATGCTACAAAGCAAAACTGTCACTGAAATGCAATTTATTTGCAGTAGACTGGTAGATGTAAAAGGGATTGTGATATTCAGATGTCAAAATCCATCCATTTTTGTCCCTTAACATAGAACTTCAAGGACAGTGGTTAAGAAAGGATACACTCAAATGCTTGAAGAGTGTTCACACCAATTTTCAGGGAAAAGATACTGTTTAGGATTAGTGTTCAAAACTTTCTGCCTTTATAGACATGTTCAGCAATACAGGCAGGGTGTAAAAACCTAAAGTATATCTCTCATTTACATTATGATAATTTTAATGGTTTGTCTACAAACACTCAAGTCATATTTTGTCTTTTAACAGAGAATTATTGAGGATATGCAAAGGATGAAAGACAAGCTAAGTGGAAATAGTCCATTGCACGTAGACTTGCATAAAGACAGTTAACACAGTTTACATGCTTGACCATTTTTTTGCTTTAACACCAAACATCATTACTGTAAAGCCAACTTTTCTGCCTCCCAAAGGCAGTTATACAAAGAATTGTATTGAAACTTTTCATGAAATAGAATATAAGGTTCCAGTGTTTAATAGGGGCATGAATAAACCTGCAACCTGTAAAACACTGTCATTTTTTTATTCTGTAGTTCTATTTATAAATACACTGTAGGCAAGTTTGAAGTGCCAAAGTGAACTTGCAATCACTGAAAATATTAGAAGAAAAAGGTTCATTCCTATCAATTTTTTAATGGGAAAAGCATAGCAGGCCTGTGCTTTAAAAAACAAAAATATGTACTAGAGATCCTAGGCTTCATATTTGTCACATAGCTGAAGCAGCATGTTTGCATTCAATAGTCTTCATTGCCATAGCAACACATGCTTGTCGCATCAGGGCTGATTCGATGCAGGCACCTCCCTGCAGAAACAATCTGCTAACCTTTAGATATGCAACCTAGAATTCAGTAGGATTTTTTTCCCCCTGTTTAGGAAGGTAATATTGTTATACCGCACAAGGTAAACATCTTAAGATAACCCACCTGATCTGAATCTGCACAACTTGCTCTTTATTAAACTAAAGTTTTGAAGTACTTCATGCAGCTAGACACAGAAGTAGAGGATTCAGGTGACAAGCTTTTCATGTATGAAATTGTAAATGAAAATACAATCACAGAATATGCTGAGTTGGAAGGGACTCCTCCAGATCATTGAGTCCAACTCCTGGCCCTGCACAGGACACTCCAACAAACCCACCATGTGCCTGAGAATGGTGTCAAAACACTTCTTGAGCACTGTGACCACTTCCATGGGGAGCCTGTTCCAGTGCCCAACCACCCCCTGGGTGAAAAACCTTTTCCTGATATCCAGCCTAAACCTCCTCTGACTCAGCTTCATGCTGTTTCCCTGAGTCAGAATAACAGAATATTCTGAGTTGGAAGGAGCCCACAAGGGTCATCAAGGCCAGCTCTCAGGTGAATGGCCCATATGTGGATCAAAGACCTGACCTTGGCTTTGTTAGCACCATGCCCTAACTAGCTGAGCTGATCTCAGGGTCCCATCCCTGGTCACGAGAGTGAAGACATTGGTACCTCCACTGCCCCTCATGAGGATATTGAAGACCACAGTGAGGTCTCCCCTCAGTCTTCTCTTCTCCAGGCTGAACAAACCAAGTGATCTCAGCTCCTAAGGCTTTCCATCTATTTAGCATTGCAATAATAGTACACAAACACTGGATATCATCTGGTTCCCTTTGGAGTGAGCAGAGAGCCCTTCCATCTTTTTCTTCATACAAAAAAAGTTCAGTTTTTACCTACAGTCAGTCATAAGACACTCAAGTTCCATTATCATCATACACAGCTGGATTAAGCAAGGCAAGGGTGCAGAGTTAAGTGATTTGTGCAGGTTTGCGTAAAAAGCTGACATGCTGTTTTGCAGCTTTGGATCACTACATTTATCATTATTACATATGCTACCATTTATATTTTCATCATTACCTAAATACAAGAAAAAAAATCAATACAAAAAATCTCTCAGTTAATGCTGCACACCTCACCTGGTTCTGGGAATTCATTACAGACTGCTAAGCCTGGTTTCCACTGCAGTATGCTGTGGTTTAGAGCCTTGGTATATTTTTAATCAATCAAGTGTTTCTACATTCAAAAATGTATGCAGATTGAAATGTTAATGTCCCTAGAAACCGAGAACTGGAAAATGCAGAAGCATAACCACAAGTTGTACTCAATACTGCATTATTCATGCTTTCTGGTTTTACTTTTTTCCACCATAGCTGGACAGACTCCCTTAGTGCAGGGCAATTAAAGAGATTTCTGTGGAAATGTTGCCTCAGACATACAATTCTCTCTTGATGAATTGCTAGAATCAACTTACACATACTTGTTTTTTCTGTATTGGTAAAGTAAATTATTCAGAAGACTGGATAATTTATTTCTGATAATTTATGTAGCAAACTGCTTCAAGCAGTTGGAGAATTTCAACTTTGCTATGTTAAAAAACCCTACTTCCTGTAGCATGTTTTCTGAACCACCACTGCATGTTGTTAAGAGATACTTTTGCTCTAAGACATGTTGCACAGAGAATGGCAACGAGCAGGTAACTCAGTAAGTCACAGTGTCTGGCAGGTTCTGTAAACTTTATATTAAGTGGTACAATTTACTCTATATAGATTTTAATTACTGTAAGGATCATGATGTGCTTGGGCTTAGAATGACTTAAAAAATTGCCAATGTTTACTCATACCAGGTGCATTACAATGTCTCCTAAGTATTTTTTGCTCAGGGCAAAGTCAGATCAAAAAAGATTCTAGAAAAATGCAAGTAATTCCCCACATTCACTGTTTGTTGCATCACAGTTCAATAGCATCTTGCCAAACATACTTTTTTTTTTTAAAGAAGGCACTAGACAGAAGCAGAATTCAAACTAACCATGCTTTTAAATCTAAATTAGCTTTTTTAAAATCTAAGATAATATTTACAACAGTATTTCCTCAAATATTTCAGTTTGTGGCCCAACGGCAATAACTAAAAATCTGTTGGATTTATGAATCTAAAAGTACATTGTATTCCTTCAATCCGGAAATAAGTTGTCAAAGAAGAGTCTCATACCATAGTTGACAATGCACATATTTTTTAGAAATGCTGATAAAATACCTTGAAAAAGTTTTGCAACACATCAATGAATTTATTTTCTTTTATTCATATTTCTGATATGTTCCAACTCTTGTTTTCTCCTTCTTCATCAGTGTCTGGGAAAAAAAAGAATTTATATATACAATTAAATACCACCCCTTAATTCTTTTGGATCAAGTATTAATATTTTCTAGACAAAGGAAATTAATAAAAAAGTTATTATCTCCCTAACTGCAAAGAAAGGCACTAAATTACAGAGTAATAGTACATCAGCAGCTGTTATGGCTGGCACTGAAGTGCAGTGTTTGAACGCAGCGTAAAACTGCACTTCAGGATACATGTCAGAGTCAGGAAACACCAGACAAGTGACAGGAAATACTCCTTTGCATTCCACGAGCACCGAAGCTGCACCACACACACCTAAACAACCTGTGGCAGCTATTTGTGTGATTTTACAAGTCTGTCAATACAGGTTCCTCCTTTAAGAGTCTGTTAAAACGTTTAGTTACAAAGAAAAAAAGAAAAGGCCTTGTTCCCAGCTGAGTCCGTATCTGCCACAGAAGTTGCCTTCTCTTCAGCAGGTACATAAACCCAACTCTCTTGCCTTGTACATATCCGGAGAACACTGGCACATCACCTACAGCTTGAAGCAAAGGGCAACTGTTTCCTCTTATTGCCAGTTTTCTTTATGACAGGGCAGTTCCTAAAACAATACTGAGGATGAAGAAAAAGAGTAAGAGGAGTACTAATCAGGGCGCCACTTACTCTGCTAAATGTGTATTAGCATGACTGCTGTCAGCCATAAATCACCCATGGTTAGAGGCAGAAAGCCTTAAGCCTTAATAAATTCATACATACTACGATTTTGTAATTCTATCCTGTCCTTCTACAAATGTAATACACAGCACATCTCCAAGTCCTGTATGAAGTATGGAACATTTAAAGCATCCATCCAAAGCCATTACATAAGATCACCTAAAAGACACATTAGCAATTAGCCAGTTGCTCCTGTGGGAAGATAATGCACTCTTTCTGCCTCAGCTGCTGAAAAACAACTGTCTGTTCTGCATAGTAAAATCGAGACTTAGTTCCTGGGCAGCTGCTCTACTTCCCTGGAAACCCTCCATAGCTTTTTGAAAGAAATGGAAAAAGATGTGGAACTACAGCTGCGCTGTATTCAAGTGAATTCAAGTATGGGATGGCTGCAGCACACAGCATTTCCATTATATAGCATGCTACCATTATATTTCCCAATAATAAATGAAGGAAGAGAGCTGGTGTAAAAATTGTTTTTGCCCTTTAAACTTACTGTGTATTTTATTTTATGACTTTTTCACTTGCCAGTTTTGCACCCCAGTATTTGAGCCAGGAATTTTTAATTATATTTTGCTTTCTAAGTAACACCAAAACCTCTCATTTGCATTCCAACTCCATAACCAAATAACTGTAATTACCTTTTAAAATATCCAATTTAACTCTCTCATCTAGGTAAAATGACAATGGTTTCTATATCTACTGTAGAGGAAACCCTAATTAGAAAAAAAACACAATCAGAATGTTCACCAGGTGTGATCACAGACCAAAGTAGTTCTCCATTAGAGCAAACCAGTATGTAGAATTGTACAAAGCTGCAACTGGGTTATCAAAACATTCCTAATTCAAGATGTAAGATATATACACAACTTAAATGTAAATCTTTAAAACAGACAGACTTTCAGGTTTGAAATCATAATCCACTTCTACAGAATATTTCTTCTTTTCAGAAATATGTTTTGAAACCTTTAAAAATATACAGCTAATTATGACTTTAAATTATAGTTTTAGGTTTTCTAGTCTTGGGGTCTGTGGTATTATTTAAATGTATTTCTTCATTAAGGTCTAGTATTTGCTTATTTCTAGATGAGAAAAGATCCCAATCAAGTGTCCTGGGCTCCACAACCTATATAGAGTATACCATCTGAGTACCCACACAATATGTGTGTGTTTTTTTAGGCAAAAGAAAGTATGACCGTACATACAAATGTAAATTTAATTTGCTATACTTACATACTTAGGCTATAATGTGATAGAAATGTTGCTATGGGAACAGGTTCTCAAAAAAGTAGGAGATCACACATGACAGGTAGCACATTTTTGGATGGTTTTTGGACATGTTGTGTCAGGGTGGATAACAAACATGTCAAAGCATAAGGCTAACTTAAAGTCTTATATGCCGTGATCTATAATGAGGTTCCATTGACAATTTTGCATTTAGGGTTTTGTTTTTTTAAGGGTTCTATAAAGCACTATTTGCTTCTGGGTATGCAAGAACTCTTTCCTCTCATCTTTATATTCTTCATCTTTAACTTGTAACTTCCTATCTTGTTGTCAGGTCCTCCGCTGTACTAATAATGCTCATTTGCTCATCCACATCCTTTCTGTCCACTGTATGCCTCTTTCTTTCTCTCTTTCTCTCCCTCTCTGTACTTCTCCCAGGACTTTTCAACCCTGCATTGTGTATTTTGCAGTCTACCTTCTCTCATAGTGTTACCCCCTGACAAAAAAGTCAGCATTTGCTCTGGTAGGAAGGCATAAAGACATACAGAGCCACAGGAATCATACTTGAAGTGGTACTTTTTCTTTCAACAGAACTGAATGTGTATTTCTTCCTCCCATTTCCTCAAAAGACAATGTGAGAGGTAGAGTCACTTCTCTCATGAAAAGAGGCCTTTGGAATCCTCAAGCGAAATACACCTGTAGCAGTTAATTGTGTCTCTGTGGTTTGGTTGCTGCTGGTCTGGCAGAGGGGAGGGGCTGCCCTGGGCACCAAATCATTTCAGTCAGTGCTCTATCAACAATAGGAGGTGAATGTAGAATTATATGGAAACAACTTGAGGTGATCTACAGAGAAACTAAATCTAAGCACTCAAAGATGATAACCTAATCCAAGTTCAGTTTGGGATATATTTGTATTACTTGTAAATCTGCATGTCAAGTGTAAACTACTGTAAAGATTTTCCCTGGGTATTATCCCCAACCATTAAACACACCTTCACTGGAGATTGTAGACATGGCTTTAGCATTCTTAGAATCATGTTTCAAAGCTGTATTCAACACTGTCCATTATATCATCATCACTGCTTTTTGGTTTATGCATTAAAATAACTATAGCAAAATGACATACACTTCCATTTGTTCTTTCAGAATCCCTCAATACATCCATTTTGCAGAGTTTATTTCCTACACTGCATAGTAGCAGGTATGATGTTTTCTATAAACTATAATATAACCTTTACATCCTAGTACAGCATTTCAAAAGCTTGCATCCCCTAAAGCTTTGAAAAAAAAAGGTGCAGACACAGCCAGGTTAAGAATAGCTAAAGACAATGCCAGTGTAGCAGCATTCCAAAAATCTGCTGTGTCAATTCCTTCTTCTTAAATATCCATGAAAATTGTATTAAGATTTTTGTAGGTCTTGACATAAAAAATGGTATTTCATGTCTTAATGTGACTTAATATGTATTGAAGAACTCTATAAACTAATAACTTGCCTGACTAGCATCCTGTCCTGGGGTCTAGAAGCCATATTGCGCTCCATTTGACATTTCACACTGTTAGTCAGACATTGTCAGTGTCAGGAAAATGTTATCTGAAGTGGAAGGTAATATATTCAGATCAGTTCTACTTTTCCAGTTTTCTGATTTCTTCCTGTTCCGTGATTATTCCTCTGCATCAACATTTAAAGGAATTTGTAATTCAAATATAGAATTTTTAAACTGCCAGCAGCTCAAGTTCCATCTGGAATCTGAACAGTCAAGCTGAGCTCCTTCTGCTGCAAAAAATACTTACACCACCACTACCAATAAATATTGGGAAATTAGAACTCTGCAGACAGATTTTCTAATGAACAGAACAATTTGGTCTTTCACACTCTTACTATGACTCCCATAAAAACTGAATTTGTGAGGTAACATTTTTAAACCCCAGTGACTCAAAATGTCAGTCAGATAACCCTAAACTCATGTGCATACTTAATAAAGATTTTAAAACTGTGAGTATGAGTGGCACGTCTGTATGAATATCCACTGAAAGGTGTATAACACCAATTTGGGTGACTGATAGTGAATTATATGATCCGCTTTTTTTGGAATCGCTCTAAGAAGTAAATAAGAGCAAAATTCCCTTTCTGTGACACAAACACTCTGTCCTCAGTGCCTTTCTGGGCTGGTGTAGTGCCAGTGAAAAACCACCCTCCACTTACTCACTTTATTGTATGGAGGTGAAGTTTATGACTTCCAATGAGGTTGGTCAGGGTTACCTTTAGAATATAATCATGAAAGACCTGAGCTGATAAAAACTGATGTGCACAGATTCACACCAAGCTGTGGACAAAGGTCTGTTAATGGGGATAGAACAGTTTAGAGAAACACAGAGACCAAGCCAAGTTTTCACAAAATATAGCATGCAACAAGAGAAGCATTATAATTGGCTTATACGTATAAAAATAGATGAGATTTCAGAGTTATTCTCTTTACACTTACTGCATTCAAGTCATTAAAAACCCCAAGATGTGCAGTTTTCTACTGTGTTTCAACTGACATTTATTTTCCAATAAAAGCGTGTTGCATTTTCATAAGAGATATCATTTAATCTTTTCCATTTATACTCTATTTACTTCAACTGCTGCTAACCCATAAATACAGTGATTCTGAAATTTGCCATCATAGTAAAATTACTCACTAGAAAAGCCATTTCCCTTCTTCAACTACAATGAAGAGAAAGTTATATTTGTCTGAAAAGTACTTTAATTAGCTCCCATTATAGATGAGATTGTGCCAGACCACAAAACAAGCTGCTTCTACACTGCTTTGCCTGAAACCCTTAAAAAAGAGGCTAATTTAGAAAATTAACACAATGCACAAAATAGATATCAGAAACTCAGAGCTTGGATACAGTGAGTCTCTCCATTTCTCCCTCTTGTTTTGATAAAAAAGAATGACATATCATTATGTGAGTTATTGTGTAAGGAGGGAAAAAACCAGCACCAGGTATTAATAACTTTGTAGAAGATCTTGAACATCAAAATAGCTTCTAATTATGTTCTAAAATACCAACAACAGCCTGACATACCCCACTAACGATCAAAACAAGGAATACCCATTCCTGTAATGAATTCAGATTCTTTGAGAAGTACTAACATTGTTTTTCTACTGTTGTTTTGAAGGCCTACTAAGCAATGAAACATTCCTTTTGAAATATCAAGGCTTTGCTTCATTTTCTTAAACTAATAATTTTTGAAAGCTTTTTAATTTCTGAATTTTAATAGTGTTATTTCAGAAGCTCAAATTTTCAGCCTAGAAGTTCAAGTTTAACATTATTTACACATTGGCACTGCCCTTAGGACAGAAATGTTGGCTTTTGGAAGGAAGGTTCAGTTCAAAGGAAGAATGATTTTAAGATGGATAAGTGGGGAAGTATTATGAGTTCTTTTCCAGGCTTAATGAGAATACTAAAACTGCTGCAGAACATCACCGTGGGGGTATATTTCAATCCATCACTCTAGTCTGTGTCAACATGTAATCTCTTCAACCCACTATCTTTATTAGAGTTGAAATTCATACGTAATTTGAAATGGATGCTCACCAAGTTAAAAATTTTTAGGTATATCCATGATGTAGATTGGTGACAAAATCTGTAAGTTATGGGTGTTTACTGAATCCTTTGAGGATATATAGCATAGCACCCAATCAAAACAACACTTTATGGCTCTGATTCAGGATAGCAAACAAACTTGTTTAAAACCTTTACTGGAGCAGAATAATAGGAAATATTTTTTATTTCTTTTACTGTTGCATAAATCGCAACTGGGTAACAGAAATGTCCCCCAGTTTTTGTTGCCTTATTCAGAGAAAAGTAGTTAATCTGCACAATTTGCTCCTGTGTTTGGAACATTTCAGCTAAGGAAAGGAAAGAAAATTGCTCAGTGTGGTACTATTAGCCTTAGCTTTTCAAATTTTTGACACCCTCTCCTCCCTTCCTCAAATACAGAAGCATTTTTTCCCTCAGGGAAACACACTTTTAAAGCAACATACTACTGACTGCATGAAATCCCATCTCTGTTTGTATGATAGAAGTAGACGAAGTCAATGTTGGCCAATTAAGCTTATTACAAGAATATCCCATTGCATTACAAAGCATATTGTATGAGTAATCCTTACAAAATCTCTGGGGCTATTAAATTTTTTCCCTACACAACCTTTAGAAGCCCTTAGAAAACAGTTTCTCTTTGTAATTTCTTTGTGAGTATAGCATAAACTGCTCACTCTCACAAAGGATGCTTCAGGTATCAACAGTACCTGAGGCATAAACATCAAAATGCATGGCTGCAGCTGGGAAGACAGTTTTTAAATTGATACGTATCCACAGACAACAAGGGTTATTGAACAGAGCACTAGAAGGCAAATATTAATATAAATAGTCAGTAAACCCCGATATAAACATGAGCTCTTCACTCTACTGATTATACACAGTATATTCCTGAACACCCAACATTTTAGAATATCCACTAAGTTTACAGTCGAGGAAGGATTTTGCAGTGTTTCTTCCTTTGAGGAATTTACCACTAGGTGGCACATCACACCATGAAATGTCTAACGAAGCGTAAGAAAACACTGCTCGCACTAAAGCAGACTAGTCATTTAAAAATCTCCTTAATACAATACAGCAACACTTTCACATCAGACGGTAGGTCTGCTTCTGAAAATTGTCCTTGAAGAATAAGTTTCATACAGTATTCATAGGTAGATGTTTCTCTTCAATTTAGTACTAAATTAATCATATCGGGCTTTATTATATATTAAAAAACTATTACATTAGTGAGGGTAAAGTGTAGTTTAATATCCACACAAGAGTCTTAAGTTATGCTTTTCTTTCACAACTCTTTGCAAAACAATATCGTCGTGGTTTAGCTTCACCAGTTATGCATTACTGTTTAAAACATTATTTTAATTCACAATTCATAGCACTGACTGTAACTACACAATTTGGAACAAAGAGCTGGCAGCGAGACAGTGATTTTTTTCATATTAAAAATTAGTAAGACTACAAAGTTGAGCTGTAGTTCTCCAGACCTAATTTTTCCATAAGTAATGTGGGATCACTGATCACAATGGATCCTATGGAGAAAGCTGTCCTGCTCAAGAGCTTTCCAGGCAAGAAGTATATTTTATTCATAAGGCACCTAATAAGTGTATTTTTAGACTTGTAAATAAATATCTATGATTCACCTAGGTACTATATTTGTGATGCATGGTTGCACAAAACCCTTTAAATTAGATCTGTATTTCATATGCCTTGTAACAGCTTGAAAACATTTAAGTAGAAATCAGCAAGCAGAGTATTTTTAAGCTACACTTATGTGTGATGCATGAGTCCTGTAACAAAATGCAAAATGATCTCTGAATAAGAATTGGCATGCACTTCTTTTAAACTCTACTCCTGAGAATTAAAAAAAGGATTCCTCCTTTTAAAACAGAGATACAGCAAGATCTCATAGGGAAATAATTCAGTCAGTGGAAAATAGTGCTTATATTTGCCTTCATATGAAGGCAAGGAAAGGAGAGTTAGAACATAGGACCAAATGCAATTTTTTCTGAAAAAGAAAAATAATTTTTAGAACTCAATTTCATATAAACTGAGACCAAAACCTAAAATGCTTTAACTGACAATGTAATTGCAAGACAAAGAAGTTATATGGTTGCCATGGCCACCTTCAAACGCCTTGATATGCTTTCCTGTCTTTATTTTTAATCTTAACTCTCAATTCACTCTGCATTTATCTCTTTTACTGCCACACCAGCCATTTTTCTCCAGAAGTCTAATCAACTGCTTGATCTCTTAAACTGGTAAGGCCAGACAACTTCGGGATAATAAATCTCACAGTTCAGTGTTTCAATTCAACATTTTACATGTTAAAAACAAGACTGGAAGAGAGTACTCCAACATCTAGTTCCTTTGCTATGCAAAAATAACTGTGCTTAAACAGTTACAGCCTTATTTACTTCCTTAGTATGATTTTTCTTCTGTCTGGGTAGATACCCAGCCTAGAATAAGATTCTCTAGCTGTGTAACATGATTTTCTCCATCAACATGGGAAAAAGGGCCCCTGGTACTCTAAGGACAGCCAGGCAACCAACAACTAACCACAGTTATTTTGGTAGCAACAGCACCTTACAAAGAAGTGGGTTTCACAAAGATAATGTGGTTAAAACTGTATCACTCATGGAGGACAAATTGTCAAAAATAGCTTTCCCTCAAACCCAGTAATCAGGCTTGTATTTGTATGTTGGAATTACAGGCAGTTTTGCATTGCAAACAACTTTGTGGCAAACCAAAAATACAGCCTTTTTTTCCCCTTCTCGATAGACACATGCTTATTTATGTTGTCCCTTATGTAGAAGGAAGTTTCCTCTGTCTTTAAAATAAAACAATCCTGTAATAAAATGCATTTGGACTTTGAAATGACAAAATAGTAGTTGGGGTAATGTAATCTAAAGAGAAGCTCTCTCGTGTCATACTGCTGTGCCTACAACCACCACAGTCCCTTGAATTCCATTATTTTTAAAGAAAGATGCTGGCCTGTACTACTGAACAACAGGGTTCTGTTTCCAACAGAATTAAACTCTAATTCAGACAGGTTAGTGTATGCCATGTTTTGGCCTGTAACCTAAGGGACTAAAGGGAAGTTGAAAGACTGGTCAGCTTCTTCATGACCAACTTATGCCAACAAAGTATTAATGAAAGAACCATGTTTGCTGTTACGTTGCCACAGTGTTGAGGTGCTTTTAACAGATTTTATACAGAAATCTTGTTTTAATTGCAGTGTTATGTAGCATTATGTCCTAGGACGGACAAATCAAATACAAATAATAAGCATTAAGGAGATCTACCTCTATCTTAGTCAGCATCCAGACACAAATAGCTACATAAGATGAAAATTATCAATGGGTTTGGGTAGACTTCACTTTACTTGTGTTACTGTGTTTGTGATAGTGTCAGATTTGGTAGCAGAAAATCTAAGGATGCAAAAAGATTCAGGGATAATAACACAGCCCTGAACTAATGACATATTCCTTACTATAGGGACTGCAGTCTAGGCTTTGAGGATAACTACCACTAACTGTTAGGGTCACTGTAAGATTGTGCTGTAGCACAACCATATGTGCAAACCTTAAATAGCAAATAACAAAGAACATGAAACCAAATAACCAGATTAATATATCATGGTTTCAAAAATCACTGAAACTGTGTGCTTTGTACTTTACTGTTTTAAGGCCAGACTTACAGCCTTGTGTTAGCAATCAAAATACACAATTAAAGGGAGAGATTTTTCAAATAAGTCAGCAGATTCCACTTAGGATAGAAATGGAAGTAGCTAAATTTCCTAAGATGCTGATCAGCCAGCAAGTTCCAATCAGTTTATGTATTTTTAAAAATCACTGTGTAATTTTGAAATCTAAATATGAATTCAGGTCTGGTTGAATAGAATCCTTGATGCAGTGTGGAGAAAAGCTGTTTGAAAAACATTTTCCCTTAAAACATAGTTATAAAAACCTGGAACCACTCCAACTAAGTTGTCATCTAGTCTCTAACTGCAGCCACAGGATTGCAGCAACTGTACTGCAGTGCTACCTTATTTGCAGCAACAAACGACCTACGTATTTGCCAACATTAAAAGCAGAGCTTTATCATGTGCCGGTTGGGTGCACTCATTAGCTCTGCGTCCTTAATATATACTAGGTAGCTAAAAATCTGATGGATTTATCCTGACGTTACTAATTTCTGTTTTTCTTTGTAAAGGGTATATTTTTTATAACATTCCGAGTCATTTAAATCATCAAAAAAACCAAACGGTGGAATGTTGATCACAGTGCAAAGCTGATTAAGGAGGAAATGAAAGAAGAGAGTGTACATGGCTGGATCAAGAATCTGTTCACAGTAGTAGATAAAATACTTCTCAGTGAATAAATCCCAAATACCACAAATTGACCTTTATACACCATCCCTTCTTTGCACAACAAACTGAAATAAACCGTCATTTCAAAATGCTATGGAACCAAAAAGCAGATCTCAGGTGAATGTATTTTCATAAGGTATATGCATGATCATCAGATGGACAGTGGATATTTGGTTCTTTACTTTTAGAGGAAAACAATCTATACCCTGCTCAGTTATAAAGCACTATGTATACAAAATAACTCAAAAGTTTTCAGCAAATAAAAATGAGTCAGATATGGACCTGTAACCCCAATTTGAAGTACAGTCTGAAGTTTTCCAAAAGGAGTTTCTGGAAATCCTTTTGCTGTATCACATTCTAGGGATACTGAGGCCCCAAACATTTTGTCTAGGTCGAAACATCTCACTCGGTATTACTTTGAGCTTCTTATTATTCCTATGGAGTTTTAAGTTGAACACATCTCCTCTATTCCATCTGAATTTATCTTACTATTCTGAAGAAATAAAGCAGAAGAGTACTATCACTCAAGAGTGTAGTTCATGCAGCTACAAAATTACTGAGTACTTTCTTAGTGTATTTAAATTTAAGTTTAAAAATTATGTTCTCCATTTTTTGCACTCATTGCAAATTACACAGTAAAAAGACGTCATGCTCTGCTACCAAAGAATTATTTGTTCTCCTTCCTTTTCCTAAAATAAATTTAAGTTAAAGTACATTATGATTATTATTATTATGGATGTCTAGGAAAGTAGAACACATCTAAAGCTTTCAGGTGCTCCTTCCCTAATTCAGTTATTCACATTAAGTTAAAAACTTTCACTTAGGAATGTGCAGATGATATTGCTATGGCAACGTTAGAGAAGTGAGTCCAATTTTTGGAAAGATTCTCTCTCCAGATTTGTTGCAGTATGACAAGTAGCAGTTCTGTTCTGGGACCCAGTGCTTCTTATCACAATCAGGACTGGGAGGTTAAAAGAACTATGCAAGACCCTCTGCTGGACACTGTAGATGTCCACACGTTTAGTGCTAGTCTAGGCAAAAAACAGAAATCAAAGGTAAAGGCTGCAATGAGCAGACTGATACCTTACTCAAGAAAATGACAGTGATTCCCTTCAGAGTAGGAGAGAAAGTAGTGAGAGAGGGAGATGCTGTAAAATCTTCTAGTCCTTGAGATGTCACAAATTTATGGGCAGAGTAAAGCCAGACTGGACTCCAGTATATTGCAAATTGAATTTATTACCAGCAGCAGAGATTTTGGACTTTCACCGTGCATAGCAAAATTTTCCAGTAACTCTCTTGAAAGGTTTAAATAAACAGGAACCATTTGTTCAAAGGAAATGATATCTCTGTAAGTGCCATAAATGCCCAGTGTCATTTTATCCACAGCAAAATGCAAAGGAAGAAATTTAAATAACTAATACCAGAAAGAGACTTAGACATATGTCAACTATACCAGGCTTAGCTGAATACCATATGCCATGAAGACATGACTTACATTCATATGCATATGCAAGTAATGTGACATTTTGCTCGATATAAAATTAATATTTTAGAGTATATTGAAGAAATGGTGGAAAAGGGTGAAAATCAGACTACTACTTAGATTAGCCTTTGACATTCTCATTATTTAACTTAAAAAATACTTTCTATTTTTTTTTTTTGTCTGTATAATTTAAGGTAATTCTTTCAAGAATAGAAGTCAAGATTATGGATAAAACAAGATACAAGGAAAATTTAGAAATAGATTCCCTTTAATAAAATCTTACCAGATCAAAGCCACCCTAGACTTCATTTGAAATTCATAGGTTTCAAACCACAGAATGGAAACTTCCAGTTATAACGGAAAGCCATGTCTTGCACACAGCCTTTTGCTTTTGGAAAGTGAAACCACAGCCTTGCACTTTATTTACTGAACTTTCTCTGTACTTGCTCATCACTGAAGGCTGTCATTACAGACTCTCTGCACAGTTCCATGCCAAAAGACAGAACTATTTATGAACCTTTGTAGCAGCAGAGGTAAAACAGGGATACTAACAGGAATTCAAGGCCTGTGTTAACATTCAGGATCTTGAGCAGAATTCTTTAGGTGAATAATATGGCTAAAAAGAATGAACAGCAAATATTATGTACGTTAGTCCTAGATGAACATATGCAGCAGAATAAAATGAGCTATCATTAACTAACTTTACTTCTACTTTTTCCATTTCAATTTCCAAATGGACACCTAGTCTGAAAAGGATCCTGCTTCCCAATCCTCTATGATTTGCCAAAACTAGAAAACTTCCTTGAGGTGTTTTCATTAAGAGAAGTGTAGTTCAATTTTTCACTGGTGTTCAGTATTGGAAGACAGTGAGTAAACAACAACATATATTTGCATATCTATCATTGTGGAGGAAAAAATCCGGAATATTTATCAATGATGATATTATAGCTGTGATGATGTAGGGATTAAGAAAGAATGATTTTATAGTCTAAAAACTGAATGAACAAACTGACACTGAGCAAGCAGAAAATTGTCACTAAAATATAAAGTCAATCTGGTACATGGTAACTAAAATCAGACATATTTAGCTATTAATTTTGCTTTGATAAAACCCAGTGATTACCTATCCTTACTATAGCTCTTTCTCAGTTTACTGCTTATTACAACACACTGTTCATTAATGTAAAGTAATAAATCTGTCTACACTAATATTTTATTGATGCATGTCTGTATGTGGGAACAGAATCTACTGGTTGACTATTGGTTCTGATCCTTCAGCTATTTATGGCTGTGTGTACTCACAACTGTTCACAGCTGGACTGTTTAATCTCATCTGTTCCTCTAAGGATCTTATTATTAGCTGGATTTTGATTTGCTACATTCTAAATTGAATTGAATTTTGGAAGACTTCTATAGTACTTGCATGCCAATTGTAACCTAAACGCTTCATTCACAAAATTCTCCTTTTGGTGCCACATGTCTTTTTCAGGCAGTCATCTCAAGATGTTTAACACAAAATAATTAGGAAATACTGTGTGGTGTTAGTAGAATATACCAGTCTTTGTAATTACAAAAAACCCCAGGGAAGTGCAAATGAACATTTATCTGCATTTTCTGTGAACACGCAAGCTAAACTAAGTGAAATAACTATGTAACTAGGGGAACATAATCCTATCATTGGAATTCCAAGAACAGCATAAGTAACACACATTCCTTTTTTTTCTCCATTCTACACAAATTCTCTTGCTAATCTTCCTTGATGTTTCCATTTAGAGAGGAACTGTCACAGGAGTACAGAACATACATACATAGCAATCCTCAAAATCAAAATGAGGAATGTACAGATGGAATGAGCAGACTTGTCAGTTTTTCAGACCACATTTGATCTCACCAAGTTAGAAAGGGATGTTGCGTGTCATGACGTGCCTTAAACAGAGTTCTTTATTCCCTTTGCGCTCCAGAAGAGGAACTGTGTTAGGTCAATTTAAATATTGCTCTTTTTACATTTACATTCACAACCTGGATCATAAACAGCAAGACTTATGTTGATATAACTGACTAAATATTTAATGTGCAAATCTAGATGCTGGAAATATTCAGCATTTTTACTCTTACTTAACATTTCTGATTTGCTCAGTTGAATCCTCTTAGAAAGGGAGCGGTATATTTCAGACTTTGAACAGAACACTTGTTTATCACCTAAAATCAAAGTATTTGCAGTTCCTAAAGAAAAATATCTGTGTTTATCACTATAACTGCCAGTTCAGAATGGACCTATTTCTAAGTCTGGGATGCATAGTAAAGAAAAAAATTTAAAACACCAGCATGCATTAAAGAAATGCCGTTAAATCGCAATCTAAGCCTGGGTTTAGAAAGAGGTATTAAGATGCAGTATGCAGTCATATTTTATGCATAGTAGTGAAATGAAATTTATGAAATGAGCTGGAGGTTAAAAACTTCTCTAAAATACATGGCTAGAGACACCCTTGGAATTATGGTAAATGGTAATAATTGAACTTAATAAAAAAACCCCTCTTCTAAGTTCAAGATAATTAATTACTACACCTAAAGAAAGAACACCAAGTGACTGAACATGGTATTTCAGCACACAGTTACAATTAAGCTTTTCTTTATCTGATTGGCTCTCCTACCTGCAAGGAAATACCAGCAGGCCCGGATTACTGTCATGCTCCTGAAGCTTTAGGTAACTTGAAGAGATATTCCATAATCCACTCACTGCAGAGGATCCCAGCTCCGGAGTGGCTCAGAGAAACACTCTACATATTTAGCACATAATGAGGAGAGAGGTTTTGGGTGAGATAAATATGTAGGGAGAGGAAAGGTTGTAAATTTTTAAAAGCTTCAAGAATTATGACTGTTACTAAATGACTGCACAGTTAAACATGCTATCTCTTTTGTAAAGGGAAGTGATTTCAAACAAAGCAATATTAAAACAGAATGCTGAAAATCAGTTTAAAAACTCAAGAACTCTTCTCTCTTGACAGGTTTATACGATAATAATAGTAAGTATCTATAAAGACACATTCTTTAAAACCTAGCTAAACATGCCACACAGCTTTCTGCTACTAATAAACAAACCAACTAGATAAAAGCTAGCTTGGATAGGCTTAAAAATGCTGCAATATAACAAACATATCCGTGAACACTCTTAAAGAGTATTGATACTTCAATGTGCTTCTGAAGAAAAAAGCTCAGAATATAAAACTGTTTTTCATAGGATACTTTAAGTCAGACCAGGTAGCAAAACAATTACAAAATTTTGACTTGTTAAAGTCCTCACTTTACTTTTTTTCTTGCTCTTGATATTTTGTAAAGCTTCCACTTAAAATTATTTGTAATAAACAGAAAGAGAACCTCTTTGAAATAGCACTAAATTGGATATGTCTACATAGCATAATAAAAGTCAAAATCAACATTCCTACTTGCATGTATGTTGTGCATCTCTCTTACTGGTAGAGTACATATGACCTTTATTTTCATCCATTATGTGCATCACCTTAAACATTATCTTCTCTGAGAATTGCTGCTCCTTGTAAAACTGAAAAAAAAAAAAAAAAAAAAGAAAGAGAAATGGTCACATTCTACTTTCTTAAGGTCATAATATAAATTGTCACTCCTGTTACTATGGAAACAGAGTGGATTTCATCTTTTTAATGCATGCAGTGATAATTGTTCTTATTTCAGTCTTTGGGTAGGTAGTTAATGGTGCCAGCTGCAGTTAGCACAGACAGAGACTATTGTCATCTAAGCACAAAGCTGCTGTCTCCTGTTCTGTCACTGTGAGCTTTCCTAACCATCAGCAATTCATAAGGGAACATTCAGGCAGAATGAAGAGCAGTTCACAGGCCTCTGTTCTGTGGCTGAAACAGAATTCCCTGCAGGAATTATGTTTTCATACGAAAAAGAAATAAATATGGCACAGCACAGAGTGCTTCTATAGATTGTCCAGTCAGGTCTTTCAGTCAGTCAGAAAAATTGTTTTCTCCGCGGTAGCTTATAAAATTTGGGTTGTGTTGAGAAAAGGTTCAGATGACTTCCCATCTATAGTGCAAGCTTTCACTACCACGGCCAGGTGCCATAAGATCACAACACAGGTCTCTGTGCAACTGCATATTTTAACCTTGGTATTATAAACAGATCAACAGGTATTAAGCAAATGTACATACTGCAGCTATTACATGTGTGCTCAAATTTAGGCTCATTTAGAATACAAAGTGAATAGGAACATAAAGGGAAAGCAATATGGGACAAGACAGCCACTATTCAAATTCCAGTGTCATCCATTCTCAACCCAAAATTAGGTTTGCATCAGTTTTAAAACTGATGTACTCTAAAGTAAGAAGTTACTGGTCCCACAGAACATTATGGCAGGTACAGATCTCACTGGTGGTTTTGCATGCCATCTTTCCTAACACACAAACACACTCAGTGGCTTGCACTGACAGTTTTCTTATGTGTGTTACATCAGAGTTGAGGTTTGTGTCAATTTAGGAAGTGTACCACCATTTTGATTCCTCTGGGTCTTTATTTCACAAAATCACAAAGTGATTGAGGCTGGAAGGGACCTCTGGAGGTCGTCTTGTCCAACCCTCCTACTCAAGCAGGGTCATCTAGGGCAGAACACATCCAGACATCTCTCGAGTTACCTGGCCAACTACTTCTGCTATTTCTTATGCACAGTTAATAAGGAATAACCATCATAAGTGTTACTAAAAGCATTCTTATCACTTTCACTAAGATTTGGCTTGAAACATGACAGATTTATTCCCAATCAGTTATTCTCGGTTCATGTTAGTTTGGTTATAATTAATGGAGGTTATGGGGAATACTATCTTCTTGTAAGAGATGCATCTAAAGTGTAGTTTAAATATTAATGAGCTTATTCTTTATAAGGGTAACTGCATTGTTTAAGGTAGATTATTCAAGCAGGCAGATGCTTTTCTTAGAATTAAGGTGCTTCAAATCAATAGGCTGACAGGTTAACTACAAAGTACTATTTTCTGTACTTAGACTTCCTTGCTCAACACCATAAAATAAGTAAAAACTGTACAAGGGATCGTACTTCCCTCTGACATATGTCTGTGCAATTTGGTTCTGAAAGTCTCTCAGAAACCAATACTATATGAAAAGCAATTGGCTTTTCTTGTCAGTTTGCCCAGTCTAGAGCTGACAAAAATGCTGTAATGAATTAGAGCAGTGTATCACCAAAAATAGACATTCCTGCAAAGTACTATGAAAACTGAATTATGACTCAAATTATACTTGGAAACGCCTGTTTAAAGGTCCCATCTGTGAACACAGAAAATTATAACAGACACAATGTTGATGGTGGTATAATTTGTGAATACCAATAATGACATTAGCTGTTGCTGGACAGATAATACCACTGAGCCACATAACTCCTGTACAGTTCTTTCATTAATCATTTCTCCTCAGATCCTAAGAATTGTAAGGTACATATTCTTAGTCATGAGATTTTATGTAGTGTATCCCTGAATATCTCTGACTACTGAGGATTTCCCAGTTCCCCTGGGAATCCTCACTTTTATTCCTACATATGTACATACATATCCTACTTATTTTGTATTTAGGTCACATCAGCTCTCCACACGCAGCAGCACCAAACAGGTCACCATATGTCCAAAAATTCCACATATACTTGTTATGTATGTACATTCTGAAATGTATTTGATTCACTACAGAGCACATACATTTGTTTAGAAATACAGCAAACACCATTAGAATTTTATCAATATACCGGCAACACAGTAAGCTTTTGGAGAAATGTCATACTTACTGCATGTGTGTTCTGTAATGCATATACACACACAGCTTCCTAGTAAATCTCAGGATAATGTGATAGCCTTGTATTTTCTAGAGACTTTTTTTTTTTTTTTTTGGCAGACAGCCAGGCTGGGAGGATTCTGCTGGAGCCCTATAAGCTATATTTGGTAATAACTCACTTCCCAGCAAGCATATATAAATACACGTGAGAGGTAAAACAAGGTTCTAATTCTCACCCATTTGGAAAGAACCCAGTGGAAGGAAAACTAACAGTGTTCTCTGCAAAGGTGGCTGCTGCATGAAGTTGGAAATGGCTGTGGCTTGATTCCTGCCCTTTGGGCCCTGGCACATTTGCCCAAACTTGGCTCATTTGCTCAGGACAGGCATTGAGCTGGGACTTGGAACAGAAACAAAGTATGATCAGTGAAATCGGGTTGACTTTTTTTTTAACAAGTGTTTGCTTTGAGTAAGTATAGCTAAAATAAATAGACCATAATAGGAAGCAAGTAATTTAGTCATATTTCAGTAGTTAACTTGACTCCCATAATACTTTGTTATGGATAATGTTAAATACTTCATTAATAATACTACAGCATATCACAATACACTGTTTTCTGACCTGAATTGAATCACAATGGACTATGTGGCAAAAAGATATATGAAAACTAAGTAAGGACAAATTACACAGAGCAGTATAAAGAACAGCAATACCATTAATATTTGGAGAGCAAGCGTCCAGCAAAAGTGGCATTCTTTTCTTATTCCAAATATCAGGCAGTGAGATCAGTACCTTGTGAGCAAAACTGAAGCATGTAAAAAACCTGTAACATTTCAAGACAAGTCATCTATGCAATTACAGCATTTTTAAATGATGAACAACACAATCATAGAAGGGTGGATGAACTCAAAGACAAACCAGTTGGAAAAAGTTCACTACAAAATAATTTCATAGCTCATTTTTGAGACACTTACATGGGGTTGCATCTGTTACTAATTTCAGGGAAAGTAGGGGAGAGAATCTGTGTCTGTAATAGGATTAATTAAATATGCAACTTCAGAGAGATTATCCTGACATCTTTTTTTGGCTACATGGGACATGCCTGAAAGTTGTGGGGAAGTCTCTTACACTCTTTCTACCTTTCATGCTTGTACCAGCACAGAGTAGTGATTTAAGATTCTGACTGGGAAAGAAAAAAAAAGGTATTATTATTCTGTCAAACAACTATTCACCAAGTTTATGGTATTTACACATATGTTAGTTAATGAATAATGCTACCTGAATTCTTTCTTGAGCCCTCTTGGGGCTCCAGAGTAAGCCTCCACAGAGCAATGCAGACAGTATAGGGAGAGATACAGTACTTTTTGAAAGCCAGTACCCACTGCCCTGTCCCTGGGCATCTTGAAAAAGAGCCTCATTCTGTATCTTTATACCCTCCTTTCAGAAATTTATGCACATTGATGTGGTGCCACCTGAGCCTTCTCACTCCTCAGCTAAACAGTCCCAGCTGTCTCTGCCTTGCCTCACAGGCGACACACTCGGGTGCCTTCACTCTCTCCATGGCTGCTGGCTGGACTCTCTCCAGAAGCTTAATCTCTCCTGTAGTGGGCAGCGCAGAACTGCACACTGTACATCAGGTGTTGCCTCACCTGTAGTACTCACTGAGTAGAGGCACTTAGTAATCATTAATTTCTCAGCATACAGTTCAATGGGGGATAATTAGTTTACACATCCTTCACACGTTTCTGTCCTATAAGTAAATTTCTAGAGCTCACAGTACACTTAATAGAAATTTTTAGACACTAATATGGAATACTTCCAAGCCACACTCCCTGTACAGCTATTAGAGAGGGATTGAGACAGGATATTACTTATTAACAACATTTTAATGTAGGCTACCTTGTTCAGCAAAGTGGATTTGGTCTGGGAAAAAAATTTTAAGCTCTTAAAATGATTCAGGTAATATTCTGTCTGATCAAAAGACTGGCCAATTTCCTCCTGACCACATCCTTCTCTGCTCTGACAGTGCATGCAATGAAATACAAGCCTGCAGGCACATGCTGGAGTAAAATTTTTTAAGTTTTTAATGCCCTGGCTGGATATGGTCATATTAAATATAGATTAGCTTTTATGACTAGAGATAAAACTAAATGAAAAAAAGGAAAAATGTCACTGAATAAAAGAGAAGTGTGGCAATGAAGTTATATCACATACTGTAGATAATACAGTGTAGAGAAGGCTAATGTATATGTTTATCACATGAAGCAGAACAAGGAAGATAGTGTTTCTGGTGTACATAATTTAATTTTAACAGTTTGCAAAACTATTCTTAGTGTAGTTCCATGACTGAACCATTCAAGAACTTACGGGGCCTTGTTTTAAAAAGTCCTCTATACAAAATTAGATTCAAGCACTATAATCTCAATTTATATAGTCATGTCTTGGGATATAGAGAAAATGCAACACTTTTCCATTAAAAAAAATTAAAACACAGTGATATTTGTACTAAATATGCAAAACTTCAGTTCCTCTGGCTAGCCTTGCAAAACGAAATATTACCATTGTGTTTAAGGATTCAAAATATAACATATTTTTATAAATACTATGAAAAGCTGATCTTTCAACTAGGTTTTTCACTGTACTGGTACAGTCAACAAGTTTGAGTCTTCCCGTTATAATTTTAAATACATTTATTTGGCTTTGCATTGAGGTTTCAGGATACCTTCATTAGTTAGAGATAAAATTTATATTTTCTGGAAATATGTTTGTCTTTAATATGGACCTACAGATCAAGCAAACCAGTCAATCCTCACTGGTTACTTATATGCCATGAGTTAAGTGAGATGAAACTGTTCAGCTGTAGTTAATAAGTGACCACTGGGATGGACTGTTGTGAAAATTGTTTGACTACACACTGAACAGTTGAGCAGTAGACAGAGAGAAAAAACATTATGTTATATATGTTTTCAAATATTACCCCTAATTTATCCCATTTATTGCAAGATTCATATAGTCAATATCTTCTGTCTGGAGCAGAAGACATATAGGATGGACTGGGGAAATGCAGGTGTTCCAAAGAAGGGCTCATAACATTCATGTTACCTTCAATGGAAGTAGCAAGTTTTTCCTGTGAAAATGACGCTTTGACTAGTCCAGAATCCAAATTTGCCAAGTTAGTCTGCAAGCTTCTTTTGATTTGTAAACTTAAATTCTTTTTCTGATATATCTTAATGAAATACAATATAACCCAAGGGCAGAGAAAAAGAAAAAAAATCAACTCCCCACCCTTTGTGCACAGTTTTCTGCTCTTGTGTACATAAATGAGTTGCTTGTTACAGGGAAGAAAGGGACTAGCACTTTCAACAGAGCTGGAATAATGAAGTGCCTAACTAGACAGCCAGTGGGATGGTAAAAATCCTGTAATTTTTTTCAAAAAACATTCTTTAATTTTTTTTTCAAATAATCTAATTTTATGTTTGGGGTTTTTTGTTTGGTTGGATTTTCTTCTTCTTCTTCCCCCCGCCCCCCAGAAATAACTCTTTTCCCAAAATGGCATGGCAGACATCTGAAACACAGATCAACCAAGAGACTGGAAAAGTTCTTAGTGGACACAACTCTGGCTGAAGTTTTCACAGAAAAAACACTACCACTTAGCAGTGACTGAATTTAAGGGCTCTGCTCCAAAAATAATGCAGAACTCCAGTTTTGCCTGTTGCATAGAAGGGAAAAACATTTGAGTTCAGTATCTTTCCATCAGTGAAAAAGGGCTATTTGAGTTGAAACTCCGTATTAAAATGTAATGTTCGTTTTTGTAAAGTTAAAATAATTAAATAACTGTGAGGCATCTATGACTGAAGTGACTTGCAGCACAGTGTTTAGAACAGTTTTAACTTGCAGCTCGATTTCTGATACTTCTTTTTCCTTATTTGAAATTTTGAAATAGCTCACAGCTGAAAGAGGAAACTGAAGGCAGCCTTTAAATAAGTGTCTCTGTAGATGAGAGATGGCTAAATCTTGAAGGTCTAAGGAGTCAAGAAGAGCACAGTAAGCGCACAAAGCCAGTTCAATTACAGAGGGTCAGACTAGCCTATGTTTGATCAAGTGTTATACATTCTTCTAAAAAAAGCCTTTAAAGCTGTGGAAACTTTCAGTACATTACAGGATGTAGAATTTAGAGCATAATCCTCCACCTCATACATTGAGCTGCCTTTGCAGAATTCCTCTCTCAAAATGTCTTCTATTAAGACTTCGTATTAGCTAAACCAGCTTGTTCATAGAATTCTCTTTTCATCACTTTTCCTAAAGAACAGGTGTCAGCATAGTAAAATTCCTTCTGTTTTCAAAGGTCCCTGTAGAGCTTGTGATTCATTTTCCAACTCCTCTTTTTTTATTCCTTCTCCTTTTGTAAGATCATCTTCTACCAATGGCTGTCTGAAGGGAGGTTCATTTGAAAACCTCACCCATTCTGAGAGACATTAATTGTGCTCAGGCTCGTCACTGGAGTAAACCAGCAGGAGTCAGTAGGCAGGCACGGGCTCTTTCCAGAGCTACATTTGATACTTTGTGTTTACATTAATTGTTTCTCCATTTGAAACAAATGTTTATTTAAAGCTGATTGAGGTAAGAGCTGACACAATGTGCCATTTATATCATCAGTGCCTTTGCCACTTCATCTCAGCGGGTTTTACTTTGAAGAAGCAAAAATAGCTTCATCAGACACAGAAAGAAAAATCTTAAAGTTCTGGTTAATCAGCAGCAGTCTGTGAAGAAAACAGCAAAGTAATGAAATCTCCACTTCTGAATAATTGTACTTGGGAAGCAGTGAGATTCCAGCATAAATTAATTCTCAGCATCCAGCTCAGTTTTCAGCTAGAATCAATCAATCAAGTACTGAAGGTGAATTCACAGCTCTTCACTGTATACTCTTTAGGAGAGGATGCAGAAAGATTAAAAACCAAAATAAAATTAAGGCATTAAATTATTTTTTTCCAACACAGGAGATTCATTACTTGTACAATAGAAATAATTTGCTGATATAGGGAATTTTAATAACTGTATGTTCTCAGTGTTCCAAATACAAGTGATGGACACATTGGAAGGCACACAGAGATACGTTTAGACATTGTTTGCCTTCCCCCCACCTTCAATCTAGTGAACACAGTGGGCAGAACTTGCAACACCACAGTATTTCTGAGGGTACATATCTATTTTACCCAGAACCAGACTACAAACATGAAAAAAAAAAAAAATCAAACCTGTTAAAATCATTTTAACTAGATTACTATGACAATTTATGCTAACAATAAATTTAGCACAGGAAGGCAATTGCTCATCAGTGTGCTGTAGGTAAGTTTACCATTGCCCATTTTAACATGGTCTCTAGAGCAACTACAGATTTTTTATTGTTTTTGGTATCTGCCTCCCTCATATGTCCCAAAATCAAACCATTTTCTAAAATCTATGGACTGCAGTAAGGCAAGGTTTTCCAAGCTCTCCATTAACCAAATTCCAGAGTTATTCATAAGTACCTGGGATCAGGAATATTATTTGCCTGGCTAAATTTCCAAGGTTGACAGCTACACTAACATCTGATTGAAACTGATATTTCTGCCATAATAAGAATATGGAACTTTATTCTTTCAGCTTAAGCTTTCCAGTGAACTTTTATCTTTTTCTCATTTGAGGCAGTTGAGATTTCTGAAAGGTACCTTCTGCTTCTCATAGTCAGTTTTGTCCTTCTTTTTAGGAATGTCAACTTCCTTGTAAGTTTTCTCAAGTAATTTTTTACAACTGATAGGTATTCACTGTCATAATCCTCAATGCTTTTTTTTCATAGAGAAGACCGATATATTTCCTCAAAAGTATGTATTACTATTCTAACATTTGTGACTATTCAAGCTCTGCTCGAGGCAATGAGACCAGTCATGACATAAGATGGCAATTATCACAACAAAAGAAAGTAAAAAACTGAATATAATATACAAAAGTCATTGTGTGGAATTTGTATGTGATTTGGAATCCAAACTGAAGGTTTTGCAGCAACTTAATTTACAAAGGTTGCACTCTAATACAAAATTAGACAGATAGGCTTTTGTTGCTGTATTCTAAAACTTCATCAGAACATTAAAATCTTAGTCATTTAGTCATCTGTTTTTGCAAGTACAATATTCTACAGTGAAGCTGCAGAACAGTGGAATAATTATTTTATTACTTGTTTCCCAGAATTCTAACTAAACCTGATCTACAACTGGAGCAATTTTAGCAAGTCTACTCTAAACCTCCTCACTTCCACAATCTCTTGGTTTTTATATAACTTGCAATTTTTGCACAAAGTTCATTAAACACTCAACTACAAATTTTGAAGAGTCCACATCAGCCATGCTTCTCAGACTGAATTTATCATTCCAACAACTTCATAGAAGTATAATGAAAAGAAAGCAGCTAAAGTGCTATGTAAGATATACCATAAAACTCCAAGCCTTCACAATCTGGGGCTGAGGGGAGGGGAAAAATGGAAAAATTTTACCCAAACTAATATCTTGTACTGTCTCAAGTACCCAGTCACAGAAAATGAGGATCAGGTAAATAAAAAGTGAGAGGAAGATGTAAAAATGACATCCTAAGTCAGAAGTAAGCCATTATGAGTGAGCCAAAAGTAGCTGTAAAATCATTCCGCCTTAGCTAATCAGAATTTACAACTTGCTCCAGTTTAGGTCTCTGAAGTGCCTGAAAACATCTTTTTGTAATTTTATTTCATCACTGCACACATCTATCTTAAAGAAAATGTGTACTTAAATGAACGAATACAACATATGCTACTCATTTAATTCCTCTGGGTGCTTGACCAGTCTTCCAGAGAGAGCTCGGTGAAATTTAAAAGGTATTAAAAAGATAGAAGAAATTCTAGACCAATTAGAAAGCTGGTACAGCACAGAATTGCTGTGGAAAAACAACCTTCTTGTGACCAGTATTAGCAAGAAAATGGCTCCATTATTCTGCTGTACTTCAAGGCAAATGCCTAAACCTTTATCATCCAAACCATATTGGCTGGATCCATATTGGAACAAGAGTCATATTTGAAAGCTTTCTTCTGTTTGTCTCAATATTGATAGTCTTCTGCTGTAACTGTTTCTAAATTACATAAACATTACAAGTTGATCAAGTATTAACTGAAAGTTCAATGGTATAAAACAGAGTGTAGCTTCCTCATTTGTCATCACTCAGTGAAGGAGAGTGATTCTTCTTTCCTCTTGCTTCAGAAGCTGAAAGCTCTCTGTTCATTTGTCATGATTTCCCATGAGATCAAGGGAGAGAGAAATTACACGGCCATGACCACATATCTCAGCATTTGCTTTGTACCCATTGCATCTCAGATTTTGGGTTTGTTTTTTAGTGCTTGGTAGTGACCCACATCAATGCAGTTTAAAGAAAACATTATTATAGAAAAGTCACTGCAGAGTCCAAATTAAAGATCTCATAATTGATCTGAATGACAGGTCTATCTATAGCAGAAGGCTTGAATTGCAAGGCTGGCTTCTCCTTAGACTAATGGTAGACTCCTCTGTGGTCTCAGTTTCACTCTTTATTGCTTAAATTAGAAGATCAAAATGCAGTAGTTAGCAAAGATGTTTTGGACCAGATTCATCGCTGAAATTACTCCTCTAACTTGACATATCAGAGGTGAACATTTTTGCTTAAAAAAAGTCATAGTTATTCTAGTTTTTTACTATGAGAAGTGCTAATTGTTATTATACAGACAGGCAGTAAATTTAGAAATAGAAAAATAAAGCTTATGTAACAGCAAGAAACTAAGGATTTAAAACATTATCTAGGTAGCTGCTGGCTGCAGAGATACCACAAACCAAAAAGAACAACTGGCTTAAACTAGTATATTGTGGTCACTAGCCTTTAATTTCCATGGTCTGGGAAAACTTTAAAACTCATTTCTATGTGACAAAACTTAACATAACTGCAAAGATGGTGACAATTGTGAGCACAGGAAAAGCAGGGAAGTAAAACTACTTTTGCATACTGAAGTAAAATTAGACAAAGTAATGTAGAAATGTTTTCCTCAGCAGTAATTGACCACAGGTCAGTTTGTTTTAAGCTATATTTTTGTGTCATGAGTGCCACTCAGCCACTCCAGTTGCTACTCAAACTTTATGCAATTTCATTGTGAAAGTGATTTTACAAGGTGGAATCACTCAATGCCATAACCTAAGCAGAACTGTGGCCCTCCAACTTTAATCAATACTGGAGCACATATCACAAGAAGAAAGATGTCAGTCTATCACAGCTGCTAACCAGAACAGTTAGCAAAGTCCTGGGAATGAGCAAGGTTGGCAAACTGTAGCAGCCAGCCCTGTGATGCTGCCACAGCAAACAAGAACATAAACATCTTGCTGAAATACCTGACATTATCAAAAGATCTAAAGAAATCTATTTCACCTGAACAGATCAGCTCAGCAAGAAAGTGTAGCTCTACCAAGTTTATCCATAACACTTGATTAATTTCTGACATCCCCAAGGACTTAAACAGCATTATATCTACATAATCCAATGTCTCATTTACCTCAGTTATTTCAAGTTAGGGATGTGTTAGTTGAAGGACAATGCCACACTAATGCAGCTGTCAGTATCCAGCCAGTCAGACACACCTGGCACTTGTACCCAAGGAAAGCCCCCTCTTACGCTGAGTCAAACAGAACATAAACACATAATCCTAAAAGGACATGGAAATGCACCCTCAAAGTGAGTTAAATATGGGTTCCTGCATTCTTCCTCTCTCTCTCTATTTCAGCCCCCTTCTCTTCCACCAGCAGGGGCATGTACAGTTAACAAATCTGGGAGTGGAAAACTATTTCTTCATCAAAGAGGACCAATTTTCTGAAAAGCACAACCCAGCCCTGCATGCGCATCAGCCTCAGACCAGAAGCAGGTTTCAAACTTGTTATCACAGATGGCTTCAGCCTCCTAGGAAGTATATCCTGAGATCTTACTGATTTGAGTACTTTATAGTCCACTTGCACTTCAGTAAACCAAAGCCCATTTCTATGTAATACTCTCCATGGTTTTAAAATGCATTAGTGAATTCCACAGATACTCTGGTAGGAGATCAGTGATCCCACCAGAGGAGGGAAAAAAAAAGAAAGAAATCTTTTAAAACATAATGTTTACTGCATGTGAAAGTATGTGCTCTTGGTTTGCTAAATGGGCAGATTTGGCAAAGTGTTGCTGAGACCTAACTAAGCTTTCTTTGGCTACTGAATACCTAGAAAGAGTCTACAAGAATCCTTTAACATTAACCTCAAGAAAACTGTTACTGCAGTTCATTGAGACAGAATTCTTGCTAGTACAGCTGCTTGTCTACACACACTTACAGGCCAAGAAATCTCATACTACTGAGTCATCACAAAACCTCTTCTGGAAATTACCCTGGCTGACAAAGACAAACCAAAGCCAAAGCTTGATTCTGTACTGTTTAGCGTTGTGCCAAAAAGAGCCAGCACATAAAGACTAAAAAGGTTCATGTGAATGATGAAAGTAAGAATTTAATTTCTGCCTTATTTTCAGCCTCCTGTCAAACAAAGTTTTCTTCTGTTTATCAAGGAAGATTTCATCCTTAAGTCTGTACTTTGCCAGTATATTTAATCCTTGTGTCAGATACTATATGGGATATACATTTGTTTTCCATCCATAAATTAATCTAAAGAACTACAACAGTTTTCCATTCAATTGTGAGATCTAGTTGCTAAACCTGAAGAAATTAAGATATTCTTCTTATCTTCTGTGCATTTTTTTCTAATTTCCATAATATAATCACAGAGATCAGAATTAGGCCAAGTGATGCAAAGAAAGTGATTTTAATCTCATTCAAATCCATACTAATTCTGTCTAATACATTTGCATATAGATTTCAGAACTGAAAAAAGTAATAGGATGATGCACAGTGGCTTTCCAAAGATTACTGGACTTGTTCTCTTTCCTTATGCTATCTTCATCTATTCAGGGTGTCTGATTTTTTAGCAAGTTTTATTTTACATTTTTTTGTGGTACTTAAATACTGTTCAACTGAAATTTTATACACAGAGGATTAAGTTATCTACTTGAGCAAATACTTCAAAATTAGGGCTTTCTGATGATATTTTTACTCTATTGATCAAAAACTAGAAAGACAAGAATTGTTATATTAGCTTTATCTTGCCTATGATTAGCTCAGTCTTGTCTCCACTGCTGGCCAGTATCAGACACTGATTTCAAAAAATTCTGAATCCACTTTGTAGACAAACCAGGGTATTACTTTGTTAGGCTCCAGGTCCTCATTTGCTGTATAGGTGAAAGTTGTACAGCTCTTAAACCCCCACCACATTAATGTAGTACAAAGCATACTAAAATATACAAAAAGGCAAAATTTAGTTCTGTAGTTAAAAGCAGATAAACCAAAAAAATCTTCTAAGTCAGTTTAGAAGTGGTTGTCTTCCAGAGGGCTTTAAAGTCTCTTTCACAACTATTTAGCAATTGCAGTTCTACATACTGGGAGCAATATTCTACAGATCAGAAGACGGACAGGGACCCTACTGAAGAGGGGAGGTAAAATGGTGTGTTGTATTTGCGGTAGAAGAGAACACTATGGCAGGATTCACAGGCCCTGGAGAACCCAGTCTGTCAACAAGAATGAACACAGAAAGGTCACAACTGAAAATAACTGAGGAAGGTTTCAGACAAAACTGTTCACACAAAGTACACATGTTAGAAAAGGCAGACCTTTCTACACTGAAAAGTGAGGATGTAAAAAAAATCCTGAACTTCAGTGTGTGTTTTTGAGCCTCCTTAGGCTATAAGCATGGTAATACAAAAGCAACAAGTTCTCAGATCTATTTTATGTGAAATATATCTATGTTATTGTCTTGATGAAGTCACCACTAGGAGCTTAAATAATGAACTTTTTTCAAAACTGCTTTAAGTGCTTATTTCTGTGAAGACCTAGACCTCAGATCTCTGTTTCCATGATGCTTGTAGGATGTTCCCAGTTCCCACATATGAATTGCCCAAACATATGACCGCGTTTTAAGACAGCAGAGCAACTCAATTTTTTTAACTTTTCTAGTTTTAGTTATAGTAGGAGCTACACTAGATTTCATGTTACACTATAACAACTATTTTTGGATATACTTACCATGTTCTATAACAGCCTTTCAGCTTGATGTCAGAAGACCACAGAATCAGAGATATGTATTGTTTTGTTATACCAAGTGAATTCAGAGTTCATATGAGCAAAAGCAGGGGAAAGGAAAACATGACAAGGTAAACATATAATAATTTTGTTCTACATAATAATGTAACCACTTATGCATTGCAGATTAGGTGTTTCTTGAGAATTCCTGTAGCAGTCAGGAAGATCCTGCTGCTGGTCATGCATAACAGTATAAGAACAGTAAACAAAACCAGGTATAGGTTGTCCCAGTGAAAGGAGATGGGAACATTTTCCACAGAGACAACATTTTTTTTTTTATTAAAACTTCAGCAACGCTCATGGCATTAAACCATTTAATTAATTTACTGGAAGATTAGCTTCAATGCTATGCCTTTTAGTAGAAACTTAACCTGCAAGTCAGAATTTCTGAAATGAGCAAGACAACTAGCATACTTCAAATACCAAATTAACTCTTATTTAATGAAGCATATACATGTCTAAATCAATGCCATAAAAATCTATAGAAACTAGGAACACTCTGTATTAGTCAGTGTAAAAAGAGGAGTTACTGTCAAAAGTAAAGCCAGCAGAGTAATGTTTTTCACATTAGTCAGTGTTCTGACATGAAAAACAAACCCATTGCAGATCACAGTGAAATCAAGGCTTTGCAGGTATTCACGGAAGTATAAAGGAGAGGGAACTTTTGTCCCAGACAAAGTATTCACTGTTAAATTCAGATCCAAATCCTTGGTTTAGTTGATTCAAACCTAGCTCCTACCACCCAAGCTACTGGCCATGCAGACAGCATGTTTGTCTCAGTACTTCCTTGTTGATGGGATTTCATACATTAACAGATAAATGAAGCAACAAATACTAAGAGCTGCACACTGAAACAAATAATTCAGAGATCAGAGCCCGAAAGCAAAATTGCGAGTTCAAGGAAAGAGATTATATTTCTCAGTGTGCTGTTGATAGTGACTCTAACTAATTTTTGGCTCACAGGCAGTAATTTTCAAGAAAAAAATGAGAATTTGTTGTGTCCAGCACAGTTTTTGCACACAGAAGCTATGCAAAATTCACTGCTGTCAAGATACACAGTAAGAAAGAATGAAAAGAAGGATATTTGGGCAGAGTCTCTCTCATTTCCAGAAGTTATGTGTCTCCTCCACATTCATTTTGTTAATAAATACAGGTAAAAGGACTTGACAACCGTGCAGGGTTCATTTCCAGTAAGTGGAGAGCATATGAGAACATACATGATTTTTAAATTTTCTGTCTGAAAAAATGTACAGAATATCAAGTGCTTGCTAGCTTATTCTCAAACACAGTCCATATAAAAAAACCCACCACCAAACTTTAATGACTAAGAAGTGTTTCCAGAGGACTACAAGTATTTTTCAACACTTATTTTAGTCTCCTGACTGAAAATTTAATTTCTCTTGTCCCTGTGATATCAGTCTTAGCAGATCATGCCCAATGACAACATTCTGGTGTTTTAATAACAACACAGTGAACAGCTATCTTATTTCATGACCTCTGATTAGTTCTGTACGTCTTCCATATTACAGAGTTAGATTAAATGGTAAATAAATATACTTCTTGGTAAGTTTTAATATCAGGTGACACTGGATGGTACATAAACAGATCCAACAAATGTTAAACAACTCAGCAAACAGCGCTTCAGTGCCACAGCACACAGCTGTTGGTAAGGGCAGTTATTATCATAAATATTAGAAACAATAAAATCATTCATTTGGCCAGATTCAGAAAGTAGGGAAAGGGTTTATGTACTATGTTCAGTTTGCCAACTAACTTAGGAGAGACACTGTCACTGTGCTGTATCGTAGCTTGCCTCAGAAGAGCAACTCTCATATCAGAAGGAAGCCAGAATCAGGTACAAAGAAATTTTTTTTTATTAGATGAGGAAATAAACATAGAAATCAGAATTGATACTGTATTAAGATAGTTTAGGTATGAAATGAAATTCAGATACAATTCCCATAATTAGAAATTGCATTTCTCCATCTCTGCCATGAGTCTGCATAGTATCCGCTTGCAGGAACTTCATAGTGAACAGATGGGCACCCTCTGCTCCAAACCCCGCCTGTGAACTCCTAAAACATAAGATAATATTATGTCTTTTATTTGCTGAACTTTGCTGAGATGCAGAGGAGACTGAAATGTAGTGTTTCAGTAAGAGCTGATAAGACTTAAGCCAGTTTGAGAGTTTACCCCACTGTAACCTTTTGTTCAGATGAGCTCTTGAGGGCCCACACACTTCTCTTCCTGGGTAAGTAAGTACTGAGTATAAATGTGATCTTCTAGAGTAAAGGTTGAGAGTGTGTCTGGTGTCTGTGGCTGGTGTCTGTGTAGAATGGAAAGGTTTTGCGCTGCCTTCCTTTGCTCTGAACCTACGTTTTGTTCAGCCCTGAGGGAACGACCTGGAAAAAATGAGCTGCAAGATATGGGAAGTAAGGTTTTTAAGATGCAAAGCACATAGCATTAGTAAAACCAAAATGGCCAGGTGGTAAACAAGTTTAATGAAGAAATCATACATATCTTGTATGCTATCTACAAAAATAAATAATGAAAATCCCAACAGCTGGTCCACCTCTTTTGGCCAACTTTGAGTCTGCTCTCATTAAGACCAAACCTTTAAAGTAAACTCTATACTAAAAGCTTTAAAATGCTGTTAAATTAACTAATGGTTTTTTTCAGTTCTCATTCCCTATCCTTTATAAAAATCAGGATAAATTACCTTCATACTGCATTCAACAATTACACCTTAGCGTGATCAAGAGAGTATATTTTATTTATTTCTGCATAAGCTGCAGAATTCCCTTGGTTTTGCAGGCACTCTAAGCATTTGAAAATGAAAGATATTTCACTCATCTGCCAAAATGGTTACAGAACCTTTGACACCAATGATCTCAGGGGATCTACAACACAAATTAGGCTAGCCTGGTCCAGTAAATTGACAAATTGTTTTTACAAAACTGTTCAGCCCCAAATGGTATCTAGAAATTAGCAGAAGAGGTTCTGAGCACCTCATCAACATAAGGAAATCCAACACTTGGATGTCCCTGCCCATGGCAGGGGAGTTGGACTAGATAACCTTGAAATGTTCCTTTCAACTCAAACTATTCTATGATTCCATAGGTAAACACTTCTAAAATTGCAGAATTTTATAACAAAAATGTCTAAGTTTTAAATATACAACTTGAGTATTGGAAAGCTTGTTTTTAGCAGGAAATACTCCGATGGCAATGGTGATTAAATAGTTTACAATTTCTGGCACTTCTACTGTCCTATTCCCTTGAATTGTTAACTTGCTTCTTTTCCAAGCATCTGTCTTTATGGAAATCATGAGTGACAGACTGGGCAAAATCTTCTTTGGAGTAAATTATGCCTCACTCCCTCTCCCCCATGCCCTTCCCCAGCCACCCAATCCAATTCTTGATTCAGAATTCAGTGAAGATACAGTTTTAAAAAAGAAAAATCAGTTGAGAAAGAGAAATGAAGAGTTATTTAAATGGTTTTAAATGAACCCACATTTCTATTCATTCTCAATTTAACAATTAAATGGTTTGTGGCAAATGCTCAGCATAGATAAAAGTTCATAATCCTTTTAACAACAACTTGCCTGCTGTTCAAATCCATTTTTTTTTTTTTTTTGTTTAACTGAAGATATTTTGGAAAGTATCATAAAATCAGAAGAAACCAATTACAGTTTTGTGTTGACACAATCCATTTTTTATGTCACAGGGTAGGAAACTGCTAAAATCTTAAACTGGAAATTCAAGGACAATGTCACACAGAAAATGAACTCTGAAAAACAAATTAGGGTGTTCAACATCCTCCTCCTATTCTTTAAGTTAGCATCGGCGAACAGAAGTATTTAGCACAGAAATCCAGTCTGGAGCAGGTTTTCAGTCTCCAGTCAGCATCCAACCTGAACAATATTGTGAGGCTGAGATGATCTTGCACCTATTGTACAGCTTGGGGTAGTTTGGCACCTACCACAGATAACAGTTTCAAATAAGACACTCAAGTGCCTGCAGGAGATAAAAGCAAGTGACTTGGTAGTTTAGCACTTGAAAAACAAATCTCTCTGATAGTACAAACCGACAATGTTTCACTGGAAGAGAACACTATGTCATATCAGAAAAAAATGTTAACCTCAAATTTTGAGTCAGCAAGTCCCTGAGATTTCTACTGATTTCATAAGTTTACAATCCCTCTACCTCCTGATTCTCTTGTTGAATTATGTCCTCAGAGGAATTAAGCATTTCACTAATCAGTAAATTTTTAAAACTAAACACCTAGTGGGAATATCTTAAATTTAAAAAAATGGTAGAACTTACGGCTTCAAATGCTAAAACCTTTCTTTCAAAACCAGAAAGAATCATACAATAGAGCCAACTAGCAAGATCCCCTGAAGTAGCCACAAATGTATTCAAATGCTTGTTTGGTAGTTTTTAATTTGTTTGGTTTTTTGGGTTTTGTTTTGGGTGGATTTGACTTTGCTTTTGTTTTCCACCAAAACAAATTAGAAGGAAATAGAGCTGTTCAATTCTAGACTTTAGTCTGATCTTTCGATTTGCTTCATTATGCAACGTGTTAATTGTGTCTCAGCTCTCTAATATTATTTCTATTTTTTCTATTACTAGGTTTCTGTTTTAGCAGATAATGAAGTCTGTTTCAGGAATCTTGTTAAACTTTTTCCTAACTTTTTATTACAGCAGATTTTTCACCAGATAGGCAGTATATGGCTTCTGCATGGACTAATACTTAATGAATCTTTTTTTAATCATCTTAATCCTTTCCCTCCTCCCTGTACTACTTAACAATTTATGCTCAGATCAAATTTTCCTGAAATAATCTCTTGTTCAATGTTAATCTGAGAATCAAAGTCAATTTTTTTACTAAAACCTAATAAGGCAAACTGTTTATGACAATTATTCGATATTAAACTAATTTGAATTGCAAAGGACTCTGAACTTTCCCAACTCAGATGTCCAAATGCAGGCAGCTTGATCTATGCTTAAGAATCTAAATGAATGGTCTGGATTTTCAAATATGCTAAGTAAAATTTTTTATATTGTCTAATAAGGCCTAACTAATTAAATCTTGCACAAACTTAGCATTTTTGAAGGCTTATGAAAGGGGAAAATACTTGTTTTTAATGTCTCAAATAGCTCACAAAAAGAATAATGATCTTTTAATGTTCTTGTACTAAAAAGTAACATGATAAGTGGCTTTATACTCCAACATTAATAAAATATTAAACAAAACAGTAAAACCATCCATAACATCAATGGAGTCGTCTTCTAAAAACCAAAACATCCAATTCAAATGAATAATGAAAGGCTTCAGAACAGTTTTTATGCTTACAGTATTTACTTATAGATCATCTAATTTCCTCCTAAGGCTAATGTGGAAACTGGAAGCAGCTACCATACACAATCAATAATCCTCTTAGAAACTTAGTGTGAGATACAGGAGACATTGCCAAAGGTAGTCAGCCAGAAATTAAATTCATTTGGGTTCTGTTGTTTCTGTTGTTCTAAGGAGAATGCAATACAAAACATTTCCCAGCATCTCTCATTTACTTTTCTGACTTTTCCTTATGGACAATGATATTCGAATCTTCTAAAGCTTTGTTGGACTGGCTGTACATTACTAACACAATTTGATCTTGGAGAAAAAGCAGCAAAACATTTTGGAGTTCATGATTTCTGTGAAGTGTTCCTCACAACACAGAGGGCAAGTTCAGTCTTTGCTGCTATTAAACATGCTTTGGGTCGTGAAGAAGGTCGAGTCACTTTGTAGAGTAGGAAATTATCTGGTTGCCTTAGAAAGTGGAATTTCAATAAAAGATCACTTCTGATAAAAGGTACACACTTTCTTCCTAGGAACAGCAAGAAGAAGAAATAAGAAGGTTCACATATACCAGATGTTGCATGTTTAAACTAGTGCTGTTCTTTGACAACTTCAAATACTCTGGCTCTGTGTGTGGATCGGCCCTTGCACACTGAGTGAAAGAACCCGTTTCAGGCCAAACATCCAATTATTTAAAGCAATTTAACCATACCTCTGGTATATTAACTGTAGAGTCCAGCCAGTGTTCTTCAGTTTGCGTTCTTAAAGTCAAGCCTAGAGAGCTACTCTTCTAGAAGTGATCCAGCCTGACTCATTAACATGATAATATTTTTAGAGAATGATCTGAATGATCCACCATAAAATAGTTGCATTAAGCACTCCCAAGAATTAAACCATTCAAAAGTCTGAAATTACAGCTGGAAATTTAGCTCTAGTTTCACTGTAGATACACTAATAATGTTGGCTTAGGCATTCAAATAAAAGCAGTATTCAGAGGTGAAAAGATGCCAAATCTGAACATAAATATTCAGACTGAATGTTTGGTCTTTCATAGCATTACAGCACTGTTGATATATGATGGAAATAATACATTTCATAGATACACAGTTCCCTGCTATTCTATAGATTAGTTCAATTCAACAGTATTAGAAATTTGCTCTTCCAAAGGGTAGCAACAGATTATAACTTCTCCTTGGTACTTTTAAAAGTTACCTGTGAAAGCTTAGGATGTTCTCTTTGAATCTCATCTTTACACAGTATTTGCATAACATTCTCATATTGTGTTTGTTCTCTGCCAGATAGAGCTCTTGGGTAAAGTTTTACTAAAGAACCACTTTCTGCCCTTGAAGTATTTCTGTATTCATGGCCATTTTGTTTAATTTATTCTAAGTTGTTTAAATAATGTTTTTTCCTCCTCTGTGTTACAAATCATAACTTATGTCTATCCAATGCGGACAGCACTGTGCATCAAATGCAGAACTGTTTGTCTTTGCTTGGCTATCTGCCTGTCTGTCCTCATTTCCTTCTCTTTCTCACAAAAGCAGTACTGCTGCACAGAAGTATCGGCTACACAGTTCCAAAAAAATCCCAAGACACTTAAAGTACTACAGAGAGGTTGAGAAGACATGAAGTTATCTCACAGTCTCACTTTACTGGGAAGTTTCAATGACAAGTCACAAACTAAATATTTTTAATTTCTCTGAGCAAAAGACAAAGACCTTGTGGAGTGCAAATGCCTTTCACATTGTTCTTGGACATCGGCACTATTGAAAACCCTTCACAAAGTTGTTCATTCATCCAGTTTAACTGAAAAGCTTCTCATCTACTTACTTACATTATAGGACACCAATTTTATTGAACTTTGGGACATTTTAGGCATTTAATCTCTACAATATTATATAAGCAAAACACCTGGGCAGAATTTAGAAAATCATAAAAGAAATTTTTAATTAAATCATGCCTTGTCACTAACTTCTTGAAAGGGAGCAACCTTTCATGAAGGTTTTTACTAGAGATTTTGCTGAACCACTTAAGAAAATCATCTCAGAATGAACACTCACTATTTCTGTGGCAACTCATCATTTACTTGATTACCTAGGAAAGAATTTTAAACATCTCACAGACAGACGCTGATAATCTGTTCCAAAACAAGGAACTGATGGCTGGCAGTGAGGTATGCTCTTTGAAACTTATTTTAATGTCTATAAAAATAAACTTTTCCAAAATACTGAAAGTTACAATCTAACTCACAAATGTATCATGTTCAAAGAATTCAGAACAATTTCTCAGCAGATTTTAAAAGTCACAGTTCTCCCACCTTACATAAAAATATCTGACCTGTTAATACACTTCATTCATAAAAAAAATTAAAAAATCACATATTTGTCTTATACCTCAATTATCCACTTTGTTTATAGTCACTTAAATTTCCAAGTTAGTAAAAGATGTATTTGAACTGTTGAGTGACAGATCTGTAGGCACATTTAAGTTCCCCCACCACTGTGCTATCCAGAAAAAATAAATATTAAGCACAACTTGGAGAGCTTTCAAGTCAGACATAAGGACAAATTCTTAGATTTGCTGTCAAATTTTTGCTTTAATGTTATTTTCTCAAGGTCTAAACAGAAGCTTTGCACACCCCTTCTCTCCACAAGGGAAATTCAGACACTAGACACTAAAAAGTGAAGGGAAATAATCAAAAAAATGAGGTCTCTAAGGAGAAGGTGGCCCATTATCTTGAAATGTCCATAATCCTCAAAATTTGGGAATACTATGCAAGGGGAAAGAACTGCCAAAACACAAGTTAGGAGATTGCACCTACCACTTGGTACTAATTAAAATTCTGATTAAATGGCAAGGCCAAAAATAAAGAAGGGACTAGCATTTAAAAAAAAAAGTCAACATACACTAGTAATCACTCAAAGTACAAATAACTAATCACAAAAATCCTTAAATTCAGTAACTGAGCTGTAAGAGCATTCCATGCATTAAGAATGGGTTAATTCTGGTTTGTTTTGGTTTTTTAAATAAAGGGGAGTGGTTCCTTTACTGGGGACCTTTATATGTTATATAAATCAAATGAGGAATCTCTGCATTCTCTAGGATGGACAAGAAGAAATACAGATGAGTGTACAGCTCTGAACAGGAGGATCAAAAATCAGAGACATTTTTATTTGCCCAGATAAACACGTTTGTAGTATCTATTACATGCCATTAAACCTGTTCACATGACAAGAGCATGAGATGCCCTGATGTTTCTGGTTATTAGGACAAGACTAAAAGCAGTCTTTGCCTCCTGTTGCTCACTTGGAAGCTACAATTATCCTGGCCAACAGCAATATGAAGCATAGTCTACTAGTCTGGATAATTACACTGCTTAAAAATTACAGATCCAACCATAATTATTCAATTTGCTGAGCAACAAAAAGATCTGAAACTGAAAATAAACACTTGACTCTTGCTTTGCTATCTTTTGTACATTCTGCCTAGGAACATAATGGTGTGCCTTCAACCTAATGTGTTTTCCCATAGTGACTCTCTGATTTCAATCCTTCATTTTTACCTGTTTTTCCACTAGGAACTAGAAGGATCTCAAGATATTTGTCAAATGGGCTTTAAAATGAGATTCCTAATGACCAAATTGGAAAAAGAAAGGTTAAGAGAAAGGAAAAAAAGAAAGATTCAGACTGCTTTCCAGTGTTGATGAGGTAAAACAAACTACCTAAAAACTTCAGAACATCCTGTTCCCTAAAGATATCATCCAGATACTGGATAGATCACCCACCCTGGTTACCTTATGAGATAACAAAAGCTTTTACGGTTTTGAACTTAGCAAATTTTTTTTAGCACTAGATATCTGATGATAGCTAACTAAATTGTGATATTGTTGTCTTGAATATAAACTCTGAGAGTTGAGAGAAATATTAAGTGAAAAAAGTACAAAAAATTGCTTTAATTATGCTATTTTTAACTCTCAACATTTTCTAAGTGCAATCTGCTTTATATTGTTGATTTGACAGCAATTTATATGAATGTAACATTTCAACAACATACTGCTTTTTGATAAAAAGCTTGTAGTTATGAGCATAAAAGTGATTAAAATGAAGTTTTTGATGGTGGTCTGAAGAAAGCTTTGTTGGGCTGCATCCAGTCACTGAGAGGGGGCTTGGTGGGGTTTTTTCCTCTTATGCTGCAATAGAAATAACCTGTCATAATTAAAAATATTGCATATTTTCCCCTGCTAAAGAAAGATAATTCTCATCCATACCAATAAAAAATTCTCTCCATAAATTATGGGCAGCCTCAAGCTAACTTCATGTGCCATAAATACCAAATGAGAATACTAACCATCAGCTACTAGATGTCTTCATGTCTTAATCTATGGTAACTTGCCTTCTGGTTGTGTGGTCCAACAAGTGATTTAAAACCAATTTTGTAAGGCTGCAATAGCGGTTTTGTACATGGCAGGCCTTCAGCTCTTTATGGCAAGCTGAATTTAGAAGCAATTGCTACTCTCTTTTCAAGCAAATCTGAGTAATTTTGAATGCCAGGGTTTATGGGCATTATTCTGACTGTATTTAGGAAGCTGAATTAAATTTTTTTATTTTTAAGGATTCAGTGTTTAATTAGCACATACCTTTTACCAAACCCCACTGCAAGGCCATGTCATGTTTACCTGTCCTCCAGAAATAGAGACATGAAATGCCACTCTGCTAGAGAAGTTAAACTACACGTGCAGCAGAAGATAAAGCAAACTTGCATTTTGGGGACCATGTCAGTAAAGTATTTTTCCTTTATCAATACAACACTATTAGTGGAAAACCAGGCTGACTTTATTCTCTTTATCAATTCCTAATGCCTTCAGATACTGTTTAGTCATTATGAGACCTCTTATCCTTCTTTGTTGATGGCAGAACTGTCAGTATAATCAATTCTCTTTTCTTTACAAAAAGGACAGCTGCCTTATGATGAACAAGGCACAGGTTTTCTCTCTTAGAAAAAAAATATTCCTGCCTCCACAGTGAAAGTGTTGGAAGCCACAGCATAAAATTACACTGGAAAAGTTAATTTCCTAGTCTGGATACTAATAAATGAAAATACACAATTAAATCATATAATAACTAAAACATATCTGTTCATAGCAGTAACAGAAAAAAACATGCTGGCAACAATTCCAATCCTACCCCATTGCCTTAGTCTTCACTATACTTTGCTTTCTCTGCTTTTTTCATTCTCTACTTTTATTCCTTTACCTGTGTTCCAAAAATACAGCACAATTAAAGGTACTGCATTGTGCCCCATTTAATTTCTGCAAACATGGCAGCTGTTGTCATCTTCTGCAGAGCCAACTTGATCACCTTCTCATGTATTCTCCAAATTTTTGAGAATTAGCAGGAAAGATTGGACTGCATAATTAATGCCTTGCACATTATTGTCTGACATTTCCGTCAGAATTCTGAAATCTTGTACATTTACAATTATTTCATGCTTTTTTGCCCCTGGTTTGTTAACTGGTGCTCTAATATCAACTGCTTTTTCAGTTCAGATTATTTTATCTGTGCATTTGATATCTACACTTGAACAGTTACAAAACAAAGTGTTACAACTACATACATAGAATACTGTGCCATGGTTATTTCTTACTGATGAAACATTGAACTTCAAATGGCAGAATCATGAAAGAGTTATGCAAGACACCTCAGTTTTCAATATTCTCTATGTGAACTGGAAGGCCTAAAATTAATTTCAAAACCCTATTTAGATAGTGACTACTTAAGGTCTGATCAAGGTAGTATCTACAAATTTTTTAAAGTAGCTGTATTTTTCAGCCTATCCCTTGAATTTATTCTTTCATATATCCTTTCAATTTTATGAGGCTCCTATTGTACCTGGCTGTGCCATTTACTTTAGCTACAATATTTGGCACAATCTCTGCTTTTCTATTTTGTTATCAATTTAACAGAAATTATTCTCACTTTATTTTAATGTTTCAGTCTATTTCTTTGCAAGGGAAAAAAAAATGTTGACCCTGTATGGTTATAATTTACAGAGAAGGAGAAAATGGAGGTAGTGAGGGTGAATCATCACATCTGCTGTTCTTTCATTTAATAAGAGAAAACCTTCAAAAGCATAATTAGGCAACAGTTAGACAGAATGATCAGTGATCCTTCAGTATGTCTAATGACATGTTTACTAAGCCCATCAATAAGAATTTGGATGTAAAAAAACTTGAAAAGAAGCAACACATTGAGGTATCTGTTGAAAATAACACTAGTAATCTCTTCTTGCTTTCCTTCATAAGATAGATGATCTACTGAGATAAATGCAGGGATTTCACTGAAATTAGGAAGAAATTTAATCTTCTATCTGGGTTTCCCTGAATCTATTTTATGTGTGCAGGAAAAGGAGTCACTGTCTGCAGGGTAAGCACACTGGTTGCTGCTGACAACAGCACACTACAGCTGCTGTTAGCAGAAACCAGGATCCATGAATCCTGTTATTCAGCTGTACTTGAATGGTTGATGACAGCCTGTATAAGATCTTGAAAAACTTTGCATATTTGATTTGATGAAGACATTCCACCTTTACTTCTGTATGGAATCAAGTGTAACTGTAGCAAAATCAACCTAGGCAGCCCTAATTCCAGTTTAAAAGTCAGTTCTCAGGAATTTCTATGTGAGCTGGGAAGCAAAGTGATGTTTGTTCTTCCGTTTCAGTGTCCAGAAAGTTATAATTCAGAACTGCAGGTATGAAAGAGGAGAGTACTGACAATCTGAGGTTTGAATTGCCTGCAACTTGTATAAAATAACTTCAGTCACTAAACCTTTTAGCTGAAAGATAATCTGAACTGTGTTACTCTTTGAAACATTATATTTAGATTACTCACAACTGTTCTGAAAGTATTTTGGATGTGTCTATATTTCAATTTTTCTGCTTTGCAAAGCAGAAAATGGTTACTGCTTTAGCAAGACCCTCTCAGCTAAACAAAGAACAAACTTGGCTTCATTAAGATTAATGGGGTGGGGAAACAAAGAGCAATGAGCAGCAAGTAGTGTCAGCTATTCTTCACATTAGCACCACAAGGTTTTCTTATTTGTGGTCTTGTAATTGAAGAGTGCCCTACAGGTAGACATACTGAAGGCTTTCCTCAACTCTAGGATTCACTTCAGCCAGGCTCTCTGTCAGTGCAGGTTTCCTCCATCTCAGTGCACACGCCTTCTGGAGAGGGAGCCCAAATCTCACACCAAAGCCCCAGCTTTCAGGAAGGACTTTCTATTGTTACTTGAACGTGAAGGAAATGACAAATGGAAAAAATGGTTTTCCATTATTTTGTTCTTTACTATACCAAGAACACATTTTTAATAATGTCAAGAGTTGTTATTCAAAGAGAAGCATTTGCCATTTAGTTTCATAAATGCTTTCCACACCTGCAGTGTGTTTCAGTCAAACAAAAGTTATAATAAGGTAAATGATGTTTCAAACTTCTCTACTATACTTTGATACAACGTTTTAGTGCTGAAAAGTTCAGCAAGGTAGGGAACTGAGAATACATAATTCTGATCTAAGTGAATCTTGTGAAAACACTGGGGAAGGTACTTCAGGAAGCAATTTAGTAGTCAGCATGTAGCAGAGATGAGAATAATTATCAAACAGCTGTACATATTCCACAGACTTATGCTGTGATCGAGTTAGCATGCTGGTGGCATAGAATGTCACATCAGATAAGGCATCCATTACAACACAAATCTGACAGTACTTTAAATCCAAGAATCAATATTCAACATGTAACATCAGTATCAACTTCTCGACTTTTTAGGGTGGCTGCAGAAATGAATTTGCTCAGTAGGGTGTGGCTGTGTGATCCATCTGCTACCAAGGAAACCTGTTACATTTAAGAACTATCAAAGAAAGCATCTGAAAGGGGCCAAGAAATCGATACCTCCCACTGAAAAAAACCCAAGAAGCTGTAAATCTAACTTCTGAATGACTAGTTTAGAATAAACGACATATGGATGAAGACAATCCAAAGGGAGGTTTTGCTAACAGAGTGTAAATAAAACATACTGCTCAGCTTAATTTGGTTGCCCCAGCTTTCTGTCATACTGCTTGAAAGCTGGCACTACAGTTGTTAAAAATCTTCCCTGAGACAAGCGTGATGGTTGGACAACAGGGTTTCAAAGCATCAACAGCAGGGTCATTCACGGAACCTGGACATGCAGGATCCTCTGTGCAAGCCTTTCAATGCCATGTAATTCAGGGTGAGATGGGTTAGTGTTCAAACTTCTAAATTTACTTGTTAACCACAACTTTTTTTTTTTCTTCTTTCAAACCAACACTTGAAAGATTCTTGTATTGTGGTCATTAGCAAAAGTATAAATTAACTTCTAATTTAAAACTACACTGAATAATGACTTTTTCTTTTGATGAGCAAGTAAATAGAGAATATTTGGAAATACTGTACCAGTTTATGTGCAAGTTAACTAATAACACATCCTGCTTCACAAAATGCTTCATAACTACCTGAAAAGCCCTATATAAACATTAGTATTAGAGATGCCTTTCTAAAAACCAGCAGCAACTGGATTACAGTATATTTTGCTACATTTTCTGCAGTGCTTTGCTTTTGATGAGGCAGAATCCTAACTCTGTTTAGCTGGCCACATGTGTCTTCTTTCTTCTGAATCTTGGTGGGAGGGAGGTAGAACAGCCCTCAGGACCTTCCCAGAGATGGTAAGAACTATTAATAACACCTTTTTTTTTCCCCCTCCAAAAAACAAACAAACAAAAAGGGGCAGTCAAACATTTTGTAAATGCACTCCATATTACTATATCATGTATTAAACCAGAAAAAGCCAGAAAGACAGTTGCTGGGAGCAATAAGGCAACTGTTTAAAATCAGGGACTCACATGGTACTGATGGGACTCGTACCAGTTCCCATGGTACTAGAGATTCTCCAGTCTGGACAGAAACATAGTATGTCTCAAATACATTGACTTGGCTTTTTCTTTTTTTTTTAAACTAATGACTAAGGTTCGGGTATGTAATTAATTTCCAAGATAGCATGTATTCAGTTTGTCTTATACAGGCTGCAGATTAACAGCCTCTGTGCTTTATTGTAATAAGAGAAGTCTTTTTTCTCCCCAAAAAAACCAAACAAAAAAGGACAGAGAAACATTTTGGAAAGTTTCCACACAAAGCACAGCGCCGCACTGACAACATCCCGGTGCGGGGCAGCCCGGGTGGGCGGAGCTCCTCGCTCGAGGGGCGGCAGCGCCAGACTCTCTCCCGGTGGGGGTCACGCCCCGACGCAGAGGCGCTGCGGCCGCCGGGACCACCCGGGACCCGCCGGGACCAGCCCACTGCGCGGTTCCCGGCACCGCCCAAGCGAGCCGGCGCTCCGCGGGCGGCAAGACTACACCTCCCAGCTGTCCCCGGGAGCGCAGCCTGTCCCTCCGCGGGCGGCTGGGAAGTGTGGTCACCGCTCCCCGCCGCGCCCGCCGCCGCCCGGGCCGGGTCCCCGCGGGGCGGGGCGGGGCGGCCGCAGCGCAGGGCGGCGGGCGGGGCCCAGGGGCGGGAGCG
>JAWWEU010000020.1:11711304-11752281 GCA_035583155.1 Acropternis orthonyx
GCTCAGCGCCGGCCCCGCCCGTGGCGCTCCGTGGAGCTGTTCAGCGCCCAGGTGCTGAGTCTCCCCGCGGCTCACGGAGGCTCCGGCGGCGTTCCCTCCCCACCGCTTCCCCGGTGCGGCGATAGCTCCGGCGCTCGGCCGCGCCCGCCCGGCGTTCTGAGTGCCCGCCCGCCGCGCCCCGGTGTGGATGCAGCAGCTCCAGGCGCCCCTGGCTCCGCGGGGGAAGGCGGCAGGTAAAGCCTTTCCCTCCCCGCCCATCCGCATCGCATCCCCGGCCGCCCTCTGCTCCGAGCTGCCGACTCCGGGGGCTTTTGCCGAGCAGAGAGCCGGCAGCTGCCAGAGACTCGAGTTGCGTGGCGGGGAGCGAGCCCCGCGAGGCGACCACGGGGAACAAAGCGGTGCGGTGCATATGCTTTTTAAGTAGTTTTGTTATTTTAATTTCCGGGGAGTGGGGAAAGGAAAATCAGGATGGCTGGTTAACTGTAAATGGCTGTGCTTAGTTAGATGTAGGGGAAAATCCCACTAAATATATTAATTTGCTCATGGAATCACGTTCCTATTCTCATGGTTCAGCAGTGGAAAAGCTGTGTTTGTCATACAGGTAAGGTAGTGCTATAGTCAAGACTGCAAAATGGTTTCCTTGAGTACCCTCCTTAACTGTAATGCTTATATTGATTTTGCACGGCAATAATTTCTTACTTATTTCTGTGTGAATCACAAGCCCCACCAAAGAGCTAGGACAAGCAGCAGAAGGTTAGAGACAGACTAGCAGACACAGTGTTTCTGTGAAGAGGTGTCAGAAAAAGGGAGGAGAAAATTCCACTGTATTTAAGGCCAAATGACAAGTTGCATCCTACATGCAGTCATTTACAGCCAAGCATTGTGCTGCTATGCCTGATGCTTCAGGCTTCCTCTTAGTGCTGGGTGATGAATAGGGAATTGAGCAAGCCTATTAAATGTGCATAATCAAGCAGCAAGTGTTCTTAACTGCTTGTATGTGTAGTAGCTACTGTTGTAGCTGTACTGTTGTCACACGATCAGCGAGTATTCCTTGGATATCAATAGACTGTATGTTTTACCCTAGATTGAGAAGAATGCAGCTGTACCCTTTTTGTGATGTTGGTGATTCAGGTTAACTTAAAATTCTCAGTGTGGCATGGGAAGGGGGAGGCTGGCAAAACAGAAGCTCAGCACTTTTCTCAGGTGTAGATAGTGAGAAAAGTTTAACCTAGGAGACTGCATGCAGGCAGACCAAGAACTTGCACAGTTTCCGTGCTGGTTTTGAAAAGAAACTGAAGAACCAAACTAAGATTAGAAATTTGCTTCCTTTAGAAAACCAAATGCAGTCTAATTAGTATACTCTTAGCACTTTGCCTTAACTTACTTCTGCCGTGTATCTAGAATTTCTTTGTGTCTAAGGCATCTCATGCATCCCATGTTACTATATCATGTATTAAACCAGAAAATGAGCCAGAAAGACAATTACTGGGAGCAGTAAGGCAAGTGTTTAAAAGCATCAGCTCCCATATTATTATTCTCCAGTCTGAATAGAAACATAGTACTTCTCATTTTTCTTCTCATATTAATATTCATTGACTTGGCTTTTTTTTGTTCTCTCTCTTTTTTTTTTTTTTTTAAATGTTTTTTGTTGTTTGTTTTTTTACTAATGATTAAGGTTCTGTATGTAATTCATTTTCAGGACAGCATGCATTCAATTTTTTTTATATAGGCTGCAGATTAACAGATTTTGTGCTTTAGTGTAATAAAAAGAAGTTGACCAGATTGGGTACTATCTGACAGTCACTGCACATTCAAAAGCTCTTCTTCCAATAGGCACCTTGGACATGCAGGGGCATAACATCTGGCCCTTAACAGTAGCCTTTTAGGAATCAATCAAGTTAACAATTATAATAGTGCATTACTGTAAAATTAAAAATCAATTTGTGCACATGACTGTATGCAAGGCAAGCTTCTCCCCTCACCAGCAGAATTAAAAGATTTCCTGACACAGCTCCTCCCTACCTCTGCCTTTTAGTCTAAGCACCACCAAAGCCTCAGAGCACGTGACCAGCTATGTGTGATTTAAGCGATGCTATTGAATTTTTTCCACAGGGAACAATTACTATAGAGTGACAAGTCAACCATTTTGATCTTAACAAATCTAGCTCTGTTTAGTGATGGTAACCACTGCCTAACCCACTCTGAATATCTCCTTGTAGCAGTTTGCTTCTAATTTAAAAGGACACTGTTAAACCTTAAAATAGGTTCTCTTTTTTGGGTAGGAATAAGAGGCTTAATAACAGAAGAATACTGCAGACATTTCAGCAGTATATTTTCAGTCACTGCTGCCTATAACAGCCCTCGAGAAGCCACTAAAATACAGAGAAGCTAAGCAGCATGCTCTGACCACACCCCTACCCCTACATTGCCATAATTCATAAACTGAGACTCTGTGCTTGCTGCCACATTCATATTTCCACCTGGTCAGTCAGGACAAAGACAAAGCTGCTTTGTACTAATGAAGCTGGGGCAGCATGCTTTTAATAGAGCCAACGATCTGGGCTTCCCAAAATATATTAAAAAGGACACTTGTGTTCCCCAACATTGTTTATGCTAAAGGCTATTGCAAATAGAACAATTATGCTAATTACTTGCATGTCACCTTGGGCAATAGACAATCAATATTCTCCTGATGTAGGATCCACTGCAACTTTCCCAGTTATCATGCATTCAACACAATACATTACATCTCATGTTGCAATTTCAGTGTGGAAATGTTTATTTTAACTTCTACAGTAGACTGCTGAAGTCATGGAAATGTTTCCATTACACTTAAGTAAAAGTCTATTTTTCAAAAAGGCTTGCACGAAAAACTGACCTGGATATATTTTTAACATTAGAGCCACTGTTATGATCACACTATACAATAACAAAAGAATTAAAAAACAAAATCCCTATAAGCACAATCTGTACAAAAATGATACGATTAAAAATCAACACGTACCACTGACAAGCAGAGACTTTCTTACTGCTTATCTATATGAGGGAGAATGACAAGACACATACCTTTATAAGGAGAACCAAAGTACCCTGTATGGCCAAAACACCTTTTTAATATGACATTTTGTTCCCTGGGCTGTGGCTGAGATGGCCTATGTATTTTCTACAGTTCTAAATAGAGAAAAAAATAATTTTATGTATTGTGTAGTGCCAATTTTCTGCTTGAATTCTAGCAATGCTTGGCATTAAACATAACTAGATTTTACTTATCCCCATAAAGGCCTGTAAACTGTTATATGATACTCACAAGTCTACTCTTCAAAGAAGATATTTAAATACACAATGCAATAAGCAGTTACTGAACTCCTTCCTCTTACGAGAGAGGGCTTGCTAACTCAAAAGCAGTAATCCCAGTGACTTCCTTCAAGAAACAAGTAATATTTTCAGTAATTTTTGAAGGTATAGCTTCCAACTTATGAATATTTAACTACAGTGTTTAAGCATTTATAGTGAGTTCTCCACAACACTCAGGAGTAAATAGAAGAAATTGTAACTTCACTCCAGGCATTATTGCTGTAATCACGTATTTTTATGTCTCACAGGTCAAAGTCACTCTAAAATCTGAGAAAATGTTAGACTATGGTTGCATTGTGACATTGTTGTAAAAAGAGACAGTCCATAATTTGAGCTGACAACACAATGCTGATGAAGATTTGTGCAGAAATATTCACTTCCATTTTATTTTGTCTTGACCAACTAGTTCCTAAGAAATGTGTAGTTTGGGGACAGAATTGATATAGAATTGCAATGAACACAGGTTTCCCACTTTACTAAGTACTACTCAGTTTTGTTCCTAGTGTTTGGGATGGAGGCAAGAAGATGAAAATTATGGGACACAGGGCAAGTCCTGCACATAAGGTTGTATTTATTCACTGGGAAGTCACCAAATTTTGGTGATTCCTGACTTAATCATGCACATCTTGCCCTTTGATAGCTACACTGTGAGAGTCCCTCAGCTTTTACTCTGAAAGCAGGCAGAATGCTGCCATACCTTAGTGAAGTGACCAGCAAACAACTTCATGATTACAGAAAATCTCAGTGAGAATGAGAGAGAGTGAGAAATCTCTCAGGCTTGAATCCTCTGCTACAGCTTTGAGGTTTAACAAGTATATTTAAAGAACAGAAAGCAAGCACTTTGCTTGTGAGCTGACCCTCAATGTCTCATGGGAAAAATATCACAAGATTAATGATAAATTCAGTGCAAACTGGAAAGAGCATGTCCTGGGCTCTGTTCTTGCTAGCTGATTGCTGTCTCAAAGAATACAGCTAGGGAAAAAGTTTAACACTGGTATCACACCTGCCACTTCTCACCCTCACTCCCTTGTCTTCTAAAAGGACTTCAACAGGATTCTATTACTGTACATAATTTCAAAGTTTAACCACATACAGATCCTTAAACCTGAAAGCTGAGATAATAAATGCAAGACAAATATTTTCTCTGAGGTAGTTAAGACTTCTATCAACTACTGTTACTCAAGTACAATCTATTTCAGTATTAACAATAGCAAAAATAACCTCTAAAGTGACAAGCTTTATCTGTCACTCAAAAGTACACAAGCTTTTTGTATATTTTAAAATTGTCTCATGTAAAAGAGAGAGAATCACTGGATTCCATCTGTCCCTCTTAACTATTTTGAAATGAGTTAACATTGATTAACAGTCTTACTTCAACACAGGTTTTGATGGTTTATCAGTGGTTTCCCACCTATACTGTGCTTCAAGTAGAGTAGAAGCCATTCACTTTGAAGCAGGACTTTTTTTTTTCTTTGCTTTAATCTCCTCTCTGCCAAAAGAAGAGTTAAGTATTCACTTTACCTTCACTTAGTCAAGACATTGACACAGCCATGTTGGAAAAAGGGGTAAAAATCCATAGACTTCTTTACGGTAATGGCAAAGAGGCTAGCAGAAAAATTTATGATCACTTGGTTCAGGAAGTTGCGCAACTTTGTTTTCTTTTTTTACTAAGCAGTTACTGGATGGAGAAAAATCTGAGTTTAACCCTTTCTGGAAAGAGATATTATTTAAGAAAAATAAGCAGCTATCTGTTGAGGGGCTGCAGCTTTCTATACAGGCTACTCCACCTTTCCCATATTGCTAAGCAGAACTGTGTCATTGATATTGAAAACAATGAGAAATTCTGTCTCGGTGAGAAATGACAAGTGAAAATATATCAGAATAGTGAGTGTGCCCCAAAATGCTTCAAATATCACAGACTGGTAGAAAAACTACTCAGTTCCCGACTTCTTCATCACAGTTACTTCTGTGAAATTAGTACTGTCATACAGGTGGGAGATCAGAGTTTAATAGCTTTTTCTGTGGAAGTCCTTCATCCAGCTCCAAGCTAAACTCCACTGAGGACTTTACCAGCAGAAGGAAAAGACAAGGGGAGCCTAGAAAACACAACATAGACAGGAGCCTCTTGTCCAACCTAAAGAACTGCCAGAGACAATGAAGAAAGATAAGAATCTTCTTAATTTTATTATTTTTTGGTGGAGTGGGATATGTTAGCAGATCTATTCAGAGGATAGAGAGAAGTTTGTGTTCTTTTGTCCCCATGAGTGAGAGGAAAGAAGGATAAAATCCATGCTGGAATCCCTTAGTGCCTCTTTGAGAGAGGAGAGAGAGGAAGAGACCCTGAGAATGAGCATGCATAATTAATTCCTGAGCATGGGGATACACACTTTGCTGACATGCACTGGAGATGAGGATCCTTGTAGTCACAGAGGATGCACATACCATCCCTTTTTCATAATAGAGTTCTATAGAGCTTTAAGTTGCTGTTACCCTTTGAACATGGAAAGACAGTGCAAAAGTAAAGATGACTCTATAGTCTAAAAACAGCCCTTCATTGTTTCTAGGCCTTGAGAAACTTTTCTTACTCCCACACCAAAGGTGGGAAAATTACTGAAAAAAGCTTGTCCTGATAAGGTGCAATTATGTAAATTACTGTAGTTACTGCCAGGGTATCAGCTATATGATAAGCATTCCTTTGAAAGAACAATGTACAATGAAAATGAAGCACAAGAAGTTGGCTACCACAGATTGGCAAATCTAATTCCAATTTCATATTGCTGTAAACAGATGGGCATATCTTGGGTATAAAAGGATTTTTATTCACTGAAGAAAGCCATGAACTTGTCATTTCAGCTTTCTTGTTAAACTATTAACTTTCAAATAACATGAGTGACAGATATTTGCAACTTTTTAAAAACCAGCTTCCTGACAACTTCTCAGAACCTCCAGCTTTAGCCCAATATTCTCCTCTTTATATCTTCCAAAGCAAAACAGTTATGTATCCAAGGTACATAAGGTGAAAAGGTAGAGGCACAGCTAAATCTTTATTGAACAGATACCTTTTCTTCAAGTTTAGCTTATACATTAACCTTGCAGATTCTACACACTAAACTTTATTCAGAAAGCAAAAGCTAAGCCCAACCCCAAAAGAAAGAAATACCAAAAAACCTACCATGTAGACTTCACTCAGGTCTATCCTTCTCCTCATGTCTTAATGCTTTTGACTATTATTTTTCACACTATTTTGTCTGACACAAACAAGTTTCAAGGGTCACATCAAAGAGTAGAAAAATTATTTTTAGCTTGTTTTGTTATTGCAAATAACTGCTTCCGTTACAACCATTCAGTCCTTCATCTGGTAATCTGCCGGTAGCTACCTACAATTCTTCCAAAGGGCTCCATAACGTAACCACAAAGAAAGCTTTCCGCTATGCAATCTCAGTTTCCCATAAAAGCTAGGAAAATCCTGACAGATGGAAGAACCATTAAACAGCTTCAGCCCTGGAATGGCTGGATATTAACTCTATGTCAAGCAGAGATTACAGCTGTAATTTCATAATCTGCCCCTGAAGAGCTACTTCTGACAATACCACAAGGCCCAGCTCCAGGTTTCTCCATTCAGAACTTTCCTATACACAGTCTTTATATCTGTGCCATGACACAAGCTGTGCCATATCAGCCATTTTTACAGAATAAAACAAGTCACCTAATCTAACTTTTATTAACCGCATTAAAAGTAAATGGAACAGTATGCCTTGTTTTAAAAAGTACAGAAAGGATTAATAAGCTTTACACAGGGATATTCCTATTACTTTAGGATGTTGCAGTGAAGATGTCTTGCCAACTGGAAGTGTGACTTACTCAGATAGTTTTGATAAAATGAAAATCCATTTGATTAGAATACAGTGTAAAAACTATGATGAAGCTAAAGCCCCTGTATTTTCCATGATGGAAAGATTTTATTAGTCTAATGCAAACATTAAGTTTTTATTCACTTCACACTTCCTTAACTATACTGGTTCAAATTTTGACTGGTTTGCTAGCAGGAATTCTCTTTGGTAACTGAGATTACGTAAAACAAAATTTTGAAATCTTGAGGGCCTAACCTGTTTGGGATTCTTTTTTTGTTGTTGTTGTTTGTTTTGCAGAGGGAATTAATTGAGATTCCTTTTAGTTAATAGCATGCTAAGTAGCAGCTAGTTCCTTCTAGCCTAGCACATAAGTAGATTTTGTCTGCTCTTAAAATACCCTTCCAATCACATTCTCGTGAATAGTTTTATTCCTCTGAGGCAAGTTTACATGTTATTTCCAGCACAGTAAATTAACATAGACAGTGTGTTCATCTAACAATGATGACATTCCTTAATATTAATGGGATAATGCGTAGTTTGAACCCAGACTACAGAGTATATCCTAGTAACAAGCAAGGAAGATAAGTTGTAGCTCACCAGTTTCTGTCTCCAGCTTTCCTGGATTTGACTACTTGCTCTGTTTAGCATGAGATACCTGCAGCTTCACTTAATGAGAAAAAGTATATTAGTTACCTGTTCACAGCTGCAGACTTCTGGACATTTTCACATTTGTTTGCCTCTCATGGTTATACTTCATCATAAGGCTTGTCATGACCACACCTGAGTACCTTACTTAATAGGGCTTTGGAGACAATTTCTGCTGCCTCAAACACTAGCATTATGTCACTTTCCTACTGGAAGTCAAGTGATTAGGAAGTTGACTTGTCTGACAGAAAGACAGAAAATAAATTAATTAACACTCTCACTTTTTTCTATGCTGCTGTCTTATTTGACCGTTTTCACTTTCTGTGCACAAAAACTGCACCAAAAAGTACCAGAAAGATACTGTGTAGCTTTTAGTAAGACTTTTCTGTACCACCGGAATTATTTTACTGCCATAAATTCTGTTACCCATGTAGTAAAACATTGTATTAAGATGTAGTAATACAATTTTAACTTTCTAGCCCAGAATAGGTTAATCTATTACGAACACGCTCCTACCAGCCTAAGTGTATCACAATGGGAGAAGACCTGTTTGAGTGGCAATGGTTTAGATTGGAACAAACCTTTCTCAGATGGTCAGTCCCTCACTGGAGGCATAACATGTCATGTCTAAACCTATGCTGGAGGTTGTAAGTACCATGGGGAAATAAAATCCAGTTACTAATTATTAGTTGCTGCTGTAAGCATACTCAGTTTTCTTTATTACTAAGAAACAATATGGAAGATGTCTAGAAGACGACAAACAGTAACATCTAACATGCAAATCAGCATCCCAGGAGTTTTCATCTTCTGGGACCTTCTTCATGAGGACAGCTGCCAGCTGCAGATGCTCGGCTGACTAATTGGCACTAGCAATAAACAGTATTTGAATTTGTCCAGGAAAGGAGCAGAGGGTCTAAGAAAGGATTATCAATATACATTTAAAAGAATCTGGTCCATCTCTATTGAAATTACTGTCTGTGTGATTCATTTCTACAACTGAAAATTGCACTAAACCCAGGTAGTGGTTTATAAAACTCTCGACACTATCTAACTCAATCTTAGCTATTGGAAGATTATAAAGCAGGTATAGAGTACAAAAATAAAACAATCTGCTACTATAATAAGGAATACTATACTCTCGGGGCTTCATAAAGCAATTTTGCATCCAGGCCTGACTGGCTTACAAGCAAATAGAACTTTTCATCAAAAAGATTGCTAGATTGTTTAGCAATATGCCAGCCCCTGAGCTACAGGACAATCTATCCCATCTGTAACACTGATACCACTACAAAGCAGTTAGATAATAACCTATTGACAAAAGGTACCAATCTGATGCCTCTCAGGAGCTATTACCTGACTTCTGTAATAACTGAAAATACTTAGATGGTTCTTTCAGTGACTGTAGAGTTGCTGGGAAACAAACAGAACCGGGTTAGACTTTCTTTGCGTTCAGACATGTACTTCCCAGATGGAATTTGCAGGCAACCTAGGTTGTCAAATTGAAGAAAATTACTTAAAAATTTTTGGGGAAAAAAAATTAAGTGACAGACAAACAAGTTGTAAAGGAACCTGGAAACGGGAGGAGGCTGAAGAAAGCAACTGTTAAGTGCCAAGGACTGAATAGAGAGGATTGACATATAGGGTGGTTTTGTGCAGCAACAATTGTTTTAAAAGCTTCTGAATAAAAAATTAACAGCTGATGGCATACTCACTAGGACTTACATCTAGTCTGAGAAAGAGAGCTGTTAAGATAGTGAGTGAGCCAGCAAGACAGATGGCTGGTGAAGGAACTGACACTGCAAGAGCTGGAACATTCAGTAGAGAGGAAAAACAACAGCTATACCCATGAAGGAACTGCTGCCAAGCACGTAAGTGAAGTGAGCGGAACCACGAAATTTCAACAGTTTCTATAAAAATGTGGATGATGTGCTGAACTGCAGGCAATGTATAAGGCCCCAAGCCTGACAGTTCAGTACCAGCAACAGACAACAGAATGATTAAAAGGTCATACATTACCTGAAAAACCAGCAGCAAATAGTACAGAGATGTCAACTTATACAAGTAAGAAAAGAGATTTTACATGTGAGTAGAGAAAATGCTCAATAGACATAAGCACTGAAAAGATAAATCTATTACCTTGAAATCTTTTGCAAAAAGGTAGCTCTTAGCATTCAATATGAAAAACATGGTCAGAAGCTAAGAATTGTGACATCACCACAAAGCTTACATTTCTCACAGCTACAAATTTACTATCAGTAAGATTCCAGATGTTTATAACAGTCAACTCCAACACCTGCATCATGAGACCCACTAAATATTTGCAGTCAAGTTTCCACATTCCAAATATTTTAGTACAATCCACTTCTCTTTACACTGACAAAAAAAAAAAAAAGTGGCCATCATATATTGCTGGAAATGGAGTGCTTTAAATGCCTGGGAGGAGGGGGTTGGAGGAAGAACAAGTTTGAGAATTGAACAGTTTTTCAGGCACAGGAAGATGTCACAAGGTCTCAAGAAAACTGGTCTCAAATTTTGATTCCACTGTCAAAAAAAAGAGTTCTGACAAAAAGGAGGTGTATAATGATACCCAAAATAAGAACCTCAATTAAAAGAAAAAAACAGTTTCTATATTGACTTTCTGTTAGCCACATTACTTTTTCTTATTATTTTTCCAGCCCATTACTGCTGCAAATCATTGAGAACAAGAAGAAAACTACAAGCTTCTTTTGAGTTCTGTGATGGTGTTTCTGTATTTAGCATTACTACACAGATACACTTCAGTACATGCTGTTTACATTAAACATGCACTGTATAACAAGTGTTTACGCTATACAGTTCAAGAAAAAAGCTCATTGCTGAAGACAGCTCTCCTGAGATTCTTTAAACACAGATGAGTCTTTGACCACTACTGCAGAAGGATAATGGCCAGTATGGGCAAGTAGAATTTTAAAAATCATGTCAAATTTCCAACAGAATAAGATTGTCTTTTTAGTATTCAGAAAATTAGATTACTTTCCATGATACGGAAAGATTTTTAATACACAGGCCAGGCAAACCAATTAAATAAACAGTATGGGATGGCCATACTGTTATAAAATATTACAGATCACACATTAATGCAAAAAGTCAACATAATTATGAAGTACCCATCTCAGACTTTTGGTTACACAAAATAGATGTAAACAAACCAGTAACATCATAATGAGTACAAAACTCATCATCAGAATGACAAAAAGAAGTCAGTGTAACTGACAAAAATAATTAATATGTTTACAGTTCAGAGACAAAAACCCCAGTTATAGTGTCAGCATCAACAAGACAACCTAAATCTACTACTAAGCTGTTTCAGGGAGGCAGGTAGTGCAAGTCTTAGATGAAACCATTCTCTCTGAAAACTACAAGAACTTGCACATCAATTAGATGCCTTTTCCATTGAGTAGAAACAGGCTCACACAGCTGATAGAGCTCAACCCCCCTCCCATTCCCCCAGGCCCTGCTAATTAGCTACAGATACATCAAAAATTAAAACACAGTTTCATGGTATTTCCCTTCTCACTGAGGCCATCTCAAGTTTCCCTTTCCTAGCTTTTTTTGCATTCCAGTTCTGTCAGGAGGCAGCAGCAACGCGAAGCAACAGTGCGAGGGCAGGAAAGCCACCGCTGTGACAAGGAGATGCCAGGGAATGAAAATGCCAGAAGGCAACAGGTAACAGGAGCTGCTCTCCTACGTCCCAGAGAGAATTACCAACTCCTCTTCTGCAAATCCTCTGATTCCTTTCTTTAGTCACTCCCCAGTTCAGGAACCGGCAGGAGTGGGCAAATAGCCATCAGGCCAGCCAGGCAGTTTGGCACCAATAAAGATGGCAGAGCTTATTCATCATAATCAGTTAAGGCACTTTTTCCGTGGTTTAAAAACCGTTTTGGTAAAACTTTGTAGCGTACTACTGGAAAGGTACAGGTAAGGGTAAAAGCGAGGCTATTCCTCAAGAGGGCACCGACACTTTACTTCTGAAGCCGACGTTAGATACCCCCAAACAAATATAACGTTGAGGATAATAACATACCGACTATTCACGTGAAGGAGAACCGCAGCTGGCGTTCCGCCCTTCCACAGAACACCCAATGCCCGAGGGGCGGGAAGACCTTCGGCTTAACCTGCCCCGCCGGCCCCTCAGAGGCGCCGCCGCCCTCACACCGCGCGGCCCCGCCCTCGCTGGCCGGCAGCCAATCAGAAGGCGCAGGGTCCCGCCCTCGCTGCCCGGCAGCCAATCAGAAGGCGCGCGGCGGGAAAGCGGGACACGTGCGGCCGCACGTGCCGCAGGGCGGGCGGGCGCGCGCGCCGTTAGCGGCTCCGTGAGGGCGGGCGAGGCCCGGCCCGGCCATCCCATCCCCGGCCACGAAAGAGAGAGGAAAGGGGAGGAAAAAGGCCGGAGGAGCCAGGAATGGCGGCAGCTGAGAGAGGCCGGTGAGCGGGAGGTGCGGTCGGTGCCGGGTGTCGTGGCTTTCTGCCTGTAAAGCTCTCGTGGGTCGCCCCGCCCCTCAGAGCGGGGTTTCTCCTTGTAAAGCTCTTGTGGTTCGCCTCACTCCTCTGGTGCGGGATTTCTCCTTGTAGAGCCCTCAGCTCCCCGTCTCAGGTGTTGCCATTGGGAACTAACCCAGCTGGGCAAGCGCGGAGCAAAAAAATGGTGTTCGAATTGCAGACGCTTTAATAAGTAGTTAAATGTTTGATTAAATAATTTGCTGCTAAATAAGCATCGTTTTAATAGGCTTTTTTTCCCCCCCCCTCTTTTGTGTGTCAGTGTGCAGATCCTTACCCAGACCGTACCAAGCCGAGGCCGCCCCAAGCAGCCCTAGGGACAGGGTTGTGTCGCAGGGAGATGCGAGGTGAGGCTCAGGGTGGAGGTGCCCATTTTCGGGGCCCCTTGCGAGGGACCAGCCCAGCACACAAAACATGGAGTTAGGCAAAAGCAACTGCAAGGGATCAGTAAGTGTTACAGGACAGTTTCTTTCCGCTGAGTTTTGTAAGAAATGATGAAAGTGCAGGAAGCACATGGGTCTGCCATCCTCCCCCTTCACTGAGAGAACCTGTAAGTTGGATAAGCATCCTTGAGGGCAGTCTGGGGTGAGCCTCTACCAGATTTTATTCAGACTTCAGGGATCAAATTGATTAACTATTCTGTGTTGTGTTTGCTCAAGGGACAGGAAGGAAACATTAAATTACACCCACTTGAAGTCACTTGCTAATGAATAATGTAATTATACGCTAGGGTATTAGAAGGTTTTTACATTAAGTCCCTGATGTTTTTGTTTTCTCATAAGAATCATCTGTGTTTAGATAAGCTAGAATTAACATTGCCTCTTTGAGAAGTCTGTATTTGTAACTGCGGTAAAGATAGTTTGTGTCAAGAAAATAGCATGTTTAAATTATCAGGGCAGGTGGTAGAAGTGAAAAGCCAGACTCAGTTCTATGTTAGATGTCATGAACATGTTTTAAAGGCAAGAGTTCCTTAACAGATGCTTGGAGACTTCTCCATACAGCTCTGATCACAGCAAGAAAAAAGTGATGATTCTACTTTTTCTATATGGCAGTTCAGGGAACTAATGGAAACTGACTTTCTAGTGTAATAACTGTATGAATTGGCCAAAACTGTCATTTCAGTTTTACATTTGAACATAGAAGCGTGAACAACTACTGTACTGCTAAATTCAAATATCCTCAAAGAAACTCCAATAACAGAACAAGTTTTATTCATATCTTTAGGACAAAGAATTGTGCTGAGGGCAGAATTTTGGCTCTGTTATTTCATATTTTATATTAAAATTCAAAACTGTGAAAGCTTCAAAATGTATAATTCAATCTCATTTTGCAGAACAGTTTCTTTTAGAAACTGATTCCTGGAGTGAGTGTTAAAGCTAAGTCATACCATCCTAGCCCACTGAAATAGCAAATGTTCTCTTTCACAATTGTATAAATTTGCAGTTGGATGAATATTCTGTTTTTGTCTTTTTTCCCATGGTGTGTAAACTCAAATAATTTACGTACACTGAACTTGATTTTGTTGCAGGAAAAGAAAGGTGTGAGGGATTGCTACATTTTCTTTCAGGTCAGCTCATTGCTCTGACTCTCACCTACTGTCTCTAGCAACACCTCAGGCTGACATTAGTGAGGAAATGGTAAAAGGAAGAAGTGCTCAGTTCTGGCTCAGAAAGGCTAATATATAGGTAAAAAAGGCACTACACCCAAAACTGGATGGTGCCAGTAAATGAAGTAGTAGTAGTAAGCTTTGTCATTTGAAGTAGATTTATTCAGTAGATTTACTCTCTCTGTTCTAGGTTACCTCTTGCCCTACTCTTCCCTGGTAGAAAAACAGTCTCAAGAGTCCCTTTAGTGACTGCAGTGTTGATTTTGAGCATATGAAAACAGATTTTTAAGAGCTTGGAGCCAGGTTCTCAAGTACTTGGCATCTATAATTGGGGCAGATTTTCAAAAGAGGTTAATACTGACTGTTCTGAGCTCTTGTGAAGATTTGTCCATTTTGATTTTGTGCCTAACTGAACTGTTGAAAATCTGGTCTCTGTAGCTAGGCATGACATTCGTAGAATCCTGTGAGAGCAGCAATAACACTTAAAAAAAAAAAAAAAAAAAAAGCTATACAGCAACCCCCATTCAATTCAGTACCCCAAAACTGCCACCTAGCACACAGTAAGAGTAAGATAGGCTTGAGCCCTCCAGTATGTGCAGACAAATAATTTTTTACGACTTAACAGTGAAAATAGCTATTGTTGTGCTACCTCTGTTCTGGATGTGTTTATTTAACGTATAAGCTTTTGTGAAAGGAAAGCTGCAGGTTATAAGAGTGCAAAAATGTCAAATGTGTTTGGGAGACTACAAGAGTAAAAATGCTTTAATTAAAATTTACTGTAGTAGTTGTTAGTAATATTGTGAGTTCTGAGATACCACCAAGCTTCTAGAGTTGTGCTGCCTTCTGACTTAGAGCCTGGGATAAACATTTTGAATCTCTACCCCTGTAATCAATGGTGCAACTCCTACTCACTTTGATTTAGCAGTGTTGAGTCCTATGTTAAAATAGTTGCAGTACAAACAAAACGAATGTTTTGTGTTGGAAAGAAATGTATTTAAATCAGTCATCAGCCATCCTTTGTACTGGCAGAGCTGTTACAGGGTGATAATGTTGATTCATGTGGTCTTTCTGGCTAGTTATCTGACTTAATATTGCAGATTCAGGCACTGTAGGAGATTTTTAGTTATGTTTTTGAATAATTCCTTTGATTTGAAATTAATTTAGTGTCCTTTTGTGCAATGTTTTTGCCTTGTCTTTGGTTCCTTAAAAATCACCATCTGAAAAATGAATTGTTGCAACTGAACAAACAAGCCAATAATTTTCTGTGAACTTTTGAGGGGAAAAAGAAAAGACAAACCAAATGAAAACAGAGCTCTATTTTTGCACACATGTACTTGTTTTGTGCAGTGCTTGCACAGTTGAAATAAGGCCTTTCAATAATCCAGGATAAGCAAACAATAGTACTGTAATTTTCATGTAGGAAGCGTGGGATACCTGTCTATATGCTAGTGTTGCACTTATAGCTGAGTGAACCTCTGACAAACAAATGGAGGTAGACTGAAAATGGTTACATTTAAGTTAATAACTCTCAAAGCAGTAAGATTCAGAGGAATTGTTGTTGAGGCACCTGCTTTACAGACCTATCATAAAACTGAATTGGAGACTTAAGGCATCATGTTATTTTTATGGTACCAGTGTCAGCTGGAGCAAATTCTAGGCTTTAAAAAAAATAGTAAATTAGAATAATATGGTGATTGTAGAGATTGAAAAAACGTGCATGAAGAGAGCTGCCCATAAGCACAGTCCCTACTCACTGAGCTCCAGCTACTGGTCCTTCCGTTTACTTCAGAGCCTGTCTGTGAGGTTCAATGGAGACTCGATTTTACTTGCTGCTTAGCTGTGATAAAATGACATTATTCTGCTTTGTTGGTGTCTAGTGCAAGTAAGTTTAACATGAAAGATGTTGACTGGGCTTTGAGAAGTATTCTTGTGGTCATTGTTAGCTGTGGGCACAAAGTTCTGGAGTTTGTTATCCTTCTACTGTTGCATATGTATGCAATAATAAACATGTGTAATGTGTGTTCTGAAGTCAGTGTGACATATAGACTCCATAATTATTGGTATCAATTTCGTGTAGCAGTTGCTAATGTTTTATCACCTGACTTGTTTATTTTTAAAGTGTAGAACTTGAACAACAAAGTTGCAAGGCAGAGCCAGTACACGCTCTGTATTTCAGAAAACTCTTTTCCCAGGGACGTGATTGGATCATTGCACTTCCCCTCTGTCTTTTATGGAATGTACATAGTGGACACAGTGGTGAATAGATGAGGTTGGCAAGGTGTATGTTTTATAAAACTTTCTTCTTGCATTGCAAAGACTGAAGATACTAGAAAATCTGTAAAAAAATCTAAAGGCTAAAGATACCTCACAGCAGTCACAAGCTTCATTTTGGACAAAGAATATTTGACGTGCTTGTGAGGAGACAGCTTTCTTTGCCACACTTTTGGGGTGGGAGGGATAACTGAGCTCTGTTTTACATCTGTACCCCTTGAATGTCCTTCTGCAAATGAAAATTTAATTTGGTGAAGCTAATACACCGAATCTGATTCAACTTGCACCTCACTGACATTGTGAGCCCATTATGGCATCATTACTCTCCAATTACAGGCATGAAGGTAAGAAGTGACCTAGTAATGAAGGGTACACACCCAGAGCAGTGTAGCCAGAATTTTAAATAAGGCAAAAGGGAAAAAAAACCCACTACACTGATATCTATCAAAAGGGCAATTTTCATAAGTGACTGCTGTGAAAGAGTCCCCAAGCAGTGCTAGGCATCGCTGTGCTGTCACTAGAATTTGTCACAGATGCAGATATCTACAGTTTCTATAGTTCCACGTACTGCATAACACTTGCACTGAAATAAGGTCAAGCAGTTTGGTATCCTAATGTTTACTGAATTTCTGAGAATAATGTCTAAGCTACAGTTCAAAAAGATCTAGCATGGAAATATATTTTCTGCTTTAGTGCTTAATATGCTTTCGATTTTGAAAATAAAAATATTCTACCCAAATACTTACTAGCAAAGTAAATATTTGATATTTAATCATTTTAATTGTCTTCTTTGGTTTAAGATATTAGAAACTAACTTTGTCTGCCTTTATTAAATGTCCTTTCTCTTGTATGAGTAGAATTTTATGAGACTGCCTGTTACGGGATCTTACAGGATACATTTTTAAAGAAACTGCTACCTTCTGTAGGATGACTTTACTGAGACTGTTCTGAACATGCTGCAGTAAACTGAATGCTTGAGACGAAGCAGCAGGATAATAACTGTCAATAGCAGGCAGAGTCCATATAAGTTACGTTGTACTGAACGGTTTAATTTTGCTTCAGATGGATGAATATTTTCGTTCTGAAATAAAAACAGACACACAGAGGACTGGTGACCAGAGAAAATGGAATAAACCTGTGCAGCAAGAAAATAACTCCTTTTGGTACAGCAAAGAGTGAAATCTAAGAAAACTGGTAGAAGCAGAGGCAAAAGCTGCACATTCTTTTCAGAGGATGTATCTCAAACTTGAGGTACTTCTGACAGAGGAAGGGATCTGGTGGTACATGAATAGTAAGACTGCCAACTGGCAGAGTAGCAGATAATAGTGAATTTCATTTAGATACTCTTTTTGCCCTTTTACCAATTTATCTACAGATAGTCACACAAAGATTCCCAAGTTGTCATCTGCAGTGTGGTGTTCTGTGGTACAGTGTAGTACTTTGGGGATGCAGGCCTATGCTCAGTTTTAAGATTATGCAAATCAGTGCTGCTACACGCAGTTTTTAGTTGCATCAGTTCCCTGGTTTAGTTGACTGTGCAGGGCTGCTTGAGGTGCCAAGTGTCAGTTGAAAGGATACAGTGAAATTGCATAGAGCAGGTGGGAATAACTGCAAAACAATCCTTTCTGGTACAGGTTCACAGTGGCTGAGTCAAAATTTCTGTGAAGAGATGAAAAATGGACTTGCACTTAGTTAGTTACTTCTTGCCATCTGGAGTAGTTTATTAAATTATTAAATGCCATCTTGCATTTAAATTTGTCCAGTTTTCTGCTCTGGTTTGCTTTAATACTGGAAAAAAAAATCATTGAAGTTTTCTAGGTGCTATGGAGACAATGCTGATGTCAGAAATGTTTTCAGTGGGGGCCTGGAAAAGGGAAACAGATGGCTGCAGTTACTGGTGACCATGGTTGGTTGTTGGTGCATAACAGAGCAGTGGAGTGCAGTACAGGATTGCTGAGCTGGCACTGGTTGTGGCAGACTGCTGGGAAGGTGGTAGAGCCTGCAGAGGGGCAGAGGTTGTTACCTTACCCCCAGCGCTGCATTAACTCAGGTCCTTTGTGTCCATACTGGGCTGAGCCACACCATATGGCTGCATTAGCTTGAACTGATGCCAGCTCAGGTGTCTGTAGTATTTGCAGACTTGGGCCAGATTACACTGCCTGCTCAACACTGGCTTTTCTTCTGTCCTTATGTATGATGAAGTATCTTTCTGTTACTTACGTTGTCTTGACCTTTGTAGACCTTTATTTTCTAGGTGGCTTCTCAACTCATGGGGCTTTTATAAGACTTAATGAGCCAGGGGTGAGAGACAGTATCAGTGTGTGGCTTGGAGTGCCACTGTTTATGAAATAAATGCTTGGGGTTTTTTTAAGTATTGAACTCTTGGGTGATGTTAAATGCTGTTACCTTTAATAACTTCCTGCAGTATCTTGCATTGAACTGAAGCAAAACCAGAAACAGTACCACAAAAAAGGCTTCCCACATTCCAGAATTCTCCCTCACTCTGAGAAAAAAACCCCTCCTCTTTGAACATTGAATCCAATTCTGTGCAGCTGACATCAGTGCAGAGCTCTGCTGCTGAGGTCATTTGCTTGGCTCTCTTGAGTTAGCCTCTGCATGGTTCTCATTGCCCCTTAAGTAGACTAGTGACAGGATCTTTCCAGCTACTTCCAGCTGCTTAGCTGTGGTCTGCTCTGCTTTATCTATCACCTCACTTGCTTTTAGTTTTTATCCTGAACTACAAATGAGCAGTGAAAGTGTCTTGATAGTTTATTTATCAAGCTTTCTATCAAGCATCTTTTGTTTTACCTTTCCTTGTGTTTAGAAGAAGCTACCTCTAAATATCCCTTGAGGTCACTTTTCTTCCTTTCAAGCCCATCGTTTTGAAACTCTCATTTGCTGTGATATCTGTAAGGACTTTAGAGTGATTAAACAGTGCTTATTATGATGTTCACTTGTACTTTCCAGTCACTCTATTCAGTTGCCTAAAAATAAAGTGAAAGATTCTGTAAGCTCTTCAGTACAGAGACTGGCTTTTTGCATGAGTGTTTAGCAGAGTAGGGCCCAGAAATCCAGGGAAGGGCCTACAACACCAGCTCAAGAGAGAAGGAAAAACCCACATTTCCAGGTATAAATTATTTTTTGATAGGAAGGTAAGTGTAGGGTGCCTTCTGGGATCATTTCTTCATAATGAGATGTGCATTAGTGCTAACAATATGCAATGACTTTTAATCAGGCTGACATGTCTACAATGCAAAGATCAAGGGTTTTTTATTAATGGTATTTAGGGCACCAGCAGCATTTATGTGAGCTAGATCGGGCTATGTGACAAAATGATTCTGTGCTGGAAAGCTGCAATTATTCTGTAAACTTCAAAATCTAGAATTCAAGATGAGAAGAGGCTGAGAATTTCGGCCTTTGATTGGCTCAGGCTGAAAGCTGGAGAAAAAGCAGTTTGCCTTTTATGCATTCTGTCAGCTACAACAATGCTAACCAAAGAAAGTGTCATCTCCCCAGAGTCTCTTTTCAGACAAAAGTACTACAGGGCAATAATGACTCTTAAAAGAAATTCATGATTGGAAAAAGCAGTGTTTTGCATATAAATGTTTCTTATGGAGCTGTGAGCATCAATCATGCTCTATTACCTTGAAAAATACTGTGAGATTCCCTGTAGCTTTTAGTAATTCAAGATGTGAAAGGTGTTATTTATTTTTATTTGTATTATGTTCCTTATAAAATATTAAACAGTCATTTGGCCAAAAGTACTGTTAGCTCTTTAAGACTGTACAGAAATATTATTCATAACTTCAAAAGCTTAAGTTGCTAATGGGTGACTTACATAAACCGTGATCAACAGAGAACAACTCCTACTGATCTCCTACCTAGAAGTACCTACAGGTAGATTAAAATGTGTAAGAAATATATACTTCTCCAGTATTGTGGACCTGATTCACTTTTAAGAACAAACTTATACTTTACAGCCCTAAATAAGTGACTTGACTTTTTAATTTTTCCTCTTAATTTTTCTTTTTGTATCATCTATCACTATCTGTGCCTATACAGCACAGATTTTCAGCTCATCTCTTCAGCCAGGGGGAGTAGAGTCCCTGACTGACTGTATTTTATTCTAAGAGAATTAAGATTACTACAATTTGCTGGAACCTTAGAAGAAAAAACTGTTAGGAGTTAAAGTAAAAGGAATGTTAGACCTTTTATTTGCTGTATTGCATGGGAAATTGATGACTATTTTAATTGACCATCTTTATGCCATAGCCATCCCCAAACTCAGCCCACAAAGTTTGCCATCAGAAAAGTGAAACTCTGCTGAGATTCCACTGCCACATGTGTTTGAAACAAAAGGGTGACATTTCTTGGAAATTTCAGAAGTGTATGTGCAAGCTGAGTTTTGTGCATAGATGCTTTTGAACCAAGGAAATATTTTAGTGTTTTTACTTCTTTTTTTTTTTTTTTCTTTTCAAATTTTGCTGTTACAAAATGCTGCTCTTAGTAATTTTTTTTTTAGTAAAGCGGGAATAAATGATAACCTGCACGAGTGTTTTTGTTTGTTGTCATTCTTCCTCCTTGCCAAGCACATCTTGTCCTCCAGGGAATGACTAATACAGGATAATCTGACTCTGAAAGAATCTCTGTTCCATTAGGACTTTGGTAGAAGAAGCAATCCAACCTATTTTGGAAATAGAGTCTTCATCCCCTTGTCTCATCATTGCATTCTGGTGGTGTTGCCTGAATAACTCATGCTAAAATAAAGTGGGATTTGGGTCCTAATAAATGAATATAATGTCTATAGGTTGTTTTCTGTGGTTCTGGAAATTTTTGACAAGTGGTTTCATTTCTTCTTGGGCATTGTGCCTAATAGATATTTTCCCCAATTACAGTTTTTTGTTGGAAATAAACTTCTAATATTTAAGTCTCTAGGGAGTCTATGGCAACAGTGAGGGACTGAGGAACTCAGATGAAAAGTCCTAATTGCTTTCTGCATTATGGTTTTGTTTGCCATAAGGAAGTACTGTAGCGATGTCTGTGTCTTTCTAAGGCTGATGCTCAGCTATTCTCTTTTCCTGGGCTCCAGTGGAGACTGCAAATGTCTTTGCATGAAGACAGAGCTGATTCTGATGTGGCTTATGCTGGTTAGTGCTTATTTTGCTAGTGTTTTGCAGCAAATAGTACCTTGTTACGTGATACAAAAATGGTGTAGAATCCTTTAGGATGACAGTACTGCTTTAGGAGTCAGACAACTCTGACTTCAAGGTTTAATCTGAAACTGGAGGAAGTGCACCTGGTGGATAAGATGAGCAGCTAGTTCTGAATCACTTAAGTGTGCAGGTAGCATCTGTCTTGCCATATGCAACTTGTTTATCAAAGATCTGGATTCCAAAATAGAATTTCTTTTGACTGAGTTTTTCTCTCCTGGACTATTTTGATGACTTTTTTTATGTCAACCTTTAAATAAAGCAAATAATAAATTAATGTCTGACCTAAATCTGCCTTTTGCTTTTGAAGTCAAATAGTCAGCCAATAAAAACCTTCAAATAAGTTGGTGTTGCGCTCCAGATTTCAGAACGAGAAGAACTTGCAAAAGATTAAAGCTCATAAAGACTTGTAAAAGTGTTTGTTGCTAGCCTGTATTTGCAGCTTCTTAAGATTTAGGTGTTCTTTGAAATGTCTGTGGAACTACCCTCTGTATGACAAATCTGGTTTATGTTTTTATAAGGAGATTTGACAGGGGATAGCAAACACTCTAGAGAGGGAGAGAAGAATACATGGGGAAAAAAGACATGTTTAGTTTGTAGTAGAGATATTTTTTTTGTTCCTGAGTATTAAAAGTTTAATTACAGCTATATCAAACTTTACCAATATTTCACCATTCTTTACTGCTGGACACTGAAAAATTAAAAAACAACAACAACAAAAAGTTAAAACTGTTCTTATAGGTTTTAATGTCGTCAGTGTACTCTTTTAGGATCAGAAACGCGGGAGTTTTCATGTCACATCAGCAGAGAAGTACTTTTACCTAAGACATGTACTTTTTCCTGACTTTAATAGTGGCATCTCAGAGAACTGGCATGGAGCTGACAGATTTCTGGTTACTGTTCATTCTGTCTCTATATAAAAGCAGAATTTACATGAGGGTTTCCTATTTCTAATCCCTATTTGAGATAGCATTCTGTGTAGCATGCTTTCTTTTCTTTAATAAATCCTGTTTGAAAGATTTTCCTGGTTTCAGAAATCAGTTCTGCTTGATTGTTAACTTCACAATTCCTCATTTTCCTTTGCTGTAAATCTGACTTGTGAAAAAATCAGTTTTTCAGACAAAGGTGAAGTAATGTCAGCTTTCCCCCCCCCACCTCCCCCCGCCTTTTTTATGTGTAATCTTCATTCTTAGTCCTCATAGTAAAAAAAATGGGGAAATTTGATTTTAATGAAGTTTTGGGAGGTGGAATTTACTCAGTTTGGACTGTGTTTACATTAAACTATGGTTCCTTCAAAAAACTGAAGAAGCTTAATGTACTGAATGTAAAATTTAGGAACTGGGAGATCTGGATTCTTTCCCTGATGTTACTTCATGTTTTCTCTGTGACAGGTTGAGATCTTGTTTCCTCCTGTCTCTAGAAATGCTTACAAATTATCTGCAGAAAATGTGTCAATTCATAGATAACAGGTAGTGTACACAAAGTTTAGCTTTGGTTTTAGATGTTTGGATTGTGTGAGGCCTTGTGCTGCCCCCCTATGTATGAAAACTTGTCTTTGAATATTCTTAGCTGCCAGTACCATCTGTACATATAAAGCCGTTCTTTGAATACCCAGGTGTTTTTCTGTTTGTGATAGTGTTTTTCTACAGTTTAATTATAGCTAAAATTTTAAACTGCCATGGATTTATTAGTATGAGTGACCTTTTCTGCTGGTATCATCAAGAGAACGAGGACAAAGAAACAGGTGTTCTGGCAGAGAGTTCGAAGTAGAATAGTTCAAAGTAGCTTCAAAGGCCAAGGAACACATAGAGGTTACATTTCTGTGAGGAGTATTCAGCTTGTCTAGCTTTGTGCAACTACAGTATAAACGTGTTTAGTGCATGGCATCTGAGCTAATCCTGTGCACAGCTTTCATTTTTTTTCCATTTTAAGTGTAAAGACACGAGCACTTCCGTGCAAAGTGTATTTTGGCTTTGTAAGTCTGAGTAAAAATAGCTGCTTTACAGAGGTCAGAGCAGTCTGCCCTGCTATGCCCACAAAACTTCCTGGGTATATTTGAAGGGAAAGAGGAGCACAATGCATTTGGCAGTGTCCTGTATCACTTCAGATGATGTTTAAAATGAGTGTATACTTCAACCTAAGGCAGTTTTGCTTTGAATAGGTTTTGTCCACACCCAGGCACTTGTGAGAGATTGCAGTTGCAAATACACAGCACAGCTAAATGACTGTCCCCTCTTCACAGGGAATTGTGATGCCAGCAAGACATGCTTGTTTTGTCACAGGCATTTTTTAGTATTTTAGTTTTAAAAGTGTTGCATTTGCCTAATGACAATCTATATTTGCCCCTTCTTCTTGATGTCATGTTGTTAACTCTGATGTATTGTTAACTCTGATTAACAGCTTCTGCTGGACTACAATTAATTTAAGTAGGTTAGAACTAAAAATAGGAGGAAACAACATAACTAGGTAAAAAGAGCATTGTAGTGTTACTTAAAAACTAAAGCAGCCATCTGATACAAATAAAAGTTGCAGTTTCCAATTGGTTAATCTTGCCTTGTTTGCTCAGGTGAACTGTAGTAGGAAGTGTAAAATATTAAGGAACTCAGTGTTTTTTAAATCTTTGAAGACTGATACATGTTAGATTATGAATACTGATCTTTTTATGGAATGATGATAAGAAATAATCAGTTTGCCATTTCTGTGTCCTGCTTATCTGCAGTAAATGTCTTACCATGTATTTCTTTAGCTTTGATCCAAAAGCACTGGTAGGTGTCTCAAATGGCTGTTGTCTCCCAACAAGGCTCTTTTGGGCAGCTTTCATTTCTTACAGTCACTCCTTTGTGAGTAGGTGTTAAGCCTGTTATGAGAATAATGTCCAGTGATAGTGAAATCTGAAGATGTGAATTTCATACCTTTATTTTTTCAGTTTATGTGATCTTAAGATCTTTCTCTAAAAATGAATACTTACTGAGCTTTATTTTCTGCTTGATAATTACTGAGAAAGTAAAATAACTTCACATGTGACACAGTTTGCATAAGCACAGAAAATGTTAAATGCTTAGAACTTCCAACACTTTTTAAAAATGTAACTAATATTAGTATTGCCCTAATAAAGAGGACAGGCTGAAGGGTGAAATCTCATGTTGGATAGGATGAAGGGAAAATACACTGTAAAGGGTATATGTGTATTATATAGAGTGGCAAAATAACATCATCCCATTGAGACTAATGTGATGTTGATTTTGGTGGGTTTGATGTAAAGACCGGGATTTCCCACTGTAAACCTTTCTGTTTGTAAGAATCAACAAGTAAGATGGTACAAGTTTGCAATTTGTTTTCTCTCAGAGTTGTGAGAGCTTTGCACATCCTGTCTAACTACTGTGTGTGAGAGACTGATTTATGCATACTTCTCTGGATTATGCATATACAATTAGATACATAATATAGACTAAATTTTAGATTTTTTTGTTTTGATTTCTGCCTTCCTCCTTCCAGAAGACATGTTTATGTAAGTTACATTGAACTCACTGACAATATATAAATACCTGTGTTTGTGTGTATTTTTTGTACCAGAGCATTGGTTATAATATACAAATCTTATTAACCGTATAAAAATTGTTGTCAGTAGCCTAACAGAAGTTAGGCCCCAGTTTTCTTTCAGAAAAGGACCAAGGAGTTTCTTCTCTGTTTTTCCAGAAATTAAAATGAGTTCCTATTTTGTGACTTATGTGGGCTGAGATGCATACTCTAATTTCCATGACCAGGGCAATGCACCTTGAGAGGCAGGATATTTGAAGGAACTCTATTTAACTTTATGTATGAACATTGTCCTTAGTTAAAGATTTAGGAATCCTAGGTTCAGAGAATGCAGTTGTTTTGAGCTTAGACTTCCTATAGCTTCCAGTCAAGCCTTGTGAGAACTTGGAAATCATGTGTTTGTTTCTTTGTAATGAAAACTGCTTTATGACTTCAGTATCGTTGGTTATTTTTTTTTTTTTTTTGCATTTGTTTATTTTTAATCTAAAAGTGGTTACAAGTAGCTCTTGTTAGTAGGCACATGTATCTTCCAGATATATTTGTAGCCTGTGGCTGTCCTGGACCAAACAACACATAAAAAAGAAGTAAAAGTTCACGTTAGAAATTATATTTGAACCCCAGATAAATGAAGATATATGCAGGGTTTCTTTTTCTGCAGGCCTGCAGATGAAATAAACTGCATCGATAAATCTTCAGATAAGGAGTGTAGTAGTTTCTGTCATTACTGCATTGCAAAGCAAGTACTGTCATATCAAACTGCAATGAAGTAGTAGCTTTCCAGTCTTTTTTGTTTAAATCTGCAAAATGTTTATGCCCACGTCATGTACTACTGTTCCTGGGTATAAGGAATTCTGTCTTAAACACTGCAAGGAAGGCACGTTTCAGAAGATACAGTTGTTTGTATTTGTATATACATGCAGAATATTTCATTTGGGTATGACTGTGCCTAAATAACATCTCAGATATCTCTGGATATGATATGACTCAGAAGTTACTTTAGTGCAGGTTTAAAATCAACAAACAAAAAGGTGTAGTCTAGGTTCTGGATTTGTGCTTTCCTATTCCAAATGATGACTCAGTGATATTACAGCACACTGTGGAAATGTGCTCTGCCGCATGGTCATCTATCACTGTGAGTCTGTGATCCCATAATAAGAAGTACAGAGATTAATGTTTTATTATAGCAGGGTAGCTTTTACAATTACATATGTAATGAGAGAGGGAGCAGGGGATTGCAAAGTCTCCGTCTTTCTAGAATTAATATGGAATTCAAATGACCTAAAAATGAAGAACATTATGATCTAGGAAAAATTAGCTGGCTTAAGTTTCATTCTTCCCCCAGCATGGTTCATTAATGAGGAAAATCCTTTCCATTGCTATTTTGTACAAAATTATATTCTGCAAGAACAGAGAGTGCTCCTATCTTCCAGATGATACTTACCCCTCCTAACAGCCATACAGAACAATTTTGTCTCTGCAATGAAATATATGTAGCTTGCACTATGGTTCTTTCACTATGGTTTATAGTAGTGAGAGAGCTCCTCCTTTTAATAGCTGCTTGGTTGGTTCTTTGTATTCTTTGCCTTAGAAATTACTTATAGGATAGGAAGAATAGTACTAAGTCTGCTGGATTCTACTTTCTGTCCTGCTCTTGTGCTTTCCAGAATTCACAAGCATGGTCTGGTATTTGAGGTGATTACTCCACAAGTAAAAACTTTTTGCCTTTGTAATCTGCTGTTAAAAATCGTGGGAAAGTTTTGTTGCCATCTGTTCATTACCTCAAATTGACTAATATTGACTAGTAAAAAATTGACTAGCAAATCCATGTTTGACTTGAAAACTGGGGAAGAATAAGGTAAGCAAATCTACCCATAGTGACCAGAGTTGTTCTGTTTTCTTACTTTGCTTCAATCTAACACCAGTTGTGCATGTGATTCAGAAACAGAGCCACTGATTTAACTGTGTAGCCTTTACAATCTGGTAATGGTCACTTAAAGTACAAGATAGGAATTATATACCTGATTATGTTTGATTTAGTCAGTAGCAGAATCATCAATTTCTTAAGATGCAACAAGACAACTAAGAGTCTGCTATACATTCTACAGCTGTCTCCTGAAATGCTGAGATCAATAGGTCTGTAAGGTCAAGGAGTGGGGCAGTTAAAAAAAAAACAACCTCAAGAACAACTTGTGTTGAAGAAGGGTCATGTAAAGGAGGAAGAAGATGATTAGCTACTCAGCATCAGAGCTTAGCAGGACACAACACTAATGCAACTAATCCATATAAACCTATTATAGCTAGCAACTAAAAATGGGGGGAAAGCCATGTTTCTGAAACCTGGGAGCAAGGAGAAATCCACCTGGTTGTTGATTTGCTGTGAATGGTACTTGCCAATGTGGACTTGTCACAGTCAGTGAATAACTCAGCAGGTACCTTGTTGATGTTATAGCTGACATTTTGGAGGTGGGCACAGTGGTAGTGATGCCACTCATGTCTCTTGTGTGTCATTTGTTCAATAGAGGTGCTAACTTCCTCCCATAGAGCGTTGTCACTATGCAGTGTAATAGGAATATGATTTAGGGAATAGCCCTGAATTTATTGACAGCTGTTTTGTTTATTTGCAACTGTGCACTCAGGACGAGTCCTGTAGTGTCCCATTTTGTAAAGCATTTAAACATTCGGGAGCTGTCTTCAAGCTTGTTGCCTTCCCCCATTGAAGTGCTGTCAGGAAAAAACCAAACATAGCATCTGTTTCTCATTGATAGAACTAATAAAATAGAATGCAGACAGGATAAAGAACAAGCATAATTTCAAAACTATTCTTATACATCATGGGAGCAATGAAGAGACAAGTACAAGTTGATGTCCTGCAACAGCCCTGAAGATGAATTCCCTTAGGTAAAGCTGTCAATTTCTTAATTACATCTCAAATTTATATCAGAAGTTCTAAAGGAAATATAGGTAGGTTTTGTTACCTATTCTCTCACTTTAAGGAGGAAAAAAGTTTGATACTGGAGTTGCTAGATTGGTGTCAGAGTTACCTGTTTCAGTTCAGAGACCTGCATACTTGGTTGCCTGCCTGCTGTTAGACTTAACTGGGAACTTTAAAGATGTGTTAAATTCTGTGGATGTACTTGTAAGATTATAGCATCATTTTCTTCCATTCATTGCTTTGCTCTATGATGAGGGCTAAAACATTTAAGACCCTAGTTTGAATTACCTGTTAAATAAGCTTAATAATAAATTATGGAACTGACTGGGTGCCCAAACCAGCAGACAGTCTTTTGAATGGACATAGCAGCATGTTCAGACCAAGAAGGAAGAAATGTGGTATGGAGTTAGAGACTTTTGAGTGTCTGTCTTTTAATTAAACAAAATCTGAAGAACCCCATAAAATGCAGAGTTGCAAGATAAATCAGCTCATGTTAGTTACTGTCTTAGCACTAAATCAGCTTTTTTAGAGTCATAACCAAACAGTGGGAGCTGGATATGCAGCAACTTCCACTTGGAATTTTGTTTGGACTCTGAGTTAATTCTTACAAAATTACTGTAGGTATTTAAGGGAATAAGTCCATAAAAAGTATAACTTTGGATTTACTACTTTTTTATTAATAAAATGTAATTGCTGTCTTGCTACAATAAAATATTACTTGAAGTATATCTTGTTAACCTCTCAACAGTCCTAGATAGATACATTTTTAGCAGTAAAATTAACATTTGTTTAGAGAAAATAGAATTTTCAAGTTAGAAAGAGCTTATAGAGCATTACAAGCTGTGAAGAATAATTTTCGATCCATTTTTCTTTTCTGTGACAGTAATTAGGCACATTGCCAGGCAACACAATGGAAAAGAAACTTTAATAGAGTATATTTTATACAGGCAGTGCTGGACACATACAGATGTCATCTGTATTTTTCTTCCTTGTGACACTCTCTTCATGATTATATTTTCAATGGGAAAGTCATTAGATCATTAATTAATTTTTTCTACCTTATCTACATGCTGTTTGAGGTTTGAGCCATTTAATTTAGAAAGACAATTTCTCACACTGGCCATAATGTTTTTGGGGTGTTTTTGTCTTCAAGATACCATGAAGATACTTGATATGGAGCAGTGTTAACTAATATGAAGCACAAAGATAATTTTGGAAGTAGCATCGCTCTGTCCTGAATGTTTTTACGAGAGTTAATTGGGGAGTAGAAAACAGGAAAAAATATCTTCAAGCATTTGCATCCCTAAAAGAATGCTTCTGCAGCTCAGGTACTTACCTCTGTAGCTCCCTCTCATTTCCAGCATGATTCTATGTAAAGAAAATCTGCTTTAGTGCAGTAGTACCTGAAGTCTGGGTTTTACAATGATTTTCTATCATTGTAGGACTGGCTATGTTTGCAAGACTACTTTTTTTGACTGAAATGTTAAGAGCTTTTCGCAGACAACCAAGCTGTACAAAAGGGTTTTTTGAGTTCTGACTGGTTTAAAAGGCTGTAACACCATTTAATTCTTGTTACTGACCTGTGGTATATGAGATTTCTAGAGCTTTCAGTTTGATTTTATGGTATTTCTGATTTTATTGAAATCTAATCTACATGTTGTGTGGATTTGGTAATGGCTGGTTTTCATTCTGCTTCTGTAGTTCAACTATTACAGTATGAATAATCAAATCTGGAGCTGATTTAAAATAATCATGGACTCTCAGCATTAGCAATTCTTTTAATAGGTGGAGGTGTATTTATCTTCCTTTAACCATTTTTAAAGCGTGAGTTAAAGCTTTCAGGTATAAAATTTGAGTTGTTTGAAATTAAGATGGTAATAAACAGGTAATTGATTTTAACGAGATTGCTTTTCATAGGCTTGAAATGCATGACCTTGAGAAGATTGTATATTGTGTTGCAGCCTTTCATCAACACTAGTAAGCTACATAGCAAAAAGCAACCTCTTCTCTTGCAGGAGCTATTGTGAAGTCAAAAGTCCTCTTTTCAGATCTGTAAATCTGTTTTTTGCAATAGTTCAGTGAGTTACTTAGCAAAAATTTACCTCTTCTATTGCAGAGGCAGCTCTGTTAAAGTTTATTGTGTCTACTAATTTAGACTCCAGTCCCAGTTTGTGTTAATAAAGCCTTTTCAGGAGGATAAAATACAGAATGTAAAAATGTGTGTTAGGTTTTAAGACTTTAAAGGCTTGTCTTGGATTGAGCAGATTTTGTATCAGGTTTTAAGACTTTGCAGCCTTCTTTTAGATTGAGCAAATTCTGTAACTGTCTTGAGATGTTAATTGCATCCAAAGCAGCTATGGGAGTGCTAGTTAGCAAGAGGGCTCCTTCTTCCCATTCCTACAAGTGAAATACAAAAATTTTGCATGATTACTGCCATCTTCCAGAAAATCTGGGCTTCCTTTTGTTTGTTGGTATGAGTTGAGTGGTTTTGACCAATTTATATAAGCAGAAGTCTTTTAGACATAGCACAGTAATAACTGCATGTGGTAGACTTGATTTCTATGCAGTCCCTGAATCAACTTACATAATTGGAGTCTGAACAATGTACATGGTGTGTAGCAACAATAAAATATGCGAGCTGGTTCATAGCTTGGTCTTGCTGAACTAAAGGGAATTAACTTGATGATATAGAGGAGCCACTTTCCCATGCCTCGTAATTGTATATTCAGTTGATACTTCAACTAATATGCTTTCATTGCTTTACTGTGGGAGGGACATGACCTCATAAAAGATCCACAGAATTTTAATAGCAAAATGGAAAGGTAGGGGCAGGAATACCCCCATTATGGAGGTTGTGTGGCTTCTGCCCTGTGCTTGCAAGTGAACCTCAAGCCTTTGGTGAGTTGCATCACAAAGTGCTTCTGGGAAAGAATGGGTTCTGCAGTTCCACACTGCTTTCACTCTCTTCATTTCTAATGATAGGCCAATTTCAGATGGTGGACTTAGACTTGGGAGAGCACAGTTGAGTACAAGTTTTGTTCAAAGTTATTTAAATCCAGAATTTGCATTCTAGACATAGTTTTCGTTGCATGAATTTTTTATATATATTAAAATTCAAAAAGAGTGAATGGCAAAATTTAGGATATTTTCATATGCTGAAGTGACTTAAGCATTAATGTTTCTAAGAAGAGGAAGAAAGATCTACAGTTAAAAAATGAATTGCATATAGAAAACTACTTTTGAAGTTGCAAGTAAAAAGATGTTTAAGGTTTTGTTCATGGAAAATATAGCACGTCTTCCACTACTTTGCTTCATGTGTATAATACGCTGTCTTAGTTGAAGGTCTCTGTTGGGGTGGAACAATTTCTCCTAGAATATACAAAGCTTACTATTATTGTCTGGCTCTCATCCTGCTGAAGGACCTGGGAAGTGTCACAAGTTTGGTTTCTCAGGCTGAAATTTCTTTTGTTTCTTGCTTTGTTTTTATTAGTGATCATATAGCATGTGCTATACAGGCATGTTTGTGTGTGCTATATACCTGCTGACATAATTTTTTATTGTAGTATGTGCACACCTTCTTTAATATAAAGTGATCTTATTGACTACAGGAAAGTAAATAAAAAATAGCCGTGAGTCATGTTACTTTACTGAAAGAAAAATCCATATGTGCTATTTTGAAATCCAATCACAAAGACTTTTCTTTACAAAAGAATAGGACTAATACTTGAGTATTTGTTCCATCTTCACTCCTCTCTCCTGTTTTGTTGTGTTTATGAATGTGTGTGTTGCAGGCAAAGTGTGGTTTTTTAATCAACTTTTGTGATCCTTTCATGGATGACATTCTGTTCTCATAGACAGCAGCTGGCAAATGGGTCACAACAGGGGAATACTGTTCTTAGGCCTCAAATGTCTAACTTGTATTTATCTGGATGGCAATTGGTTAGAAACCAATGTGGTACTAAACTTGAGCAGGAACTGCATCATTTTCTTCTAAGGAGCAGTCTGAGAGCTGGGATAGAGCAGCAGTGCAGCTGCTGTTCTTGTGTCCATTAACACTGATGGAAGTTGTTCACCGTTCCCTTCAATCGGGAAAACCTTGGCTAATAAATTCTGGTAATAACCTTTTAGCTTGTAGTGACAGCATGTGTGTAGATACTTACTCTAAAAATTAATCAGAACTTGAAATTAAAGACTAGAGTGCTCAGTCCCTGTCAGGCAGCTGATGCTCTATGTCTTTGCTGTTCCTTGCCTCTGCTGCCCCTCATTTTAAAATGCTGCAGAGAAGGTTCAGAAGCTTGGTAGTTTTCCAGCCAGTTGGCTGAAGTGGCAGCTGCACCGAGGCAGTTCCTCAGCTGTAGTTTTGGAGCTCATGGTTCTGGGGTGGTGGATTCTCTTGTTTTACTGTGATGGAAGTTTTGTTCAGGCTTAATACAAACAGGAAAGACCTTACCTATATAGTGAAGCTGTTTCATTATGTAACTTCTTTTATAACTCTCTTCTGTCTATGTGAAATGTAATCACTTCTCAAAATTGGCAGTCACCTTAAAAAAAATATACAAAGGCACTGTGTTATTTTAAGTATGTAATATACAATTGGATTATTTCAGACCCATACAAACCAATTTAAAATAGAAAACTAATAAGTGCTTTTCATTAAACCTATTGATATTTATTGACTGCTAGCTATGTGTGAATTCTTACATTTTTAAGGAGAAAAAATCCTTTCATGCTTTCAGTTATTAAAAAAAAAGTTTAATAATCTTCACTTGTTTGACTCAGAGGTGGCTCTTTTTATCAGAGATTTGCTGTCTCATTTTTGAAAAGCACATTGTTTGCCTTTGAAAGACTCTTAATAGAGCTTTAACAGGAGACTAAATTTGAACAGCCAGAAATATTTGAATTAAAAGTTTGCTCATTCTCATTCTTATTTTTTTAAATTTTAATCTTGAGGACTGCAGCAAGAAACTTGAAAATCTATCCACTCTTCCTGTTTTGCGACTTTAGCCTTTGAATTTATTTTCTACTAGCATAATCTTTTATGTGCTGCTGATTCTCTATCAGGATAGCTATTATTTGTGTACCATACACATCAAAATATTACTTCTGAAATGAGATTTTAGGAAATCTGAATTTCTTTCGACCTGTAGGAAGGAAAAAGTTACATACTTAGATATTTTACACACAGACTTTCAAAAAATGCTTCAAATATTAGATCATTATGATCCTTGTATTAACTTCTATTTGATCAAAATTATGTTGTTATTCTTCTGTAATTTTGAACTACATAAATCTAATTTATGATTAAGAAACAATGGTCAGTTGCCACACAATAGTCTTATTTATGCAGAAACAAGAGAGGACTAAAACAAAGCTTGAAACATCAAGCACTAACCTGATCCTGTGTAGGCATGGGTTTTTTCTCTCACTTTCATGGTATTTTTGTGTAACAGTGCATGAAGAACCAGGCCTAGAAAACAGGCTGAGTTAATAGGGTGTTCTTTCCTGAAGAAACTGTACTTTTGTTGTACTCATAAATTTGCAAAAAAAATGCATAAGCACTCTTTTTGATGGCCCTACCCAACAGTTAAAGGAAGAGGGGCAAACACCCACATTTTATGCATTCTTCCTAGTTGGGGACCAGAAATTTATCACTGCTTAGTAAATGTAATATACAGGGAACTTGTATGCAGTAAAGCAAAGTGTATGATTAAATTTGTAACAATGTCACTAATACCCATGTAGTACAACAATGGAATTGCATGGCTGATTGCATATGTGAAGTATAAACTTAAACTGTGTCTGTTGGTCCAAATATTTGACTGTTCACCAGCTGATGATCTCCAGGTACTTGATAGCTCTGTCTTTTCAGCCCTTGCACAGTGGAGAGAAGTTACCATTTCTTACGAAATCCAGGTCCAAGTATTGAAGTCAGGTTAGATTAATAGAGGGGGAGTGGGGAAAGTGCAGGTGGGATGACTTTGAGAGTGACCTGTGTGTCAATATACCATGATGAGCTGGAAGCAGGGTTTGGTTGTCCCTGAGGGTGGTCTCCTGATACACTTTAGCCAAGTGTCATCTCACCCTGCCGTGTGTGGCCTGCCTGCCCATGTAGAGAGAGGACCGAGCTGTGCCTCCGTGGAGCTTGGGTTCGGCTGAACGTGGTGATGTGATCCCACTGCTTTCCTCTGATCTGCTTCCTGCCCAGGACACACTGCTTGGAAAAGGGCACAGGATGCTCTCTCCTTAACACCTCACAAAACCACAAACCTCCCCAGTCTGCTGTGCTGCACTTTCCTGTTTGGAAATGTTGCAAATGATCACATAGTTCTGTTGGCTCGAGAGCAGGCGAGTCCTTGGCTGTCCCCAGGAGCCGGGCTCTACGCTGGGTACCTGGCAGGGTGCTGAACAGCACCCCACAATAGTCTCAGCCCATTGACCTCTGGGTTACTGGCCCTGCATGTTTCTTCTTCACCAAATTATGTGGTGCATTTAAAAGTCAGTGATTTTGTATTCGTTCCATGTTCCAGGCAAATAATCTTTTTTCTTTTCTTCCCCAAGAGGCAGAAACCTCTGTGCAAATTAAAAATCTGATTATGCAAACTCTGAATCATCATCAGTTCCTACTGAAGAATATTGTAGACAAAGGAAATAGACCTTCTTGCTGATTTTTCTGCATAAACCATCTATGTCAGGATATGGATTAACTGAGGGCAAAATTGTTTGGCAAATAAGATTTTTTTCCATTCATTTCCCACCTTAAGAAAATTGAATTTTGAACCAAAATTAATGAAACTTAAAAAATACTTAGGGTTTTGACTGAAAATCTTTTCCAGTTATTTTTTGGAGAAGAAAAGTTCTAAGATCAAAACAGAATTATTTAATGTTAAGTTACTGACTTTGAACCAAAATTAAGATGAAGGGTATAGACAGCTGAAAATTTTCCACTTCTGATAAACTATTTCAGTATTTTAGACCTTTTGCTGACCTGAGAAAATAATTTGATACAGAGTTTTTCACAGGAGTTCACAGAAGACAGTATTGCATATTTCAGACTTCTTTTAAAACCTAGACCCAAATATATTTTCAGATGATTGTGTAGCCATGATAAAGGTGAGATCAGTGTCTGCTGCAATAGTACACCTAAAATTTTGATTCTGGACAATATATTAGTAGTTCTAATTAGTTACATCTTTTAGAGACTTGTAATCTTAGCTGGTGTTGTACAAAAATGCAAGAAGGCAGTGCCTGCTCTGTCAAAGTCTGTCCTGTCCATTTAGGTTGGCAACAACATATAGCAATGCAGGGAGATGGGAGGAGCAAAATGACCCCCCGACACCTGAGAGGGCTGTGAGCAAGAGCCACAGGCAGAACCAGAACTTAAACATTGGTCTGGGATGTAACCGAGCACTTCTGGCTGAGCAAGAGGGGAGGGAGGAACAGATCTGCTCTTTCCCACAGGCTTTACACTGCATGTTTTAGCTCTCCTGTCACTTCGGTGGAGAATTCTCTGATCTTTTTTTCATCATTTTCTTGGTGCTTTTTTTAGTGTGGATTGTCTTTTGAATCCTATAGTGTGGTGGGGAATAGGGAATGCAGAGGTTGCCTGGAGGCTGTTTGCCCAGAGAGAATACAGACCAGTCTCTGGACAAGTCTGAAATAAAACCTGGAAAGGCAATCTGCCCTTCATAATATGAAGGGCTTTGATAATGCTTTTAGGACTACAATAATAATATAGGTACTAATGCCTGCTTTACTGAAAGGGACAGAAGTTCGAAGCCCATTTCCTGAATGTATAGAGCAAGATGAAAACCATCTTTAGATACTTTTGTGAACAAAATGATCCACTCAGCTTGTTGATTTCTTTTATGTTGTTTGGGGAGATTACTACTAGGTCACTTTCCTTTTCTGTCGAAGTTTTCCAAAGATCTTCACAATTTTTAAGTATTTTTTTGTGTTTGAAAACCACAACACTCATGTATATGAGGGGGCTTTTTATGAAACAAAAAAATCACAGACCTTGTGGGCTCAAGTTATCAATAATCAGCTCAGCCATACACACAGTCAAATGTTAAAACTGTACTTGCAGGTGTTGCTTGTATAAAGCCAAATGTAATTGGTAGGGAAACCAGCAGGAATTGGGATTCACCTGTATGTGAACCAAATTCACAAGTGGCTGCAGTGATCAGCAGCAGGACTCTTCACTGTCCAGCTGTTCTCCTGCAGAAAGCTTTAGAATGGTCCTAGAACCTGTCATCGAAAATTTGTCCTACTATTGCAAAGGTTGAACATGTGCCATGTAGATTAGCACTTAAATCATGGTCAGTAGTCCCAAGCTTCCTACTTTCTTTAAAGTCAGATTTTAGCAACCAGTGTGGCTTTTTCCTTTGTTTAACCACAGGGTATAAATCTTAGGCTTTTAACTGCTGCTAATCTGTTGCTGAGTCCCACTGAGGAGAAAAGGTTGCAGCATAATGATTTCCAAATAGGTCTTTAAAATTAGAAAGCAGTATGTTTATTGGGAAATTGTACAAAGCTCTTCTTGTATTAAATGTGAAGGTTTTGCATTAGAAACAGTTTGTGGAGCATTAGGTTGTCTATGCTGCTGTAGTCTTCAGAGAGAGAAATTATTATTTTCAGAGACCAATATCATAGTTGTGGTTTTGTGAAGAAACACCAAACTATTGAGTTGGGAATGTAATTTGGTTTTGTTTTGTTTTACAAATCTTCTCAAGAATTTGATAATGGAATGTGATCTGGAATGTTTACACGAAGTAGCCGAGGAACTTGATAAAAGTAAGCTGCTGGGAGGGCCTTTTACTTTTTGAGAAAGCTGTTTTTATAGCTCTTGAGTCTAGAAAGATTTGTGCATGTAAATTGACTTGCAGAAGGTAGAGATGGGTATTTATAAGATAAAAACCTGTGTTAGTAGCACTGCAGAAACTTTTTCTTCTTTAAAACCTTATTTGAATAAGCATCTGATTATTATGTGTTCATAATCATTTATATATAATCATTCTCCCACTAATACCTACTAGAGAGCTGTTCTTCCCTTTGCTACACTGGTATTGCTAAAATCAGAAGTGTATGTGAGTATTTACCTGTGTGAATCCTGTTGATGTTAACAGAATAACAGCAAATTTCTCCAGGAGCCAAATCTTCAGTTCAGGGAACTTGGGATATGTGTTCCTGATAGGTATGTCTTGGAAGGTACTGTCTTCTGATGTGGCCAGCATTCATGGAGTTCCATGTACCCTCTCTCCATCAGTACAGCAGGATCTGGTTGGAGTCAAAATCTCTCTGCAAAACTGCAGTAATTATCTGCAGTGTCAGTGAGTTGTGATGAGCTGAACTCTGCTGCTGAGAGAAGAGGCGTCGAGCACATTGCTGGAACTATCTGTAGTTGGCTGCTGAACATGGGAAAGAAAAATGGATGGTCTTGCTAAAAAAAAACAACCCTGAAACTTCTGATGTGAACACTAGAAATTGTTTAGGAATATTCGTAAACTTTGTTCATTTGTGAGGTATTGGTATTGTAAAGAAATGTATTTTTTGAAGCCTTTGGAGAGTTAGTGCGTTCTGATACCTGTGGATTGAGACACATCTGCACAGTTAACTCTTTTCTATGTTGTTATACAAAATGTTGAATCAGCCAGTGCCTCTGAAAAGTAATATGGAGAAGACTATGTCGCTCTGACTGGCAGGTTCAGAATAGAGGTGCAATGAAAAGCAGCCATTGCTTTGTCTTATCACTTTTGTTTGTATGTTCATTTACTCACTTCAAATGGTGACTGTATAAGATATCCAGTCTTATGTGCAGGGTGGTCTGGACCTGTGTAAAGCATTTCTGACAAGTGGTTGTGTTAACTGTTGAACTTGGAACTCAGTTGTACATTCCATTTTGGTTTTACCACTTTTTTAAGAAGAAGTTTCTAAAGTGATTAGAGCATGTTTTGTTTCAGAAATACTAATTGTAAAGCCCTGATTACTGCAGACTGTGCACGAGGTGCTCAGTAATTGCAGCTAGGATTCTGTGGAACCTGATGGTAGAACAAACCCATACAGCAAAATGTCAAGAATGATGCATTGGTGTACAGTTAAACCTTTGATTACTTGATTACCGAAACCAGCTCTAAAGACTGTGCTTTGGTACACACCTTTCTCCTGTTTTGCTTAGCAAAGGGAAATTCATACAACTCTGAAAATGCTATTGCTTGTTGCACAGTTATTTTTCAGCAGAAGTCTGCTGTATTTCTCTTGCAATTTCCTCTTCAACAGGCATTGCTGAGATTTAAGAAAGAGTAGTAAACATGTCTCGTGTGAATTATAGCAATACAAGCGTATTGGTGGTAAAAAGGTAGTTTTTGGTTGAGGGGTTTTTTTATAATTTTGTGGATTTGTTTTAGCAATGTTAAGAACGATATTGGAAACATCTCAGTCATAGCAGAAACAAATAGAGCTGAGTGATGCAGTTGGAAGAACAAAACAAATGTAATGCAATTTTTATTTGGCTTTTGTGACTTTCACTCATCAGGAAAATTTAAGGTGTCTATTACGTATGACAAATGTGCTGGTGAATCCAGACTTGGAAATAAACTTTTGATTACTACAGGGAATACTGTACTTGATGTAATGGGGAAGATTTGCCAAGAGCATAATGAGAATTGCTATGTCATTTAATAGGTGTTTAAAAAGATGCAGTGGGATAGGATGAGATGTGAGTGATCTCTATTAAGGAAGTGGTTGCTCTAAGCCCCAGTGATGCCAGACTGCTAATAGCATCTGTGCCTTTATCTTCTGCTTGTCTTACTGGCAAGATTTCTGTTTCATAGTTTTAGAAGCTCCAGTACTTGAATGTGCAGGATCTTGTACCTATAAGGGGTTTTTACAATATGAGTGGGAAAACTATTCATGTACCCTTAGTCACCTGACTTTAAAGCATCATAAAAAGTGATTATTATTTTTTTAGTGCAGATGGTAGTAGAACCCTCTTATCCAGCATTTAATATCTATTTGCCAACTGATATGCCTAAATCAATGGCAGTGTGTTCTGTTTTTATGCATCCCTTCTGAAGGTTGTACAGTTACAAGGCATATGATGTTTGACCAACTACTGAGACATATATGCAGGCAGTATTTTTTAATTTTGTATGTAAACTTCTGAGGCTTGTTACTAGACTTCTTTGAAAATACTGTGGCTTATTTAGAGCACACTGTATAGTGTGTATGGCAGTTACCTGTTTTTTTGGGTTTTTTTTCCAACAACATCTGTTACACTGTCATGAAGAGACAGTCTCTGGTCAGGACTACAAATCCTACCAGCAATTCCTAAGAGATCACCTCTTCTTCTTTACCTGAACCTCTGTAATATTTATAGGTTTGCTAGGAAGGAATACTCTCGTTGGAATTCCAAAATGCTGTAAGGTTTGGATATTGGTTTCAGTTTAAAAGGAAAGAGCAGTATCAGAAGGAAAGAGGGCATTTTTTGAAGTTTAAGTAACGTCTGGAAAGAAGACTGGCAAATTACCAAAAGAATGGCATGCAGAGAGATAAAAAATAATACATAACAGACTTAATAAAAGACATAATTAAGCAAGATGAAAGAAATAAAATATCTAATGTGAAGGACCAGTGGTTTCTTTTAGTTATGTTGTCAGTAATAAATTTCTCAGGGAAAGTTGTAGTCAATTCGAGACATTGACAAATAGTGCTGTTCTTTAAGAAGAATTTGCTAGGAACAGAGAACAAATTAGGTTATTTCTGTAAGCCCAGAGGTTTACTAATATGTACATCCCTTTACATATTCTGAATGATTTTACATCTGTGATTCTGTGAAGTGTTAGAACTCCAGTGTGAAGAATAAACAAATAAAATGAGCATTTGTTCATGAGTAAAAATCATTCTCTCTGTTCTCAAAGTGGTTGATGACTAAAACTGGTATGGCCTATCAACTTTCACAACAAGTGTTCTTTTTTGGAGTAGAAAGGTGAGGGCATCAGATGCAGGAGAAAATGGAGTTCTCTTCTTGCTGTGACTGTTAAGTAATGAATGATGACAGACATACAGAATTCAGATACAAAGCTGCCATTTCACCTGTTGCTCTCCTGCAGGGTGGTAGAAACACCACCCTCTTACGGTGTTTGAGAATAATTTTGGAACCCTGTGTTTAGCTTGCTATCTCAACATCACACTCTGTTTACTGTGACACTTTGTTACCCACTTAGGAGTATGGGCTTTCTGGTAATATTGTTTGAGTCAATGAAGTAAATTCTGGAAAAGAGCAGCCCTTTCCAGCATCTTGCATCTGACCTTTCAGAAGCTGAGGTTCCAATTTCCTGATCCAAATGGTTGAGGAAATCTTTCTAATAGAGTAAATCTCTACAGAATCTTTACAGATGCAAACAGTTCATTAATAATTCAAATTGCCTGAATTAAGGCAGTCATTCCATTCTTTATTCAGTGTCTGAATTAGTGTAATCTTATTTCCTTTATTTCCTGTACTGCCTTTACCAAATCTTATTTTGATATAGCATATGATTAGGCCATGCTATGAAATACCAAGGGTTGTATTGAATGACTTAGGTCATAATAATTTAGGCAGTGAAGACTAGATGTATACAAAAAGAAATCTTTACATATTAAACACAGAAATGCTTACAAATATCTTGTAGTATTATATCATTATGTGCAGTCATTTGCAGTCAAATATCAGCGTAATAAACAATCTGGTGTAACAGTAATTTGGGTAAGAACTTCCAGACTTAACCAGATCTTCTGTTAGGTATTCTCTGTATATCTAGTTATATGTCATTTTAGTGCTTAAGTATTAGCTGTTTTAGCATTTTTTCAAAATTGTACATGGTCGCTTGATTTTAAATACAAGGTGAAGTTATTGTTGCAGTTGGCTTTTTTTTCTTAGTTGTAGATAGAAATGGTTCTGTATGAGAAAGATAAGAACACACTGCTCAGTTCACTGCTAAGATACAGATGTGTAACTCCCATGTGACAGACATTTCTAAATGTTTGAGGAAAAAAACA
>JAWWEU010000020.1:11752381-11829885 GCA_035583155.1 Acropternis orthonyx
CCAACACAAAAAGCAATGCAGGTAACGGAACTTGGTCATGTGCAGAACAGGAATCTATTCTGAGCTTTGAAAGGATGTGGTTATGTAATACAAACTTGCTTGACTGGTCTCAGCCCTCCTAGATAACAAGATATGATCTTAGGCTTTAGTCAGAGTCTTAGCATGGAACACAAATGGATGAAAATACCTGAGCAGGGTTTGAGCTTCTTTTGTAAAAGTTTGCAGAGGCTTATTGATTATCTTGCACTGAAATGTTGATATTATACTTATTTGGCCTTCTATCATTGTGTCAGTCGAATGTTTCATAGACATAGTTCCAAAATGAATTTGAAGAAATTGTGTCTTCTTTAAGATTCATGTTCACTTGCCACTCTGTCTTTTTTATTAACTCTGAAATACATTGATTTTTCAACTTAACACACTATGGAACTCCTGTGGAACTACAGGAGCTGCTGTAGCAAGTGAGTGCTGTTGCCTACAGTTCTAACCTTTATTGAAAAGAAATTTATAATAGAAAAAGGCATAAATTTGCACCCAGTGTTCCTTCAAGTTCTATATTTGCCATTTGCAAATGAGCAACTCTTTCACTCCTAGGTGTTTCAAAGTTAATCTTGCACTTCCATTTTGGGCATCAAAGGTGTCCTCTCTCTCACACAAGCTGTGTGAGTGTCATTAAAAATACTAAGGTACTAAAGGAAGTAGATGTTCATGTTAATTTCTGTAATAAAATTTAAAGGTGTTTCTGTTCAATGGGAACAATATGGAATTGAGCGATGTCACTTAAACTTTATGGGGAAAAAAATTCAAATTTTTTTAAATTCTCATTTTTTTTCTCTCTCAATGTCTATATACGAAATATATGTTTAGAAAGCAAATTCATTCCCAAGCTTCTGTGCAGCAACTGTGCAGAACTCTGCCAGTGAGTCAGAAGTACTGCGTAACCCAACAACTAGTCTGGACTCTCATGCTAAGAGAAACATCAGAGCTCTGCAGAGTGAGACTCATGAAGCTGAACTGAGCTCAAGTGGAGATGAAGGGCCCTATTGTTCAATCAAGAAGAAAAGCTCTTAAATACTTATTGAGTTCCTGATGGGCTTTTGGCCATACCTGACCAAAAATCAGTATGCTGCCAATAAACTTTGTTAGTGAGAATTGGGCTCTCCAAAAAAGTAGGGACTGTAGGTACTAATCACAAGAGGTTTGCATGTTTTTTCCTGTTAGTGATAGTGTAAATGCACGAAGATGCTTCAGTTCTTCATCTTGTAAACGTTTCTTTGAAACAGAGATAATACCAACTCTCTTGTAGCTTCTTGGTACTAATAGTGGAATTTTCTTTGTGAGATGAAGAATTGCCTGTTTTATGCACCTTTCTAACAGACAGGATCTGCAGTTCTCCGACTGCCCTGGAATTGAGTTGCAATTGGTTGCACCTTGAGTTCTATGAAATCGAACAGTAAAATAAGAGCATTACATGAACCCCCCCAGATCAGCCCCTCTCACACACCTGCAATCATCAGAAATTCCATTTCTGCAAACATCAGACACACAGCACCTATGAATGGCAAGACATTACGGCTTCCCTTTGTCAGACAACAATTGTCAGATTATGTGAACAAGAATATGGAAGGATTTCAACATCTAGTTGTCCCACTGACTTTGAGAAAGGTCAGCTATGTTGGTGGCAGCAGAACAGGGCAGTGGTTTTAGAGATCTAATGTTAAGGGAGGTGAAGTGGAAGAACTGAGAGATGGGAGAGATCTTACCAAGCAGCCAAGACACTTCTGTTAATTATATTGCCTTTTTTTTTTTTTTTTTTCCACAAGCTATAAGGAGCTGGAAAAGAATGAAGTTGAAATTTGATTAATGGTTGCCTAGACTGCAGTATGAAAGCAGTGGATAAAGTGCCTTTGAAACAGATTTGACTTTTAAAAAAGCAAGAGAATCTGTTATTGTTCCTTCTTTCTTGCATCATCGTCTGGCAAATGAGATACACTTTGGAAGAATAAAACGTAGCTGAGATACTAATGTGACAGCACATCTAATTCACAATCACAGAAATTTCCAGAAGGTATCAGAATCTGTTTTGTTTCTGCAAGAGGAGATGGCAACACTCCTACAGGGTGGTGCAAAGAGGCATCACATTCTATACGTGCCAGTAATGCCTAAAGCAGTGTTTTATTCAGGGCATTTTCTAACTACCAAGTAAACTCTTGCGTATATAAAAGAGAGAGTTACATAAACCTCTGGATTGACAGGACTACTTAATTCAGTCAATATTTGTCATGAGGATATATTATAGCCCTTTAGCATCTTCACAGCATGTCCACTACAAGCATGGTCTAATGAATTCTTAATTTCTTATGCACCATGTGTCTTAGACTGGGTTAGTGTATATTGTGCAAATGCAGTGTAGAAAGTGGCTGCACTAATGGGAAATCATTCACTTGGTCGTTGAGGGAATCCCAGAGACACTGTTACAGATAAGGTTAAGCTGTATGCATTGTGATTTCCAGACTTTTTTTCTGATAGTCTTCTAATATGTACTGTTTCGTCGGTCTGCAAGTTACTCTTCTGTGATAAAAATAATAGAAGCACGAGGCACTTTTTATTTGTTCTAAAATTATTTAAGCTGCTACTTTTCCTGTATATAAAATTGGATCTACCAATATAATGGCTATTAAGGCCTTAAAGACCTTTCCAATTGTGACCACTCTTCTGATTGTGTACTGAAATTGATAATGAACACATCAGAGTAAAAATTAAATTTATCCCCATTCTGTCCTTAGCATGACTCTGGTCAGATCCACAAAGCTATTAATGTATATTCTTTCTTGACACTGTTTTGAGGAGTAGAGACATATATAACTTTTCCTTATGGCTTGGAGGTTTTTTCCAATCTAAACTGTGCTTCTCTTTTTATCTCCTGCAGGTCTGGTAGTATTTTCAGACAACCCCTCTCTTCTTTTTTTTTGCCCCTCAAATAAACAGTGCTATCAGTCTAAATTTACTTGATCCTGAAGCTACCAAAAAACTCATATGACTGCTAATAGGAAAAAAAGAAAGCCGTAGAGCCTGCAGTTACCATGCCAACACTGTTCCCTGGGGTGTAGCCACACAGAGATGGATGCAGTGAAATTAAGATCTGTGTGATAGGTAGGAGGTACCTTTGCATGTGACTGCGCACTACTTGAAGCTTGCATGTACATTACGTTTTACCATTTGTATTTTTAATGTTATGCACTAATCTGGTCTTTCTGTTGTCCCCTTCTCTCTGTGTGCACATTACAATTTCCTATTTCTGTCGAGTTTGAGAGAACCTGGCATTTCAACGCATCCAGTGTATATAGTAAGTGCCATGAAAAATGAATTATAAAATGGGTAAGATGTAATGAAGACAGAATGGCTTCTAACTTGGATTCTGCCTACCATTTGATTGTCTCTGTAAAGCTGTTGGAGTTGTAGTCTACTCTCTCTTACTTTAGACATGCACAGAACTGGTGGTGACAACAGGGCGATAAGCAATATAGGTCACAAGAGGACCACTAGCAAAACTCACACATGAGACTGGTGCTAGACAAAATTTCTTTAAGTGTGTTTCTCTGTTTGTATGTGATTTTTCTGTGCTTATAGCTGATCCTTAGGAATGTGTCAAAGATCAAAGACAAACCTCCTTTTTCTTAAGATACATAGTGTGTTTACTTAATGCTGCATCATTCTGTGAAGTCAGAGCTGGTTCCTCCCTACATAAGCACTACTTCCTTAGATTCAAGAAAAGAGCACTGTTCCACATTCTCTCTCCCACTCTGTGCTTTCTGGGAGTGTCATTCTTAGTAAGTTTTTAAGCTGATCATAAATCTCTATGACCATCACAAACCTTGATTAGAATTGTATGTTAGAATTATACAGTGTTGTCCCATTTGAATGTTTTGATTTAGTGCCTGCTTTGAAAAGCACTTTTTAATACCTTCACAAACGTACTTGCTTCTTGAAGCAAATCCTTTCTAGGACTTCAAGATTTGAGGGATTTTTTTTCTATTTGTTTATTTCTTTTTGTTTGGTTGGAGTTTTGGGTTTGGGTTTTTTTCTGCCTTATTTGTTTCTCAGTACTCTACTCACAAATACCTGCAAAGCACAGGCAGAGCTGTTGATAATGTGGTGAGCTTGCCAGGTTTACTTGCTTGAACTTTCTTGGAAGACTATGGATTGGTTATGTAAGTGGAAATTTTGTGGGATATTTTACTAGCACTTTTTGAAGTCTTTGAGAGGTTACTTTGTGCACTAGAAATGTCAGTCTTGAGGATGGAGACTGAAAGCACCATAAAGCTCATGCAGCTCTAAAATTTTTAGTCTAAATTTTTTTTTTGTGGGTCACATTAAAGATAATGGTGTTTAACTTAATAGGAACTGATTAAAAATGTCTAAATGGCAATGTTTTTGCATACTGGTTTTTGTTGAAGTCATAAGACAACAAAGTGGAATTCATGGTAACTGCACTTACATAATGTCCCAGTGAGGTTTCCCTCATTCCAGACCACAGCTACACTAAGAAATGTTCAGCAAGTGCACTTTGTTAGTGTTAATAATTAACATTCAAAAAGCAGCTAAAACATACGAACTCAGCCAGAAAGGTAACTGAATCTGTTCCTGTTAGTTATGTGGAAGTATAAAAGGGATTAATAAATGTTGCAATAACATTTGAAAAGTTAGTCTGCTAGTGGATAGAAACTCATCATACCAAAACATGTGGCTTGTGGTTTAGATCTACTGGATGCAACTGTGTGTATTGGAGACTTAGGAACCAAAATTTAAAAGAGACTAGCACATCTGACTCCTGTCAACCAGTGGTTTCCTCTGAGAGTGTTTTTTTGAGATGGCAGCTACAGCTTCACATATTTAAGCCTTTACATTGTACCAGGCTCGATGAATTTGTTCTTGGCATCTGCAAGCATCGTGTGAGTGAGGCTGTAATATAGAAAGGTGGAAGAGAGCAGTAAACCTAATTAGGAGCCACTGCATAACAGCTGTTACAACAGAACATAGCACAGATACAGAAACCGTACACAGATGATGGACACTAATTTCCCATGATATATGTGTATTTTATGTGTGATGCACATAATTACCTGTCTTGGATATATGTCTGATAGATGCAGTCTGTCTTGAACTGCTTTGTTTGCATAGTAAGCTACTCCCTGTGACTCCATATGATGAAGAAATTCCCTGAGCAGTTGAGGCTGGCTCCTTATTTGTCCGCAAAATATGGCTGTGGCAGCCACAGGAGTTGTAGTTGTGACTGAACAGAGATTTTCATAGCCTCAACCCTTTCCTGTGAAACCTATGACTAAGCCGAGGGGAAGGATCTGGAGCTATAAGTTACTAAAACTTGCTCTTTTCATATATTTAAATAATTCCTTTGAACTGAAGATATTTTTCAGGTTGTAGCCTGTAGGGATTGTGTATTGATCAAGTGTAGAAATGTAATGAAGTTTTCACTTGAAAATATCCATAAACATGTTATCAACTTCGCAGAAATTTTCTTGGAAGCAAAGAAGCCTTTGGCTCTAATATTACATCAGCTTTGGATTTCTGTTGGTCATTTAACAACTGAATTGCATAAGGCCAAATTCTGCAGCTGGAACTCAAGTGAAATTTCTGTTGCCAAATGGAATAACTGCTTGGAGTTATTCTGGAATGTCTGCTGATACTGTATTAAAAACTCTGTTATTATATTTGTGACCCAGCTTGGAGGAAAACTCTGTTTTTTTTATAAACTTTCATTTGGTCATATTAGCTAATGAACTGAGCTGGCCTCAAATGTAATAACTTTGTAAAGCAGTATGTATAAATTCACCTTCTGTAGAGACTAATGCCACTTTTGCCACTGTGTTAATGGAGGAAGCCAGGCAACAGCAGAACATGACAGCTAGGTGAGTTGTGTATACCTGAATTTAAACTGAAATTTAAAGGAAAGCTTTTTGATTGTGATTCACAGGAAATCAGCTCACAGAGGATACTTTAATCATGCATTGTCAGGCAGAGCACCTGGAAACATGATTTGAGTGGTAACTCTATGTACTGCATCTATCTACCTTCCACTTCACAGGAAATGAGCTTGGTATGCTGATGCATAAGTGAAGACATACCTCTGAATTAAACCCCATCAGATTGTCTGAATGCGGAAATTAACCACCTGACTGAAAGTGTGCCTTATAAATATTAACCCTAACTGCACTGTGAAAATAGAAAGCATATTACAACATCTAGTTGATAAACAGATGCCTTCTCTTCAGCATGTGTTAGCCCTCATCCACTCCCATTTTCTTCAGGAATCTTTTCAGGAGATTGGCACTTGACTATTCCTGTAGTGGATTTGTTTGTCAAATAAAGAGCACAACGTTGGAGTTTGCAGATCGATCGTAGCGTGTGCTCATATGCTAATCTTCATATGCTGAGCTGCTTGCAGGCTTAAATCCTGAAAGATGTACTTAAAATGGGAATTGTACGTTCCCAAATAAGCCTTGATTTGCCGAGTGAAGGAGAAAATCTGAGTCAAAGAATGAGCTAAAAAGGAGCTGGGCACAGCTGAGCGTAATCCAGTCATGGCAGTGGGGATTATAGTAAAAATGTTACCAGCCATATTAAACTGGCAATGGGTGTCTCCCATAGGAATCCTTTGAATATTTAAAGCCAGTGCAGCAGAGTTGTGTGATTAGGTCTTCCCAAGATGATAGTAAAGTCTGTTGAATATTCCCATGCAATTCTAAAATCTAGGAATAAAATTCACCTCACTTAATTACTGCGTAAGCAAAAGAGCTAGAGTTGAACTATATGTCTAAGAAAAAAGTATTAATTAAGATCTCTGTAATATGCTTTTAATTTCTGATGTCAGGGGAAAGTGGTTCCAAGTTTTCCTGTGATGCTGCTTGACAGGGCTCAGTGTTGCTTGCTGCTGCTATTAGGAAAACTGGTTGATTCAGCCCTCCTGGCAGATTTTGCCAGATATTGACAAAAATGAAAAATCCCTAAACTCAATATCATATGTTAATATTGGTACTGGTAATGAGGTACTTAATGAAGCATCAAATTCTTCAAATTATTTATTGTTTCTTTTTGAGAGGTGTTGTCTTAACTCCATTACTTACAAATTTGGTTTGGTAATGTTAACTGTCAGAGAACCTGGAGATTTTCACTCTTTAATTGTCACTCTTTAATGCTGTTTTACCATAATGCTGTTGAACATGTTTAGCTGTGAAGAGTGTCATCACAGTATTCAAGAATTAAAGTAACATTAATGCAGCTCATCTTGAAAAAGCTGACATACAACAGTATCAACATAATCCATTAACACATTGATAGGTTGGTCCTAAGATGTAAGTAATTTCAGTCATTTACTAAACTGGAGCATTATATAGCAACTTATCAAAATATGCAGCAATATCTAAATCAAACATGAATTACTGTAGTGGAGAAAGAGAAGGGAATATATAAATAATGAAAAAATAGTGGTAGTAAAAGTAACATTTAATTTGGGTGGGAGAGATAATGAGATAAGGGGATGCAGAATACAAAGTGATCAAGGTAAGGAGATGAGCAGTTCAAGTGCAATCATGTACAGCTCATCATAAAAAGAGTAACAAATACATGAGAGATGCTATTAGACATTCTCTGTTTTGTTTAGGGATACTCTAAAACACTTCAGCATGAATGCACAGAAAGTCTATGCTGGTGACCTTTGAAAAAAACTGACAACATTTGAGCTGAAAACTCTCAGTGTATTTTGTTTCACTGTCTGTTGCTGTCTGTAAACTACCAGGGACATCTTGAGCTGCCTGATTTTTCTTCTTTACATTACAGCTTTTTTTTCCTGATACACTTGTGGTTTTATTTTCCTAGAAGCTTACGCTGTGCAGGTGTTTGCAGGCACAAATGTGTATCCAGGCATGCAGGGTTCAGTAATAACAAATAATAATAGCATTTCACCTCTTTTGTCTGTACTGGAATGGCAACATGTGTTCCATTAGCACTCTGATTGCAGTGCTCGCCTCAAGATTCCTGGTTTTGGCTGCTGGATTCTGAAAGCATTTGATCAACTGATCTTAGAAATGTGCTGAGCTCTTGTCCCCAAGGTCTTTCATAGTTGCTATCACCAGGTGAAATTTTTAACAATTTGATTCTGTCTGTAAATAGAGATGGATGAATCAATAAAAGTTGCATGATTTTTGTTGAACCAGAGAATCAGGAATCTCTATGTAAGAAGAAATTTTCTCTTTCTGCAATAATTGTTTGAAAAATTAGGTGAATAATACAAGGATCTCAATAGGACACTGGGTGCTTTTCTTACAGTCAGTAAATAAAAATAATTTTTTTTACTTTCTGAAAAACAGTTTTTTCCATATATAATTGCTTGCCTAATTCTATTTATAGCATAATCTTAATTTTAATATTAAATATTAAAAAGAAAAACAAATATGATAGGAAAACACAACAAATTTTTGAAAGTTTCAGCCAAGAATGTGAAAGACTTGTAGTAAAGAGTGTGAGACCCTTGTTCAAATCTAGAGCTGTAACAGTTCCAAACAGCAGCTGGTGCTTATCTGTATGTCTGACAGAGCAGAGCTTGGACTTCAGTAACACATAGTCTAATAATTCAAGTGTTCTTTAGTTTAAATATGCATTAGGAAAGACCCTTTGCAGTAGGAGTCATTATTTTGTGATCCTTTTAAGGCAAACTGTATTTGCTGGTCCTCTGACCTTTATCCTATCCCAGCCTATTAGGGTAAGTGCAGATGGGTGAGTGACAGCAAAAACCTGCTAGCAGCCTTAAATAAGAATCACCCCAAACATAAACAGGGGAAAGCTGGGATGAGGGTGTCTTTTGGATAACCTTGGTGTTACACCTTTGTTCTGTTGTCCTGTTGTTTAGTGCAGGGATCTCCCATCTCCCTGCCTATATGAGTGCTGCTACTTCAGTAAAATCTTTACTCTTTCCAAAACTGGGAATTTTGCTCCCTCCTTACCTATTCCCCTGAGTGATTTTACTGTCTTCTGCTGTGTTTTGGAGTTTCTTAGACTAGTAGCATATGGGCAGTGCTGTATAGTGGAGAGGTTTGGGTTAATATTTCCTTGATCGTATAAAGGACAAAAAGCTAACGGACCATGTTGATAAATCAGTGGGGGAAGTGGGGGGAGAGAGCAAATCATTAGTTAAATGACTGCTGTGGGCTGATACTAGAGAATTTAAATAGAAATGCTTAGAGAAGATTGTTTGGAAAGCTGATGGTGGAAGTTGGCCCAGGCTGTGTGAAGAAAATAAGTATTGTGTATCAACAGCTTACTGGTGTTGTAGCCCTGACTAGTGCTGTGAGAACTTTTTGTGCGGTGTCTCTGCTCTGTCGTTTCCTTCCCATGATTCTTCAGAGAGTATTTAAGGATTAAGGAAGGAAAACAGTACAATGTTTTCAGGACAGAGTGCAAGACTCTAGTCTGTGTTCTGCTATCTACTGCCAGGGACTGTATGGTGAGTGCTCTTGGTCAGCCTTGTACCAAGCTCTGCTCACTTGTTTTGGAAAGTGACTCAGTGCCTGTCTGCAACAGGGACCAAACCTGTGGAGGACAGCAGGGCCACACAGTGTTTTGCAAGCTTGTGAGATGCTTGTCAGGGATTTAACCAAGTAACAGAATACTCTTAAACACCTAATTCCACCTAATTTCTGTTCATGTTATCAGTTATTTTGAATTCTGAGCTCTAAAGGTGGCTTTCAGTATGAACTGTATGGCAAATGATGTGTCAAGTTCAGAGGGTTCCTCTCTAAAGTCCAGGTAAAGTAAAAAATGAAATGGCTTTCAGGTGTGTACAACAACAGAAATTTTCTCTTAAATCACAGTTTCTTTATCTGTCCAGAACATCCTTAGAAAGTAATCAATAATCTGTCTTTCTTTCCTGACTGCTCTATTCGCCATGCACTGCTTTAGGTGATAAAACAGGTGCTTTTGGTGACAACTTTAAAACACCCGAGATGAGATGCCCTTCTGAGAGCACATGTGAGAGACTAAGATATGAAAATTAATAACAACTCACTGCATTTCTATAGTAAGTAAAAGAGTAGTCTCAGAACACGGAAAGCAGGGTGAAATTTTTAATTGTTTGTCAGTAGGGTCACTGTGCATCTGGAAAGGAGGGTCTGAGTTGTTACCACTGTTACAAACAAGGACTTGAATTCTGAGAACCCTGTGAGGCAAAGATGGAATTTTATTTGAGCCACTGACTTCTATGGAGACCAGAAAATCCTGCCTTCCATGCTTTGTGTTTGAGAAGGGGAACATTTAATTCTTAATTCTGAGAAACTTATTGCTCTTTCTGTAGAGGAGAAACAAAGGACTGACTGTAGTGCTGGAGAAGTCAGAGCTGTAACATTAACTCACTTCCCTAGTGACTTTTTATCAAATATATTTTTAAAGGCATTTGAGCACCAAACTCTTCACTGTGCCTTTGAAAAATGCCTTCTATGAAAGCAGAGGTGATTTAGAAAGGCTTATCCAACTTCAGAAGTCAGCAAATCTTTGATAACACTTCATACTGGTTTCAGAATTTCAGGAAAACATTCTTAATTAATTCTTATTAATAACTTGCTTACAAAGGAACTCATGTTCTCCTGCACTCTTAGTAATAAGAAGGCCATAGTGAATGTTTGGATACCTGATGTGGATGCCTGAAAAGGATGAGTTGTGTGCAGTGTATCCTGAAAGAGAAGCCTAAGAGAGAGCAGTGGTTCAGATCCTTATTGACCGTTACATAACTGGGTATTAAATTTTCCAGAGTGCATGTCCATATTTATTTCAAACTGCATTTGGTGCTGGTGCTTTCCTTCATGTTTCCATACCAGCTTATTCCCAGCTTCTAAACCATGTTGGCTTGGATCCCTGCTGAAGCTATTTATGTCTTTCTGGCATCATGTGTTGTGTAGTCAGGGTTGTCTGTAAGGTCTTATCAGTCTTGAGCTACACATTACACATAACTCCCGTGAAGGTTATTCCTTAGAACATGCACAGGAACAAGTGCTACTCCTGGGTTATAAACTCGGTTTCCTAACACAAAGTCAGTTGTGTTCTCTTCTCCTGGATACCCTGTGAGGGGTTCCTGTGAGGTTGGTACCTGACTGCACGGGCTGCAGTCCTGACCGGGCAGTAAAAGAGTTGTTGCCACAAAAAGGTGTCAGACTTCTTGAGGACAGGATGTTGATCATAACAATAGTGATGGGGAGTTGCTCTTCATCTTCTTGTCAAATACCCATCTCCACACAAAAATACATCTCGGTGACTATATTTAGGATTATCATGTCCAACTAAATGTCACGGGGTTTTGTATTTTCAGGATTTCATTTACTTTCAGTAACCATATTTATTCTGCTGCAGATCTGGGGGAGATTTATTGATTGCTGCATTTATGCCTTAGTTTAATGGTAGAATCAGCTTAATTTTCTGATTTCAGAGCTGGTTAACACAAACTGCATTTGAACATGGTGCTTTTCCTTTAGTGAGATTGCATTAATGGGGCTAAAAACTTGCTTGGTAGCTGCATGCCATTTTAAGGAATTTTGTGATTTTTGTGTGCCTTGTGGCATCAGTTACAGTACTTGGTGTCCTTTCGAAGGAACGCAAGACTAAGAGGGACCATCTGGGCTATTGAATACAAAGCCCTCACAATTGCAGGCAGAGACAGACCTGGTGCAGAAAGGCCCACAGAGTAGTCTTCTTTCATGTACCCTCCCTCGCCAAGACAGTAAAGTAGTTCCCAAAACCTTACAACAAAGTAAAAACTGTTTTTAATTAAGAAGAAAGAAAACTACTGTGTCAGGTTTTATCATGGCCAAGAAGAAAAGCTAAAGTGTAATGAATTGCATACAAGTTGGGAGAAAAAAGAAAGCACTTACAATTAACTGAGGACAGGATTCAGAAGACTTGCAAATTTTTGCAGTTTACTTATTGCCAATTGTGTTTCTGAAAGCAAAAATGAGCACTAGTTGGCACACAAGTTGCATATAAACCTCTTACCAGTTTGGAAGGAACTTCAGGGCTATTGAAGACTGGATATCCAAAGAACTATCATTCTGAGCTACAAGGAACATTTCATTTTATAGTATAAATTCGCTTTATCTTCGAGAGGAATATAAACCAACAATTATGAAAAGATAGTCTGGTAATGCAGCTATTCATTGTAAGCAATTTTTTGTGGGTTGATTTCAAGTTAATTTGAAAAAACAGCATCTTTTGTTCAGAAAAAGGAACTGCATGTGTTACCATAACATTATGCAGATCAGCACCCATTACAGTAGCATTTATTTTAATATGAGGAGGTTTTCCTGCTGTGAGGGGGGTAGTCAGTTGTTCAGTTCCTTAATGAGTTCAAAAGAGTGCAGTTCTTGTTTCTGTCTTAGTGTCTCTTCAAAGATGTGTCCTTTTTGCCATGTGTGGGAGAAAGCAAACATATGAATGTTTACTTTATGTATTTGGAGGGTCTTAATCCACAGGGGTGCATACTATATTGAATTAATCTTCATTAGAGATTTACACATGAGGGAATTTCCTCTTTCCAGGCCCTTTCTCCTTCTCTATGCACAGGAGACTGAGATATCCTTGCTGAGTTTTAGGTATGGTTTTTATTTTTCACATATTATCTGTGATTAGTTTAAATTCCTTTTTGTTGCTTTTAGGAAAGCTTTGTATCATAAAATAAAAATATTTAACCCATACCTGAATGAAAGAAATAATTTAATATTATGAAGAAGAATGAACTGACAGTATTAAATATGCATGACAGTGAATCCACCAGTTCTTTCCTACAGCTTTTGTATGACTGATTAAAACAGCCTAACAGTTCTGCTAATCAATGCTAATATATGCAAATATATCTGTGAACGTTCATGCACACCTACATGCTCATACAGATGAAGTCTTGAAGTTGTGAGCACAGTTAGCATGGTACAGAGCAAGTTCCCTCCTGAGGACAAGTTTTCCAGTGCTCCTAGTTGTTTTCTGAGAGGTGTCCCAGCTCCTGCCTTTTGGCATCAGTGCTGTCCAAGGTGGATGAGTGTCGTCATCTGCTCCTGTGGAACACGTAACACGTTAGGACTGGTGGGCAAATTGTGACTTTAGATCTGTACAGCTCCCACTTGCTTGGATTTGAGCAGAAGTGAAGGGTTAAAACCTGGCCCACAAGAGTTAGGTATGGAAGGAAAGACTGAACGTGGCTGTTGGGCTGCTGTGGGCTGCACACGGAGGGTGGGAATTCCTGCTGAGGTGTCAGGAGCAGACTGTGCTTCAGCAACAGGTTGTTTATCATAATTGTATTCTTAAACTGCACTTGCTTATGGATTTTAAGTAATTACATTTCTTGCTGTCTGTACAGATTATTCAGCTTACTTTGGTGTATCTTAAAAGGATTGTAAGTGTTACTGTCTGGTGATTTTTAGTGATACCTAGAGAAGTTAATTGATCTGGGGAAAAAATGTGAATTAGAATGATTTTTAAAAAAATATTCATTAAGAATTATTGCCTGGTAACTGTGACCATCTCCTCTAGCTCTTATTTAGGTGTAGCTCAGGTAAAAATTAATTTGATTAGAAATTTTTCTGGCAGAGATTGTAAGATTTGTTTCCAAGTACCATGGTTAATTTATATAGTACCCATACTTATTTAATTTACAATAATAACAAATTATCTAAAAACTTTTAAAATGCCTTTTTAAATTATAGTAATATATACAGTTAGGATGGAAAGTTATTTAATAGCTTTGTAGATGCAACCAGAAATTTTAATTAAAATTATTTAGGTTACTTAATGCTTCCATAAAGCCACTGCACAATACACAAAGTACAGAACATTAGATAAATTCCAGAATGTTAAAAGAGCAATTAAAGAATAAAGCAGAATAAATAACAAAAATACCAAAAAAGAAACTTCCCTGTGTATTTCTGCAGTGTTTGTGGAGCTCTGACATTTCTGTCAAGGCCAGTTCTTTCCTAACCCTTGCCAAGAAATAGACCACAACAGAAATAGAATCAGATAGAGTTTTATCTCTCATGCACTGTGTAACCTCAATACTGGTAGGGGTTTTTTAGCCTGTTAATATCTATGTCTGGTTTAAAAACTGTACTTCGGGAAAAAAAAATTCTGGGTAGCATTTCCAGTGCACGCACACAAACCAGCAAATCTGACAAACAGCACACACTGCTGAAGATTGAAAAAATGCTAAACAGCATTTAACACAGAATTTCTGAGTAATATTGTACCACTGTTCTTGTGAAAGACAGGCAGCAATCCTGCTAGTTAAACAAGAAGTGTTATTGCTTTTTTGGGAGCCTCTTGTTTTATTTCTGAGTATAATATTGCTTGGCTCTTTATTGTTGTTTCTTATTGTTTCATGTTGCTTTGCTATTTGCGTGCAAAGGGTTATCTCTTGCTAAGTTCCCATCTTATGTCTGCAGGAGACAGGGACAGCTTTCAGTAATCCCTTTGACAACATTTAGTAGATTGTGCTGAGTGCTAACAGTGCTTTAAATTGTATCTCCAGTATCTCAGGGTGTGATACCAGATATGAGCTGAAGAGTTTCAGGAGACTTGGATTGAACAAATCTTCTTTGTCTAAAAATAAAACTCCCAGAAATGACTGAGAAGCACCCTTGAGCAGACAAAACCCTGTCCTTAGCAGATAATGAGGCTAGAATAAGTTGACTCAAACATTTATGTTTTCCCTCAGTAAGAGAGAGGAAGAATTTGGAAGAATTAATTTCTTTTCATTCCTTTTTCACTTTACCATATTCCCATGTGCAATGAGACAGTATTAATTTTGAAAGAGTCACTCTGTATCTCTGCATTTGCGCAATGGCCTCAGCTGTCCTGGTAGCTGAGCTGCCAGCTGGTTGCCTATGCTGAAAACTGGTGAATGAGGCTCAGTTACCAGGGACATTAGGAATTCAGGAATGATGCAGTTCTGCCTCAAGGGTGTGATCTTTCTGGAGATGCATTTCTGATAAGGCCTCAAAGATTTCAGACTGCAAAGGTGAAGATCACCCTACAACAGACATAAAGCCCAGCTGAAGAGATATGAGAAATAACTGTAGTTCTTGTATAGCAGCAGGTAGGGCTGCCTGCAGGAATCTGATCTTTCCCCTAGTCCTTAGGTCATTGGAAGTGATGCTCTTTCATGTGTTTCTAATGACAGTTCGTTGGAGGATTCCAGTGTGGGTCTTTACAGTGAAAAATATATTAATATGCTGAATGCTTCCAAATGGATATTTGTGCGGGGTGTATTTGTTGTTAGAATTTTATTTTTTTTTGGGGGGGGGGAGGGGTGGGGGTTGGTGGTGAAGGGCACTAGGGAGGACAAATTAATGCAAAATCAAGTAGATAACAGTGTATATCTTGATTGTTAAATAGTTATGGCTACTACGAGCTGCTGTTCTTGGTATGAGCCTTCTCTATGATCCAAGTATGGCATCTGTCTTTCCTGTATTCTGCATTTGCACTGACATAATGATTCTGAACTTAGAATCAATAAACTGAATTGCTCATTATGTATGAGTATTGTGTCTTTTCCCAGGGAATTTAATCAGTAACACCATGCACAATTAATTTGAACAAATCTAAGCAGGTTACAATGGGATCAGGAGCAAGACTATATTCTTAACAGTCAGGCAACACCTATATTAAGTGTTTAAATTAAAATTATAATTAGAATTGAAATTCAAGTGAGGCCCATTTCCCTTTAACCAATTTCTTGGAAATAATCACTATTGAAGTACATATTGAGCCCTTTCATTAACCTTTAAAAGAAAGCCTGTAAGAGTTGCTCCTTGGCTGAGATGTTAATATGCTAGTCATGTTGATGACCTGTTCACAAATGCTGAATTTCCAGCTGCATTTGCATTGATCTACAGCTGAAGAGTGCTATTTCAGAGCTGAGTGTTGTTCTCCAGCTACAACTGTATACAGTTATTTGAGTGATAATACAACAAACATTAATTATGTTGATGAAAATGCATCAGTTTTTAATATGGTGAGTATGAAATATATGATTTTATATATATATGTTGGAAAATCTTATGCAGTGAATAATAATTTTTCCATCAAAGACACCAAAATAGACAGTTACTGCACTCCTAAAAGCTTAGTGTGAAGGGGTGAGATAAAAGGTAAGAAATTGAGTCATCTCAGAGGGGAAAGTTGCTTGACTAGCATTCCATAGCTGATTGTTGCCTCAAAGAATCAAATTGCCTATTTCCAGAGGGCAGCTTGTCTTCTAATACAGTGACTAGCTGCAGGTTCACCAGCTCATGGGGCTTTTTCCTCCCTAACAAGCTGTGCCAAATTCAAGGTCTGTCACAGCACACAACTCAAGCAGGCAAGTCAGCTTGGACTGGGAACTGGGCAGTGAAGGAGGAAGGGCACACAGCAGTCCAAAAGCCCGTGTGGGGCAGGTGACAGAGGCAGGAGCAGTAATTCTGCTTTGTGCCTTTTCCCCAGCTCCTGCTGCTGAGAAGTTTCGGGATCACCGTGTGTCTGCTGCTTGTGCAGTGGCAAGGAGGAGAAGGCAGGATAGGGTTTGATTGGGACCTTGGATGGCACAGAGATGTCAGAAGTGGTGAAGCATGTCTAAAAGTTTATGAATCAGTGCTTTGTCCTGTATTGGCTGCCATAACTTGGTCATTACTCAGGTCAAATTTATCTTTCTGATACAATAGGAAAAAGGAATGGAAGTTACATAGAATTGCAGTGTTAGGATGTTGTGGAGAGGCCACCCTTTGTCCTGGCCTCACAGTCCAGTTAGTGGTAATGATGGAAATTACTGTCTCTTTGAGATGAAAGCCAGTGACAAAAACCACATTTCTAGTTCATTCCTGTAATATTTCTCTTCAATTTAGCATGTCTTGTAGGTAGGATTTTAAACCTAAAAGCAGGTAAAAGTGCTATACTGAAAGCAGATGTACGCTGAATAAATATGAACGAGTAGAAGTAAGTTGTATTAGCAGTACCTACATGTCTGCATGCATTGAAAGAAAACTGTGAAACAGAAAATGTTAAGCAGAATTAAAAACAAGGCATACCGCAAGATTAGGGTTTCCTGCTGTGTGAATGGCAAAACCTTTTGTTGGTGATGAGCTTTTTTTGTGTAGTTATACCTAACCTGTTCCTGCCGGGGGAATTTCCACAAAGTAATAGTAGTAATAATAATAATTCAGTTATACTCCCTCAAATAAGAAGAAATAGAAGTAATTCAAAGTGTTTTTTGAAGAGTGAAAAAAGATGTAGTCACAGGTCACAGGGAGAGAAATGAGGATAAGTATGTCCTATACTTAGAAAATCACTAAAAGTCAGGCCCAACAGGTTTGTATCATAAAGCAAAACAGAAAGTTAAGTCACACATCCTGCATTATGATTACTTTGAGTATTTGATGTGAAAGTTGCCTAGACTATCCATTTATAAATAATATTTTTTTTCTCATTGAATTACATAAAGCATCCAGTCTCTCCTAGCCTCCCCATGTGAAACTGAATTGCAGTAGTTAAACCTCATCAGCCTCAGCCTCCTTGTATGAGCCACAATATCAAATAATCCTCAGCTGCTCCTTGAGCTCCCTGTGGTTGCTGAACTTACAGCTCATGGCTGCTCTGTTGTGCTTCCTGGGGGGTCTCCAGTGCATTGCTTCAGACTGAGACCATCTCTTTTACTGTTGAGTTCAAACTGAGGGTATTCAGAATACAGATCTATTTTGTTTCTAACAATTGTGTGTGTGCTGATGACAGTGATGGTTTGATATGTGAGGGTTTGACTGCTCAGTGACTGTCTGGCAAACATGCTGCAGTCTGTGAGTTTGCTTGTAAGGGGATATGATCACTTTATAGTGATAGAGTTTTGCTGTGATTCTTCTGCTGATGGTATTCTAACATGAAGCATTGTATATTTTGTAGAAGCAAGCAAAGCTGTAGTTAGAGGAGAACTAACTGAGGCTCTTTTCTCTGCAACTTAGAGAGATGACTGAGGTTAAAAAAAAATGTTACTCTACTGAAGTACCAAACCACCACGATATCAGCACAGTTGGTAACCAACATACGCATGGTTAGTTGATTATTCTGATTATCCCAGAGATATAATCCCAGAGATTATTCTCTTTTGAAAAAAATGCAGTTTTTCTGGTGAGTACTAAAGCATTTAGACACTGAAAAATCTTAATGCGTACACGGCAAGCTGACACAACATGATCAGTGGCATACTAAGCTTTTGCAATTTTAAATATGCCATCACTCTGCCCTCCAAATAAAACCAGAGGTTTGTATGTTTGTAGTAGTCACAAGTGGTTCTTTGGACCAAATGTATGCATGCAGAAGTCATTTGTTCTCAGTTGTCTCATTTCTTACCAGGAGCACCTCCAGAATGGTAAACACAAGGTCCAGTCTTTGGAGCAGTATAATTTAAAATCCAGCACTGACATTGCTAGCATCAGCAGGAGTCCATGTGGGTGATTGCTGCAGTGATGGGCTTTAAGAAAGGATCATTCTAAACAGTGGAACATAATCACTAAATTAGTTTATAAAGCCTTCCATACACTTTGTTTAGGGCAATTTTTTATTTGTTCGTGGTACTGAATACCGAAGCCTAGGATTTTATAGGTGATTTCTTAACTCAGATTCATGAGCCATCCCTATACATTGAGACTTCAGAAACCCAGTGCAGTAAGGATCAAATCATTCAAGCTCAGTGCTTCCATGTGTTTGGGCTTGCAGGTGATATGTACAAGCTGTCTTAAATTCAATTCTATTTGACTTCTCTGCATGTTACTCTGTTAGCATTTGTCATGCTGTTTTAAACAAGCCTTTTTTTTGAAAGGCAATCAAATTAAGGAAGAAAAGGTCAGTAATAGGAGATGTCCCATGGAGGAGTTTGTAGCAGCTGACAAGCCCTATCCAGGTGCCTTGTGTCCTAGTGACAGAAGCTGGCATTCAGCTGCTGTGGTATCGACTTCATTTGCAGGTGGCATCAACTTTCATGTGTAGTAATAAAAGGCAAAGTGAAAATTTTACATACAATATTATGCAAGTCCCTTACTCTACATGTATTTTAAAATATGGCACTGGTACTGATAAGTATTAATCTGCATTTTCAAACATATTGTTTCAAAACATATCCAAGATGACAAAAGAAGGTCTGAGTTCCAGTGGGAGTTTGCTTAGGAGGTTCATGCATGGGTAGCAGGTCAGAAAAAAAAAGTGTTAAAATTTAAAAAAAAAATTATTTACAGAAATATAAAAAGCCCATGAAGTTTTCTATTACTTCAACTTTTCAAATATTATACTAAGCACAACACAGTAGAGAAATGGATTGGATTGAGCTCTGTCCTAGAAGATAATCACTGTCTGTGCTGTTAGAGTATTGTAGAGTTTGAGGTTCCTGATCTTTTTTCTTCTCTACCCAGACAAGTTTTCCTTCAAAGTACTTTTTCACACAGCTGTTGCCACAAACAGATGATAGGAGTTTCTTCAGAGATTGACACTGATTGTAGCTGATTTGGGAGTTTGTGTTTAGAATGGCATGCTTGAAAAGCCACCGCTACAGTCTGAAAAAGGTTTTGAGCTGGCTGAGTCAACTTGTTGCAAATCTGTTGAGTAGATTTGTGAGTATGAGCCATTGTAGGACTCAGAGAAGAACTTTCAAAATACGGTCCCCTAATTTAAATACTTCAGTTTCCAGTGCATGCCTGTTACATAAAAGGCATACAAATACATATAAATGCCTTATGTAACTATAGCAAGCAGCTGTGATGTAGCTGGTGAAGGCAAATAGCTTCATAGAGGCCTTGCACAGCCCATACACATTTGCCTGCCGAGATCAATGTTAATTACAAAAGCAGTTGTTTCCTCAAAAATTGTTTGTCAGAGTTCTTGCATTTGAAAAGAGGGATGAATGTGATAGAACAAGGCAGCTATTTGGTTTCCAAGAAATACTCACAAACATAGAATTAGTGCACTTTTTTGTTATTGTTCTGCTTTGCTTGTTTTCAGATAATGTTGCAGCACAGAAAATCCTGGGTTGCAGAAAATAAAAAATGAGTAAACCTGCACTTAAATAACAGTTAACTTCAAAGAACATCTTTGATTCTGGAGGAGTGGTTTTGGAACTGAAGTCCATTTGCTTTGAATTTACTTAGCTTGTATTCATGCCTTCCTTTTTTCTGTTAGTTGGTAATTTCATTGATCTATGTATGTACCAGCAGTGTATATAAAGACATGGTGTAACAATGACAGGATTTGTATGCTAAAGCAGCATGTGAAGGCACTTTGACAAGTTTGTGGTTTACCAACACTAGTTTTACAAGATTAGGTTGGAGCTCTCCAGCTGACCTACATGAGCTGTTTACTCAGTCTCTCATAATGCTCAAAATAAAGTTGTGTTATCAGCTGAGTGAGCAGCAAAGTCTTACTGCCTTCAGTGCTTACCAGTTGGGCTTTGACTCAGTGAGCCTGTCGTAATTCTCAATTAGTTTCAGGATAATAAATCCAGAGATTAATTTTGATCTCAGCTACAAAATTACTTCTTTAAATACATAAGACAGTCTGAGATACAAAGGAAAAATTATTCATACATATTAAAAAAAAACAAACCAGAACGCAAACTTTTTAAATTTGGTAGAAGAGGTTTTTGTCTTTGGAAGGATGAAATGGCTGGATCTTGCAGGTACTGGGCTGATGGCTTTTGCCCAGTATTATTTTCCATCAAAACAGCTCAATAATCCTTTTAACCAGAGTGAATAGAGTAACCAGCTGGTGGTACCTGCTTTCAGTGCTCTGTGCGAGTTCAGGGATCTCAGCCCAGGCCCTGCCCAGCTTGACAACACTTACTACAAAAGGCATCAGCAATATTTAGGTACTTTGTGGTTGTTTTGGCTGTAGGGCTCAAGAGTGAATGAACGTGGCTTGGAAATTAATGCCTTCTGTTCCCTTGGAAAAGGTCATTCATTTTAGAGTAACTGTGTAGCATGTGGATTATGCTGGTCCCTGGGTATGTCTCTGATAGCAGCCTGCTACTCACAGCCAAGGCACGCACTTCTCCTAATCATACTACCAGTTGTCCTTTTGGTGTGAGAAGTTTGATGTTTAATTGCATGAACTTACATGGGTTTGTGTTACCTGTAGCCAAGACAACAGAGGAATTTGAAGTTCTGCTTTGTGTGCTGTACAGTACAGCTTTATGGCTCCTGGGCTCTTGATTTAGCAGATAACACCTGTCAGATTCATATAACAAAATAAGAATAAAAATTAGTGTTCTCTTTTGTGAATTCCCTTCACCAGAGGAAATCCAAAGACTTTTTTTCTTCAGGTTTGCTGGTGCCTTTACTTCACATAACAATAATTATCTGAGATAAAAATCTACTGTACTTTGACTCCCATTGATAGTGAAGCTCATTACACCCCCATTGTAATTATTACCCTCTTTATGTATACCTCGTTAAACACTTCAAAAGCTGGCATCCAGGGGATGCTGTTTTAAGAAACTATTTAAGTGATCAGGATGAATTATGTAAGATAGTAACAGTATGTTCCCTCTACATCACTTCAAATCTTAGAAAATTTTGGGTGCATAATAATCAGATTTATACAAATAATATTATTCTGACTAACAGTTCTGTGATACTTCCCCAGTATGCACTTGCGTCGTTTATGCCAATTCACCTCTGGGAGCAGTCCTGCTGAAGACAATATAGAAGTACAAGCCATTGCCAACAAACAAATGGCATCTCTACCTGCAATACTCAAGTAAAAGTATATCCTGAAAAGTGTAGCACAGGAAAAGGGCAGCCAACAGAGCTAGAAATGCAATTAATAGATAATAAAGTTATTTAGAAAAAAAAAAAAAAGACATTTTGTTTCATCCCTGAAGTTGTACCATTCATGACACAGACTCTCAGCTGACATCTGCAGTTATGAGGGGGTGATCAGATAACCCAAAAACGATTAACAGTGTGAGAAATCTTGCCTTTCACAACTTGCAGCTTTTCCTTTGGGAATGGTTGTGTTACATGCAGGAGATAATGCAAACACTGAAATATGATTGTCATTTCAGTGCTGAAGAACTTCACTTCTGAGATCATAACATTCAATATATGAAGGCCTGCATTTCTAGTAAAGACAATTGAATTTTTAGGAAGGTATTTCTGCTCTACAAAATGACTCTTAAAAATCGAATTCTGGGGTGAATCACAGGGCAAATGAGTTTATTTAATAGCAGGACAAGACTATGTTGGGTTGGAAAGTGTAGCAAAAGTCTCTCCAGTTTAGGCATTGCTATAAACAATTCTCCTGTGTGAATGCTGTAGTGCTTAGCACTTGTATAAACCTAATAATTTGCACAGACATTTTACCTGTCTGAGGATGCTCTTTGAGAATATTGGACTGCACAGTTAGTCCAGAGAATGAAACAAACTTGACAAATACATCAATGCAGGTCTTGTAAAACCAAACCCTTCTTTAACTTGCCATGATAGAACTGGTTATGTAGAGGTTACTAAACCTAACCTTTTTGAAGCAAAAATTAGTTGCTTGCACTGTTTATATGCATCAGAGAGCTGGATAAAAAGGGGTGGGGGGGGAAGCCACATTTTTGCTTTTCTGACCACACTTGGACCAAATTTCAATGCATTCCATACTGCCCCCCCTGGAATAACAGTATATGTACATAATACCTTGTCTTCTTGCTGAACAGCTGTAACAGTAAAGCTCACCTGAGTGAGCAAAAGCAGCAGTGAGGATCTAGGATGTTTGCTAAATCTAATACTGAGATCAAGTTGTTTATACTGGCGATAGGCCTAGGTCTGTTAGGAAGTCAGCACTTCTGATGCTCTACAGTTTTGTTATTTGGATCGAGATCTTATTTAGACTTGTCTCATATTCTGAAACTATCGTGCATGCAGTGCCATGCATGAAAATCTAATCTGGGAATGCCACGCGCTCGTGCGCACAGCTTCTGGTTATTTATTAAGTAACAGCTGTTTCAATTAAACATTTTACTTTCAATCACAATAAAAAACTAGTAATAGTTTGACTCAGTAGAAATTTTTAAAAGCATATTGAATATTTAAAGAAGTTGTTTTCTGCTGGTAGCTTAGAGAAGCATCTAGCGTGCATCATCTGTTGGTGATCACACAAGAACACTGCCAGGCTTCCTTTCAAAATGTAAACAAATACTCTGTCCCTCCTGCTCCTTCTGGATGTAGGACACCTGCTGATTTCATTGTAGTTCCAAGAGTAATTAAAATATGGAGTGTGAAATTAAATATCTCTAGATTGTCCTGATCTTTACAAATGTATGTTGTAACAGAAAAAACACAGTATTTTTAAGGAATGTAAAACTCCACAGAATAGTAAGGTGAACTTAGTGTGCACATGTGCATACTCTAATAAAGTATCTACTCACTTTCCCTCATTCATTGATTTTTTTCCTTTTAGATTCTTGTCAGGTTCTTTTACTGGTTTATGCTACTCTCTGATTTAGTGGTAGAAATGGTAGAATGTTCCATATTTAGCATAACTTCTCCTGTTTCTTTTTTAAATGGGGACCACTTTGATTAACACCACAATTTTGACATTTCAAGTGTGTTATGGATCAAACATAATTTTGTATATACTACAAAAAATGAGATTATTCTTTATTTTTGTTTTTCCACAGAGAGACACAGAATTCTGGCTCAGAAATGAGATTCCCCCTTCCCTACTGTGCCCCACCTCAAATTTTGCATTCACTTTTTTTCTACCAAATCTCCCATAAACACTGCACAAAACCTGTGATGCCTGTGGGGTAGAAATCTTTGAAACATAGAACCTGGAAGGCTGAAAGTGTCCAGGCATGACCTGGAATGCGCTCTGCCTGCAGAAAATATGGGAGACTCTTGGGCAATTCAGTGCAGAGTGCCAGGAACCTGGTTCGTATCAGGCAGTGTTACCAAACTTCAAAGGATGCTCTGTGACTGAGTGTTGCTTCCTGTGCTGCAGCAGTGAGGCAGCCAGAACATAGTGAGCATGTGGCTGGGTTTGTCAGGATATCTGGGAAGGGGAAGAGGAAGGTTCAGCGTTTTCTGTGTAATGCAGTGGTTAATAAAAGCTGAAGTGAGTTTTAGGATGAGTGAGAAACATATTGCAGCCCTGTTTTGCATTCTTGTGAGAGTAAAAGATTTTTTTGAGGATGTAATTCTGGTGGGAAACACATGAAAATAAAACTTGGCAGGGTTGTGGTGTTCCACCCTGAAGGGGAGGGGAGCACCCAGATTCAAAGGTGCCCGTGGTCGGAAAGTAACGGCAAACGTCAGAGGCTCTGCAAAGACTTGGTTTTATTAGTAAATTATACACTTGGCATGGAAATTGCTGTGTTGGTCCCTCATCTTCCAGTATAAACATGCAGTGGTGTATTTTGAATAAGGGGTAGGTTGAAAGAGAGGAGAGAGACACATTAAAGAGAGGGAGAAGGAGAGAAAGAAAGATCACCAGTCCTGGCTCCAGCGTTGGTCCAGCATCCTGGGATGTGTGCGCCTGGGATTGGTGGGGGTATGTTTTTATAGATAAGTTTTTCCTGCCCTGGAGCAAGGTTTTTCACTTTTTATGCAAATTAGTTGTGATGTGCTATTAATTGTTCTAGACCTTTCTGGAAATAGGTCAGAGGCTTTGGGGGTCTTTGGTGGTCCTGACCTCTTCCTACTGAGTTGGCCTTTGGTTGACAGTCCATGCCCATTCTTAGCCTCATTCCTACCCCTGTGCTGTGTCGTGTTCATCTCCAGCAGCCAGAACAAAGAGTTTTCTCCCAAAAAGTGCTGCCTTACCTCTGCATGGCCCCTTCTCCAGCCCCATCCTGTTTTGTCCCAGTGTGTTCTTATGAACAATCCTTGTTGGCTCTACAACTGTCGGGCCATCGATGTTTGAGACGTACCCACCAGCCCTTCCTCTCCTTGTTGCCACAAGGCTGTCTCTACAAACATGCAGCAGGAGAGGCATGTAGTTAGTAAGTAGATTCTTGGCATGGGTCTTCCTAGGTATCACAGCCCTTCCAGAGGTGCCCAGTGTAACACAGAGTAACACCGTACGCCACAGTAGCCAGTTAGAACGCGGCATGAGGTGTCCTAGAGTAAACCTGCACAAGATCTCTCTGCTCCCTTAGAAGTGGTGTTAAGACAAATCACCAAACAGATTTTGTGGTTTTAAATAATTCGTTCATGAGTACTTGAGAAATGAGTAGCTTTGTAATATCTGAGCAAAATCTAGCCTTGCTTTCTGTCAATATGGCAACAGGTATTCTCTTAGACAAAGTGCTAAGGGATTGGGTGGGATATTTTAAAATAATCATATGCTGCTAACTGTCTTCTTGTATGCCTTACTCTGTAAGAGATAATGAAAATCTGAGAGGATTGGCATACTTTAGTCTACCAGTACATTACAGTGAAATGAATTTACAAATAAATAAACAATATTTTTGCTTGAATTTGTTACCAGATTTGAAAGCTGCAAGTGTGGAGTCCTCCGGGTAATTTCTTTTTTTTTCTTAAAAAGAATTTTAATAGACTTATGTTTAACTGTTTAAAAATAGACTGAGTATTTTTGTTGCATATCTCAGAGCAATTTGATCTTAAAAAATCTTGAGTCTGAATTCTTGCATTTTTGTCAGAGTGGCTTGACATTATAGCACGTTTGGGGGGAAAGAGTCAATATTTCTGTGCTGAGTTGTGAGTAATGCTGATTTTTATATGATTACCCACCATACAGTCAGATCTCTGAATCCTGAGGAAATATGCCTTTCTCAGTAGAGCTGGAAATTGTGAGTTAAGGAGTCTAGTCTCAAGGTTTCCATGAAAACTTATTCAAGTTTAAAAATGCTCTGTTTTTCTAATTTTCCGTAAGTAACACATGAATAAATGTAACTTAATTTTCTTTATAAGGGTAGCTGTGGTTTAGTTCAGTTGCACTGTATTTTGATTTCCTTTATAAAGTATTTTGAGAATTGCGGGCAGGCTTTTTTATAGAGGAACTGATATTTATTGGCAGAGATTTGTGTTGGATTTACTGTAGATTAAGGCCACTTTTTTTTGCCAGCTTTAAGAACAATTTCAACAGTATAAAAACACCTACTCCAGGGAAAATTGATTATTTTATACTTCTGTTGTGCTGTCTTGGACTAACCAGAAGCCTGAAGGCTCAAAGTGCTGCTTGAGAAAGTACAGCTTTTCATGTTACAGGGAGCCTGTGCCCCCTGACAATTTATGGGCAAGGCACAGCTGTAGTCAGGTTTCTGTAGGTTTCAGATGGTGAAAGATGAGTAGGAAAAATTTTATCTCCACTCCTGTACTGGGCACCTAAAGCCAATATTGTTCCGTCTCACTAAGTTTTGTTAAACCATCTGCAAAGATCAGATTTATTTAGCCATTATTGAATTACTCCAGCTCCTGTAAAATACGAGGCTAAAGCACACTAAAAAGTGATTTTGTAAATAGAGCCCATTCTGTCTCTATTGTATAAACAGACCTTAGTGTCACAGATTCAAGGGTTTGTGTGCCCCAGTCGTCTCCCAAAGTACACCAAATAAGGTCTCAAAATGGAGAGTGTTTAGCTTTCCAGGTGCTGAGTGAGATCACCCAGTGGGCAGATGAACTTTTTTTGGTCTAAATCTTGCCTGATAGCAACGCTTTTCTGAAAACTTAAAGCTGTCTGAAGTATTTGCTGTTATTTTCAGCCATCAGAGGATATGCTATTGATTCTACTTCTTACCAATTTCTAAGGTCATAAATAGGAATTGATAATTTGGAAATATGTGATTGTCTTCTCTACAAGAGGCAGTTCTGCTGATTAGGATATCTTTGTATGAATAACAAGAAGTGACTCAAATGATGCACTTAAATTTATGTTTTGAAGTAACATCCTTGCTGATCATAAGCGGCATTGGTTTTTGTGTTACTTAGTTTGTACAACCAGGATATTTTGTGAGGTATTCATGGCACTGGCCCCTCTAAAATACAAAATGAACTGTCAGTCTGCTTCTACTTCCACTGAAATAAAAACAACTAAAGAAAGTTTCTGGCATCCGGATTTTCAGATGCGTCTTCGTGCTCTACACTGAAGTAGAAATAAATGCCCTGGTAAAAAGTGTGGCATGTGTTTGACTAGTCAGCTGATGTTTACAGGCTGGTATTGGTGTGCTCACATTCAATAACAGAAGGCAACAAGTTTTTGAGGTGTATTTTAGAATTTGGAGTTCATGTGGTGAAGTTTTCTGGGTTTGGGTCAGGCCCTCAGGGAGCAATTAGTACAGCTGGTGTGTAGACACACCAGTTGTCTGCTCATTGTTGGGGTCAGTTTGTATATGTAAAGTAAAGAATAAACCTCTCCTGGGCTTGAAAGATGCTGTGTACCCCTTCTGCATTCATGTAATATCTGTTGTATCGGGCTAGAATCAGTGTTGCTTGCAGGAATATAAAAGCTGGTTGTTGTCTGCAGTAATGAATTCAGCTTCAATTTCCCACTCCTTATGAAAGAAAAAAAGGGACAGAACTGTCATGTTTTTAATGTTATTCAGCGGGTTATAATTGTTTAGATATATTTTTAACATTTGTGAGTTTCCATACATTAACATAATTGAATTTATATTTTTTAATTAAGTTTAAAACTTAATCCATTTTAATTCAGGTAGCAGAAGGTGTGTGGGTATGGTTTTTGTCCTGGGAATATGATGTGGGACTACCAAAATCAGATGATTTGCTTTTGAAAATGAGAATCTGTTACCATGCCACACTTAACTGTCAAGCACAGAGCAAGTTTTACAGTGTGATCAAAAGCAAATTTTCAGTGCTGTGAGAGAAAAACTCCTGTTTGGCGTGAGGAGGTGCATAGGGTACCATGCCAGCTTGGTTTCTCTGCAGCTGCAGCCACCCTTTTTTCAGATGAAGAGGAAGAGTGCCTCCCACTCACAGTCTAATTGGTGACCAGAGTACCTCTGTCACTATAGATGCAGCTCCAGCAGGGTGGGCTCTGGAACAGAAGGGCTGATTTGCTCAGGAGGGCCAAGGGACTCAGAGCCCTGTTTCAGGTCCCTTAAGCTACCAAGGTTGTGGTTAATAATGGCACCATTTCTCCCTCCATGTACAGCTTTTACAGAAATGCAGAGAAAGGCATCGGGAGATTCCAAAGACCCCTTTTGAAAATTCAGCCCAGGTGCTTGAGACCTCCTTGTTTTGAGCAGAGATTACATCATCATAAGTGTAATCTTTGAATACTCCAGAGGTTTGAGCAGCTCCATGAATTTGTGGGGGTGTTTGGGGTTTTTTTCAGCAGACATGTACTTAACTGCTGACATCGCTGGTATTCAATGAGACTTGTAAATTCACACTTCTTAATGTTCTGGTTTTTTACAGGTTAGTTCAGTTAAGTTAGACATCTTGTTTATACTGAGTTCTTGACTGATGGCAGCCTATGGACATAAAAGAGACAAGCTGCAGAGCAGCAAAGCAGTATTTGATTGCCTTCTTTAGAAAGAAGGGAGAACGTTTAGGCAGAACCTGGTAAATGAACATCACAATGGCAAGTCTGCAAAAACACTTTCCTCCTTCCCTTCTCCTTCTGCCAAGTCCTTGGTTTGAATGAGTTCTCCTTTATTCATCAATATCAGTGATACACCAAATTCAGCTTCTTATACCATAGAGCTTCCACGTTTTTACTAAGATTTCCATAGGCTGTAAATGATTATTGATTTAAGTGGAAGTTAAGGTGAACCAAAAGCTCTGCATAAATTCTCTTACCCTGCATTGTGAACTGCTTCATGAATTGAGTCCCAACCAGGATGGCAGGATTTCAGTTAAAGCATCAATCTTGTGAAGGGGTCACAAGGGAGCAAGAAAGCATCTCCATTTAGAGCTGCTGACACCTTCAGGTGGCTGCATCTCTGTATTTACAGACATGTAATCAAGGATGGAAAACTGCTCATGTGGTTTTGTCCTTTTGGAGTAGGTTTTTTTTCCAGGAGGTTAGTTAGTCATTGAACTAGGCTCTAATTAAAAGCATGTGTAAGACTAATCAGGGGGGAAACACTGAATAAAGAAAGGAGGATTTTATGAAGTGTGTCTGTGAAGAAAATCAGATGAGAACAATGAGGAAAACAGAAATGAAGTTGTGGTTTGTCTAATAAGGGTAAGAGCCAGCCTGAGTAAGAATTCCCTCAGTTATCTCAGATTTTCATTTCACCTCAGTTACAATGCTAATTGTTTTGTGTGGTGTAGTGGGAGCACTGCTGTAAGATTTATTTCTCTGCTTCAACTTACAATGACAAAAAGAAAATAAAGGTAACAAAAAGTCAACACAGTCTAAATAAACTGCTTTTCTAGGATCCAAATTTAGATACATATTGCTATGACTTCCACTGAAGACTAAGCAATTGTCAGGATTCAAGAAAAACCTAGTTTTAATGAATGTATGTAAATTATTGTGTGAAGTTACCTATAGGGTAACTTTCCAAATTAGTCACTTCAGCAGTTTTATTTAGTTTTTAAAGAAATAACTGTTCTGCCACTGATTTACATGTATTTTTAAAAAATACAGTTGGGATGCTACTTTGAAGAAATCTTAGTTGTCTAAATTTGAAAGGGTATTTTAGTTCCGAGCAAAAGGAAGTTAAAACTTTTCTGGCCATTTCTAGACTGCCCACATAACTTTATTATAGCAACGTTTGTTGTTTTTCTCCTGTTTCCCTATCACTTGTTGACTTGTATTGTCCTTTATTTAGTTTGCAAGCAATGTTGGAGCTAGGAACATCTCTTTTGATCTATGATGTCTCTAGCATACTTCTGGGCATAATTATAATAATAAAAATCTTTGAAACCTTTCCACTTGATGTCTTATCACTAAAGTTGAGATGTTCTATACTGCCACCATAAAAAAAAATTAAATAAAGTCTTTTTTTAGCCTTCAAACACTTAGAAAGTAATAAAACCAACTAAACAAGGCTGCAGTTTTACGTCTTTGTAGCATACAAAAATATCTGTTTCATTGCAATATCTTAAATTCTCCCTTAATCTCTCAAACCCGTATGAATAAAGCATTGGATTACCAAGTAATACCCTTCATCACAAGGAATTAGGCACTTTAGCTTTAGGCTCCATCTAAACCATTGCATTAGGAGAGATGTTACTGACGTCATGTTTTCCAGGTTCCAGTTGACTCACATGGTGCCTTCCCTCACCCTTTAAGAACTTGTTCAGATAAAATCTGTCTCTCATGACTCTTTATTCTCTTTTTTTGGGTGGCTTTGAGGAACTAGCATGCATATGACTTTGTAGCAAAAAGCCAGGGAGTCTGTAATAGAGCTTTAGCGAGTTTTGCAATTTTGTTCATCTATAAGTTTAATAAATGAGGATAATAATTTACTTGGAAGAAGAGTTATTTTGATTAGATCCTTGATGTGCCTATGCCTTCTGTCTCTGATATGCAGAAATGTAAAGGACATCCAGCTATTGATTCTGTTCTCTCTTTTCTCCAGCTATGATATTTTAAAACTTGCCGTGATACCAGAGTTTTTAAACTTCTATATCATTAGTTGTGGGGATTCTATTAGAATTCATGGAATACATCACTGTACTCAAATCCCTATTGCCTCTCCAGTTCAGCAGGCTGGCAGTGAGGAATGCAGCTGGCGCCTCGTCAAAAACTGTCCTGATTTTCAAAGATACTCTCCCTTTTTAAGGCAGAGAAAGTGTAGGAGTCTCCAGTGTGGCCTTGAACCATCATTCAGTCTTTAGTGTTTATAAAGAAGTACATTCTTGCTAAAAGTTGTTAAAACAAACCTCAGTCTGAACCAATTTGCTTTATGACGTTAGCTGTGCAATCGTACCCCATGAAAGGATTTGTGATTGCATTCATTTTTCTTCCTTTTTTACTAATACAGAATAGTATGCTGGATCTGCAATAAGCATGAGTTCCTTTGATACAATATGCCCCCATAATCTGGCTAATTGCTTTTGTGGAGCTGTTTTAGTAGGGCGTTTTATGGTTTGCTGGACAGCTGTTTATCTTGTAGATTATTGATACTGCAGTCCATAACAGAACTGGCAAGAGTTGTGTTGGATTGATTTTTATTTTTATTTTTGTTTTGTTTTGTTTTTTTTTTAACTTCAGCACATCATAGAGCAGACGTTGAACTCCTCTGTCTACAAAACTCTCATTTGATGTCATGTTCCCTTAGGAGTTGTAACACCCTGTCATCGTAGACTTTAGAAAAAACTTATCTATAGAAGGCCAAATTAGGCAAATTTTAATGGATCTGTTGTGCTTCTGCATTTCTTCTGGTGTGTTGTTTAAAAATAGTAAAAGTCAAGTTGACCTTACATTCTTCAACACAACTGCTGCTTTAATCAGGAAGGTCGTCAGCCTGGAAGTTGCAATATAAGGTTTGCAGTTTGTCCTCACTTCACATATCCCAAACACAATGTTCTGTTTATCCTTGGCACTGCTGTAAACAAGAACCTTTCTGGTCTGCTGAGTGATTATGTAAATAGGGCTTTTATAAGGCATTTTAAGCATCCAGTAGAACAGAATAACTTCTTCACAGTTGTTTCTTTTCTAGCGGTAATTACATAATTCAGGTAGCTTTTAAATTATTTTTTCTATCTGATACGTAGATGCCAGAGTCTCTTTTGAGCGTTTTTACTGAAAGTCCTAAAAACCATTCAGGAAAACAAATCTGCTAGGCTTCCCTCTATTAGCAGCATCCCAAAATGCCTTTGGCAATGAGTAAATGCCAAGCATTTGTTATTTGGAACTTGACTTGTCACTCATTTCTTTGAACTCAAACATGTTAAGTAAGTTTGTTAAAGTAATGCTTAGTTAACAATTGAAACAAAGCAAAACAAAAAAACCCCCTCCCTTGATCCAACCTTTCCAATTGCCATCTAAATAGTACCATCAGGGCAAAACCACAGAGGAGGATATACCTTCTTTAAAAAGAACTGACTTCCTGGTGTTGGCAAAATGTACCAGGGGTGTTAGTGCACTTGGGAGGCTGGGGGTGTGTTGTGGCAGGAAAACAACTCCTGTTTCTTCTATCCCTCCCCCCTCAATTTTTATTTTTAGTCAGGGTTTGATGATCTTTTCCTGATATCAGTGTGTATGTATTTATTAAGCATCATTTGATGCCTTGAAGATTCTCCATAAGGTCTCTGAGATCGTTCCTTGCACACTCAGGACAGAGTAATTAAAAGCAACTCTGTTGTGGTCCTGCCATCCTTTTCAACACGTGCACTTTCTGACTCTTCCTTCACTGTAGGATTTGGGTACCAGCTACTTTGTTTTGCTTTTGAAGGTGTTTTTGTCCCCACGCTACCTGACTTATTCTATTTCAAAATTTAATTTCTATCTCTAGTCAGTTTTTGTTACAAGGCTCTGTCATTATCTTACTAGATTTGTCTCCTTTTTATAAGATCAGGCCCCTAAAATTTTGATGCCTTTGGTTAATCTTGACATTTACTAAATACCTCAGGTCAGCATTTCCCAAGTGGTAAGACAACTTTTGAAAGACACAATCTGTCTTCAAAGAAAAGATGTGAAGCTGTTTTTTATATTTGATTAGTATTGTTTCCATCAAAGCTGAAAATTGGAATTTAAAAATAACAATGTAAATTATGATTAATTTATATTTTGCTTAAGTGTGCACTGTACACAATAAGCCTTTAATTGTTGTGAGAAAATCTGACTCTGCTTTAAACTTCCAATAACTGTTACATATGTTTTGTCTTTTGTTTCTATAGGTTTCCCTTTTGCCTCTGGAGTGTTTCATTATGGAAGTCCCCAGTGAACAATGACATCCTTTGAAAAATACAGATGCCAAAAAGCCAGACGAAAACAGTGGCCTTGTTGTTTCATTTTTACTCTGGCACAGTGAAATGGTGCTCTTAAAGTTTTGTTATTGACTCTCACTGGAAAAAAAACAAAACTCCTGACTGGACCTTTTTTCCTCAGCCCTCTCTGGTGTTCTTATGGATGCTTGACACAGTGACATCATGTAGTAGGCCCTGAAGTGTTGTCATAATTGAGTTGCAATGGTTTTATACACTTCTCCATTTCCCAACAGCTTTCTGTCAGTTCTGCATTCTTTTTCCTGGGGCCTGATTTTCCCATGTTACTGGCTGGCAGACAGGCTCGTGGGCTCTTTTGTTCCAACCACCTATGAGAAACGGCAAAGAGCAGATGACCCATGCTATTTTCATGCACTCTGCATCATTATTACCACTCCCATCTACCTGGCCCTGCTGGTAGCCTCTCTTCCTTTTGCTCTGATTGGCTTTTTGCTTTGGTCCCCGCTCCAGTCAGCCAGAAGGCCGTATATCTACTCCAGACTAGAAGACAAGAACCATGCCAATGGAGCCACACTGCTCACTGAATGGAAGGCTGCAGGGAGTGGGAAAAGCTTCTGCTTCGGCAGTGCCAATGTTTGCCTGCTGCCTGACTCTCTGGCAAGATTTAACAATGTTTTCAACACACAGGCAAGGGCTAAAGAGATTGGCCGGAGGATCCGCAACGGGGCGAGCAGACCACAGATTAAAATATACATAGATTCTCCTACCAACACATCCATCAGTGCAGCGAGTTTTAGCAGCTTGGTCTCCCCCCAGGGTGGAGATAACACTAATCGTACTGTTAATGCTGGCATCAAAAGGACAACATCAATGGAGTATAAAGGAGACAATTCTGGCTCAAACAACAGCGAGGAGAGAGAAGATAAAGGTGGAAGTGGAGAGCCAAATGAGGGAGAAGAAAACACTTGCATTGTCCGTATAAATGGAGAGGATAATGGCCACATGTCAGACACAGAAACAGACACCGTCAATGGCCAGGCTCATGCCAGTGGCCCAGCAGAGCCCTCACTGGAAGGTGATGCAGAGGTCTCAAAGACACCTAACCACAAACAGAAGGAAGGAGATTCTGGGAGTTTAGACAGCTACTCTGCCTCACGAGAGTCCCTAGTTAAAGTCCGTGTTGGAGATGGTACAGTGGACCAGAGCACTGTCAACAACAAGCTCCTCTACAAAGCTTCAATCATGAAGAAAACTTCAGTGCGGAAAAAGAAACACACAGATGAGACCTTTGATCATGAGATCTCTGCTTTCTTCCCTGCCAACTTGGACTTTCTGTGTTTGCAGGAAGTGTTTGACAAAAGAGCTGCAGAGAAATTGAAAGAGCAGCTCCACCACTATTTTGAATACATTGTCTATGATGTTGGGGTCTACAGTTGCCACAGCTGCTGTAGCTTTAAGTTTGTGAACAGTGGTCTACTTTTTGCCAGCCGCTATCCTGTTATGGATGCTGCCTATCACTGTTACCCCAATGGAAGAGGAATGGACTCCTTGGCTTCCAAGGGAGCCTTGTTTCTCAAGGTAAGAGCCTTTTTGAAGTCACAAATATTAACTCCACATATGTGACAAGTTATAAAGTTACATTGCTTTCTCGTTCCTCTTAGAGTTCAAAGAGGTAATATTCAGATGTAGATTTCCTGATACAACCTGTATATGGGTTTTGTAGCCTAGATACTGTATTAAAATGATGGAGGTACATGAAATAATGAGGGACCTTTAGAAGTAGCACTCACGTAAAATTTCAAGAGTCAAAGTTTGAAGTAGTTTTCATGTAATTTTACTTTCTTTCTTTTCAGAAATGTCTGTAAAAAAACCATGAATTCTAAGCTTCATAGCATGAGCACAGTACAATGGCCATTGCTGTTGGAAACCAGCTTATGCTTGTTGTATGTTTGTCTGGCAATCAAAAGACAATCAAAAGTCTAAATGCCAGTATAATAAAACTGAAATAATAGCAGTGAAATGTGTGGCTACTCCTTTCTCGGTTGTAAAAGAATTAGTAAGAAGAGATTATGAAGAGTAAACAAGAGAAAAGTGCTTGGGACACTGGGGAGCACAGAGCTCTTTTGCTGTATTAACACAGTTTACTTACATTAACTAATGGCAGAGAGAACAGGAAGCCTGGGGTTATATATCTGTAAACCATGAAAAGCAGAAATAAAAGTCTGCATGCAGTGCTTTGCTTTTCCAAGACTAGTGGCTGTTTGTGCTTAATTCTTGGGAGAATCTGACTGTGCTCTTTCTAACCTGGAGAACAGGCTCTTCTAATTTGTGATTAATTAAGAACCAAAACTTTGTGCAGAGATCCAAATCTGCACAGACCTAGAAAGATCTGAAAGTCTCCTAGAATACTGGATTTCAGGTTTTGTGATTTAGGCATAGTTTGGAATGGGTTTCACTAACTAAAACCTGAACTTTTTTCTAATGCTAGCAAAGTACAACAGGTGCTCAAATTGTAAGTACTTCCTAGTCATAAGTCCTCAACAAAAGCCATTAAGAACATGGATTGTGAATAAGGATCACTGTGGGGTTTTGTAGCTCTTGTTTGTGATTTGTAAACAAAGCAAAAACTTCTGATATTGTGGCTAATATTTTGATATTGTGTAAAAAAAACCAACAACCCCCAAAAGCAAGTACTAGATTTTGCATTCTGATAATAGTTCAGTATTTCATATACATTTGGCATAAACAAAAGCCCATCCATATCTGAATACAGCTTTCCAAAAACAGGGTCTAAGCTTTTTCTGCTATACTCTTATGTGCTTATAAACAGCAACAGTTTTTTTTTTTCATCGTAAAGTGCTGCAAGCAAAAAATGAACATAGGTGTTGTGTGCTACCGGGGTCACAAAGACTACCCTTCAACATATGCATATATTGGGGATTAAGAGATTAAAACCAGTCTGTTTTCAACTGCCCACTGCTGAGTCATTGATTTGCCACCCTGCTAGGCAGGCTGCAATGTCTCCATTTCTCTTGCAGGAAATTAAGCCTCTTTTCAAAATTCCACAGGGACGATGAACTTAATTATGGATCTGAGTTGTTAAATAATGTTACAGTTGAGCAGGGAATAGAGACCAATTATTATGAAGATTCAAAGACTGCTCCATTCTTTTAAATATAACAGAATTCTGCCCAGCCAAAAGACAATTTTTCCTCCTGTGTTATTCTGACATACTGTGCTTCATAGCTAAAATATTTTTCATTCTGACTTGTCTGTCATGATATGAAATTATTTTCTGTCTTAATTATGCATTAAGTGATCATTGGCCATTTCTTTGACAACAAGAACAAGGAAAAAAGTAGGAATAATCTATTTAATTTTATCTTTGAAATAAAGTAGGTTTGAAGCTTGTTTTTCTTTATGTAGTGCTTAATCAGCAACTGAGTGTGTGGGGACTCCAGAGACAAAAGCTACAGTAAGTAAAAGCCTGGTTTCTTTTGGAAGTTAGTGATCAGTCCATTAACTTCAGATGTCTCGAGGTGTTTCACTGGGGTAGCAGCAAAGGGTATCAGAACTCTGAGTGGTAGATGCCATTCTAGCCAGCAATGGACTGCTCATATCCTCGTTTTCAGGTGGTACTTTTACTGGCTCTTACAGTATTTGAATGGATGTAATACAGGTCAGTCCTACATTAGAATTTCTCTTAGTTTGGTTTTAAAGGAAGTAAGAGAGCCTTGCAAGAACAAGAGTATCCTAATCGCTTCCCTTTCCATAGTAGCATGTAACTGAGTCTCTCTGTCCTATGTAAACTCCTTGTTTTTAAGTTCCTGACTCCTGTAGAAAGCACAGTGGTCCATTTCTGAAGTAGAAAAGCTATCAGCTGAGTTTTGTTTTGGAAGGATGCTTACAGAGACTGTTGCTCTTGCAGAGCTTCTATCTCTGAGTAAAGGAGCAATTGCTCTCTATGTTGATTAAAAACATAAAGTTGTGAAAAGTGATTGAGGGGAGACAACTTGCATATTTTGAAAATATGGGTAAGACCAGTCAATGTTTCCATTCACTGGGAGGATGAAGCCTTTATTCAAATAATTTTGAACCTCAGAAAAGACCCAACGTCTTAATTCAGAAGAATGTTCAGAGAAAGAAACTGGTTCTTGGTTAATAATGATGATTTGTCTCCTTACTTTAAATATAACTGTTAAGGATATAAATTAAAGATCTCAGAACTAAATATTCAATGAAAGTTGAATATTTTGAAAAGGACAGAACTATTTTGGGGCACTCATGCCCAGGAACAAGTGGTTTGCACATTTTTTCATTTTGGAGTGGGTTCTGTTGCCAGTGAAGAGGAAATGATTTTCCATTGCTGCTCTTCCCTGGCCTGTCTTCACTATCTAGGTTGTGAAGTTCAGGTAGAGATTTGGAAGGATTTGAGAGATTTGCTTAGTCATACAAAATTATTTTGCCTGAGAGACTTACAGAGCTCAAGGATTTTTATTAGTAGCTATAACAACAATCAGCTCTTACCTACTTGCTTTTCATTCCTACGTCTCAGAGTGCATAATGAAGAAAGGTCAATATCTGCTTAATAGAAGGAGAAACTAAAGCACATGAAGGTAAAGTGATTTGATTGTGGCTTAACACCTAAGGGGTCACAGCCAAGGACCAAAGTAAATTACAGAGGCTTTTAGCCCTGTTTCATGCCAACTAACAGCTGTCTGAAGACCTGTGCAAATGAAGTTTGTGAGCCTTGCTCTGTTCTCCTCCTAAAGATATCTGCCACAAAAGGTGCTACTGTTGGCATTTCCCTGGTAGAGATCACAGACTCATTTTTCCATCTGTATAGGCTGATGCTTTCCAGGTCAGGGGAAGACATGAGGATGACGTAGTTGTGAGTAGCTATTGTATAAAGTCCATTTTTTTTCAAAATTAGAGGACTAATTTACATTTAGCACTTGGAACTCTTCAACCTCTACCAGTGTTTCTGTCTCCAATCAGAGGGTCTCTTTGGCATGTAAGAGGGACAGTCACAGAAAGAATAGCATATAGTGAGGAGGGAAAAGTCACTTACATCCAAGTGACAGTTCCACGTCTGAAGTGCTAAACCACTATTCCTAGTTGCCACTAAAGACTCCGAGGAGAAGTTAGCAAATACATAAATCAGCCAATCCATTTTCATACTTTGAGAGTCTGGGCCCTGGGGAGACTCTGCCATGACTCTCCACTCTAGCGTTGCATTTCACATTAATTTAAAATGCCGAAGAGAAGAGCCCTTGAGTCTCCTTCGGAGGTTTTATAACTCCCACTGTCTCTGCTGCTCTGCTGCAGATAGAGGTGGGAAGTGGGACTGGCACAGATGCTGTGCTGCACTGGGGATTACAATTGAAAGCTGGCTTGGACGGATCTGTGTGTGACGTGGTGCAGATTGCAGTGGTCTCAGTTACTCTGCAGCTCTTAGTTTGACACACCTGTAATGTTAATTCACAGAGTTTTGATGAATTTAAAGGGAATTTCAAAATACACATTCTTTTCAGAAACTGGATGTGCATTTTGCAGTCAGATCAAGTTTAAAAGGTGTCAGTGGTTGCTGAGAAGAAATGCATCACCTGTCTGTAGTTTACTGGAAGGTTTCAAGATTGCAACATCCATCTTTAGATAGAGGATTCAGTGCAGAGCCTTAGTTACACTGTGAGTTTTGGACAGCAGTACAACAAAAGCAGAAAGCATCCTTAACTTGCCCTGATGAGCTGGTCCATATTTTTCCAGGTGTATCAATCTAATAAGAACTTACTTCTGCTGACAAATTTTACCTGTCTTAAATTGTAACAGCTGTATCTGTAATGTAAATCTAAGCTATAAAAGACATGTAAATGTATACATGGGGTAGGGAGGTGAGTGAAAGAGGTATGGTTCTCCAAATGGCTGTCAGCCAATGAGAGGTTTTGGAGGCTTTTTCCTCCCAGTGAAAGTGGGAGATACAAAAGTATTTTGTGTAGAAGGCTGTTCTTCATACCATTCTTAGTAGGAAATTTTTCTGGTTTTTGGCATCTGCCGAGAGGGCGAGTTTCAGCAAAAATAAGAATTCTTGCTTAAAACACAGTATGTGAACATAAAGCAAAACTACAATCTCATGTGGGAAGTTTGAACAGTTAATAGTATTCTTCAAAATCAAAAGAAATCAAAAGGAAAAAAATACCTTGTAGATTTTGCTAAATTTCTGGAAGAACTTGTGTTTAATTAATATTAATTCCTGGGGTTATTTAACAGATTTACTTTTCAAATTCTCTGAAAATTAATGCTGTTCTCAGGGAGTACAGTAATTGTGCAGAGAACATGTTATTATTCAGTGCTTAAAGGAAACCTAGCAACCTTTGCTTTGTGTGCAAAGCTCAACTGTTTTCAAAAGAGCTGATATGGTGGTAACAGATGGCAGAAGGAGCAGCAACTCTGATTGCTAAACTGCTTTGAAGCACAGTTTTTACTGTTTTCTCCTCTTCAGGAGCCTGCTTTGTGTGAGAAAATGAGGATTCCCTGAATTAACCTCTGTGATTCTCTTTTTTATGTTCCTGATGCAGATACGTTTTGCTTGGGTAATTTCAGCTGCCTTTGCTGTCCCAAGCGAGCTGTGTGTGTTGTGGCTGGGAGTGAAGGGGCAGCAGTTGCACAGGGTGTTGAGGGAATTACACAGAGCAGGGAGTGGCTGCTTTCTGACCCCAGGAAAAGAACAGGTGGAGTTTTCAGTGGTTAGCTTTTCTTGTCCTTGATCAGTTGTCCAGTAACTACAGTTATCCTAAGATGTGTAAAAGAAATGTCCACTGCTGCTTGTGAATTTGTTTAGATGACTCTAAAGCTGTGCCATTTAAGGCAGGAGGGTAACCTAAACATTTTCTACGTGCTCAGTTTCTGCTGTAAAATGTTAATGTAGGAATTGGATGAAGTCCAATAAACTGCCTGAGACTTTTTTAAAGAAGAACAAAAAGACCCTGCCATGGCACTGTACCATGTTCCTTCACTTTGTTATAATTAATGTTATTAATTGTGGTCTTTTTCCCCTTTATTAATGGGGACAAATAAAAACTGTTGTGCAGAATGAAATACAGGTTTGAGAGAACATGAGTTCTGGGCTTTGTCTTCAGAAGAGGGAGAGCCCTAAAGTCGTGGCACCAATTTACAGCTGTCTTCCCTCACATGTAAGCGTAATGAAGCTTTGCCAAATAAATTCTCTGAGTTCACGGAACAGTAATTGTTGTCACATGGCAAGTGGGGAAAATTAGGATTCTGAAATAATCAAGAGCAAATGTAGCCAAAAAGAATTGCAGAGCACCACACAGAATTTTGAGCTGACCTCTATAACATTTTAAATGTCTTTACTGTTATAAATATGTTATTGAGGTATATTAAATTAGTAATTTAACTAATGTGTCTTCTTTAGAAGCTGCCACATATTTCTAAAGGCCAAAGGCAGATCTGTCAAAGGACTAAAAATAAACTAGATCTTTTTGCACTACATCTAAGCAAACCAAAATTGCACCTTTCTTTGGAGTTACAACTAATCTAAGTCACCTCTGTGGGACAGAAATGTTTGAACTTGGAATGGGATTATCTGCAAGTTCTCCTTAGTATCTTCTCACAGTAACAGGAATGAGGACTGGGGCACACAGTTTGACTGGCTATTCCAGTTAGTTTCTTGATGCCTGCTTGTATTGGAAAATTGCTGAAATGGGAAAAAAGTCCAGGAAGGCTTGATACAGTTTGGGAAATTACAGAAATGTACTGGAAAGAAAGAAACTGTACTTACTTTCTTTTCTCTTCCCTCACTCTGTTTGCTTGTTATAATTACATCAGATTATGTAATGATATCCCACAGCAGTGGAAATAGGGAAGTACAAATCTTGTGACCAGCACATGTTGGAGCATCAACCCTGGAGGCCTGAACCTGGAGTGCGTGGAAACACCACTCCTCGTGCGTATAGAGTTGCTTTATCCACAGTAATTCAGTTGAATCTCAGGCTCCTGCACTTTTAGTTCTGCTTTCCTTGAACACAAACAATATTGGCTGCATATGGTAAGATGAATGTTTCTGTGGGAGTAAGTCACTCTCACGTCGAGTGTAAATTCTGTTTCTGTGCCCTGCTCTTACTCTCTGTCTGGGGTGTTTTATTTCCAACACAAGGAGTTACTCCGGACCCTGTGCAGATGATGTTCTTTACAAATGCGGTGTTCATGCTGTTGTTTTCAGGAGGAGAGGTTTTTTCCCCAGAGCATGCAGAGGTGCTTTCAGCCTGGTTAATTTTCCTTCATAATTTGAACATCATTAGTTTGGTTCCTGTCAGGACTGTGAATTTTGCCATAGAGCTCTATGCTTTGGAGACTTACCCTCTTCAGAAGAGGGTTCAGCAAGCAGCATTACATTGATTTCAGTGGCAAAATTGACACCTTCATGGTCACCTAAGCAGATGAAATGGATGGTTTAGCTCATTTACAGCCCAAGATGTGATTAAACTCTAACGGCTGGAGCTGGCCGGGAGATCCCACCTCCCCGAGGGAGTCTCAGTGTCCCAGTTGGATTATTTACCTGTCCCAGCTCTGGGTTCACTGCCACGTGTAGGCTGTGGGGTGACAGATGCTGGGGGGATCTTTTTGTAGGAGCTTGCTAAAATTTTAGCTCTCTTCTGGCTTGCCTAACAGGATTTGCTTTCCCTGAAGGAAGAGACAATGGCATAGGCTTGGACTTGTGTGTAACCCTTTGTTTTGGAGGGTACACATTTAAGAAACTGTCTCGTTTTTTTTGGATTTTTTTGAATGGCTCCCTCCTGGCAATGCAAAGCTTCTAGAAAATGTCACTAGAGGTTAAGTTGTCCTCATAACAAACCTTTTGTGTTTGCCTACATATTATTAATCAGCATTTGAAACTCTAATTGATTTTGAATGTATGGCATGGCCCATAATTTTAATCATTGAAGAGCCTTTCCTTTCAAGCACTTGATGATTTACCAACACAGCAATGACATGCTTGAAGCTGAGTTTTCAAGCTGGCATCGAAATACCCCAGTATTGAGGTAGCATTTCCCTGGCTTTTGTTTCAGTGTCTGTAGATGCTTTTGACATCCAGATGTGATAGAACTGTTTTGCACTGCTGGGACAGATGTGTGTAAATGTAAACTGTTAGAGACAAGGTATTTCTCAAGTTTGCAGCTTTGTATACTTATTATAGCATATGGTAAATATGAGATGTGCAAGGTTTTCCAGTTAGCTCAGAAAATTCCCATGATAGCAAGCAATGGGATTGAATTTAAAGTTAATTCCCTCTCTGTAGCTCTAAAATTTCAACTGTTGCTACTCTTTAATTTTTTTTTCTTGTTAGGAACAATCTTTCTGCCATAACATTGCTGGCTGGATTTCTTTCATGAGCAGTTTACTACCTGATACCATGCTCAGTGGACAAAACCACTCCTTCGTCCTTACAGGACTGGACTTTGGAAAACAGTTCTGGGAATATACACAATTTTGCATGGCACAGAACAGTCCCAGCATGGTCTTTGCAACAGACTGTACTAATATGCTATGGCATTGAGATGAAATCTTTTTATCAAAAGTACTTGATGTCAAGTACTTTTCTGTACTTGACACAGTAGTACTTGGAAAACAAAAATTTGGAACCATCAGTTTCACACTTAATTATTTAATTTAAAGGCAGAAGACAAATGTAAATTTGTAGCAGCAGAACCTGGTGTTTTGGATTCCAAACACACGCTTAGTAGGCTTTCCCCATTAAGGGAAAAAAGCCTCTTTCCCATTTGTAATGAGCTTTTTATGCTCCCCTCCCAAAAGCAAAGAAAATATCGTGGTCAGTGGTGTAACAGGGATCTGAATCCACTCTTAGCTTCCCAGTGTTTGACTGGTTTGATTATTGCAAATGTAGTTAAAGTTGGAATATATTTTGCATATTTCAGAAAAATTTTGAAAAATGCTACTTTGTTTATGTGAAAATTATATAACTCAGACACTTTATTAAACCACAAATAGGTTATCTCTGTTTTAATTTTACCTCTAGATAACAATGGAGTTTAACAGGACCTTACATACAACTTTTTTTTGGTAATAATTATCCTATTTTAAAACATTTGGACTTTATATTTAGCTAATACCTTCCTGTACATTTCCATAGACATAGAAGAGTTGTTCATGGCACAACTAAGATTATACAATGATTTTTAGAAATAGGTATCTGAAGTAGTTCCCTTCAGAAGGGTGATTCAATGAATGTGTTATTGACACAGAACTACTAATGTAGGGCAGTTGAGGTGAACTTAAGTCAGGCTTATGATGAAGGAGCTACTCTGGCTTATTTGTTTACCTGTCTTTTCTTTGTAAATGTGAACTTAGAGAGTTTTTCTGTGTTAAACAGCAAAAAATTGTATTTGTGAAGTGCTGACTTGGTTTGGTGGAAGCAGAGCCTTCATGCCAAGATCCACGTTGCAGCTGAGCTGAAGGCTCAGCGTTGTCTTCCTGTGACTGCCACGTCGAGTCACCACAATATAATATACCCTGGAAATGGAACAGTCTCAAAGTAGCTCCAGCATTTGGCCACACAAAAGAATGTTTTTATGCAGAATTATAGGGCTTGTAATATTCCAGAGGTCAAGTAGTTTTCCTGTCTACACAACCCATAGTCCTTGTCCATCTGTGAAATACTAAATCAGACTGAATAAACAGATTTTTCTTACTATTTTACTTCAGATCATATTTAATACAGTAGTGCTTCTACTGTAGCTGCAAACTGACTAGGAAGCTGCAAGGGTATTTATTTAGTTTCCTAGTAGTCCTCACAAATATTTGCCTCCATTATGATTATACACCAAATATACTCTTGCTTGGTGATTTCCATCAATATTGCCACTCAAAAGAAACCCCAAACCCCCCAGAGTCAAAAAAAGCTGAAGGAAATGTGAAATCTGGAGACAAGCTGCTTTAGATGCACTTCCATGCCGGCACTTTCCAAGGAAACTCTAATTAGGCTAATGTCTTCAGCTCTTGCTTTTGAGCTTTACTTTGTTTTAATCAGCAGAAAGCCCCTCTCCCCATCCCCCCAGGCCATGTGCTGAACTCACCCCCTCCCACAGCACAGCCAGCCCTCACCCTGGGACGTCTCTTGGCATCTCTGAAAGCAGAAGATCCCATGTCCATGTCAGTGCAGGTCTCTGCACACGGGCACCCCGGATGATACATATTTATTTATGATTAATGGAAATTAGCGTGGTCCTGTGCACAGATTGGTTGATGAGTACAAGGCCTTGTCAGGCACTCCATTAAGGCTGCACAGGAAAGTCTAAAGCCAATTTGAGTTGACTTCTTTTTCTCAACTGACTGTAACTTATGTTCAGGTTTTAGACTTAAATCTTTTATGCTTTTTGGATAGAGATGCTGAAATGATTCCTTCTGCTTTAGTCAATAAGGGGATTATAATCAGCTCATTCCTGCTATAAGGCAGAGCACTTGTGTGCAGTTTTCCTCTCAGTGTGGTTACAGTGCATGGCATTGAAAGGTGTGACAGGCACACTTGTTCTCTGCAGCAGGAGATGCTGCAAATGGGTAAACTGGAGGAGGCTTTTTATAGTTTTCAGCATTGAAGAGAAACCCTGATTTTTGAATTGCTAAGTTTAGAAAATACGGTTCATACACCTTGCCTGTCCTAGATAGCAGAGGAAATAAACTGTTTCCCACTTTTCTATTGGAATGGCATATGTTGCATAAAAAAAGTTGGAGAGAATGCTCCTTATGATTCACCCGTGACGGTGAGACATGAGACCGAGGCTGCCTGAGGGAGGATGGAAGAGTCTGCATAGTGAAGCTCCTGCTGCAGTCACTGACAGCCACCCAGCAGATCCTCTGGGATTGCTGCAATCCCATGAGTTTAGGAGAATCTCCTCATGTTAGGGGTCCAAGCACCAGTGATTGCCTGTATTTTCCTTGCTTTCCTCTGCCTTCACCCTCCCTGAAGCAGGTTAGCTGAATGGGAACAGCAATAAGAACACCATCAATATCTATTTGGAAAACTGTCTAAAAAAGAACTGAACAGACTGAGGACAGAATAATGCCAGTTGTTTATTACATACTCCCCTGGCTGGCACAAAACCTCAAAGTTAACAAGGCATTGTTGAGTACAAATGACTTCTAAATTCACTTACTGCAAAGCTGACTTTCCAGTTATAAAATGAATCAGATGGTTCTGGATAGCTGGAAAACAAGAAAACCAACCAAGCTTACAAAGCTGTGTCTGTATGAAATGGAGCTCTGCTTATTATTTAGAGGTGTCAGATAAAATCTGAGCCTAGCCTTGTGAGGGAGAGACATCTCTGGTGGTGTTGTCTGAGCCCTGGGTACAACTTTCCTCTGTGGGCATTTTCTTTAATCTATGCTGTACTGCCACATTAGCTGTCAACAAGAGAGCCATACACTCAAACTAGCTGCTTTCCACAAGCCAGAACTTTATCCTCATACCTTTGGGAATTTTGGTTTCCAGCTGTGTAAGTCCTCAGTAAAGTTGAAAACCTAAGCCAGAACTTGATTTTAATTTGCTTGTGTGTACACCTGCAAATACATTTTAAAAAGATTGTAACCTATGATGTAGATGAGGAATTACACTACATTCTGGCTTACCTGGAAGTGCTGCCTTTTCTGTGTGTAAGAGCAGGAGCCCACGTTGTATTTCATCTGCTTGACAGGCATGGGGGCTGCTGCTGTGAGCTGAAGGATGTAAACACTGCTGAGAAACACCAAAAGTTCCCAACACCTTTGTAGAAGAATGTAAAAAATCCATTCAAATCCAGAACTTCCTGCAGAATGGAGAAAACATGGTCAAAATCAGCATTTATCTCATGTTTCATCCTGCTCCCTAGACTCCCTTGGAATTTTTTTCCTTCTGCATTCTAGTTGTACCTAGATACCAAGCCAATTAGGCTGCTGATAATATTAGTTTTAAATAGTACTGGAGTGGTGGGCCTGAATCTTGCATATGAACAAAGGCTGGGATGCAAAAGGGTGACAACACAGGTGGGACAGGGAACCAGAAGGACTGCAAAGAACTAGAGAAAGTCAAATTTTTGCACATGTTGCACATCAAAATCAAAACATTGAATGTGGTAATCAGGAAAGTGTCACTGTGCTGACAGCAAGCCCCAGTAATATCTGTAAGCCCCAGTGTGTGTCTCTGGTGGTTTTGTGTGTATGTGTGTTTTCAAAACAGAACTGGCTGGAAAGAGTGGTGGAAAATGCTGATACCGTGTCCAGAGGCTGCACAGACAGGGTTGGAAGTAGAGTTCTATGAGCTCTTCCATTAATCACCTTTTTATTTCCTCCCTTCCAGGTGCAAGTGGGAAGTACACCTCAGGACCAAAGAATTGTGGGATACATTTCCTGCACTCACTTGCAAGCTATTGCAGGTACTGTCCTAATATGCATTTTTAGTTTGTCACTATTTCTGGGCCTGGGGGGTTATTCTTGTGCCAAAGGAGCGAGCACTGCTCCTCCTGTGCTCCTGACAAAGTGCAGGCAGCGTTGCAAAGAAGGGTAGACAAGTATCCCCAGCCCTTCTAAGTTTCAGTCTCAGAGTAATTAGGTACTGTAGGACACAAACAAAAATTATCCCTTGAGAGTTTTTCTTCCCTTTGCTCCCTCTTAACCAAATACTGTTGTTTTAGAAATACATTGCTATCAGTGTTACTCAACAGCATTTAACTGTGAGCATCAGAATGTAAACCAAAATTTCTTTGTGCGTAACTAGGGGATGATTAGAAGATACAGTTTGGGACAGTTATTCCAACTGCTGATTTCTGATGGAAAAAGCCAAAATTCTCTGGTTTTTGACCTGCAAATGTCATACATAAATGACTAGCAAGTTAATACACTCATCGGAAAATTCTCTTGGTCATGTTTAGCAGCAAGTCCATACTTAGAGCAGGTGTAATAATAAAAGCCAAATTACAAACCTGTACTTTGAGTATGATCAAAATTTAATTTAGTCACAGAGGTGGGTATCTTTCACCTTACTCAATATGACTGTGATCCCTGTGCTCCTGGATGCTGGAGAGCATGGCCCAGCCCTCCAGGGTGCTGAGCACGGCCCCTGTGCTGCAGGACAAGGCAAGACAGACCTACTCTATAAATGGGGGAACTTCCAGCCTGTGCTGGGCATGTCTTGGTTAACCCCACCAGGCAGCGAGTCCTGCTGCTGTCACTGCTCCAGCCAGAGAGGGACGTGGGAGCAGCACTGCCTGTCCCTGAAGTACATTAGAGAGACTGGATAGTGCTAAAAAAGACTAATGAATTTTTCAGCTACTTTTTAACAATGCAACATCCCTCTCTGCTTTTCTATTTTTAACTTATGGTCATGTACTGTGAGATTGCTGTTGTGGAGCTGAGGTTTGTTGCTGTTCTAGTTTAGTTTTCAGTACTTTGGGTTTTGTTTCTAGTTTTCAGTCCTGTTCCTTTTTACTATCTAGGGTTGTATTCTCAGTTAGTCCTTGATAACCACATTGTGAAATCCCTAAAAGATTGAAGAGGAAGAGGGGGGGAGGGAAGAAGAATGGGGAAGTAATGTTCCATTTTCAGTCAGCCTTAGAGCTTCTTCAGGGGTAAAACACAGCCTTCCATTTTCCTGCTTTGCATTTTTAGGCTTATCTGATTCAAACTACATTCAAATAGAGCAAACGATGATTTATGACTCTGTCTTTAGATATTTGTTTCTGTAATGAAATAGAAAACTAACATTCATTAATTTTGGCAGAGCTGTTCTTTCTGATTTGCATCATCTGATTCATAACATTTCACACATTTAAAAATTATCCAAAACCCACAGTTCAGCAATGTAAGGATGTGGTATCTATAAAAACAAGCACTGTTTAAAAGGTCAGCCCTTTAAATCATCTCATCATACATGGCTGAGTGCAACCTGGTTTCCCTCCTAGGATACACAAACTTACACTTGGCAGTTCTGATACTTATGTGAGTATGAAATGAAGTGATCTAACTGCTTATCAGGGACCAGCTACTAAGGCTTTTTTCAAGAGATGTGCTTGCTCAACTCTGTTCTGAGCAAGTACTACTTTTTCAGACCTGACCCTCAACGTTTTCAGGAAAGTTCAGATTTAGATGTAGCTTTCCCCCTAATTCTGTGCCTGGCACAAGTTGCTGCTGTGAAGCAGCTCTTCCTTTCTGTTGTGGAAATAGCTCCATTTCAATGACAAATGAAGGGATCCTTTAATGAGACTTGATGTAATTATTTTCCAAGGGCTGTTAAGTTTACATGGTTCTTTTATGTCTTTCGATTAGTCAGTGATTAATGTTCTGGACAGGTTTTGCTGCCTTGAATCCACCCACATCCCAAGTCCCGTTGAGTCATGCCTTTGAGACAGCCCACCAAGCCATCAATACAGAGTAAGCCTCAAGCTACTCCAGCCCCAGCCCAAATGCTGTAGCATGCTGGGTGCTCTCCCATAACCTTGTTCACATCTCTGTTCTGTGTTTAGTGTGAATATAGCCATTAGAGTACAGCTACTGGCAACCCACACTTCTCCAGCACCCATTTCAGGTTCTGAAGCCTGCACACAGCTGAAGCAGAACTCAGCTCCCTCCTCTTGGTTGTGCTACCCTGGCCCTTGTGGGCTGTGCTGCACTTGGCTGGGCACCTGACGTAGCTGAAAAGTAACCCAGCTGAATAAAAGGAGGGGTTTGTTTCTCTGGGTTTTTTTTTAGGTGGCTAGTTCTATTTTGGCTGGTTTCCTCAGCCTACCCTGGATTAAGTATGTTACAAGGGCAGGGGTCTGCACAGTCAGGTATGACACAGCCTGTGGCTAAACTGAAGGCTTTGGTTTGTGACTTGGAAACAATTTTTCCTTTTGACTAGGCTTTACATCCTACACTTTACAGGTTTTTTTCCTCACCTTTCCCAGGTTCCCTGCTAGTATATCCCATATCACTTACCAGTGCCTCCACTGGATCTTTTAATTTCCTCTGACTAGGCCTGTGGCTACTTTGTCCGGCCATCACAGTGCTCCTTCCTCAGTGTATAGTACCCACCTACAGTGCTAACTGAAGCCAGAGTTTCACTTAAGCATTTTAAAAGTGAATGGAAAGGGCAAGTATGATTATTCTACACGAACAAAGGAGAAGTATTTATTTATGCTGGCTGAGGTTTCCCACATTGCCCTTTCATCCTTCCACAAAATTTGAAGCTGAAGGGAACTTTCAGAGAATTTAGAAATGCTGACTGAAGGAAGCAGTCACAACACAATTATGTGCATTTTTCTGGGCCAGTTACTGAGGAAAAGAGTGCATAGCAATTGGGACAAATCTGTGTTCTCTGGTTAATCCCTGGTGGCAGTCAGGCAGATCAATCATTCTGTCTGAACATTTAAGAAGTTGAATGTAACTGTTGGGAGTCCCGACCTAGTTCACTACTGTTAATATTTACTGATGCTATTTCATTTCAGTAGCAGTTTCTGAAATGTCTGTTCCCTTGATTGTCTAGATGTGGGTTTGGCTTCTCTTTTCCCTAGGTTTCTGATTAGTTCAGTTATCTTCATCTTGAAAGCTGTCGATGGTTGGGAGTTGCTGAGAGTCTGACTGGTAACTTTTGCATACGGGTACAGCTGAGCAGCTGCAGTGAGCTGGGTAACACAGATCTCAGAAAACAAGTTGCGTTAGAGGGATCCCATCTTGTGTCATGTAGCTGATTTCACTGCAGCAGCTCCTGATAGTGCCCTGAAGTGCAATTACTTCTGTGACCTCTAGTGGGGACAGTCAGGGATGTCAGACTCTCACAAGTGCTACACTTTTGCTAAAGAGACATGGAAGTCACCTGTTTCTAGAGCTCTGCTGTTTATCTGTAGAGCCCTGAGGTTATATGCTGTTACAAAGGCTCAGCATCCTCAGTGAGGCAGACAGTTAATGCCTTTTCAGTAGCAACAATACATGTTATCAGACACAACATCCTCCTAAAATATTTTTGCCTCTCTGTTTCTTGTTTTTTTCAAATTTTCTGTTTTGGAGAATTTTACCTTTGTGTGTGTCAGTTAAGTGGGTTTGCTACATTCTTCAAGCTGATCTGTGACAGGTTGCTGCCTGAGTTTCATGCCCATGTGGTAATGGCCACGTTATTTTATTACTCACCTTGGTGAAGCCATGATTGAGAATTCACAGAAGATGAGCCAAAAAACCCTTCACTGTTCAGGGATGCAAGTGTCTTAGAAAATTAAGCAATTGATGTAATTGGGACTTTGTGGGAAACAAGATGCTACTGCATCCTTGTTAACAAGCACCATGCTTAAAAATTGTGTTGAGGAAACAACAGGAGGCCTAAGGAAAGGAGATACTGAAATGGCCTTTAAACAGAGGAAAATGTTTTTTATTGCAAGGATGACTAAATACTGGGACAGGCTACCCAGAGGTTATGTTGTCTCCAACCATAGAGATATTCACGGTCTTGACAAACCTGCTGTGAGCAGAAGGGTTGGACTAGATGATCTCCAGAGGTCCCTTTCACAAGCTCATACTTTCTCTGAATCTGTAATTTTGCCTGGGTCTTTAGTTAAGCAGAGTGTATATGTTAGTCACGCACACCTTTTGTGCTGAGTGTCACCTGCTCCGGGCTGGATTTATTCCATGCGACCTATTTCCTGTGCTTTTGTGTAGCTATGCCTGCACTGTAGGGCTTTCTTGTGCTGTCAGAGCAAAGGGCTTTCCCAGGAATACATTGGTCTGGATTTGTGTCAGGCTCTGTGATGAGGGTACAATGTGAACCTGAGGTACAAGTAACTAGATATTGTAGGTTAGGGAATAGATCTGGGAAGCATTTGTGCCTGCTTTTATATTACAGCCCAACTGGTGAAGATTTGATGGGAATAGCAGAAGAAAAAAATCAGATTACTTGCTGTTGAAATTACCAGCTTGAAGAGATGAGTCAGTTTAAGAACCTACTTAAAACTCTTTCCCTGCTCATGTTCTTTTCAATATTTCTTTTAATTATTTAGCATTGTATCAAATCATGCTTGGTTGAACATTTCTAATTCTGTTTGTACTCAACGGTTGTTTTAATACCTTTCCCCCACCCCTGCTCTGAGATGTGCTTGAAAATCCAAGACTTCCCAGGGTTATAGTGGTAGGAAATTGAAGCCCTCATGGCTGGAGCCTGTCTGTGCTAGTGCAGTGACAGTGTGCTGCAGAGTTCACATTTTAAAAGTCTAAAGAGTGCTGGTGACAGCCACAGTTGAGACAAGTGATTACTAAATTGTGAGGATGTAGATTCAAATATTCACCCTCTCCATAACAGCCACTGAAAGCAGCTCCAGACATATGTAACTGATGTTTTTATTAGGTTTTACACCATTTTAATAGCTAGCACAAAGTAGGAAATAAGGTTAAAATAAAATTCTACTCAGAATAAGTAATTTTGGGTTTGCAATTGCGGTATTTGAAAACATCTTTTATTTTGAAGAAAAGTAATGTTGTTTGGCTTGATATATCCTTTCAAGTCTGAAACAAGCAAATTGATGACTGTAAACTAAAGGTACAGTGAAAGCAAAAAAAAGGGAAAGACAATATAGTAAAGAATTATTTCCAGAATGTGTCTCTTTCTGCTCCTTTCCCCACATCAAGCTTTTGCTGTAATCATTTTAAGAGAGAGACAGTAATAATTCTTTATTAGACTTCATGTCACCTCATGTGCTTGTAGTTAAGTGTGGTTAGTTGCTGTAATTAAAGAGCTGTTTTGTGTGTCAGATGGCTTCACAAACAAAAACCAGTTGGCAACCAATGAATCTCAGCCCTTTCAGATCACTCCTATAAAACAGGGCACATCCTGGTGTAACTCCCTGGCAACTGATGAAAAGAATCCGGTTCTTGCTTTCTGAATTCGTGCCTACCTAAATCTGTATCTAACATGTACCTTTAAAATTATGAAATGGTGCTTCCAGTCTAGGCAGTCTTACTTGAAAATAAATAAAACCCTTCCTTGGATGGACTACAGCAGTATGAGCAAGTTGAATTTACCATTGATGTATATTTACTATTTGCACTTGAAAGTTAAACTTTTCATTTTTAAAATTTAGAAAGTGAAGCGAGATCAAATGATTTACCCCAAAACATACTGTCTAGTTTTGTCTGAAGTAGGATTTTACCTCTGAATTCCTGATTATGAGTGTAATGCATCAGCTCCTCCTCTGGCTGGAAACACCATCGTTTTGGCTGGTTGTCTGCAGCACAGGTGGCTTTGTCTTGTCTTCTCATTTCTTCAGACATGCCTGGTATGGTTGGTTCCAGAAGGAGATGTTTAAATCATCAAAAAATGTGGTTCCTAATGAACTTCCTAACAGGTGAAGCTCTATGAGTGCACTATTAGCCACACCACTTCTTAGCTTGCACCTTTTTTCCCAGGATGTCTGCCAAGAGCTTAGCAACTAATATGTGGCTGAGTAACATTCCAAAAGGAGGTCTTACCCCTTGTTTTGGTTATTTGTGTGTTTGTTTGCTACAGGAGACACTACTGTTCGATGTGAGCAACTGGATATGCTTCAAGATTGGCTGTCTGAATTCAGAAAATCTACCTCCTCCTCCAGTACAGCCAATCCAGAGGAGCTGGTGGCTTTTGATGTAATCTGTGGCGATCTCAACTTTGATAACTGCTCCTCTGGTAAGACAAGGTTTGCCTTTTCCTGGTGTCTACCTGTTCTGAAAGGAATAGGAATGTTCTTGATCCCTGTGGGTTATAGCAGTATATTAAGACTGGCTTTTGCAAGGGAAAACCTAATTGCTCCCGACACTTCTAAAATAGGTATGAGCTTTAAGTGTGAGTTGCTCATCCCATGAGCTCTGCAGAGTTATTAAGCATCATAGGTTTTAAGGCACAAAGAGCAATAGTTTGTGACTTGTGGTAGCAATAAGGAGGACAGATCCAATGGTTTAGCTTTACTTGAATTAGGTAGACACTTATTGGCCTACAATTTTAATTACTAATGAGAGACATGTATGTTATGGGATTTTTGTGGAGAAAAAGTAGTATGTTGATGCAGTTAAAATTAATTTCATAGTGCATATACACAGACATAGGAGACTAATGCTGCAGAGAGATCTCAACATTGCTGAATCAGTGTTGGAAAAAATTAACTGGTGCTATGTAGTATCAGGGGGTTTTATTTTAAGAAGTTTTAAATTTGTTTTTTCTTTAATTGGATGCTGAGGGTACTAGAAAAAGAACTCCACAAAATCATAATTAACGGTTGGTGAGTTCACAGAGATGGAAGCCTTTTGCAAACATAAATATTATGCCGTGTTAATAGCTAAACTTCCAGCACAGAGTACAGAGCATTTTGTGTGGGTGTCCTCCCTGCATTCCTGCTCAGCACAGCCCAGGCAGCCCCCCGAGCTCGGGGCTGGCTCAGGGATCGGCCCGGGCTGAAGGGCCACGGCTGAAGTGCTGATGGAGAAGAGGGGACGGGCAGGGGGTCAGCACAGGGACAGCGCGCACGGGAGCTCAGGCTGCAGCCTTCCAAGTGGGATTCAGCAATTCAGACCAGGGTTTGTGGAAGAGCAGGTGCGTTTGTGGAAGGGCATCCAGTGTGGATTCTGTAGTCTTATAAGAAGCCTCAGGTAACTGAGGCAGAGAGCAACAACTGTACCAAAGACAATTTTAAGAAATGAAAAGCAACCATTGTCTGATCTAAAAAAACCCTCCCACTATTATCTCGAATCTTATTACTTGTATCTGACACTTGAAATGGAGGCTTTTTAGCAAAGTTGTGGAAACATTTAATTGGGTAGAAAAGACCATCAACCCAAGCCCCAGCCCTTCTGTCACTTGTTTGCTGTTTGTTTGTAAAAAAGTAAATCCATCACAACTGTAGGGCCCAAAGAAAACTCAGAATGGTCCGAGAAGGTGCTGCAAGTGCTCTGGCTGGTCCAAGAATCCATTCTGCATGGTGGAGGTGATCAGGAAGTGCAATGGCTACAGGATGCTGTAGTCAGACAAACACATATTAGGATAAAATGCAGTGGAAGCAGTGGTAGTAAGTTTTTGAGGGAATGCAGGAAGGAAGGTGGTCAATAACAGCTCTGCAGCTGCCCAAGCTGCTGCACAGACAGGCTGGGAGGTGAGAGGGAGGCAGAGGCAGGAGGGTACAAACAGATACATCCGCTGTGATTTGACTGTTTCACTTGCAATGTGGATGGAGGGACGGATGGATGGCCAGGAGGCAAAGATGTCTATCAAGGAAATAAACGAGCTGCTGCATAACAAATGGGAGACTGCCCAGGCAGATCACAGATCCAGAGTGAATGGGGCTGTGCAGCAGGAGGAGAGAGACAAAGCTGTGAGGCAGAACATATGGTCAGCATTCTCTACCTGAGAAGTTCTGGCACCCTACCCAAGGTCTTGCACAAGAAGCACAGAGTATAATTAGTGGAATTCTGAGCTGTCTTTTTAAATAAGGAGTAAAACCAACTATTTGCTTCTGCAAATAATAGTTGTAAACATTACAACTATTGCTAAAGAGGATTGAAAAGCAAGTCTTAAAAATTAATTTAATTTTTGCTATCTCTGCCACTTATTTACCTCACCCTCCCCTTTCAAATGCACTCAGCTTGAAACTGAAATTAGGCTGGCTATTTATTTTTTACTTTTAGATTGCTTTCTTTCCTTATGTGCTAAGCAAGATTAATGCAGTGTTTCAAGTTCTCTCCTCCATTTTTACATTACTCATTGTTTTAGGGACATTTGTTAGCATTATAGGTTAATTGAACTTCTTAACTTTTTTAAAGCAGTAATCAGCTTCCTGTAATTCTCTTTATGATTTTCTGTATCCTTTCCCACTCCACAGAGTGATACAGCAGCTAATTAATGTTTCAGTGAATACCAAGCTTCTATTCTTAGTTGTATTGACAGTACGGTTTTCAAAGATTTTCAGGTCCATGAGTGACCTTATGATTATGACAAATTTCCTGCAACTCAATTTTCCTCTCCAGTTTTACAGAACGTTATGGCAACATTCATACAGAGAATTCACACTTAGTGGGAATGTTATTAGGCAGTTACTTACTGTCATGTTGCTGTGGACTGTAAAAGTCTATTATGTTTTTAAACCTTTTAGCATAATATAAAAAGCTTTCCAATGAGATGGATAAAGTTCTGTGTCATCAGCTGGGACTTGTCATGGTGCCACAGTCACAGATTAATAATTTTTAATCTATCTTGGTTTTCAGGGAAATTCTGTAGATATATGATGCAACAAGGGAAAACCTGGACCAAAAAAACTTGCAAATACTTCATATTTCACCTTTCCATAAACATTAAACAAACCATTTGGCTGTTCAGACAGAAAGAACAATTATCTGCCTTGCCTACCTGGCAAACTTTGGGGAGGGTCAGTCCTCCAATGCTCTGCCACAACTCCAGGATTCCTTGACAAATTAGTTTTTCTGTCTCCCTGCAGTTATGAGGATGTTCTCAAGACTGAGAGCTAGCTGGAAAGATGTCATGAGACAGCTGAACTGGTGTGGATGCAGCAGCTGAAGGACAGTCAGCTGTATTAATGAGTGACTAACGAAAGGACAGCTGTGAACACAGCACTGCTGTACTCACCTCTGTGTGCTGCTTCCTGCTTAACAGGGAGAGGTCAGCAGCTTCTTCTCCTGGCTAGACCGGTATTTTACACAAGGAGATTTGATGGCATTCTTAGTGTGTGAGCTGCATTCTGTCCAGAGACACAGCTCATGATTCAAAGTTTTGTTTCTGACTTTATTTTCCATTTTTATGTGTGCTTATGTGCTCTGTTGCCTTGGCAAGAGACAGTGACAAATACGTGACAGCAGCAGCTCCAAACTCGGGTGAATATTCTGGTGATCCCAAGAGAGAGCCTTCAACTGTTGCTAAGAAGTTCTAACCTTGTAAGAGAAAGGAAGGAAGTTTTCAGGAGCTGTTGCCAGTTTCTTTGCCATTTAACAAAGCAGAATTGCAGCAACTGGCATTTTCAAGTTCCAGTAGTGCTTGTTTCCTGGGTGTAATGATGGCAGTGTTAAGCAGCATGCACAGAACTAGAACCTGCTAGTTTCTGCAGCATCTGAAATGCTACATTTATGTTTTTGTGGAATGTCTTACTAAATGATCCTAGGGCCTTGAGGTGCTTTATGTTTTAAATGCAAGGAGCATGGTAGTAATTAGGAATAAATTAATTTAAAGTTGATAGGTCATGGTGATTACATTTAGAATGGCTTTAAAGCTGTAGATAACATTCCAAGTGAATTATCAATTGCCTGTCCTTTATCTTTTCTGTTGTAGCCTGGAAAACATTGTCAGTGAATTATTCTGAATCAAGTAAAGCATAAAGTTTTATCTTCAGACTTACTGAGATGTGAAACTATGCCCACAAACAGCCTTTTCCATTGCTGTTGGGAAGCCAGCCCAGTTCTCCCTTGGGTGATCTCTCAACAGGAGTTTTGTACCAATGTACCACTGCAATGGCAATGGCAAAGGGAGGAAATACACTGGAAAACTTTCACTTCAGTTTAGAGCTAAAGACAACCAAAAATGTCTTTCACAGAAAAGACTTTGTAGAAAAGCACTGTTATTAGCAAGCATTTGTTGGAACTTCTGACCAAGACAAGATACTGTGCAGTAAAGCTACTCCTGAACTGATTCAAATCACACCTGTGTATTTGTACTGAGGAGAAATGAGGACTTGCTGTGCCTGTTGTGGCAGAACATGCAGTTGTGCACAGGTTCACAACTGGCAGCTGATGTACCTTTTGTTGGGCTTGTTCTTTCCCTGCAGAGGACAAGCTGGAGCAACAGCATTCTCTGTTTACACGCTACAAAGACCCCTGTCGAATTGGTCCTGGGGAGGATAAACTGTGGGCAATCGGTAAGACCTTCTCTAGCTCTCAGTGCATGAACTCTTCCCTGTCTGCCCACCCACACAACATCTCTAAACAGCAGGTAGTTCAACTAACTAGGAGTAAGAATTTGGTGGAGAACAAATATTTATGTTTTATAAACTTTAGCATATCTTATTGAATTATAATTAAGAATCAAAGATCTCAAACTTCAGTCCACATCCTGGAATTCACATCTCAAGCTACCTGAATGCCTTCCCCCCACCTATTGTACTTTTGAAATTATCTCTAGATTACTTGTGAGAGGAGGAAGCCAAATTACTGTTTCTGTACTGTGTGCCTGCAGTGAAAGCCTGCAGCTTCTGATCAGAATGTTCCGTTTGGTGTTGCATAAATCCTGTCAGTGGGGATGTCGTGGAGCAAATCAAAAACACTACTAGGTTTTGTATTATAAAAGATTTCATGGAACTCTGAGCTATTAATTCCTGGTGAAACTCAGTTGAACTTGGTGAAGTTTTAAATCAGGAATTAATACTTTCTTTAGAGGAGCAATAATAACTGTGAAGATACTAAAGATACATGGAAATGTTTAATAGTATTCAATAATGGGGCTTTACCTGTGGTAGCAGAAAAACAAATCAGAGACATTGGGGCTGAGAAAGTGGAAGGGTGGAGACATTTTGAAAGGTGTCAGGCAGCAGGGAGGCTGGAGAGTGGAGAAGTGAACACACCAAGCTCTCAGTCAGAGCAGTCCCCTCTCTCCCACACAGATCCTGACTTCACACACCTGCGCCTCTGGAAGCTTCCCGAGAGGCACATCACAGGAGGAATGCTGGGACAGTCACAACTCCCTTTCTGTTCACAGGTACCTTGTTGGATCCTGAAGGATTATATGATGAAGAAGTGTGCACCCCAGATAACCTACAGAAGTATGCAATTCCTAATCTTTCCACACATTTTAGACAGTTCTGTAAAAAGGGAATTCATTGCTTGCTATTTGGCATTTCCCAAACGGAGGGGTATCTTATGGACTGGAAAACAAAACAAGCACATTTTTACTCAGGGGTGTTTGGGGAAGAGACAATAAGAAGTGGCTGCTTCTCTAAGTCAAATAGGGTTGGCTTCAGTGGATGAAGAGATGGGAGCAGCTGCAGCCAGTGTCTGTGTGTCCCTAGAGCTGGTCCTACCTGGACAGGCCATAGGACAGGAAACTCCAAGCACTACCAAAAGGGATACGTGGACAGCTTGTCTGAAAGTCCTTCTGCAGGCAGCCAGTTCTGTGGTCACTGTAAAGGACAGCAACAAAAGGAAAGGTAGTTTTCCTCAAATGAAAGGCCCATAAAGTTTAAAACACTACCCCCAACCCAACAAGTACTTCCATTACCCATTCTAGAAAGCTTGCAGAATTCAATATCTCTTAAAACACTAGCTCACAAATACAGAGAGGAATTAAATAGCACATCAGACATAACTAGGAATATGGCTTAGTATCTCTCAGTGATTACTAGTGCAGCATTACTTTTATGGAGTGTTTGATGTTGAGAAGCAGGTGTCTTTGGTTTGAGTTAGTGGCCTTATGAGAAATACAAAAAAACACTTAATTTGCCAAAGCCTTATGATGAATTTCTCGAATACCTGTACTGTTTTTTAAACAATGGCCTGTGGAGAGAAATTAATAAGCTTTGTACATTTTAGAGCAGCACTTAATGAATGTAGCAATCCTTTTTGCACCTTCTCTACCTTGCAGGTGAGTTTACTGGACTACATACATTATCATCATGATTAACTGTAGAAGATGCTGTAGCTGTTCATTACCAAAATATACTATGGAGGTGAAGTTATTCGAATTAGCAAGTCTGTCCAGATGTTTCTCTTGACACAGATAATGGAAATGGTACATTACAGGCAGTCTATGCTGGCATTTTCACTCGACACTGCATGCAGCAGATGGACACTTGGTTGAAGAGATTAGGTGAGGCCACCCCCTGAAGGTTTCTTTGTATCAGTTTTGAGCAAAGAAATAGAATTCTAGAAACCAGGTCTGGGTTTAGTTTATGTCCAAAATAAAGATTTGTTACAGCAAGTCCCACTTTGCACATTTGGGAACTTGCAAAATTTCCAAATGTTTCTATTCACGTGTTGAAAACATAAGTTTGGAATATGTGAAAGGGATTTCTGGAACACAAAAGTAAGGTAATTTGGCCCTATGATCAAGTTTGCAAATGCAAATCTTCATGTGGGTGTAGCATTCCATTTTATAGTTCCAAGAGCAGGCTTGGAGCTCTTGAAAAAAAACCCATCAAAACCAACACAACCTAACCCCCCGCCCCCAAAACAAAATGAAATAAACAAATCCCAAACAAACCCTGTGTTTTCAAGAGGCCTTTTCAGACAATGTGTCACGAAATTATTTTTGGGGTATTGTAGTTTATTCCCTGAAGAGTTCCTTGTATTCATCAGTTTTTACACCAACAAATACATGATTGATTAGATAGGCAGCCATCAAATGATCAATAAAGATTTAAGAATATTACTTCTGCTACCTCTGTGTACGTACAGCACCTCAGGCTGTGATGACTGCAAAATATTCTTGAGCGCTGGGAACAGAATATATGTAAGACTTCTTCCCTGCTAAGTGTGGCATTGGGTTTTCTGCAATGTGCTGTAATTCTTTTGCACTCATGAAAAAACTCTCTATGAGACCGTAATTTCCACTGGCTTTTTATGCAGCTCTGCAGGGAAACAGGGATCTGCATGGGTACATTATGTAGATGTGCTCATATATTAGAGAAGCCATCGTTTCCATGAGAGGGTGAGAGAGCCTGTCCTCCTGCCTCTGCAAGGGACTGGTAAACAGGATAATTGCCAAGAAATTCAGGGAAATTTAAAGCAATTAATGGAATCTGGGCTTTAAAGACATTTAAATGTTAAATAGCACAGTAGCTGTGGGGCACTGTCTAGTTAACAAATATTGTTCATATACACAGCAAACCAGGTACTGCCTAAAATTGATCTATTCTCAAATTTTTCAATAATAAACCTTGATCAAGCTTTATAGACATTTAAATTGGCAATGTAAGCTATCCAGAGAATTATTTCTTCATCAGCACTCTTCTCTAGTTTATAAATAAAATGAAGTAGTTAACATTACTAAAATAATTAGGCCATAAAAACAGCAGAACAACTCGTTCTTAAATGTCTCTTTCATGTTAAGTACAGCATACGTAAAACATCAGACTAGAACAACACACTTGGTACAAATAATGAGCAAGTCATTTATAATTATAGAACAATTAATTAGATAGGTGTAACAAGCTGGGCCCTGCCACAGTGCTGGAAATCACACAAGCTTCTGCTCAGAAAGGCTTCAAGAAATGCACACAAATAATCCCATCTCACAAAGATGACTGTAATCTTCAAGCAAAGCACTGGAATAAGCCCACTTTCATCTCTGATCCCTGAGCAGAGTCAGGCCCAAGGAGCACATTACAAGAAACAAGATTTAAATGCAATTTTTACCCATCTCCAGTGCTGGACAGGGACTCATAGTTCTTGGCCGAAGGCTGCAACACCAGTGAGAAAAGTCTTCCTTAGCTCAGGTGGGTCTGGCTGGAACGAGAGATGGTCCCTTGAGCTTTATGAGGAGGGAGTTTTGCTTTTGGCTCCCTTTCATTTGCTGCTCAGCACCACACACCCACCCAGAGCTGCACAACAGGGCCTTCAAACTCACACTCTGGAGTTATTTGGGATTGAAACCCTTTCAGGGAAAAAAACAAAGCTCCAGTTACTTTTTATTCTCCCTTTCCTTGTATCTCATGAATCAAGACAATTGTTCTGACAAAATTCAGGTTTAGTTGTGCAACTCAGTCAAAATTAATTATGCTCACTCACATTGTTAGTGTTTAACTGTTGGTATAGCAGAGCCAGATGTCCATTACTTGTGTCTACTTCCTGTAGAGACAAACAGCAAACCACTGTGCACAGAGCAGTACAAGTTTCAGTCAGCAGCAGATGCTGCACATTTACAATTTGCTTCCTTCATATATCTGAAATTAACATTTCCCTTCTGTAGCAGTTGTGCGGGTTAAGTGAATACCCAGCATTCACAGACTTTTAAAAAGACATAATTGAAGCTAAAACAAATTCATCTTTTAAATTAATGCAAATAAGATTTTTTTGCAGTAGTACTGCCGTGCTAATCAGCAGTTTCTTCTACTTTGTTACTTAATTATCTTTGCCAAATATAAATACAATTTTTAAAAGAGGTCAGTCCCATCAAAGAACTTGCTGCCTTGAACCCAGAAAAACAATCTAAGGAAGTGAAATCATTTGAAATAGCTCTTTGTAGAATCAGCTTGCAAATGGGGTGCAGAGAGTAAGCTAATTTAATGTGAGTTATTATTAAAACCAAGTAAGACATAAAAGAAAGCTTATTTTCAGAAACTGATTACAATAAATCTGAGAACATTCAATACCTCACAAAGTCTAAAGGAGGTTAAGAAAAGTTCTGATTAAATAACTATATGATCAGAATCTTGTCATTGTTAACTTCTGAAGGCACATTAAGTGCCTCCTGTATGTATCAATTGACCCAAACTTACAGATTATAACACTACTGAGACCTAGTCACCTGTAGCCAGTGCTCCTCTACCCCCATTCAGGTCCTTCCAAAGAAACAAAATTTGACAAAGAAACCATTTGAACCTCACACATTAAAACAGATCATGAGAGTCTGGTGTTTGTCCCTTGTTCTTCCTTCATCCTGTACTCTCACATGCATGCATTAAAAAATTCCTAAAGCCAACCCCACAAAACCCATCCAAGTCAAGTTTTAAGAACCAGGTGATCAAAAATACCTTATTTTTTTGCAAGGTGCAATTAAAGCTTTGTACCTGCTAGGACCCAAGTTCATGGCTCAGTGTTTCTCCTGCAACAGTTGATGATGTTGCTTAATGGCGTAATCAACTCTTACAAGGGAAACCACAGAACCTTGAGCTCAGGTTTTGGCAGGCAAGTAAAGGAAAGTGATTTTTAAGGAGGTGGTTTTGAAAGTAGTTTGTGTTTTAGGCCAGATAGCAAAACCACAGCCTAAGCTGTCCCTGTGCACACGCAGCTGTGCCCCACAGCTCTGGCTGTACTTGGTATCACCTCTGCAGAACCCCCGACACGTGCAGGTGCTGTGTGGTACACACAGTTGTGTCTGTTGCCTCAGTGCTCCTGTGGTAGAGCTTTTAAGTAGAACACAAGAAGGTAAACCAGGTTTCCTCTTAAATCCAACACAACAGCAAAACACAGAAAAGCACAGCACAGCAACATAGGATTACTGTAAAAATAAAGCGACAGGGGCCTTTATGGGTTGCCTGCTCCAAAGTTGCATTCAAAGCTGGGCTAACTTCAAAGTTCCATCAAGTTGCTGAGGGCCTTAACAGTCTTCTGTATAAAACTACTCTTAAGGTTTAAGCACCTAAACTAAAAATTTTAGTGGGAGAGTTGCATCTTATTTGCCTGAAGACTAGTACCTAGAAAACCATTCTCAGTTTTAGTGCTTAGTGTACAGATACATGGTCTCGGGCCAGGTGATCTCCTTGCAGGATGGGGGCAGTGCTAACATACCTGCTGAGGAGGAGTTTGAGGTCATGCACAGGAATAAAATAAATTAGGCTGTCCTTTTTAGTGAAGTAAGGGCTTGGAGTCCAAGACAGACACAGTAATCTGATGCTGAAGCTTGCTCAAAACCAACTACCACATGCCCAAACACGCTTCTGAAAACTATTCCTCATCCCCATCTGTAAAGCCGGTTGTCATCATTTCAGGAGTTGCTCTGAGATCAGAATGGAGAGGTTTCTATCAAAGTACTCAGGTTTGTACTAAAGTAATCCAGGAAACAGTTTCTTCCTCTGCCAGTTTCAGCAATGCTGGAAACCAGCGGAGGGGCTGTGGGCTGCTGATGGCAGGCAGGCAAGGTCCCCCTCTCACTGTTCTCCTGGCTACAACAGAGCTCCACCCGTACGGCACCAGTGAGGCCAAGCCTGCCACGAGACTCTAAGAGCACTGTCAGCAGTTAGTACAGCCTCATACTGGAAAACATTTGGAAGAAGATGTGCTTTACAAGTTAAACAGTCCTTTTGGACTGGGATTACCCTTACTGGGGATTTGGAGAGAATCCAGGGTAATGCATGAACAGACAGAATGAGCAAACATTTAAAGCACTTGTTCTTGTTTTTTTTAACAAAATAGGGTGTTGGAAAGTGAAGAAGGAAGGAAAGGATACTTAGTCTATCCCACCAGCAAGAACCACAGTTCCAGTCAAAAGGGGAGGAAGGCATCACTGAAGGGAAACGGGAGGAGGATTGACTATATGCTCTATACAGAAGAAGGTCTCTACCTGGAATGGAAAGTGGTGAGTTTCAGACTTGTCAAAAGAAGCTGTAACTCATGCAACAAACTTGCCTGAATGGCATTGGAGCCTGTTCTACTTGGATTCAAATTCACACTGCAAGGAGGGCCTGCTGCTTTGCTATTTTCCACTTTAGCATGCAAGTACTGAGTTTGTAAACCTACCACATAACAAAGTTAAGCTGAATTCAAAGATTCCAGCAGCAACAGTGGTAGATGTGCTGCTCTTCCAAAACAACCAACCAACCTCACTTCCACTCCTTAAACTTTTGCCAGACTAAGTGTTTTTCCTGATGCTTTTCTCATGCCTGCAGTCTGAATATTTTTTTAATCTTTTCAAGTGTCTTTTATGCCACTGAAAACCTACCTAAGTTACGACTCTGCACTACACGTGCAGAAGCTGACACGAGCTACCCAGAATGAGAATTTGCAGGGTGCAGTCTGCTTCCTAGTGTAGGACCTTGCTCATTCACACCTATTTAGCACTGCAGCTGCTGAGAAGAGCAAGCAATAGAGCAGTGCAGAATAGCTTAGAGCAGGATACCTCAACCTGTGCTCTGTGGACACTGTAGCTTAGCCGGGAAATTCTGTTAAGGCTTCTTGTTTCAGAAGCACAAATGTCCATGGCACACCTCTTTGGTAAATGTCTTACAAACATTAAATGATGGCAGAACAAAGGCTGGAATTCAGAGACAGAAGGAGCAGGATTCCTGATTGCCTTACATTCCCACCCCAGTTGAACACTTTAATCTAATGAAGACAGGTTTCCTTTTTAGCTGCATGCCCTACCTGGATGGCAGAGGCAGCCCCTTCTCCCAGGTGAGGGCCTCCCTACACACTTGGATAAACCTGTCTGGAACAACACAGATGTTACTGTAAATGGAAAGAAAAGGTACCACAGATTTCATCCAGACTAGTTCAGCTGGGTGTCCTGTCAGTGGTTCACCTCATCAACTGCACCACTGTCTGTGTGGCAGACAACTCACTATGAGCCCAGCCAAGCCAGGCTAGTCCCACACCTCTGCCAGTACACTGAGGTAGTTCAAAGGGGCTGAGTCCTGGTGTGTGACATAAGAGATGAGTTTTTCAACTCCTTTTCTTACTTTTGTTTTCCTTCTGCAGGAAGTGGAAGAGTTCAGCTTTATTACCCAATTAGCAGGCTTGACAGACCACCTACCAGTAGCAATGCGTCTCATGGTGTCTACAGGAGAAGATGATCCTTAAAACTGACCACCTTTGAGAATTAGAAGAGGGAAACATTAATGATATTTTAAAAATATCAGAGGATATGAGCGAACTATCCTGGTGCCACATTAGGAAAGATGACCAAACCTGACCTGGGCCACTCTCAGAATGTACCAACAATGTGGATTTAAAAAGGGAAGAAATGGAAGGGGTTGTGGCCAAAAGCCACTGTCACAAGTTGCTCAGGCAACAGGGCAGGCCTGTACTACAATGCTTTCACTGTGGATCGAACGGAACCAAGATGGAAGTCCTAATTCCTTCTGAACCAGTGCCATTCTTACTAAAACATGTTTTTATACTAATATATAGCACAATTTAGTTTGTAATTAGTCTGTGAGTTAGTGCCGCTCAATGGGTTTTTGCATCATTTCTTTGTATAACTAAGAAGCTGAAGCTTTCTCTCTTTTTTTAGCCTGTTGCAGTCGTAGTAGCCGTGCTTGCAGCAGTCGCATGCGCCCGCACTGCATGCCACTCCGGGATCCCAGAGTCACACGCTACCCTGGGAACAGCAGGATGGAAGGGAGTGCAAACATCAGATACCAGCCAAAGCAAGGCATTCTGGGACTGGCAAACCCTTCTGTCATTGCACATAGACCTAAATACAAACAACAGCTCTCTTCAATTTGCAGACCAATACCTTCCTGTCTGATTTAAGGATACTTAAAAGATTTGGAATTAAGACTTTAAGAACACAGTTCTACCCTTATTCCAGCTGTGTTCCCACTGAAATTACAAAGTGCTTGGTCTGAATGGTGACTCCAGAATCAGGCCTTCAGCTTTCTAAATGCAACTTATTCCCTTGAGAAGAAATATAGTTTCCCTGTAATGTCTTTTCTTTCTTTCCCATGTGTGGGACAGTTCTGAATTATGATATGGGATATGTATGTTACAGTAGAGTGAATAGATTCCTGTAGTACCATTGGTAACACCAGAGCCAACATTCTGCCTTAGCTAGAAAGGGTAAGTGGGAAATGAATTGTAAAATGCATGCTAGATATAGAGTAAACATAAACGTAAGTGACATTTGGGGGGAAAAAGGTGTAGAACAGTGTATGATTGATAAGGCAGAATAACCTAGCAATTTTCTAAAGGAATCAGTACACTTAAAGGGGAAGGGTAATGTGGCCAGCTAGAGAGTGGAGAATAGAGCTGTGACTCTTGGCCTTAGGTAACTGCTTCCCAGGAGCAGAGGTTTTTTCTATGTCTGTGAGACACGATTCTCAATTTGTTACACACTTACAGACTTGAATAGGGATCTTGCCGTCTGATTCATGTGTTCTTTCCACTACAGCTCTTCAAACGTGGGGTTCCCCTCTGCCATCTCCCCATGACCTGACCTACCCAGCCTCTGTAACCTTAACAAAAATAATGAAAAACTGATTATCAGGTCCATAATGAGACTTGACATTTTTTAGGGATTTAATTTCAGAGGGTTTGTGTTGTTGGGAGAACAATGTGTTTTAACCATTACTTAGTTTCTTCTGCCTATTTCCTGTTCAAGTTAAGTGTTATTTCCTCTTACACTACAGATTCCCTGTGTTAAAACAGTTAATCCAATATTAGACTTACTCCATTAAGTACCCAGTTTTAGTTATGCTGACCACAAACTCCTGAAGATGCTCTTGTTTTGGTTTAGTTTACACCTGCTAGGAATCAGCCTGAGCTAAACCTGAATAGATTTAAATTAGAAATCTCAGTCTGCACAGTCTCTGGTACTGGCTTAGTTAGCTATGGTAAACAACAGAACTTTTACTTAGATCAGCCTGATTTTGCAAATAGAGAAACTCTTATTAGTCATGAGAGTTACAGGTCTAACAGTATTGGCTAATTCCAAGTAGGTAGGAAGGCCACTGCTCACACTCTCCCACTGCACCTGGTCTTGACACATTTTATGCCTCATTTTCCAGTCCCGGGGTCCCTTCAGCAGAGACTGCCTCTTAAAAGTGTACTGTGCCAAACTGGGGGCAGTCTGCAAGTGTAACCCATGGGGACTCAAAAATGGAACCAGACTCAGTTCCCCTTTTTGATAAAATTAGGAATGCAAGTTTACAGCATTAGAGACTTTAGTGTACTACTCCAGTGCACCACCAGTTTCCCACTTTGTATGTTTGTCTTTATACAGAGGGTGCACGTATGTGCAATGTGTTTTTCTGGTTTCTTATTGCTCCACCCAATTCAGACAAACTTGTACCCCAACCAATGCTTTTTAATCCTATTTTCTACCTTACTTGTATTTTATTAACCTTTTTTAAGAAACCCAAACAGTATCAGTAGCAATGTGTGTGCTGTCCAGCAGCTATTTCTCGGTAGTAAGACTAACTACAAGGTACGGTATTTTTAACAGTTTTCCTAACAATGTAAATTACAGTTTGATATCAACTTCACCAAGTATCAGTTGCAGGAGCTGAATTTGACACTGTGTGGTATATAAACATAAAACTACTGCCAAACAACGTTACATTATTTACAGTAAAACTAACTTGGTCTAAATTACTTTAAAATTCATTCTGAGGGTTTGTGCTGACTAAAAATGAGACATTTTTGTCAACTTTTTGAGACACGTTGAGAAACGTTTTTTCAAATTTGAAGCAAACTGTTTTAGATTTTGATGTTTCCTAGTTTCTCAGTGCTCAAGAACTGCCTGGTTGTAAAATGTTCTCTTACACAATACACATACATTTAACCAGTCTGGGTAGTTCTTTCTAATTTGCTGTCTTAGGGATCTAACTTTGCAAAAGAGTGATGCTGGGAGGTACAGCATTGTGGCACCACTGTACAGATGCTCCTTGGGTTTTTCATGTTGCTCCTGTGCCTTTCCATGTTTGCAGGGGTCAGGAGTGTTTGTACAGGTGAGCTGGAAATGAACAGGCTTTCCCTTCCAGGAATGACCTCCTGGAGAAAAATGAGTTTTGCCTACACCACTACAACTACCACAGTTCCATCTAGGATCTATAGAGAGTCACTCAGACAGTGCCTGTACTGGCATGATATCAATCATCACAAGCCTTAGACAGATACTATATAATATAATATTTGCATTTAAAAGAAAAGCAAAAGGGGTGGGGGGAGGGGGAAGGGTGGGCACTGGGGGTGAGGACATGCCCAGGAGACCAAACCCTGGATAGTTAGTTTATATGTCAATCCCACTTCGCTTATGGATAGCATGACCCAATTTAGTAATATGTTATTTATAAGAAATGGAGTTAAGCTTACCTTACTATGCTTACCCCACTTTGTACTGGGACTTAAGACATCTTCCAGAAGTGGGTGATAATGCTGTTCTTGGTTTAATAACTGCCACTTGCCAGGTACACTGCAGACGAAGTGTCATCTTTTTATAAAATATATATATAATGTCTTCTGTTTCTCATGTTCAATTTGCATTTTACAACAACACTTCTAGAACAAATGAACAAAAGACACAAATGAGGACAGTCAAAAACTAAGGATTTCCAGAAGTTTTGCGGGTGTCAGGCCCTGACAAAGTTGGTAAGTTTAGATCACTTCAAAAACACCCCCTACAGAACGTGGCCTCTGAGGCACATCCAGCTCCAGCTAATCCGGCACTCTGTCCGATGGAGCTGCTGGCTCTGCTCCAGCTCAGCCACTGAGCTCCAGGGTGGGAACACCCAGCTTTGTGCTGTGGGAAAAGGCATTTAACTAATTCCAGTGGCACCCAGCTGGTTTATTGCACCCCAGCCTGGATGCTCAGTGGAAGCTGTGGAAAGCCGCTGACCCGACTCCCCCAGCCTGGCTCCAAGAGTAGCCTGCAGCCCAGAGCCGTGTCCTGGCGGCTGCAGAATGAGCTTTCCCGCCTTGTGTCGGGGTTATGACAAAGTTTTATCCCAGAAGCACTCTCAGTCAGTCTGGCTAGACCCTCAGTCCTACCTGTTGGGTAAGACAGATTTAGGGAACATACAATACCAATAAAAAGTTTTTTTTAAAAGGCCTTTGTTGGGTGCTCCAGACGAAGCCGATCCAACTGTCCCCAGTTTGGTCTCTGAGCTACCCTGGCTCACAGAGCAGCCCATCAGTGTCAGCACATATCATCAGCTCAGAAATGAAGCATTTTTGCCTCCTCCTGGCACTCCAGGATGAGAACAGAAATACAATTCAAGCACTTTGAAAAACTCCCAATTTTATCACCCGAGGGTCAAATTGTTACTGAAGGTCTCACTTTTCCATGCCATCTTGTTTTAAATATAATCTTAATGCTTTTAAAGACTTGTATTATTGCTGAGGTTTAGAAATCCTATAATAAGAATAACCTTTTTTATTTTAATGATTTTTCGGTATTGTATCCTTCTGAAACCTAATGTTTTTATATGGTAAGCACACACCTTCTGACATTTTGTTATAAATGTATTAAAAAAAAAAAAAAGAAAAATATTTTCATTGGTTTCTTTATCTGCAAGAAAACCACAATCTCAGACCTGATAAAAACAAGGTATTTTAAACAATATGGAGGGGTTTTTGTCTTTTATTGGTGCTGAAAGGAATAACTGGTTGATGCAAACAAGATAATAAAATTTCAAGGCTCAAATGATTCTGTGCAGTCACTTTCTCTGGTTTTGTGATGTGGAGTCTGTCACTAACAGAAGTCTCAATCCAAATCACAGGGTGATCAAGGGGATGGGTCAAGTACAGTCCCACTGTTCACCTGTTCCAGTGAATCTGCAGAAAAGAAAGGGTGAAAGAAAGGAGTCCTTTTTAACTCCCCATCCACTGCCTGAACATGCCCTGCCCTGACATCCCAGCAATTTTCAAGGTGTGCAGCTCCATGGAAAGCATTCCCAGTGCCTGCTGCAGGCTGCAAACCCAAACCTGCAGCCCACACCAAGCCCACACTTTAAGGACAAGGACCTGCCCTGCAGCCTGGCAGTGCTGAGCACGACTGCAGGAGCAGTGCATTATGCAGTTGTACAGCTGGACATCCCAACTATTATCTAGTCCCTGAACTAATAGAGAGCAGGTTTTATCTTTATGCCGTCAAAGATAAAAACCATCCTCCCAGCCCCCATACATGTGTCCTTAAGAAATTCAGGGATTTAACCAAACAATGTCATGGGAAAAGAATCATTTTACTCAAGGTCCTTTACAAAACCCAGCAGGGAACTCCTCCTCGAAGAATTTACTTTTTCCAAAAGCAGAAAATCACTGGCACACAAGTGTTTAGTGAGGAGCACAGGGCCCAAGTTTCTTGTCACTGCCTCAGGAAGGAACCACTCCATCCTGTGAGAGAGGTTGGTAGAACTGGATTTCTGCAGCTTTCTCCATTGCTGGACAGGTGATTTTTGTCTGCATTGTGATGCTACCATAGCATTACACTTTGACAGACTTGATTTTCCAGTGGTAGATTCCTAGACTGCCTCTCTTGCAATATCTGACCTATTTTTCCAGTGCTGCAGTTCGTGTTATGTGAGCAGCTCATGAGTGGGTTCCCTTCTATGAAATGCTAAAGAACTACAAGTTAAAACATGATAATTTCTTGGACAGTTCACTATTGCAGTTATAAGAAGAATAAGTACAGAAAACTGCAGGTGCTTCCTGCTCCCTCTGCCTCAGGAGCTGCTGTGGAGTTTATGATGAACTCATGCCCACAGCTGCCCACGGTCAGCACTGTAAGGGCAGTGCCATCTGCCTCTTTGGCTATTGTACAGATTATTTTGGCAAAGCATCTATTAAGACACAAACCTCCCTGTCCTACTGAAATTCCTGCTCAGAATGCTGCTGAAACCATTACTCTTGCAGCCCTTTTCTTTGACTATTTACTGCTTTGATGTAGCAATTCTTGTTGCAGCAAATTCAAGTGGCTACACTTTCACAGCCTTTCAGAAATCTGCTCCAGAGTTCCCATCTGTATGCCCACTTTCTTCCATACTTTCTCTGACAGTCAGGGAAGGCTCCAAGCAGCCATTTGTGAAATCAGTGAGTGGGGCTTGTTAGGAACACTGGCAGGAGAACAACACTCCTCTTTCTCATATTTCATATAACGGCACATTTAACTACTGCTCCTTACAACCATTAAGTGTGGACAGGGAGAAATAAATATTAATTGCAGAAAAGAGTAGGAGAAAATGGAAGGAGAAGGAAAATCTGAGGATAGTTACCTGCTGGGTCTGTATACCCAAAAAGATCAAGGAATCTCCATCAACATTTAACCCGGTATGCATATTCATTCCCTTTCCCTCCTCCCCAGTTCCTGCCCCTGCCCCAAGCCCCTTTGTAAGTCTGATGACCATTTCACACAGATCATATGAGCTGCTGAGGTTGTGCTCATCCCAGATGTGCTGCAGTGCCCACACTGATAACACCACTGTGGTACCAAGAATCACATCTAAACAGTCAACTAATCAAAAAAGCAGATTAACTGTAATAGAAAAACACTGCAGCTTTCCTGTGTGGTTTAAAGGATTAGATAGTTGAATACACCTACTAAATAAAGGAGCATTTTCCACATGTTCCCATTAACATACTAGTTTCCAACCGACTTTCCTGTCTGTAAATGTTGTAATTCCTAGAAAACAGTACCTGCATATTCTGTTCCTGGAAATGTCCATAAGCTGATGCTTCACCTTCTCCCACTCACGCATGAGCATCCCATCCTCCCCACTTGCAGTGTCCACCACTGCCAAACCCTGTTCCTTTTGTAAGAAAACCTTTGATGTCTCCAAAGTCAAACTCAGCAGAACAACTCCAAACTGCTTCAAGTGCCACATTACAGTTGGGAGCCCGGTGTGTCAGAATAGCCTTTATCTGTATAAACACTGCAACAACAGCCTGAAGCTCCACAGTAATTTTCACTGTTATACATCTGTTACAACAGGTTTCCTGCAAAGCTCTGCTAAAGCTCCTGGAGTCATGGCAGCCTGTGTCCAAAGCAACCAAAAGCCCTAAAAGTCCCATTCCTATTTGCAAATGTTTTGACTCTTCCAAATCCCAGCAACGAGATGCGTCAGCCTGATGAGCTCAGTGGAGACCTTAATGTGATCCTGAATGCTGCACTGTCATTATTAGTACACTGAATATTGATATCTCTGACCACTCTCCACCCGGGCTAAAATGGAATTTGCCTCACAGATACACACATTAAACACTGTATTAACTACTAACTGATGTAAATCCTTCTGCCTTAATGATACGAACTGGAGGATGCTGGCCAAGACACTGCAGTGTCAGAGCAGAGAACCAGAGCTGCCTTAGCAAGGGCAGTACCATGTCTGTAAACCAGGGAACATCCCCTGCAGAAGGAAGCTGTGGCCCACACACGCCGAACAGAATGACTGGCACAGAGCGCAGGATGCAACTCTGGTGAGAATTGCTTTGTTCCACAGTACTTCTGTAATTTTAACGTTCTGAATTCAGGGAATGTCCCATCCCTGGAAGTGTTCCAGGATATGTTGGATGAGACCCTGAGCAACTTGATTTAGTGAATGATATCCCTGCCCGAGGCAGAGGGATTGAAACTAAATGAACCTTAAGTTCCAAACAAATCCATTCCAGGATTCTAGGGATTCAGTCAAAACAACCAAAGGGGTTTCCAGTGTTACCACAGCATCACATCCTGCTCGGGAGCCTCTGAACACTTTTGGTATTTGAAAGAAGGGATGTGGGAGTTCAGAACCTGAAATGACCCAGTGGCAGTGCGTGCTGATTGGATCCCACCACAATGAGCAGAGAGAGATGAGCATGATGAGGGGAAAATGACATCTTTCCACATTAAGTGGAAAATCAGGTAATTAGGTACCTTTGCTCTCATTAAAGAGGTTCACGAACTTCTAAATGAGCAGAGGATTGTCAGTTTGAACACCCAGCCCCGCTACGCTCTGGGCAACATCCTCAGTACCTTCTCAGGTTTCTAAGTTACATTCTTTGGAACAGGTTCTTACACACCTTTCAAAGACCAATCCAGAATTTTGAATACCCAGCAAAATCCAGCAGGATCTTCCTCTACAGTTAAAAAACTTTCTGAAGTCAACTGCAACATTGTCTCCAGCTCCAGCAAAGCCAACATTGAATCTTTTACATTGCTTAGTAAGGACCTTCAGGATATCAGGGAACAAAAGGCAGCTCTACGGTCTGCAGGACACCAACCAACCAAAAATCCCAGGCCTCACATGGTGCCAGGCACTTTGCTAAATATAATTCTAATGAAAGGTGCATCACACAAGACAAACATTCTCAGTATGCAGCCTGGTCCATTATCTCAGTCCCAAAATAAGAGTGCTACAAAACAGGTATTTTAAACTCTTATTTTCTATTACTCCTTGGCTACACCTGATTTCTCTTTTCCATGTTTGCTGAGAGAGATATTTATATACAGCAAACCCAGACTTAACAAAACGTGTCTTGTATGCCACAGAAAGCACATAAGAAGGACTGTACCTACCTCATTAGTTATTAGACTGGCGTTCCTAAAACTCTGTGTCACTTTTGAGCTAACGGTGCTTACCCTGGTGAGATCCCTTTTGCCCACAGTTGACCTCGAGTGTCCTTCCACCTCACTGCAGAAACCTCATTCCCACCATCCTGCAGCTCTGTGTACCCCTGTTAGAGCAAATTAGATGCTCTAAATGTAGCATTTATTATACACTGGCAGAAAGAAATGCTGAGTCTGGTCAAGTGCTGGGCAATGGCTCCATAACGGTACAAGAGATCCTTGTCCAGGCCTGGATTCCTGGGCTGACAATTAGAAGAAGGTTTCTGACCACACCACCAGACAAGTTCAAAACCAGCTTCCAAATGACCACAGTGGAATGCAAACCAAACAGACAAAAATTCCTCTCCGAAACCCCAATGCTTTTAAAACAGAGATGAATGTATTTTTAAAGAGAGTTTGTGTGCATGAGCCCAGCTACAGGAAGGGATAACACAGAACAATCCAGAAGGTCCCACTCAGTCCTGTGTTCGGTTTGAGGACAGGGGAAAAGTACAGCATTTCTTCTGCTTCTGGGTAATGCTTATTTATAAGTACAGGCATAATTATCTGTTTGGGACCTTCTTCTTCAAAAAAAACCTGCTATTTTTATTCATGTTTTAAACATGGACAGAACTGGAGCTTACTAGCAGAAACTCTTCAAGTATGAATAGCTGCTTGTCAAGGCTCTGTGTAAGAAGACTAAAGCACAGGGGGCAGGGGGGAATGGAAAGAAAAGGAATGGAAGGATGAGGTACTTGATCTGCAGACATACTATAAGATAGGTGAACATCTAAAAAGATTTTAAAAAAAACCCACAACAAGAAAAGTTAAGAACATTAAGAAAGATGAAATGGCCCTCAATTATTTGGGAAACATTCCACAAAATACACATTGCTCACTAGCTTTGTTGGTGAGAAGCATAACTACACCTAGCCTTTGTTTTTAGAGACTCTTTTTTTGTTAAATCTTACTTTAAATATAATTATTTGATTAGCTGTTGCCCAGCCAACCCAGAGAGTGCAAATACAGACTGTCTCAAAAAGAGAGTCATAGCTTTCAGCTTCTAAGAGAGGTAAACAATGGAGCAGTGTATCTAGTTCACAGCTAGAGGCAGAGACAGAAGTGGAATATTCTCCCTGCAAGCAAAGGGATATGGGCAGCAGCATCCAAGAAAGCAGCAGGAAGCTGGCAGTGGATGTAAGGCACTGCATCGATCTGAACAGATGATCTCCTGTGAGAAAATACCTTTATTTATTCAGGCAGGCTACAGGGCCTGGCTGACTGCCACAGTGACAGAACAGAAATGGCACTGCTCTAAATGGGGACATGCTCTGCCATCGAGGGAGCCTTCAAAGAAAGAGAACAGGATAAACAGCACCTAAAAGGGCCACATCACATCCTGGTCACAGAACTGCTGTTGATACCTGATGACTGCCACTCTAGGACAAGGGACATGCTGCCAACCACACCTGCAAAAGATCCCTGGGAGTTCAACCCAGACAGTAACCTGGGCTAGGAAGAACTGCTCAGATGATCTGAGGGGCTGGTGCACCTCTTGGAAGGGAAATGCTACTTACACCTCTACCCTGCTGTTTCATTCATGCCATCTATAAACATGCCACAGCCTGGCAGCACAGGCACTGCACACAAATACCGTGAGAGACTGGCCTTGAAGAGCTTCCTGTCTGCAACAAGCACAAAAGAGAATACAGAAATTAAATGGTTTGTCAATACATACTCATGAAACCTGTGCAGCAGAGCATCCTGCTACGACAGACATAAATCCTGCTTTGTATTTAAATATGCAGACGGTCTTTCCTATCTCTCTTCCTTCATCCCTCTTTTGAAGACTTTTTTGATGTATATTGCAAGGTATGTGCCAAGGTAATGCAGGAATAGGTGAGTAACATTTAACATAGAAATTGACTTCATAGTTAATTTATTGTACTGTGCAACACAGAGGGACCTGCTAGTTTTTGTTGAGCACTAGTCAGTATTATGCAAAAAGAGCCAGGGCATGGTGAGAATCTAAAAAGAAATGTATTTAATACATGAAGGAGAAGAAATGCAACTTCCCTAACAGTCTCATACAAAACAGAAACACTACTAAGCCACATAATGCAATATACCAGCATCTTTCAACAGGACCATCAGGCAATAACATGCTGTCTGAACCAAGATCTCCATCCTTTGGCATGCAATGCCCAGAGAGCCAGGCTTTGTGCTCTCTAATGGCACACAGGCTGCACAACAGAACTTTGTCACAACTTACCACACCTTCCCCCTGTCTCAGCAGTGCATTCAGATGAAGCTTTGGTTTCGTATGTCAATTTCAGAAGCATAAAGTTCAGAGGAAATGTATTTCTAAGCAAAAAGACCTTTTGCTGAAGAGAGGTTCAAGTTCCCAGTGCTGGGAGACTTCCTGGCTGGCTTTCCCGTTGTGCCCTGACAGCTCTTCTTTGCTCTGGGGACAAACAGCCTGGCCAAAGGGACATGGGGGGCTGCAGGAAGGACAGGGAAGGCCACTGGTTTTAAGCAAGGTCAAGGCTCAGTAGGAAGCAACATAAACAGGGTCACTTAAGGGATCATCACCTAAATTCCATTAACAGAATGAAACTGCTTGATTTAGAGTCCAGAGACCATTTTAACCACTCAGGAGAGAACACACCACTGGAGACACAGTAAGAGACAGCTGTACATGTAGGCAGCTGAGGCTGTGTCATGAAGTATGATAAAGCTGCCTGATTGTTTCTTATTAAAATGGGAGTGGGGAGGGAAATATTTTAAAACATACCCGGGATGACTAGACTTTACCATAAAGAACCCTTCTCCTGAGTTTTCAGTCTTGCATGTATAGATTACAACAGAATCAATGCTAAATTTAACCCAAAACTGAGCTCTGCAACTGGTATTTTTCTTTTATCCCTCACTGCCCTCTCCCTTCTTACTCAAGGGCATGGAAAGCTAAGATACCAATGCCAGACATAACATGGAAAGTTTCTTTAAAGGGGGGCAGAATCCACAGAAACCCATGACATATGGTTTGTCTTTTTATAGGTCAGCTTGGCTTGAAAAACAGCTCTTTAGACTTGTTATTTGTAAAGATCTATCAAAAAAAATATTAAGTTTACAGCAAATTAGACCTAAAACCAACTAGATTTAAACTAAAAGCAACTAGACCTAAAAGCACAGACCTCAGCAGGAGCTGAGTGATGCTAAAACAAACAAATTTAGCCTTTTGTTTTGTATCTCTAAAGAAAGGGGCTGTGTTCAGAACATTGTTTCTTCTCCATAAGCTTCCCATTGAAATGCCATAGGATTAAGGCTCCACTCAAAGGATAGAGGCAAGAAGAAACATTATGGAGAGCTCTTAAACAGCATCAGCTCGGGAGGTAAGAGACCTCAAACACCACTGCTGTTTTAAAACAACAGGAACGTGAGCAGTCAATACGAAAGCCACTGCCTTGGTCCTTAGTACAATGTCCCAGTACAGGGACAGGACACACATGTGGCAGAACAGCCAGCAAAATTATATGGTGTGAATATTCTTTCTATACCAGTTCATTCCCTGTGTGTGTGCACTTGGTTCCCTCAGTCTGGAAGTCACACAGACACACTCAACACAGGAACTGTTGTTTCTCAGGTCCCACTATTGCTCATAAAACACAGCTGGCCTCTCACCCAGCCCCTCTGCCCCACTGAGGGCTGGCAGCAGGTGCTGACACACAGCCCAGTGCACTGGGATGCACAGACACGGCACGCCAGGGCTAAGGAGAACATCTCTGTCCTGCCCTGAGGCTCAGTCCCTCAGGAACCCCCCAAGGGAAGAGGGAAGTGGCACCAGGGTTGACAGGCTCCTGGGCATCCCTGGCAAAGGCCTGCCTGTCTCTCAGCTGCTGTACTGGGAGGCTGCAGAGCAGCTGGTTTATTACAAACCCTGGATGCACTCCCAGCCCTTGCCACCCAACACGAAGGTATGTCAGCCCGTGTCATCAGCCCTGTGGTGTAAATGACTTTGCTGCTGTCTGGGAGGCAGGCATGAGATTATACATGTAGACCTGCTGTACAGTCACTTCAACCATTCCTGGAAATACTGCAGCTGAGAAGAAATGTGACATTTTCAAGTGCCGCAGTGAAGCTGTTTGTCCCTCCCTCCCACTCCATTCATTGCCGCAGCTTGATTTATTTGCTGATTGTCAGGGGGGTGCGTAATTGGTTTCTTAGATACCCTAACATGAAGCAAGCACTTCATGTGAGACAGATACAGCAGGATCCATCATCACCCTGGAGAAGCAGGAGTAACCTGCAGCACCCGCTCTTTCTCCCAGAGCATGAGTACAATGCTACACCTAGAGAAGAGAGTGACATGCAAGGCAAGAAAGAGCAGAGGCTCTGGAAAATGACAGGAGTGAGACAAACCCTCAGCAAACAGGCTGCTGCAGTAGCTTATGCAACTGCACTTCAGCAAAACCCTGAGGAAGCACCAGAGGTTGCGTGGCCAGTCTCTTGTAACTGAAGGCTGAGATACCCTGGGACTGTGCCCACACCACTGCGAAGAGCCCATCAGACCTGCAGTTGAAGGGCTTTCCCTTTGCATACAAGGAAGATAATCAGTTCTCATTCTTTCATTACTGCCCCGTCCACAAAAGAGGTGTCCTCAGGACTCTCAAATCCTAGACAGAATCCTGCTTGGGGCGGGG